>CM041636.1:29663459-29784585 GCA_023333625.1 Bothriochloa decipiens | reverse complement strand
ATAGCACTTTCTTGTTGCAACTAGAGCCTTGTTTCTTGCCTCTTTAAACTCTAAGCAATTCTTGCTTGAACGGCCCATTTTGTTGCACTTGACACAAGGTTTAGACTCATCTTTCTTAGGTTGGTTGGCCAATTTGCTAGAGGCCCTTTTCTCGGCCACTTCACACTTGTCGGTCCAACTCTTGTTTGGACACATGTTGCTTATATGCCCATATGTACCGCAACCATAATATAGCCTTTTGCCATTTTCTTGCTTGTGGCATGACTAGTTTGTTGGGTGTTGGAGGAAGCAAGGTTTGAGCCCTTCTCAAGATTCTTCACCATGTTTTCACGGTTATCTTGAGAAGGTTGTGCTTTCTCCTTGCCCTTCAATCTAATCACATCTTTTCTTAATTCTTCAACTTCTTCTTTGAGCTTAGCATTTTCAAATAGATCATGCTCAATCAAAGATTGACTTTCTTGAGAAACACACTCATTAGTACACAAAGTGTTTATTTAAGGATTATGGGATTGAGAGAATTTTACCGATGTTGTCATAACCTCATGTGTTGTTTCAAGCCTAGCATGTGATTCCACCAGTTTCTCATGTGAGCACTTGAGGTGATCATGCTCGGTGTGAAGCTTGTTGAATTTTCTTGAGATGATGTCAAGCTTTGCTTTGAGCTCAATGTTCTCCTTTTCTAATTATGAGACAATAGAAAGAGAGTTAGTAGCTAAATCATGCTCAATTGACAATTTTGTATACCTCTCATCGATTTCATTTAGTTCCTCCAACTTGGAGATGAGAAACATTTCTTGCTTTTGAAGTGAATGTTCATGTTTCTCATTCTCTTCTTCTAACTCAACATTCTTTTCTTTGCTGTTGAGATGATCAATGATGTCAAGATCTTCAACTTCAAGAACACTCTTTTCTTGATCCTCTTTATGTTCAACTTCCTTGATTTGTTCAATCTTGGTTGTCTTCTTCTTCTTCTTCTTGGCCATAAGACACAAGGGATGAGAGTCATTTGTTACTGAGATTGACTTATCACTTGGTCTCCATCGAGATGCATCATCATTGCTTGGAGCTGCCTGTTGCTTTGCTGCCTCAGCCATACCGGACAAGTCCGGTACCATACCTGTGGAAGAACCTTCTGAATCTTATGGCTCACATGCATTATTATTGTCTAAACAGACTCCAAATAACCATGAATGTGTTCCATAAGACTTAAAAGGTCTGTTAGGTAAATCCTGAATCATCCATGATTCTCCGAGCAGGATCAATCATTACAAAGAGACACTGCACTATTACAACAGTTTTATACAAATAAGATATATCAGAGTAAAATAGCGGAAGGATTACGATAACATAAGTTTACAAACATTTAGTTTAAAACTTACAAACCATATGTTTTTAATTATTACAACCATAGGAGTAGTGGAGTAGCAATATAACTTATTACAAAACCTTGATGATACGCTCTGCCCAAGAGCGAGATAGCCTTTTCGTCGTCACTCTCCGCAATGACTGTCATGCAGCAGGGTGCAAAGCAATCCTGCGCATGGGGCTCACCTGCAACAAGGGTTCAACAAACCCTGAGTACAAAAGTACTCAACAAGACTGACCCGACGAAAAAGAGGGGTGAAGACTCAAAAATGCAGGCTAGAGGGACAAGGTAAAGCTCGTAGGAATTTTTGCAGAAAAGCTCTTGTGGATCAAGTTTTAACTCAGCATGAGTTATAACAGAAAATAAAGTTTCTCTTTCTCTAGCTCAACATTACCAAACCACTTCATTTAGATACCTTATCATCATTCAAGTTGTTACTACGATGATGAACACCGATCGGGTCTTCTCCGAGAAGCAATGACGATTCGAATCCATTTTCATACCCAGCTGGGACCTAGATCACTGGGATACCGGAGACTTTAACTCCGATGCATACCAGATCACAGATATACCGGGATAACAACCGCAACCCATATATCACCACATGATACACGTGAGCACTTTGACCCAGTGTACCGATATATGTGGGAACTTAAACCCACAGTATAACACACTATGACATATGTGGGGACTCTGACCCACTATATATCACTCCATGACATACTTGGGCTCCAACCCTTAGTATATCACTTCATGCATGTGGATTTTTAGTTCTCGATAAACATGAGTTCACCATCGACACGGGACCTAGGGCATCAACAGACAGAAACACTACAGAGGGACTCCTTTCCCAATGCAAGTTACCCGTCCGGACTTGATTTATTAACTACCATAATGATTCCATCAAGAAAAGCCATCCTCATCTTTTTCATTCTTTTTCTTTTTGAAAACCTACTAATTAAACAGGGCTAAGCATAACTAAGCATTTTCCAAAAATAGGTAACAAGGAATATGGAAATAAAACAGGTAATGCAATTGGTGGGTATCACTCAACTCCTATTACTTAATACAACATTTCATAACTGAAGCGATAAAACTTTTATAAAATAAGGGTAGGGTTGGAATGCATCCGGTGCTTGCCTTGGTATTCGGGGTAGACGGTCTCGAGCTCTAGATCAACACCCAACTCCTGAGTCTGCTCTTCCTTAGGATCTGGTGCGACAATGTTAGACTTTCCGTTAACAGAAACTATACGATAAAATGATATGTTTCAACATGATGGAATAGTAAACATGATGCTCGATGGATGTATGACCAGATTAAGGACTTGAGTACAACTTTTCTTCACGATAAAGTTGCAAGCCAACAAAACTTACTTACTAAGTTCGTTAGGGTTAACTAATTAATAAAAGAGTTCATTAAACACATAAAATAACGTTGATTAAACCCTAATGGCATGTTCCAGGTAAGCGCAAATAATTAATTAAAGTGCCAAGGGTCATTAAGGTTAATGACCCAAGGTCATCAATCAATCCTAAAGTCAAACAACCCTATAATGATTAATCATGATTAAAGGGGTTAATTAATTAAAAACATTTAAATAAAGGCATAAAATTAAAGTTGTCTAACTAATCTCAAAATTTTATTTTGAAAAGATCTAGGTCTAATTAGATGGCAAAACAATTTTTAGAAATAAAAGCTAATTATTTTATTTATTAAAAATCAAAGAAGATGCATTTTTCAATTAAAAGGACTAATTTTAATGTATGCAAAAATTACTCAAATTTGGCATTTCATATTTTTTCTAGGTAGGGGACATCATAAAGAGCATACACAAAATTTATTAGAATTTTTGGAGCTATACAAGAATTACTATGATTTTTCAAAGAAAAGGGCATTTTCTAGATTTTTTTTGAAATAAATAAAAGAAAAGGAAAATCCTTTTCCGAGTTGACCACGACAGCGGCGGCGGTTGACCGGCGATTGCTCGTCGGCGGTGAGGTCTCAGGTGACAGGGCTTGCACCTATGCGACCTACACAGCAAGGCGAACACGCTTGTGGTGGTACTAATGACGCGGCGGAGCAGACGCGGCAAGCTCGTCGCCGGCCATGGTGACACGGCGGCGTGCGGACGTGACGGCAACGGTGGCTGGGCATGATTCCGGTGACGATGACACGAGCACCTGACCATGTGCGACCCTGCGGACGCAATGCGCACGAAAACGCAGCCTAAACCAGACCCTAACCTAATCGGCTATGCACGACGGCGGTAAGCAGAGCAGCTCGCCGGTGACAAGCTGCCTGACGGCGCACGGGCGTGACTTGGACCAGACCAACAACATCAAAAGCTCCAGGAGCTTACCCCAGACACGGTGCACACGATGGTGCTACCCGACGACGGCGAAGGTGTGAGCTCGACGTGGACCGGGGTGACGGCGACAAGTTTCGGTGGCACAGACGGCGTTTTGGCGTGTCCTGTCTACCGAAAAAGGGAACAAAGGGAGCATTAGGTGCAGCAGATCAAAGCGACCGCGACTGCCAAAGGGATTGAGAAAATGAGCACTGACCAGGACGAACGACGGTGGCGAAGTCACGATGGCTCGACGACCGGCCGCCAGGAGGACAACAACAAGACGGCGCTACGCGCGACCTGAGTGAGCTCGAGTTGGTGCAAAGGAAGCATAGGAGCAAGGCAGAGCTGATGGCTGGATGGGATGGCGTGCGCTGGAGCAACGGCGGCGAATTTAGGCGGCGGAGGGAGGTCAACGGCGATGGCGGCCGGGAAGAAAAAGGGAAGACGACGGCCGGCCACGCCTTTATATAGGGCACAGTGGCGAGGCACGGATGGACGACACGACGACGAGGAAGTTTCTAGCACGGGGAGGTGAGCTGGAGGTCGCGGCAGGGCGGTATGGCACCGGTGGCCACGGCGACGCCGGTGAACAGAGAGGGAATTGAAGGCGATGACGTTAGCAGCTACAGTAACCAGTGATGTCACCTAGAAAAATCTCAAATTACTCTAGATTTTTCATAGCAATACGAAAATATCCCAAAATATCATTTGCATAACTTTTCAAGAGCTACATTTTTCATTTAACAAGCATTTCCAAGTTTTGCTTAGTTTTTGAAATATGAATTCAAATTCAAAAGGGATACAAAACCCTTGAAACAATTATTTAAAATTACTTTTGATTTTTCAATAAAACTTGAAAATCTTCAAAACTATGGAATGCTCAAATTTTCAAACCAAACATTTTTCAAATACAAAGGTTTCTCAAAATATGCATAAATTTTGAATTATACTTTTAAATCAAAAGGGGATAAATATTGGAAAACTTTATTTTCAAATTCATTTGAAATTCTTTTTAGAAACTTGAAAACTTTGAATACCAAAATTGTAGCTCTAGTCAAGATCTACAAACCATATTTTGAAAGTATCTCCAAATTCTTTATATATTTTGAAGAATAGAAAAGGGGTTAAAACAAGATTTTGAAATACAGGGTTTTTGAAACCGAACTCAAACTCGATTTGGTTTCTAATTTAATTGGTTGGTCATTAGTGATCACAAACATAACCAAAGGACATTTTTAGGTCAATGACCCAATGACACCCTTGGTTGACCAGTTGACTTTTGAAAAACATTTTTATAGCTTTCCAATTTGAATTTAAATTTGAATTACAAAACTTGGGAATAAGCTTTGAAATCCAAATTCAACTTCAAATATGGAAATCATTTTTAAGAGTTGTACTTAGATTCATATACTATGCTTGACACTAGTATAAACACAGTTTACACCTCAAGTACATAGAATATAAACTAAGTATTTGAGATGACATCCGAAAGTAGGGTTTTATGATTTCATGTGACATAACATTTCATAAACACAAACAACCTATGAAATATAAACTTGTTTTAGTTGATGCACATCAAGGTTAACCTAAACATGAATGCTTTGCAGTGCATATGATGACATGGTAGGTTTTAGTTACCATAACACCAGAGGTGTTACAATACCGGACATGTCCGGTATGTGCTGTCCAGACAGCACTGCATCACTTTGCTGATGTAGCTCTGGCTCTGCACTCTTGAGGTTGCTCGATGTTCTTTCACAGCAGAGAGATGTGGTAGGCATACTTTCCATTGTTCTCCACATATAGCACTCATCACATTTGGACTTTCCATATAGCTCTAAAAGTTTGGTCTAAATGACATGAGCACTATCCGGAGGAGTTTCCCCATTATAGATTGCCTCATCTAGAATCTCTGTACTCAATGTACTCAAAATAGCATTAGTGGCTAGGGCATTGAGTTGCACACATATCTCTTCCTCTTTTGAAATATTTTTGTAGTTGCTCCATTCAACTATGGAGAGAGATATGCTTGCATCTACAATATGCTAAAGAAGAGGACTAATAGTCCGAAAAATATTGAGTACATGAATTGACAAAGATAGAAACTTTGAACCATCATTTTGGAGGATTACGGGATCCATCTCACTAGGCAACATCATCCTTTACTCATAGCGATGAAGCTTTTAGTGAGACCAAAGCTCTGATACCACTTGTAAGGACCGATGATGCGCCTAGAGGGGGTGAATAGGCATTTCTCATAATTTAGAACTTATAAAGCAGAAACGATTTAGAATAGAGTTTCTAAAGACTTGAAAACTCCTCATAAAGAGATATCAATACAAGATATATATAAGATCAAAGTAAGAATGAAATATGAATGACACTTAGTCACCTAACCCCTGCACAAAGAGAATGAGACACAAAGATGAAACTTTCTGAACTACATGCTAATACCGGACATGTCCTGTAGCAACCCGGATTTGTACGAGATCCGCAGGTAGTGAACAATGGATACCCTTTTCTTTCTAGTTTCTTGCTCAACCTGTAGGTAACTTATAAGATAAACAACAAAGCTTATTGAATGCAAGAGGCGATATGAGAACAATATACAGAAGCTACACACAGCAGCAAAGTCGGACAAGTCCAATATCAACTCGGACAAGTCTGAGATTCACGTCCTGAGAGGTTTAAGCCTCTTTTGCTCTTCAACTTCCCTGTTAGTCTACAAATACACTATATGATATATAGACTAGCAACTTATAACCTACAAGTCAACACAAAGAAGGATAGAGCAACTCCAGAGATCTGCACAAATAAGCAATACCAAAAAAGTCCGGTATCCTCTCGGACAAGTCCGAGATTCACGGGCAGAGAAGTTTGGGCTCCTTTTGCTCTCAACTTTCTTCCTCAGCCTACAGGGATACAATGTGCTATATATATACAACTCACAACCTGTAGAGCAGCTCCAACAATAGTTATTGCACAAATATCGAAATGAATCAAAGATCACAAGAGAGGAGACATAATATTTGTTTATCCGAAGTTCGGTTGCCGTCGAAACCTACTCTCCGTTGAGGGAGCTGCGGGCGACCCAAAGAACCCTACATAGAGGATACCAACATAGGTCACTCTAGTTCTAGAGGATACAACACATGTCACTCTAGCGGGAGTCTTTCCCAACTCCTTTTCTTTGGGTTTCCCCCTAGAGGATACCACGAAGGTAGTCACTCTAGACGGAGTGTATTCCAACTCCTTTTCCTCTTTCACTATATGATTCCTTCTCTTTCGGCAGTGAAATCAAACCGTTAGAAATAATCCGAGGCAACCATAAGCTCCAGGGTGCTCTCCGGCGATGCCTAACCGTCTAGGACCGAAGAGTCCAAGAGTAACAAATGCAGCTCATGAAAATAGACAATATGGTCAAGTGCTCAAGGATTGGCTTGCTCACAAATTGATCTTCTCTTAACTCACAATATGGATTTTTCAATTTGGATCAATCACTCACTAAGAGAGGGTTTGAGAGAGTTAGCAAAGTTCAAGAGAGGGTCTAGAAACCAGAAGAATCAGTGGCCCCTCGAGATGGGGGCTTGGGGCTATTTATAGCCATTTTAGAAAAACTAGCCGTTAACTAGCCGTTGCAAAACGGACAAGTCCAGTATCTTACCGTACAAGTCTGGTATGGACAGCCATGGCACACTCTGAGTCAATACTGGACAAGTCTGGGTCATACCGGACATGTCCGGCATGCACGGCCAGCACTCACTTGATTAGTATCTCGAATCCCTCACTCTCAAATCTCACTTGGGTTAACTTGAGCACTTTAAGGATATAATTTATGAACATGATGCATCCCTCTTAATAGTATGGTTTTCTTATTAACTCAAGATTAAAATAAAATCTAAATTGGAATCTCTTGAGAAGCTTTCTTCTAATTGAAAGCCGATTCTTTTGAACTCCATCAAATGAGGGTGCCAACTTGCCATTCTTGATTTCTTTACCTTGAGCATAGCCGTCTTGAGCACGTGACTTGATTCTATTCATTAAGTAGAAATAACTCCAAATGTATCAAGTCACTTCAATCTTTATAGTATAATTTTGATCCTTTATGTCAATATGGCAAGCTTAGAATGGGAGATCATTTAATATGTAATTTGCTTATATCTCATTGATCGATATCCAATCATGCTTGCTTTCACATGGATCATTGCAATCTCACAATTGATAAGCCTTTCACATGAATTCTATTTGCGTTGTTGTCTTGTGTTTGAACTAGATTGTTTATACAACAATATATTGTTTTGGCTTTACATGCTTTCAATAAATACTTATGAGATAACCATTTTCCTGTCCAATCAATTAGCAACATCATTAGTTCTTTAATCGTTGTTGTCAATCAATCCACCAAAACCCACTAAAGGGCTTGATTCACTTTCATTTATCTGCTTAATCCGCTCAACTAGACTAGGGTTAAAGTTCCTAGATACAAGCATATCAAACTAGAAAGTCCAAATTACCCGATCGTAAGCTTTATCATAGTCCAACTTGAGAACCACTCCTGGATTCTCAGAGTTGAAGATGCTATGAACTAATTCATGTGCGACCACTACACTCTCAAGAATATATTTTCCTTTGATAAAGCAGATTAATTGGAGGCTACAATTCTTTGCATAATTGGAGTAAGTCTTAACGTAAGGATTTTTGAGAAAATTTTAAAACTACAACTCAATTAACTTATAGGCCTAAACTGCTTCATATTAGTAGCTTCTCCTACTTTAGGAATAAGGGTTACCGGGGCACAATTTAACCTAGACAGATCTAAAGCACCTTTATGAAATCATTAAATAGCTCCACCAGATCATTTTTAACTACATCCCAGAATTTTTGTTAGAAGAGGAAAGGGAACCCATCAGGGCCAGGAGCACCTTCAGGGTAACAGCTAAAGATTGCCAACTTAATTTCCTCTTCAGTGAAAGGAGCTGTTATAGGAGCAAGTTTTCTTCCTCAGAGACTTTGTCACCCTCAACCCAAAAGTTCTCACCTAATCTCACCCTAGAATCTGGTTCCCTAGCAAACAATTGCTTATAAAAGTTAACTGCTACCTCCATCTTCCTTTTTTCATCATAAACTAAACCTATAGGACTTTCTAAACACTCTATCTTTTTCATTCTGCTCCTTTCATTATCAATAGCATGAAAATAGGCAGTGTTTCTATCCCCCTCTTTGCCATTTCTGTCCCTAGATCTTTGCCTCATTTTTATTTCATCAATCTACCAAATGTGTTCTAGTTCCTTTTCTACTATATTCAACTCTTAAAACTCCCCTGCATTCAGCTCTCTATCCCCAGCCAGATTATCTAATTTACTAAAATTTTGCATCAAAGAACTTTTTGTTTTGTTGAGGTTGGCTATTTCATGCGCGCCTCATCTTTAGTATGCCGTGACAGGAGGTGACCACCACCGCTGTGGGCTCGTGCAGGCTAGCATGACGAAGTTGGTCGTGTCGACGGACACGACGGAGAAAATTGCTACTATGGGACTTCAAACAATGTGCTTCACTAAGAAAGGATTCCTAACATTTGCTTCTCTAAAATGGGACTCCAAATGTTTGTTTCTTGCTATAATGAAATTTGGTCTTTCCATAATCTCTTTTCTTATCTAAATACATGTATTTGTTCCCCAAAGTGACCCTTTTACCCTTTAGTGATTAGACAGTGATGGTTGACTCTATTACCGAGAAAAACAACATGGCTCCCAGCCATGCAGGCTGCCTGGCCGTGCTGGTTGGGTGGCTAGGACACACTGCTGTTCCAGATGCCTGATGTGTCACCGTTCAGGATCATGGAGGAGGCGGCCTCGTACGAGGAGGATGACAGCTGGTTCTCGCAACAGCTGTCGGCGATGAGGAAGCTCCCGCCGTTGGGTGTCCTGGCCGTGTACCCTCTGCCGGCATTGTTCCATGTTTCACCTCCAGTAGGCACTTTGCTTGTCATGTCTTTGTTCATTTGACATGCAATCGGTAGGGTCCTCCGCTGCCGGCGGAGTACATGGCCACTAGATGCCACGGCAAGGGTAGCAGGTATAGCTGCCAGGCCAGAAACCTCCATGGTCAATCCATGATCGGCGGACAGGGCACCGCGCGCTGCCATGCCCAGAGCCAGCGAGGCGAGCCCATCCATGGCCCTCGGGTGACCATCTTCATCTTCTGGCGGTGGCACAACCATGGGCATCAAAGGAGAGAGGAGGAACGGTGGCGGCGGGTGTTGATGGTAGATAAGTGCTATTTCTTAACTGTCAACGTAGCATGATAAAGGGGCTAAATATAAATATCATCTAGCTATAGGGGTTATACTGATAGAATTCCATTAGTTTTGGTGAACATCTATTTCTGCAGGGGTTTATCGGGAAATGACCAAAGAAGGCCTACATGTAAGATTTACATAGAGAGAATCACCCCACGCACAAGAATACTCTAGAAGACACCAGAAGACACCAGACCAGAGGCCGATTGGCCATGTGGGTAGGGTGCACGCCCTATGAGGTGGACCAATTAGGTTTAGCCTCACGGATCCTGCCCAAACCACCTTTGAGGATAGATCTACACCATGCATCAAGGTCGGTTTGATCCGAGGGTCATGGTGCATTTGAGGAGGCTATATATGCAAGGCCCCTGGCCCTAGGAGAAATCCTAATTCATTAGCTAATTCATTCATCAAGGTAGAAGCCTTGAGCAAGCCCTAGAGCCTCCACCTCAATTAGAGCTCCATAGTCATAGCATAGCTATATAGGTTTAGAACTAGAAGGAGTCAAGGTTCGCTTGGTTTTTGGATCTGTCAAGAGAGTCCTTGGTAATTCTCTCCTACTTTTATATTCATTCTTGTTTATTTCATATAGTTCATCATTCTATGAATATGAATTTGCTCTATTCTATTATATTGGGTATGGCTTTTCTCTATTTGCTTATATTCTCAATTATAATGTTCTTAGTTTACTTTGATTACATGCTTGGCATAGTTGGATTAGTATTATATTCAAATATAGGATCATATAGTGCTTGCTCATTGATATCATGGGTGAGTGGTAAAAATTGTGTAGGCGTGGTGCCTATAACGTATTTTCCTATGATTACACCCTATATTCCAGACCATGAGGTAGATCGTGGGAGTGATAGTCCTGTTGAGTACTTTGTAGTCCTCCTCCCGAGTATAAGACAGGTAGAACACAACTATTATAGGAAAGTCTATTACAGGGAAGTGATTGCCATATTCTTCATCTTCCTTCGTAATATTCACTATGCGTGCGTATAACCTTTTCTTGCCATATTGCAAAGTGTAATTGCACTAATCATTTATGCTAGACCTTATAGTTAGAATAACTTAGGATTTATTCTTGTAGTTCATCTTAATACCATGCTAGTGATATAGACATAGAGCAATCTATTGAGATGTGTTATCATTTTATGTGGCTATGTTCTTATCATTTATCTTGATCATTTATCATTCATTCTATATATATATTTATCATGTGACACTTACCCTGTATGAAAGATAGACAAAAGACATGGTTATACTCTCCATTATCACATTTAGTGATGCTAATTGCTCTTATCCTTAGCTATTCCTTCCCATGGGTAAGAATATTAATAACGATACCTGGTTTACTCCTGGTTAAAATGCTACATCGGTATTATCTGTGTGCTTGCAGACTTCACACTAGTAGAGATATGACCTACCATGATGAACTATTTTTTCACGGTAGGTGCGAAATTTGTCACTATTTTAGTTCCATGACGAATCTGTGACCAAAACGCCACCATCGCGGAACTCGCATCACACTTATGTAGTTATGATGATTCTAAAAAAAGTGTTGCAAAAGAGTGTTTCCTATGACCAAATGGTGACCATCATAGTGTTGTTTTCGTATGCCTACAAGACAGCTACGTATGTGTACATGTTGGCCCAGATGGCCGTTAGGCGCCTTGGCAGCCGTTAGGATGACATGGCAGGCTCTACTTCTTCCACGTTTTAGTTTCTCATAGGACCATGTGTTAGGTCCCTGTTCAGCCATGTGTCACTTTCTTATTGGCACAGGTTTTGT
This sequence comes from Bothriochloa decipiens, assembly GCA_023333625.1. Lineage (NCBI taxonomy): Eukaryota > Viridiplantae > Streptophyta > Magnoliopsida > Poales > Poaceae > Bothriochloa > Bothriochloa decipiens. The sequence continues at coordinate 29,772,773 of CM041636.1, read as the reverse complement.
GTTGCTATTTGCCCACATGTCTGTGCCTCACTAGACCATCTGTTGATTTTTTATTTGTCCACGTGGCCGTTTGACATTCAACCAGTTGTCACTTTTGCATCAATCCACGTTCAGCTTACTGATTGGGACACATGGCGAGACAATTTCCCTCCACGCGTCAAGTATTCAGGAGCCCACGCATTGAGGCCTGGTCATTATACGTGTAGACCACCAATTTGGCCACGTGTTGAGCTTTTATTTAACCATGTTCGCTGCCCTGGTTCATCCACAGAGGAAATTCAGTTTGTCACCAAAGTAATTCCAAAACGTCATATAAACCATTTCAAAAACATCACATAAACCAATTAACATCACACATGAACGTCACATAAACAAATTAACATCACATGTTAGCAGCAAGCCACTACCAGGGTTTCAACAGACATGTCCAGACATCATACCGGAACACACCGGCACATAAGTGCACACATCAAACCACAAATGTTTAATGCATCAAGGCCACTGAAGCAGAAGATCTATAGTTAATTACCAGAAGATTGGATGCCAACAATTCATCATAAAACTTCTTCTGCTCTTCATGCTGTCTCCTGTATTCCTCAAACTCCATCTCAGTCTTCTTTGCTTTCCTCTTCAGTTCATCCAGTCGCTCAACAAGGCCACCACAACTTACCTATTCCTCAAAAATCTGTTGTCGAAGGACCCTCTTCGCCAATGTCTCCGTCATGGTGGACCCTGCCCGGATACCAGCATTCTTCAGAAAAGGGATGTTGTGGATGTGTGCCTGTGACTCATTCTTGCCTTGGGAGTCACAGATGACCTTGCAAACAAAATCAGCACTATCCATTGCATCCTGCCCTTCACCAACATGGGCTGCTAGCAGGCTTTCCATAGCTACCTGTGAATATTCATACATTGAACATTAGGTTATAGATAGTGCTAGAGGACATCAATTGAAAACACCAGACATTGATTCATAAGTAATGTATAGGTCTGATAGTGCTAGAGGACATCAATTGAAAACACCAGACATTGATTCATAACTAATGCATAGGTCTTCCTCAGCATTCTGCTGATAGAAAATACATAAGAATAATGCATTCTTAGAGATCAGCCTAGATCCAACAGAGATTACATAATCATAATGTAGAGGTACCATATAAATTGGGATAGACTTGCAAATTTTATGGAAAGCAAATCAAGGTGCTTACAATAGCTTCTCTTGCAGCGTCGCTAAGCCCTTTCCTCTTACTGGTATGGAACCGATTGAAGACTTCCACAACATTAACATCTCCATCAGGTCCACCATGTTGTTCATCGAGTCCTTGATCGTCAGACTGTTCATCCACTCCCTGGTGTCATCGTGCAGCCTTCCTCTTGTTCTCCATCTGTTCACTTTCACGTGAGTTTTAGTTTATATTTACACAAAGTACCAATAACAATACAACAACCATCTCTTACTAGTTCATGGAGGCCGACAATATAGGATCGAGACCTTGTAGTCTAGTGGTACTTCACTTTTGCACGGTTTTACTTGTTCTTTATAGATATTTCCTATAACAACATCTATGTTAGACCGCAGCACATGTAGACAATAGGAAGACTAGACAGGAAATTGCTGAGTTCACACACCTTGCTCTTAAAACTGGACCAAGCTTGGACAAGGTCTTTCCACTGCTTATCAGTCATGGACTGGACAGAAGAGCTTGTCACGATCTCATCAGGAGGGACATTATTGAAATACAATTTCTTCAACCTGTAGCATTACAGCCTCACAGCACACCAAAACACACTCCAGCAAGCTTCTCTTGTTGGTAGATGGTGCCGGTCAAAGGCCAGATTTGTCTGCATCAGTGTGAATGCAGATTAAATTAGTAACTGAGTTGCTCATGGTAGGGTGCAATGTAAAGAAGGGATACCGATACTTATAGATAGCATATTCAGAAACTTATCAAAATGGACCATGCCACCAGGTGCCCTGTAATGCTTGAAATGCATCAAAATTGGTATGCAAACCCAACTACTACTGGCCTCTGAGGCAAACTTGGCGGCTTGCAGCGGATCCTACGGCCATCTTTTCCCCTCAGCTATAGAGATGCGCATCCTCGTTCCTCCATATTTTCTGCTCAATCTTTGCAACGTAATTCCCATAGTTCTCCCCTTCTTGTTCCTCATTCCCTACGGTTCTTCTACACAGTTTTCATATATTCAGATTATTACAAAAGCAACATGGATATCAAATAATTAGTACACAATTGGTTTATAGACAGTTATAATTTAATACCAACCGTGCACATTTTCATTGTTGTTCTACGGGTTGGGGTTGACCGGAGGTTGCTCAGAAGGACCCTCTCCGGCATGGGTATCATCATCTAGCATAAATTTGATTTCATATTGTTACAAAAGTAATATAAATATCAAAAATATATGGCAAATTGATTGAGAGACATTTGTAACTTAATACCAACCTCTAATTTCTCCTCCATGGTCGGTTGCTGCTACTGACCTAGAACTGTGTCCACCTCCACCGGATACATCCAGCAATTTTTGTTTACTAGACCTAGTAAGAACACCAGTCAACTTTGGTGCTGTTGGCATAACTTACTTCGTACAACTTCGCCCTCTTTTCCTTCTTGGACCCTGACACTGAAATTGGTGAAACAAACAAAAGCAGCAAGCATGTACAAATTAAATTTCTATCCAAATAGTGTAGCATTGTATTGCACCCACCCCCGATAACAAAATACAAGACATAACAATCAACTTAACTGCAAAAGGCTCTGGCTCAGCTTCTAATTCTGAACCTGTTTCATTTGATTTAGGACCTCCATCAACTAACTCCCTTGGAACAGGGATGTATTCCAAATCTTCACCATGTCTACTCTCTGCGCTTGACACCTCTTCATTTGGAGGAATCAAAGGTTTTGGGCCCACATTTATTCCTAATAATTCTTGCATCTTTAAAAGATTCTTCGTGATGTTTTCATTCCATGCTCGTTCATAAGGATTTAGGTCCTCTTCATCTAGATTACAAAGGCACTTATATTAAACTAAAGACTATTGATTATATCAAATGCCAACACAATAGAGCAGGGGTGTACAAATAAGCGCCAAATTATAGCTTATGCAGAGATCATTGATCCAATAAAAAAGCAAGTGCAGCTACAATAATCTTAGGTTCAACCACCTCAGTGCAGTACATATCATAAAAAGGGATCTTGGTACCTGTTCCTCTTTGACTGGCTAGTGTTCGCTGCCGGCCCCGAGGTCTCATCATCGTCGTAGAGCTGGTGTGGCAGGCGTTGATGATGGGGTACCGGATCCAGATCCGGCTTGGGTTCAGTTGGATGGCGATAGGTGCCGAGGCCGGGGATCTAGATCTGGAGTCAAGCTGCTGTGGCGATGGCGCCTAGCGCTCGGAGCAAGGTGAGCATTGTAGTGGGCGGCATTGCTTGAAAGTTTGAAAGTGGACAGGGAGGCAGGAGCAGGAAGAGAGACTGGTGCGGTTGCGAGAATGGGAGATGGGGGCGGAGAAAGCCTGTCCTTGCACTTTTATGTGGCCAGCACAATACCATAAGTGCCCTTGTCTTAGGTGAACATATTTTTAGCGTGGAAGGGCAAAACAGACACATCAATGTGTTGGCGGGCGCGGAGCAAAAATTTTGCCCAAATTCAAACCTTCGGGCAGGGAGACGCCCTGTATGCTCTCAAGCAGAGACCGCCACATATTCCACTTTTTTAATAGGAAAATGTTTACTACGACAAGACAAAGTCTCCATCTTCGTAAATACAATGCGCCGAACAGCACGTTGGTGGCCGGCGATGTCGCCTACTACTCTGACTGGTATTCTCAATCTCTTTTACATATATACTAATATCTACTATAGTCTGTCTCAAATTGTAGTTTGTTTGACTTTTTATCCTACATTTGACCACTCGTCTTATTCAAAAATTGCTCAAAATATCATTTCTTTTGTTGTGGCTTTCTTTATTAACAAAATATCTTTGAGAATAAGCTAAATTTGACTACATTTTGTTATATTTTTTTGAATAAGATGAATGGTCAACTAGAGGTCAAAAAAGTCAAACAGACTACAATTTGAAACAGAGGGTACTATAACTCTTATAATGGTAACCCCACTAGATGATTTCTCTCTTCAAGCAAGGTGTCCACATCATTCCCCACTGAGCATCTCCAAGCGATATGTCATCCTTGTTTTGTATGCTATATAGATTTAGATTTTTAGCAAGTTGGCTATCTTATTTTGTAAAATAGCAAGTTGGCTATTCCTAGATCTTCGCATGGTAAATATAGCTTGCATGTGCCGCTAGCCATCTATCATTGGCATAGTATAAAGGCTACTGAACTTTTAATTTTTGTACATGGTTTTCTATTTTAGAGGTTGACCAAATCATAGGTTTAGCAATCCACTTTTATCAACTCTATTTGAGTTGCTCTATGTGATCCACTAAATGCTCTATCTCTTCGTGCCATGTGTTCATCTCATTCCCCACTAAGTCCATGTCATCCCATATTAATTACAAAAGTTGTTCATGTCATCTCTATTATGTGATATATTGCAAATATTAATCAATTAACACACAAGTCATCGACATACGTTATTTGTCTCACCACCTATTCATCTATAACGTAATCAAATATTCTATTGTTTTTTATATTACCTTATCGATTTTTTATCAGATATGATACAATATAATATCATTCAATTCAAATTCATATAGATGTTTACATAATATATAATAACATATAGTTTTTTTCTACCTTTATTCATGGTTTATTCAAATTCATATAGATGTTTACATAATATATAACAACATATAGTTTTGTCTGATGAGGACATCAACACTAATCATACATCCAAGTCAGCCACGCCAATACCTGCTGGTCCTATTACTCGTGCGCGTGCTCGCAAACTTAATCATCAAGTGAGTTCCTTCTTGAGTTCTTGTCCATCTTGTTTAGATCTTGGAGACACGTGCACTTTTGTTTTAATTAGGAATCAAGGAGAAGACCAAGAGGGAAAAGGACTTGCGTAGGCTGGATTCGGACTGCAGCACACCTCCAATTCGTTACGGTCGCCACGGTTACATACGGAGTCGGTTTGGGATGAATCAAGACTTGTTGGAAAGCTTGTCAAGTCTATTTTCATATGGATCGGGTCTCATACTCATATCTGTCCAGAGGCGGCGTCAATAGGCCAACAACTACCGAGAGGTCTTTCTGTCAAGGGTGCTGCGTCACCTTAATTTAGCCCAATGGGCTTGTATCCTTTGGAGTCCAATAGGGACGTGTCCTAGGTTTGGAGAACGACCCAAACTCTCTTGTGGTCGTCCTACCCATGTTATATTCCCCATAGCCGCCACCAGGAACACTTGGGTTTTGTTTAGGTCAAGTTTAGCCGTCGCTACTTGCTTGAAGGCGCGCGTGCTGATCCAGCCGCCCGTCTCCTTGTTTTCGGAACCCCACTCATAATAAGATTCAGATTGAAACTTTCAATTACATCTTGCAATTTCAGTGCTTGTTCCTCGTTCTTGCTAGTTTTTTGATTGCTTGCAGGACGGGAGCCCTAGTGGCTGGTTGTCGCGCTCCACAAGATCGTGACGGCCTTTGGAAGTGGTGTATCGGTCGCTAAGGCGCGGTCTTGGAAGGCTGTAGTCGGGCCGTGAACGTCATCTCCATCCACCAATCGAGTTAACTCACGCCTCTCATCGAAAGATCGACCACAAACCCTAGCAGGTTCATATCATTGTCTACCTTTATTCATGGTTTCTATCACACTTCATATATGTCTACTATATATAATATGTATGTATACACACTCGGCTGTAACTTTTCCATATATCCTTGCTTGAATTATGATTTGGATCAACTACATCCGTCAAATCATGGATGCACAGCTGTTTAATTTTTCCTGCGACCCATAGATTGACCAAGACATTAATAAAAAAAGACAGACACTATAGTGGAGGGATAAGGTACGACCATACCAATTTGTCAACAAATAAATAGAAATATTCATGAACAAACTAATTAGATGATTTTAGGAGAGCTAACTAGTCGTAGTCCAACTCCAAACAGAGGCGACGACAATATTCGAAGAAATAATAAAATATACTAGGCCAAAGGCTAACTAGTTAGCTGTCCATCCACACTGGGCCTAAGACAGTCCGCTGCACAGATATTAACAAGCGAGACAATAGTTGTGATCAAACAAACAAAATAGATTGGTGGCAACTATCAGGAGAGCTAACTAGTCAAAGTCCATCCAAACAAAGCCTGAGACAATCCGATACTCAGAAATCCAGATAGGTCGAATAATACTTGTGCTGAAATGACAAAATACAGATGGTGTCAACTCATGTGCGTAGTTCACCGCCACCATTCGTCGTTCGTCCTGCGCACCTCCACCTTGAGCGTAGCTTCAAGCACTTCCATCGAGTCCGTCTCCCACATCTCATTAGCTTCAACGCTCCAGGTGTACTCACGAATGACCCTGAAAAAATAGTGTCGCCGACCATGAAGCAGTTTGTAGCGCAGAAATTGTCCCACCCCCGCCAGAACGATGTGCGGTAGACATTGTTCTTCAAGTTATTCCTCTTCAAGCCCACGACAAAGGCCTGCCCAGCCATCTGCAGCACGACCACTGACAGATTCTGGTAGCCGTGCGCTTGCTCGAAGTCCACAGGAACATTCTTCACCTTGCACAAAAAGATATTGATGTGAAGGACGACAATGGTAACCTAAAACATCAAAAGTTCAGTGTCTGGGGCGAGTTCTCACCAGATACTTCGCATTGAGGTGGTATTTCTTTAGGATCACTGCAAAACTCCTCGGCTCTGGGATTGGCAGGGAGAGAGTTCTACAGGAGACCATGTCGGTGTGCTTGTACTTTTTGTGGCAGCCGGTAAGGTCGAAGACCTTGAAGTTAATCTATGAGTAGCCATCGTACCGTAATACAAGAGTGTACCCATCGCGGAGGTCGAGGATGCCGGCAATCTGCTTCCATCCCAGGCGGAGGTACATCTGGCCGCCGACAACGGGGATAGCTCCACCACCCACCATGCCTAGATCTGGTCATCTTCTAAACAAAGCTCAAGTTTCCACCAAGCTCTGATGGTCTTGGCCATCTCAGATGGCAGCTTCTGCATGCACAACGATAGACATAGCCAAATATAAGGAGTGATTCATTCCCAATTGCAAACCCCACTATTTTTGAGGGCACAGATAATGGGCGCTTACTCGTTCATTTGCATACATGTCAGGAAGAAGGATCATGAAGCACTCCACATCATGTAGGCTTGGTTTTTCCATGTCTTCTTGCTGCCCTGCCGTGCCAACTAGGGAACTCTACAATCTTGAGGAATCCTTGGTGCAATACCTCTGTTCTTGTTCTCCTCTCATGTGGGTGCTTTATTTTTTCAATGTTTCTGGAGCTGCCACAAACCTGCATTGTAGAACATCAGTTGTGGGGTGGGGGTACATGTAAATACAAGCATCGGTTGCGACCCCCGAGAAACCGTGACGACACCCGAGGCTACGCGCAGCGGTTGGGAGAAAAATCTTTAGTCTTACCTTACAGGCGTACTCATAGTAATGTCTGCTCATCGAAACTCTAACCGCGCCAGACACGTCTCACACAGTCCGGCACCTGTTACTGTAGACATGCAGTGGTGAATGTATTTTCATAATAAATATTCCACCTCACAGATACTAAACTACAATTCTTTGACTTCTATGATTCCTGTTTGACTATTTGTCTTATTAGACTGTACTACTATTGATGGCACACAACACTATGTTCATGTCTAGATGGAGATTCACATAGGATCACACAAGGTCCAGCCATTTAAAATCTGGCCTACTCGGATAGTAGAGTGAAGAGAACCGATGTGTGTTGGCCATTCATCTAGTAGGCTCCAGGATTACCGCGCAGGCACGTGCGCATGCCTGCCATCAACAGCCCGTGGTAGTAGGGACGTCGCCTCGCTGCCTGTCGGCATTGAATGTGATAGGCCCTCGCCTCCACCCAACTGGGCCCTCTACGCCGCCCATTAGAGGGAAAGGCTCTCTAGAGCTCCTGCTTCAATTCCATCCTGAAGCTTTTGCCCTCCACCTGTCTGCGCCCTCTGCGCTGCCGTTGCTCCTCGCAGGGACAATGACCGAGTGGACAAAATCATCCATCGACCGAAAGGCATTGGCCGATATGTGAGCTAGGGGGTAATCATGGACAGCGCCGGCGTGATCGGGTGGAGAGTGCCAGAAACAACGGAAGTGGAGCCAAGGCCGAAGCCAAATGAGGTCGTCTCTTTCGTCGATTTCCATGCCTTTGGCTTCGGGCTGCCGACGCACCCCTTACTCTGGTGGTTGCTGTACTACTACAGGCTATTGTTGACACCTCTAAAACCACTTAAGCTAGGTTGTCATCCCCAGCATGGCGCCAGAGGTGTTGGTATTAAATGCATATGCTTTTCTAGAAATGAATAAGGAATCCGAAAGCGCACAGATAATACCGATGTAGCATTTTAATTGGGAGTAATCTAGGTATCGTTATTTATATTTTTACCACTGGGAAGGGAATGCTTATGGATATGAGCAATGAGCACTACATGTGATAATGGAGAGCTTAACCGTTTCTTTATCTATCTTCTCATAGAGGGCAAGTGTCACATAAAATAATATATAAATGAATGAATGGTAAATGATAAAGGATAAATGAGAGCACATAGCCACATAAAATAATGATAAACATCTCAATAGAGTACTCGAAGTTTATAACACTAGCATGGACTAGGACGATCTACAAGAATAAATCCTAAGTTATTCTAACTATAAAGTCAAAGCATGCAATGATTAGTGCAAGTACACATAACAATCATGGTGGGAAAAGGTTACATCTATGCACAGTGATATTACCAAGAAAGGTCATGAACAGAGCAATCACTTCCATGTAATAGTGGTGTTCTACTAGTTCTATACTCGGGAGGAGGACAGGACTGTCACTCTCATGATCTACCTCATGATCCAGAATATAGGGTGCAATCGTAGATAAATACAGCCTAGGCACCACGCCTACACAATATTTATCACTCACCCATCAATCTAATGAGCAAGCGCTATATGATCCTATGCATAAACATAATTTTAATCTAACTATGCTAATCATATAATCAAAGTAAACTAAGAATAATATAATTGAGAATATAAGCAAATAGAGCAAAGTCATATCTGATATATTAGAATAGAATAAAGTACTATTCATAGTAGCAATAACAATGAAGAATATTATAATGAAGTAGAAGAAATTACCAAGAACTCTAACAGATCTGGACTCCAAGCTAGGCTTGACTCCCTCTAGATCTATTCTTATGTAGCCATGCTACTAAACTATGGAGCTCTAATTGAGATGGTGGCTCTAGGGCTTCTCTAGAGTTGAGAAAGAATTATTTAAAATGAATTCTTGAATGAATTAGGGTTTCTCCAAGGGCCAGGGTCCGTGTTTATATAGCCCCCTAGGATGCACCACAGCCATCGGATCAAACCGACTTGAATAGGTGGCTGAGATTGATCCTCAATGTCAGTGGAGGTAGGATCCGCGAGGTTGGACCTGATTGGTCCACCTGGCCGGGCGGCCGCCCAGGTGGCATGGGCGCCCACCCAGCTACATCTGCCAGGTGGGTCTAGCTTTGCAGGGCCACCTTCTCGAGTCTTCTAGGGTATTCTTGAGTTGCTGGATGTGGTATTCTCTCTATGTAAATCTGACATATGGGCCTCTTTTGGTTCTTTTCTGATAACCCCCTATAGAAATATATATTCACCAAAACTCGTGGAATTCTGTTAGTGAAACCCCTATAACTAGATAATATTCATGTTTTAATCCTCTCTCATGTTATGTTGATGGTTAAAAATGATACTTATCTACCGTCAACAAACTCCCCCAAGCTTACCTTTTGCTCATCCCTGAGCAAAGATAGACTCAGTGATGGATCAAGAGTTACTATAATGCTTTCACACCTCATAAGTACACATGCTTTTAAACAAGAACTCTCCTCTGGATTAGAGTGAACCATTCTGACTCAAGACTTACCCATATTACCTTTCACCATGGAGCTTATAGCTATCACTTGGGTCTTCAGCAGTTGAAAGACAGAACGGTCAAGTCAAGAGCTATGTCTCTCGCTCTTTGATCAAATTTTTTGCAAGATTTTCAAATAAAACTCAGAGATTCTTTGTATGACCCTTTTAAGTCTCTCATTTGTGGTATTTCTGGATCATATCTAAGGCAAGTGTAAGGTATGCCTTCTCTCTTCTCTCGGAATATGTGGTATTTGCGGAACTAAGGCATAAAGAGATTGCCTTCTTTCTCTCACCCTATATCTAAAAGGCTTTTGTGGAGCTCATAGGTGGGGAGATAACTCAAACTACTTGCATATGTTATGCAGTTAAACCATGGATCCAGAGGAACTAGTCATACAATCAAGTGTATGTACATGTAGCTAATGAGGGGAATGTAATGAGTGATATGAATGATGGTGAAAATTAAGGAGATGATTAAGAGGGGTGATGGATGATGGTGAAGATCTAAATCTATAATTGCTCCTTAGGGATAACATACCTCCCTTTATTTGGAAACTTTGAAATTCTTTAAAGAGGCAGACTTGGCTGCTATATCTCTTGGGACTTTTGTCCTCTTTCCTTTTCTTTTCTTTCTTTCTTTCTTTTGGGACTTTTGTCCTCTTTCTCTCTTTTCTTTTTTTAGAGCAACCAATCCTCTTGGTACAATTATAGTAATAGGGAGTATGAACTGAAATAACTAGAGCTTTATTGCAAATACGATGGCGATGAATATTTTTGGATGTTCTCTCCCAGTGTAGGACTTAGAACATTTTCTAGGTGGATCTGGATAGGGAATATGTATATGCGAATGGATGAATGCGTACTCCTATGGTGAGCAACATATAATGTAGAATGTGTATATATGGGTGGTACTTCTAGGAACAGAAGTAGCACAGAGTGAATGTAGAATGATAAGCATAAGTGGGTGCATACTTCTGAGGACAGAAGTAGTGTAGGTCAATGGATGGAGAGCACATAGTATCTTTAACCGCATGACCAGCTCCTAAGGATCAACACAACTTAACTACTCTCAATGCCTATAGAGTGATACGTATATGAATGGAAGGCTTTCCTATTCTAGTAAGCATGAGTATTTGGCTGTGGTAGGAATTTTGAACTCTCGTCATAAGGAACTCATCATGTAGCAATTTAAGATTTTCACAAAATAAATTTTCTAGAACCTAGTATCACTAGGAGTGAGATGGACAACAGCTCAAAACCTTCCCATATCTTATCCGTCAACTACCTAGACTTAGATCAAGCACTCGCAACCCACAGGTTTTAGGCTCAGAGCAAAACTTAAGTCTAAACAGTTGTGTCCAAAACTTGGGAAAGTGCAAGGTTGAAAACTAGGTACTTGAGAGGAATTATGGCAGAGCAACTATTCATCATGTCCATAAAGAGTTTATTCTAGAGGTTTATTTTGTAACAGATTCTAAAAAGAGCTCTCCTTTTATTTAGCTAACAAATTTAAACAGAAAAGATACAGGGAAAACTTTATTGGGTTTCTAAGGTTATTCATCTTTTTAGTTGTTTTATCACAGCACACTGTAAATAAATAGATGAGTGAATAATACTTAGCTCTATACACAGGGGTAGCTCTCCCCCAAGCTGCTGGATGTTGACATAGTCTGTTGATGTTGCTGACTGGCAGTGAAGGTGTTCCAGTCCTCCTGGAGTGTCGTGGATGGTTGCTGTTGGAAACAGTGCTCGACTATTGGAGACAGCACTCCGACAGGGGGACAGGACGTCCTTTTGCTTGTTAGCTCTTCTTGATCCCTTGAATTCTGTGAAGCTCAAATAGACAGCAAAGCTTGTGGAACTGATTAAGCGTTAGTGATAAACCTCTAAGCCTTGGATGTCTAGAACTTTCCTAACTTTTTATCTTTTAGCAGGATCTCATATTTTTATAGATTTATATTTATGGTATGCAGACAAAAGAAGGGTAAAGATGCTGAAAAATTATTTTTATGCCACCACGGTGAATAACTGTGTGAGCTGTTGCACCACACATTGTTCACATGGGGCTTAGCATTTTTCAGGATGCAAAGCATGACATATATTTTAAAAGCAGAAAGATAAAGATGCAACTAAGGATGTATGTAGGAAAAGGTAACTATGCATTAGGGAAAATGTGATGCTGAAGGGAAAATGCAGATAAATACCAAGTTACCTCTTGGCGCAGCGTTCGGTGATTTTAAGTCCTTCGAACAGGACCTCCATGCTCGCTCATTGTTTGAGGGGCACGTCGGACGACGCCACTGGTGCTGTGTCTCATGTAGGGTCTGAATCTGATTTTACCTTTGGTTTCCATACCTGTTTTGTTCGTGGGGGTGACTTGGAGGAGGGAGCTTCTGTGATCACTATCTCTTCTTCTGCTGGTGGTACCTCTTCAGCGGTGTTCTCCTCATCTGGGTACCGATCTTCAAATTTTGACGTCTCTCCTTCATAGCCAACCCATCCATCTATAATGATCTTCTTGTTCTTGCGACGGGTACACTGCCTTCTCCTTGACCTATTCTTCTTGGGCTCCTCATTGATTATATAGTTATCAGTGAAATAGCGATGCACCTTTTATGAGGAAAAGTGTAAGTGTTCCTCCCCTGTTCCAATATAGATGTTAAGGAATGGTCTTCCCAAGATGATGGATGGATCATACTCATCTCCACCCATGTCGATGACTAGGAAGTCAGTGGGAATGTAGTGGTCGTCAATCTAGATAGGGATGTCTTTGGCTATCCCTTCCACGAAGTGAAAGGTCTGGTCACCATCTGCAGCTGCACATAGGTGGGGTCTAAAGGCATATTACCATATAGATATTCATAAGTCACCTTGGCCATTATGTTGATGCCCGATCCGGTGTCACAGACAACCTTGTTGAAGGAGCATCTATTGGTGGAGCATTGAATTGTCGGGACACCTGGGTCATCCTTCTTAATCAGGTGCGGGGACTTGAGCTAATGGTCATGCTCTCTGTGGACTGCAGTGACCATTCTCACTTTCTCTATTTTCTAGGTCTTCTTATTATTTCTCTTGTTCTTGGTCTAGGTTTTGATCTTGGCTTTGTTGTTCCTAGTGATGGTCTCCCTCCAGCTCATAAGGGTACTGAGGATGTGTTGTAAATTGCAAAACCCTGTTCTTGAAGAAGAAGGTTTCTCGCTTGCCCCTTATGTTGAAGATGATCTTAGTAGTGTTGGAGTAGATGATGGCTCTGGCAGTATTCAAGAATGTCATCCCAAAATGATGGGGGACCTCTCGTCACCTCCTGTGTCCACTACCATGAAGTCTGTAGGAACGTACGAGCTTCCTACTCACACACAGATGTCTTCTAGGGTTCCCATTGGGTAGCAGAGTGATTGGTCTACAAGCTGCAAGAACATGGTTGTGTAGGATAAAGGAAATTGAACATTTTCTCATATATCACCTTGGGCATGACGTTGACACTTGCGCCAAAATTGCAGATTGCCTCATTGAAATTAGCACTTCCAATGGAGATTGAAATAACTGGTCTCCTTGGATCACCTTTCTTGGCAGAGTCAGGTCATTCCATGATCCTCTTGGAGGGTCACTCCAATAGCTTCCTGCATTAAATATGTCTACAAGATTTGTAGTTTCTAGTCCTTCTGGTTACCCCGAAATCTTACCTTGGTCAGCGGAGGGAACAAAGTTGGCAATTTGTTGCAACTAAGACTCTATCATCTTATTGAAGCTAAGCTGATTCTTTATAGCAATGGAAAAACTATCCATTCTATTATTAACTATCTTTAGAGTTTTATCATAGGACGCTAGCTTCTTAGATAGGCTATCCATTAACTTACCTTGATTAAGCACTAACTCTCTTAAAGGCGGCTGATTGAAATTATTGTATGAAGAATTGCTACCTTGGTAGTTACCTGGGTAGCTAGGCCTCTGTTATTGATTCCAGCCGTGATTTTGCTGAGGACAATAGTAGTTGTTGTTGTTGAGGTAGTTCACATCCTCCTTCATCTCTAGGCAGTTAGCACCTGTATGCCCAGTCTCTCCACATTCTTCACAAATCATGTGAGAATCATGAATGTGCATGACTTCTTTCTTCTCAATGGCTCTCTCATCGAGCCTTTTCATCAGCAGGTCCATCTTAGTAGACAGCATGTCTACCTCCTTGAGCTGGTGCATCCCACCTCTCTTGCGGGTCTGAGTTCTCTCTTCACTCCAACCTTGGTTGGAGGCCATCTTCTCCACAAGAGCTGTGTCTTGAGGAATTGTAAGTGATAAGAATGCACCTCCAGCAGCAGCATCCATGGTCTCATGAGTGCTGTTGCTGAGCCCATGATAAAAGGTCTGCATGAGTAGCCAATTTTCCATTCTATGATGAGGACATTCAAGGATGTAGTCTTGAAAGCGCTCCCAGGCCTCTGGGACTGTCTCTTCATGTTGTTGCTGAAAACTTGATATCTTCCCACGGAGAGCGTTGGTCTTGCCCATGGGAAAGAACTTCACCAAGAAATTGGTGGAACATAGTGCCCACATAGTATTCTTCTCCTTGTTGGCATAGAATCACTGCTTCGCTCTTCCCAAGAGTGAGAATGGGAAAAGGCAAAGTAGTACAGCATCTCTGGGGACATCCTTGATAGTGAAAGTGCTGCACATCTTCAGGAAGTGTTGGAGATGAGCACTAGCATCTTCGTGGGTCTTCTCACAGAACTGACTTGCTTGCACCATATTGATCAACGCCGGCTTGATCTCAAAAGATTTATCGATGTCCGCAGTTGGTCCAGTACGGATGTTGTCCGTAGTGGGAGCTGAAAACTCACGAATTGACTTGTTGGCCATGGCATTGAATGCTGGTGTCAAACTTCGCACAACAGGTGGGTCTTCTGACTCAGAAGGACCGGTAGGCTCAGACGATGATGATCAGGTTTTTCTCAACTTGGCCTTGGTCTTCCTGATTAAAGCTTCTGGATTATCAACATAATTTTCTAGAAGATCAAACTTGATAATATATTACCCTGCATAAAATACACAAGTAGACAAAACAAGGGTAATCCTATAGAGAAGGAACAAGTTTGCTCAGTCACATTAGTGGATGCAGTGATGCTCATTATCCATTTGGCAAGCTTTCAACCTTCCTTGACAACGGCGCCAAAAATGCTTATTGACACCTCTAACACCACTTAAGCTAGGTTGTCATCCCCAGTATGGTGCCAGAGGTGCTGGTATTAAATGCATATGCTTTTCTAGAAGTGAATAAGGAATCCGCAAGCGCACAGATAATACTGATGTAGCATTTTAACCGGGAGTAATCCAGGTATCGTTATTTATATTTTTACCACTGGGAAGGGAATGCTTATGGATATGAGCAATGAGCACTGCATGTGATAATGGAGAGATTAGCCATGTCTTTATCTATCTTCTCATACAGGGTAAGCGTCACATAAAATAATATATAAATGAATGAATGGTAAATAATAAAGGATAAATGAGAGCACATAGCCATATAAAATAATGATAAACATCTCAATGGAGTATGACTCTAAGTTTATAACACTAGCAGGGACTAGGACAATCTACAAGAATAAATCCTAAGTTATTCTAATTATAAAGTCAAAGCATACAATAATTAGTGCAAGTACACCTAACAATCATGGCGGGAAAAGGTTACATCTATGCATAGTGATATTACCAAGAAAGATCATGAACAGAGCAATCACTTCCATGTAATAGTGGTGTTCTACTAGTCCTATACTCAGGAGGAGGACAACGAAGGACTCAACAGGATGTCACTCCCGTGATCTACCTCACGATATAGAATATAGGGTGCAATCGCAGATAAATACAACCTAGGCATCACAGCTATAGAATATGTATCACTCACCCATCGATCTAATGAGAAAGCTCTATACGATTATCGTGTACCTGGATAAGGGGGTACCCTTAACCCTCGATCAAACAAAGTAATCTCAACGTCATCAACAAAATCCCCCACCATGATCTATAGCTATAATCCTTGGCGAACTTGGGCCCCAATGCTCAAGGATAAGATCCAGGAGCCAAGTCACCATGGGCCGACCGATGAACGGGTCTCAACGTCCCAGGATGATGCTAGCTCGATAGACCCCCTCGAGCAACGAGGCCCGATCAAGCGCCCCCTCAATTGACGGAAGTCTGCGTGGGCGAACGACCCCCCATCGACTGCTACACTCTCCCAATCCACCTACTTCTGTATGGGAGTCAGGGCATTTGATGCACCTCATCTGCCCCTGCCAACCCCCATGGCTACCGCGACGGTAATGATGGGCAAGTATAGAGGTCGTGTCCACCTTTTATTGCCCATCCTCGGGGAAACGCTGATTTGTACAAGCCACTATTCCTCTGTACTAAACACTGTTCCCCCTCGGGCACCCCCTCGAAACGCAAATGTCAACATCCGTACCAAGATTCCTGGGATTCGTCCTTATTCACACGGCCTCGAGGCCCCCTGGGTACCCCTCGATGCAGGCTCTCGGCAGCCTTGGTCAGTGACTCAACCACTCCCCGTACGCCATCTGCTGCAAACCGTACGCCCTTAACAAGAGGTCACGTCTTTCACCACGCCACTGGGGTACGCCAGCATCATCATCAGGACAGTCAATCACCGACTTCACCATGACATCTCAGAAGGGCGAATCTCATCATCACACACGCTGCTGGATGATAGACTTAGGCCCTGCTCCTTCCCGCATACACTTGCTTGTATCTCCCCTGTACAAGCAGTTTGGTGCAAGATAATACATTCTCTCCCCACACTGGACGTAGGGCCTTCTTTGCCCAAACAAGGATAAATTGTGTGACTTCTTGCATCACCATCCGGATTAGGGAGCACGCAGCACACAATTACTAGTTGGTGTTAGGCCCCCAGGGTCATGACACCGACAGTTGGCATGCCAGGTAGGGGAGTTGCATATCACCAGGGTTTTTCGCCATTCTTTGGATGGAAGACTTCGTGCCATCCCTTCCGTTCGCCATGGTGATCTGGTTTGGGAGCTTGGAGTTCATGTCACTCATCCACAGCCTTGACATGGTCCTGCTCTCGATCGGAGATCCAAGCGGAGGCCATCCCGGGTCCCCACAAGGGGCCCTCGCCGGCCCCATCACCATGCCTCCGCATCCTGGAGGAGGCGCGGCTAGTGTCACCACCATCGCCGCTCCACGAGCGAGTCAGCATCCACTTCGGTTTCCTCGCTCCATGCGGCATCCCTGGTTAGGAACCTGGCCGACCAACGCCTGGGAGCAGAGGAGGAGCTTGGAGGGCTCGGCAGCAACCCCGACTTCACTTTCGCGATGCGCTCACCGGGGAGACTAGGCGCGGTCTCCCTAGAGGGCGCGACTCTGGCGCCGCTTGACCTGTTGCCCCATGGGTTGTTCTTGGCGCGACGGCGTTCCCGTTCGGTCTGGACAATGCCACTAGGATGTATTCCACCGCCATAAACGCAAGTATGAGCACACACGTGGCTTTTCAGAGGCCACTCCTATGTGCCACCATGGATTTGGCAGCAGTCACATCGGCCTCAGAGGACTCCAGCTTCGCACGAGCACCCGGCCCGAGGCTGTACACCATCGGCACAATGCGACGCTAGCTGGAGGAAGAGCAACGCGGGTAGTTCCCTATCTTCTACTCTGGCAACCTTGACTCCGACTTCGACAACTATGACCCTACGCGCGAGTGCTTCCGCATCGATAGGAAAGATGTGTTGAGCGATGACACCGTCGACTCCACGACCACGGCCGCCGCTGCGGCCATGGACGGAGAAGCCCTCATTGCATAGGTCTGGGAAGAGCCGCCACCAGCCATGCTCAACGACGTGCGGTTACCCCAAGACGCCCAAGACGGACAGGTCACGCAGGTCTGGGAGATGCAGGCTAAGCTTGATGAGGATCGGGAGCGCCTGTGCCAGGGCCCGAGAGGTCAACAGGCAGATCATCATGGAGAGGGTGGTCGAGCGCCCCATCTTCAACCACGCTAGCCAGAACGTCATCGCAGCGACCATGCTTCTCTGCAACAGGCCTTCCCCTTTAAACCCTGACGCTCAATGCATCATGGAGGAGATTCAAGGCCTCCTCGAGGTGGCTGCCGCACAACAAGCTGAGAGCTCTGCCTCGAGGCATCGAGGGGTGGCCTCAGAGCGATCGGTCGACCCCTCCCAACACGAGAGGGAAGGCTCTGTCCACCTGGAGGTGCTCCCTAGTAGAGGAGGGCAATCCCCGTCCGAGAGTGCATCTTCAACAACCGCGAGCGTCGAGTCATGCTCCACGACATCAACGAGAACCGCAGATGCAAGAGTGGTGATGCCGAGGAGCGAGGCTACAGCACGCACAGAGCAGACGCTACGACAACAATGAAGACCGGCATCGATCTCCCGAGCCACCGGGCCCTTGAGTCTTCAGCAGGATGATTCAGAGCACACCGCTACCATCGCCATTCCGTCCTCCTTTGAGCCTTACGAACTACATTGGCAAGACCAAGCCCAAGCTATGGTTAGCCAATTTCTGGCTGGCGTGTCAGCTAGGAGGAGCATGCGACTACTGTGCCATCATCTGCCACCTCCCTCTATTCCTGTCCGACACCACCCAAAGGTGGCTCGAGGAGCTACCCCCTGATCAGATCCATGACTAGGCCAACCTAGTCCGGGTGTTCCAGGGGAACTTCAAGGGAACCTATGTGTGCCCCAGAAACTCCTAGGACCTCCACAACTGCAAACAGAAGCTCGGGGAGTCCCTCCATGACTTCGCCCGGTGTTTCTCCAAGCAATGCACTGAGCTCCCCCATATCTCTGACCTGGATGTCATCCTTGCATTCTAATCAGGTAGGACTTGCAAGGAGCTGGTCCGAGATTTGGGGCGCAATCCTCCCAAGACCGCGGACGAGCTAATGGACATCGTCGCCAACTATGCAGCCAGTGAGGAGGCGGTCGGTGCCTTCTTTGGTGACGGTAAAGACAAGGGGGAGGCATAAGCGGCCAACCCTGAGAGCTCCACCAAGGGAGCCAAGAAGAGCAACAACAAGAAGAAGAAGAAGGACCGACAGGGAAAGCGCGAGGCCCCCATCGATGACCTCGTAGCTGCTGCTGACTACAAGAAGCCTCAAGGCCCCCCCGAGGGGGCATCTTTGACAAGATGCTGAAGGAGCCCTGCCCTTATCACAAGGGAGGGGCGAATCACAACCTCGAGGACTGTCGGATGCACAAGAAATACTTCGAGAGCTTAGGTCTCAAAAAAGGCAACAAGAAGGACGAGCCCAAGGATCAAGGCGGCGACAAGGCGGATGGCTTCCCCAAGGTCCACGACTGCTACATGATTTATGGGGGCCCTCGACGTAGCTCACATCGTGCCAGCGTAAGAAGGAGCATCGAGAGGTCTTCTCCGTGCAGGTGGTGACCCCTCACTACCTCAACTGGTCAAGTATGGCCATCATGTTCGATCGTGATGATCATCCAGACTACATTCCAAGGTTTAGAGTGTACCCGCTCGTTGTCAACCCCATCATCGTTAACACCCGCCTCACCAAGGTGCTAATGGACGGAGGCAGCAGCCTCAACATCATTTACATGGAGACCCTCGACCTTCTAGGGATCTCGAGGGAGAAGCTCGGTCCCAATGCCAGGGCCTTCCACGGAGTTGTGCCAAGGAAGAAGGCCTATCCCGTTGGCCGCATCAACCTCCCCGTCTGCTTCGGCACCCTCGCGAACTTCCAGAAGGAGATCCTCACCTTCGATGTCGTTGGCTTCCACGGCACCTACCACGCGATCATTGGCCGGCCCGGCTACGCAAAGTTCATGGCCATCCCCAACTACACCTACCTCAAGCTCAAGATGCCAGGGCCCAAAGGCGTCATCACCGTTGGCCCCTCCCACGAGCACGCTTACGACTGCGACATCGAGTGCGTTGAGAATGGGGAGGCCATCGAGGAGTCAACAATGATCGCCGCCACCCTCGATAGGCTGGCTGCTGAGGCCCCCAACTCCAAGCGCCACACCAGCAACTTCGAGCCCACCGAGGACACCAAGAAGATCCCCCTCGACCCGAGCAGGTCCGATGGGAAGGCGCTGACAATCAGCGCTACCCTCAGCGACAAATTGGAAACAGTGCTTAGCGACTTTCTCCGCGGGAACGCCGACATGTTTGTGTGGAGTCCTTTGGATATGCCAGGCATAGCAAGGAAAGTTGCCGAGCACGCCTTGGAGATCCGGGCCGGGTCCAAGCCGGTGAAGCAACGCTTGCGCCGCTTTGACGAAGAGAAGCAAAAGATCGTCGGGGAGGAAGTCAACAAGCTTTTGGCGGCCAGATTCATCTAGGACGTTCATCATCCTGAGTGGTTAGCTAATCCTATACTAGTTAAGAAAAAAATGGGAAATTTAGGATGTCTGTAGATTATACCAGTTTGAATAAAGCGTGTCCTAAGGTTCCTTTTCCATTACCACGTATTGACCAAATTGTCGATTCAGCTGTGAGATGTGAAACTCTTTCCTTTCTTGATGCTTCAGTTACCATCAAATCAAAATGAAGAAGTCCAATCAACTCGTGACTTCTTTCATCATCCGTTTTGTCATGTACTGCTACGTTACATGCCCTTCGGCCTTCGAAATGTCGGGGCAACGTATAAGCGGTTCATGCTTCATGTTTTTGGCAACCATATAGGGCCGACGGTCGAGGCCTACGTCGACAACATTGTAGTCAAGTCTAAAAAGCTGAAAACCTCATCGAAGACCTCGAGATCGTGTTTGGATGCCTCAGGGCCAAGAATATCAAGCTCAACCCCAAAAAGTGTGTCTTCGGCATCCCACGAGGCATGCTCTTGGGGTACATCATCTCTCAGCATGACATCGAGGCCAACCCCAAGAAGGTTTTGGCCATCACCAAGATGGGCCTGATTCGAGACCTCAATGGCGTACAAAAGGTCATAGGTTGCCTCGCGGCCCTTAGCCATTTCATCTACCGTCTTGGAGAAAAAGCGTTGCCTCTGTATCATCTCTTGAAGAAGTCAGAGCACTTCACTTGGACCCTCGAGGCTGAGGAGGCCCTCGCCAAGATGAAAGCCATACTGAACTCGCCTCTGGTCCTTGTGCCTCCAAACCTGGCCGAGCCCCTCTTACTCTATGTTGCCACCACCACCCAGGTGGTCAGTGCGGCCATAGTGGTCGAGAGGAAAGAGGAAGCGTATGCGTTACCCATCCAACGGCCCGTATACTTCATCAACGAGGTACTCTCAGAGACCAAGGTCCGCTACCCGTAGATCCAAAAGCTGCTCTATGCCATTGTCATTACGCGACGCAAGCTCTGACACTACTTCCTTAGCCACCCGATAATTGTGGTTTCATCTTTCCCCCTCGGGGAGATAATCCTGAACCAGGAGGCCAAGGGGAGAATCGCCAAGTGGTCGGTCGAGCTCATGGGCGAGACCCTCACCTACACACTACGCAAGGCCATCAAGTCTTGAGTGCTGGCGAACTTCATCGCCGAGTGGACCGATACCCAACTTCCTCCGGTGCAGATCCAAGCGGAGCTATGGATGATGTACTTCGATGGGTCGCTGATGAACATGGGCGTGGGCACAGGCCTGCTCTTCATCTTACCACATCATTTGGCTTCACTTCCCTGCCTTGAACAGCATTGCTAAGTACGAGGCCCTCATCAATGGCTTGCGCATCGCCATCGAGCTTGGGGTCTGACGCCTCAATGTTCGTGGTGACTCACAACTCGTGATCGACTAGGTCATGAAGGCCTCTAGCTGCCATGATCCCAAGATGGAAGCCTACTACAAGGAAGTGTGTAAGCTGGAGGACAAGTTCTATGGCCTTGAGCTCAACCACATCGCGCGAAGATACAACGAAGGCGCTGACAAGCTCGCAAAGATTGCGTCCACTAGAGGCACTGTCCTGCCCAACATCTTCTCGAGAGATCTGTCCGAGCCCGCCATCGACTAGGGCGCGGGGGCTAAGGCCACTCTGCAAGCCATCGAGCCTCCCTTCTCGATTGAGGCGCCCTTGATCGGGGCTGAGGTCATAGAGATCGAGGGGTCGATCCCACCTCTGAGTCCTGAGCTAGACTGGCGCACACCCTTCCTCGACTGCCTTATTCGAGGGGAGCTCCTAGAGGATCGAATCGAGGCTCAACGGATCGCTCGATGGGTCAAAACCTATGTCCTCTTTGGTGAAAACAAAGAGCTATACCGACGCAGTCCCACGAGCATCCTCTAGCGCTGCATCACCATCGATGAGGGCAGGAAACTGCTCCAAGATTTGCACTCAGGGGCTTGCGGTCACCACGTTGTGCCGCTTTTTGGCAGGGCTTCTACTGTCCGACCGCCATCTCCGATGCCATCAACCTCGTCCGTTCATGCAAGGGGTGCCAATTTTATGCCAAGCAAATGCACCTCCCCGCCCACACTCTACAGATGATCCCCATCACCTGGCCATTCACCGTGTGGGGGATCGACCTCATCGAACCTCTAAAGAGGACAACCAGTGGCTTCACGCACCTGCTAGTCGTCGTCGATAAGTTTACCAAGTGGATCGAGGCTCGACCCATCACCAACATTCGGTCCAAGCAGGTGGTTTCCTTCTTCACCAACATCATCCACCGCTTCAGGATCCCCAATGTCATCATCACCGACAATAGCATGCAGTTCACTGGAAAGAAGTTCTTGGACTTCTACGACCATCACCACATCCGTGTAAATTGGTCTGTAGTTGCCCACCCTTGAACTAATGGCCAGGTCGAGCGTGCCAATGGCATGATTCTGTAGGGCCTCAAGCCAACGATCTGCAACTGCCTCAAGAAGCATGGGAAGAAGTGGGCCACCGAGCTACCCTTGGTCCTATGGAGCCTAAGGACGATGCCAAGCAGAGCCACGGGATTCACCCCATTCTTAATGGTTTATGGGTCCGAGGCCATCCTCCCCATAGACCTCGAGTATGGGTCACCTCGACTCAAGGCCTACAATGAGCAGATGAATGAGGAGGCCCTTGCCAACACCATTGACTAGCTCGAGGAGGCTCGAGATATGGCCCTCCTCAACTCGGCACGGTACCAGCAAAAGCTACGACGCTACCATGACAAGCACGTACACAAAAGGGACCTCCAAGTCGGTGACCTCATCCTCCGATGTCGACAGAGCAACAAGGGGCACCACAAGCTAACTCCGCCGTGGGAGGGTCCCTTCATCATCACCGAGGTGCTGAAGCAAGGAACCTACAAGCTGTCGAATGGCAAGGGCGAGACTTCACCAATGCGTGGAACATCGAACAGCTACATCGCTTTTACCCCTAGGGCCTTGAGGCCTTGTACATTTCTCATATTTTGTACAGTTATGGCATCATGAATGAATAAATGAAAAATGTCTTTGATTTAGCATACTTTCTTATTCGTTCATATAAGGTAGCCTCGACTCTGCTTCCTCAGAGTCGAGCCTCCCTCGGGGGCTAAGGGGGGAACCCCCCAAAGTCATCAAAAAACTCACAGGTTTTTTTGAAACTCGACATTCCTCTTCTTCTCCCACGCTTCAACGTTCTACTTTTGCCTAGTCAAAAATGCCTCAAAATCCCTAAGGGTCGTGGGTTGTCAAGCTGGGAGCTCACCTACGCCCCCAGGCTATGGTACCTCCACTCGCTTCCCCCTTTGAGGGACTCGAGCACGCGTCAAAAACTTAGTAAAAGTAAGAACCAAGCAAAGAGATAAGAAACTCATGATACAAAGCACCCAGAAGCATTTCAGATAATGCATAAGTGTTTTAAGGCCCCTAGGGCCACGATGTCACAAAAACTAATTCATTACATGGGCCTTCTTGCCCAGTTTTGGCTCACAGGCCCCCATTACCATCACCCTCGTCGCCGTCACCTTCTTCACCCTCAAAAGGAAGGACCTCGGGCTCGAATAGCTGCTCTAACTTCTCGCCCGGCTCCTCGGCAGTGTCAATCATGGCCCAGTGCCTCTCCTCATTCTCGTCGTCAGTCTTGGCAAGGTCGGAGACGAAGCCATGGGAGACGACACCCATGTCGTACGTGAAACCAGAATAGACAACTGCCATCGCCTGCTTCACGCCGATGTGGAGTGTATCTCGGATGCGATCCTTCATGACGGCCCCAAGGTAGTACAGTCGGTCGACGAGAGCAGTCCCACGCACCTCTTCCCCGGCCTCCTCCATGGGCTCGACCCCCCAGGAGTCATAGAGTCCGTTAATCATGACGCGGAGCCTGATGGTCAACGTCGCCTCAGTCAAAAGGCCCTCCTGGAGCGCCTTGGTCCAGATAGCAAATATATCAACCTTGAGGTCTAGGAGGCAGAGTAGGAGTCAATCACGGCAAGTGGGATACAGAGACAAGAAACTCAGAGCTAAAAAAGAAGACTTACCAGAGCAATGGGTGTTGAGGGCTGCACACGCGTCTACTACCTCGTCGCGCTCCTTCTAGGCCGCCTTGAAGGCACGGACCACCTCCGTCTTCTCAAACCGCAGGTCCTCAAATCGTCCTGCCGGCCAGGACGATGGCCTCCTCCTTCTGCAGAAGGGTCCCCTTTAGCGTGGCGACCTTGGCAGCAAGGGCATAGGTGCAACGTTTCTCCTCCCCAGCTGAGATGTTGAGGGCATCACGAGCCTCAGAGACCAGAGCAACGTCATCCTCAAGCCCCTTGATGCATTCTGTGGCATCTTGGACCTCCCCTTGAGTGACTTGATGTGCTCCGTCGATAGGGAGAGGCCCTTGAGGGCTTTCTGCGCCTCCTCATGGGCACAGTCAGCATCATTCTTAGCCTTCTCGGCCTCTTCCTTGGCCAAGGCAGTTTCCTCTTTAGCCTTCCATGTCTCCTCCTTCGCCGTGACAACATCCTCCTTGGCCTTAACGGCCTCCTCCTTAGCCTTCCTTGCCTCCACTTTAGCTCGAGCCACTTCGTCCTGGGCAGACCGGTCGGCCTCGAGTTGGCGCCGCATCTGTTCTTGTCTGTCTTGTGTTGCGTGGAGGAACTGGAACTTCACGTAGGAGTGCCTCCTTAGATCCTAGAAGCAAGAAGCAGGAAGTCAGACATCAAATTGAAAAGCTACACATACCAGGCACGGTTAGAAAATCACGCACCGAGAAGGCCCGGCCCAGGTCTTCGGTGATGACCACAATGGCCAGCTTCAGAGCATGCGCCATCCACGCCCGATACTCCTCGACCTACTCCCAGCGCACCACCTCTGACAGATCATCCACCTTGATCCCGGGGGCATCAGGCTCCTTGCCCCAAGAGGGGAGGGCGCTCTTGATCCTCTCCCGCACCAACGACGCGATGTGGTTCATGTCGGCCAGGGTAGGGAATGACGGCTCGACCTCTGCTCTAGCCCCCGATGACTCGGCCTCGCCGCTTGCCTGCCCCGCCATGGTAGAAAAGCCAGGGGCAGACTAGCTGGGACTACGAGGGCCCCTCGAGCAGTGGACGCTCCAACAAGCAGAAGGGCATCCCCCTCCTCTCGACGACGTGACAGCGACGGGCTCGCTACGGCCGTCTCCTCATACTGCTGCTGCAATGCGCTCGAGACTGCTGACACCCCCTGTGCCATGCTCCGCTGCAACGGCGGTCGGCTCGAGGTGGTCACAGCCTCCCCCTACTGCTGTGGAGGCTCGAGGTCACCGGCTCCTCCAGCTGGTGCTGCTATTGCTGCTGCTCCTGCTGATGCGGCTGTTGGTGCTGTTGCTGCTGCTGCCACTCTGGCTGGCTCAAGACCAGTTGCTCCTCCCCCTGATGCTTCAGTAGCTGCTCCTTTTCCTACTGCTTCTGCAGCTACTCCTCCTTCTGCAGGTTCTCCTGCTCCTGCTTTCGCTGCACCTCCACCTCGTGCAGTCCCTTCCGCCATGGTTCCCACCCCTTCGCTGAAGGAGGGGGAACCACGGCCTCCTCGTCCTCGAGGACGATCGAGGCATCTTCCGACCTTGGCTCACGACTGTCGAGGGCTCCCCCTCGAGCAAAATAGCGGGACCTCGATCTGGCGTCTGGCCCGGGCATCGAGACCGAGGCGGCACCCGCACTCTCTAGCGTCTGGCCCTGGGCGGAGTCACTGCCCACCACAGCCCCTGAGCTGCTCGAGCCTGCAACAAGAGTGAAGCCCGTCAGTTTACCCCGAACAATTGTCGCCTGGGATTGTGACAACCAGGCCGCCTCCGACGTCGACCGGGGTCTCGAGGTCGCACCTCCTGGTGCAGCCACCTTCCTCACGGCCGTGTCCGCTCTGAGCCATTTTTCTAGTGAGGGGTTCGCCTCCTCCATTGGGCATTTGAGCCTATACAGCACACAAGAGGAGAAGCACCTAACAATTCATCAAATCACAAGAATGAGAAAGGGAGCTCAGGACACTGAGACTTACCACACCGGGATAATGGGCATCCTTTCAGGTCCCATCAGGCTGCTCGTAGGCCTTGAGGCCCCTCTCTGGGCCAGACCCTTCCTGGATCTGGAACTGCCCGGGGCCGCCGATGATGTTCTCGGCTCTCCTTGCTCCGACGAGTGTGCCCGATGATGGAGCGCCCACTCCATGCCCCGTGCGTCGATGGTGACGTCTCCCGCTCCCCCGAGGCCGCCTGATCCCGGGTCCGCGCACTGTGTATCGAGGATCTGGTCTGAGGCGGCAACGTACCGGACTGGCCCTGAGATGAAGCTGGTGGAGTCCCACCATGCGTACGACGAGACGTCGACCCCCCATGAGTCAAGGTGTTGACTGGCCTTCTATCGCGAGATCGCTCCGAGGCCACCTTCGACGCCCGAGGGGCAGGCCACTCCAAGACTTCTTCCTGCACGGAAAGCACATTAGCATGGGGGGAATCAGGCAGGTGGGGCGCGAGATGCGCCGCCATCCTCTCCTCATCGTCATCATCCTCCTCCTCCCCCTTCTCATCTTCTTCTGAGGGAGACTCCTTGAGGGGAAGGTTATCGCGCTTCTGTTTAGCCCGGCACTGCTCGAGTGCCTGGCACTTGAGATTCCTCTTCTTCCTCTTCTTCTTCTCACTATCGTTCCACTTCTTTAGCTCGTGATCAGTAAAGCGCCTCACCTAGCGGTCGGGGGCATCTTCCTTGACTAGGGGCATCGACACCTTGAAGCCAATCTGGCCCTGTGCATTAAGACACGGAAAGCACATGAGACGGAGCGAAGAATGGGGAGGAACTCAAGAACAGCAAGTCAAAACACTTACAGAATGATGTAGCCATTTTCAGGCAGCATCGGGATGTGTTGACATCCTCCGGCCTGAAACCGTCGGCGACTGTACCCCTCACCCGCCTGGTGACCTCCTCAGGGGCAGATCTTCAGCTGACATCTGGGACCTCTCAAGCTCCTCGGGCAACGCCGTGGGTCCCATTTGGTTATGGAATGCCGAGGTGATGACCCCCGCGTCCAGCCCCTGCTCGTACAGGGTCCTCAACGCATCAAGGAGGGGATTCAGCCTCGACTGAAGAGGCTTGGCCACCCTGTATAGCCAGTGCTCTGGACGCTCCACAATGATGTGCCTGGTATAGGGAGGTAGCAGGCCATCGTCGTTCCAAAGGTAGAACCACTGCTCTTGCCACCTACTGCGGTTGGAGGTCAACCCCGTCGGGATGTACAGCTCCGTCCTCTTCAATGCCAGTTGCAGCTGCCCGGTGTGGACCAGACCACTCCTCCCGGTGAGAGGAACTTGGTAAAGTTCTCCCCCTTGAAGAGGTGGAGCCACAGCTCCTAGTGCGGCTCCATCCCCAAGTATCCCTTGTAGAGGCAGCGAAGATTGGCGCGTTGGAGATGGCGTTGGGGAAAAGTGGTGGAGCTCAACCCCATAGAAATGGGGAAGGGCTCGCATGAATTGGCTCAGGGGCAACCCAAATCCCATCTTGTGGAATTTGATGAAGCTCACCACTTAGCCCTCTGACGGATTCGGCTGCAGATCTCCCCGAGGCGGCACCCTCCACTCCGGCCGGTCAGCCGAGGTGACGGGACAAAGAAGCCCGCCGTCAACCAACTCCTCCGAATCCCGCCTCATCACGACCGATGGGAGCCAATCCTCTAGGGGAACGAACATGGGCACCATGGCAGTAGCGCGGATCTACTCGACGGACGGATGAGAGGGAAGGTTCCCAATCTCTCTCTCCCCTCTCTCCCCTTTGCACTGATGAACAAGGCGATATCTCTCTCTCGGTGGCAGTGGCGAGAAGGCAGGAAGGAAAAGTGGGGAACAGACGGATCCCCACCTCTCCAAATTTATAGCCGAGGCAAAGAGCAATGGGCGGATTCAGCCGAGGGGGTAACCGAACCGTCCGCATGAATTGTGCTCACCTAACCACTCCCTCGATTCTCAAGACAGGCACATGCGTCACCCGCTTGGCTTCTAGCCGTTGCCTAGGTCCACCACGACCGTGCCGCTTCAGGTCTCGCATAAAAAGGCATGCCCAACGGATGGAAGGATGGAGTTATCCTCAGTCGATGCCTTCGAGAAGAAGAAAAATGGGCCCTGGCCCCACATTAAGCCTTGAGGGAGCAAAGGTTGGCCCTTGGTCAGGGTTCGATAGCCGTCCTCGAGCACTCGAGTCAGGGGTGACTGAGGGGGAGCCAACACAAGGCCCCGCTCAAGAACAAACTCTCGAAACCCCCCTCAGACATATCCAAGGCCAAAATAAAGAGACTTTTTGGGATCTCCTCGAAGGGAGGCATCGAGCCACTGGCCCCAAGCGAATGGGGATGGTATCCATGCGTTAGTTTGTTTGGCTTTCATGAGAATGCCTCCGTGGCCGTTAGTCGACCCCTATCAAAGGGGGCATGAGTTCTCACTTGGATTTCCCGATAATAGCTCACCGAGGACGTCGGAACTCGCCCGTCGAGGGTAGTACGGTGCTCCTCCTCCTGCATCCTATCGAAAGGACTCATGGGGTGTCTCGCATAAAGCTAGCAAAGCCCTAGCCGTGCGAGGCCTAGGGGCTCGACTACGCTGGGCACCCTTCGATGAAAGTAGGTCGAATATGCTTGGAGACTCGAAAGCCCAAAATACCTCTCGATTAGGAGCTACAACTCTAGTTCATGTTAATCTAACTTTTCAGGTGCACCTACCACCCTCGATCAAACGAGCAACCCTTGACGAGAACCATGTAAAGCCCTCGGAGGAGTCCTACCTACTCCCACGAGGCCTCGGGGGCTACCCTCGAATGGTACACTCGCATGCACCCTTCAGAAGACAACAAATGTTACGACCCATGAACCTCTTTGTGAGTGCCACACTCGCGCAGATGCTTAGGGGCTACTATCGGGTACCTAGATAAGGGGGTACCCTTAACCCTTGATCAAACGAAGTAATCTCAACGTCATCAACAAAATCCCCCCACCATGATCTCCAGCTATAATCCTTGGCAAACTCAGGCCCAAATGCTCAAGGACAAGATCCAAGAGCTAAGTCACCATGGGCCAGCCCATGAACGGGTCTCGATGTCCTAGAACGACACTAGCTCAATGGACCCCCTCAAGCAACGAGGCCCGACCGAGCACCCTCTCAAGTGACGGAAGTCCGCATGGGCGAACGCCCCCCGTCAACTGCTACACTCTCCCGATCCACCTACTTCTGTATGGGAGTTAGGGCATTTGATGCGCCTCATCTTCCCCTGCCAACCCCATGGCTACAGCGACAGTAATGATGGGCAAGTACGGAGGTCACGTCCACATTTTACTGCCCATCCTCATGGAAATGCTGATTCATACAAGCCAATATTCCTCCATACTAAACACTATGCCCCGTTAGGCACCCCCCTCAAAATGGAAATGTCAACATCCGTATCGAGATTCCTAGGGTTCGTCCTTATCCACACGGCCTCGAGGCCCCCTGCGTACCCCTCGATGCAGGCTGTCGGCAGCCCTGGTCAGCGATTCAACCACTCCCCATACGCTGTCTGCTACAAACCATAGGCCCTTAATAGGAGGTCACGTCTTTCACCACACCGCTGGGGTACGCCAGCATCATCATTAGGACCAGTGAATCACCGACTTCGACATGACATCTCAGAAGGGCGAATCTCATCATCACGCACGCTGCTACAGGGCTTGACTTCGCTTTAGCACACGCCCCTACAGTGTCCACGACATGATCGATCCTCAACGTCATTGGTTACGATAGCCCTCGCCGCCCCGCTAGGGTTTCTTGTACACCCATGCCCCTCCTTGGACTATAAAAGGGGGCGCAGGGCTAGCCAAAAGAAAAGGGTGAACTCATTCAAACTCACTCTGTCGCCACACACACGCAAGGCTTTGGACTAGCGCTCCTAGACTTAGGCCCTGCTCCTTCCCACATACACTTGCTTGTATCTCCCCTGTACAAGCACTTCGGTGCAAGATAATATAGTCTCTCCCCCCGCTGGACGTAGGGCCTTCTTTGCCCGAACCAGGATAAGTTATGTGTACTTCTTGCATTACCTTCTGGATTAAGGAGCACGCAGCACGTAGTTACTAGTTGGTGTTAGGCCCACGGGGTCGTGACACCGACAATGCCTATGCATAAACATAATTCTAATCCAACTATGCTAAGAATATAATCAAAGTAAACTAAGAACAATATAATTGAGAACATAAGCAAATAGAGCAAATATTTGATATATTAGAGTAGAATAAAGTACTATTCATAGTAGCAAGAACAATCATGAATATTATAATGAAGTAGAAGAAATTACCAAGAACTCTGATAGATCCGGACTCCAAGCTAGGCTTGACTCCCTCTAGATCTATTCCTATATAGCTATGCTACTAAACTATGGAGCTCTAATTGAGATGGTGGCTCTAGGGTTTCTCAAGGGCCAGAGGCCCTATTTATATAGCCCCCTAGGATGCACCACAGCCTTAGATCAAACTAACTTGAATGGGTGGCTGAGATTGATCCTCAAAGTCGGTGGAGGCAGGATCCACAAGGTTGGACCTGATTGGTCCACCTGGCCGGGTGGCCGCCCAGGTGGCATGGGCACCCGCCTAGCTACCTCTGCTAGGTGGGTCTAGCTTCGCAGGGTCGCCTTCTCGAGTCTTCTAGTGTATTCTTGAGTTGCTGGACATGGTATTCTCTCTATGTAAATTTGACATGTGGGCCTCTTTTGGTTCTTTTTTGATAACCCCCTGCAGAAATAGAAATTCACCAAAACTCATGGAATTCAGTTAGTGAAACCCATATAACTAGATAATATTCATGTCCAATCCTTTCTCATGTTATGTTGATAGTTAAAAACGATACTTATCTACCTTCAACAGCTGCGCCTCCACGACTTGACCCAGACGGGATCCTCCACCTCTTCGTCTTCATCATGTTGTGCGAGGGCTTCCTAGGTATCGATGAACATTATTTTCTGTGGAAGTTTTTGTTCAAAGTGGTTCGCTCACCACCAGGGGGGTCCTTCGTCCTCGGATGGGGGGCACCTCGATCCAGTTCTGCCCCAAATGGGAGGAGATATACCTGAGCCTTCGCCATTGCCCGTTCACAAACTTGGCGTGGTAGCAGATGTGGTTCTATTTGCCCAATGAGGGGCCACCGCTGCCGTCTTATTCTCTGGACCGGCTGCGTGGTGACACGCCGGATGAATGGTCGATGCTGCCAGACCTGGATGTTGCGGTGGATGTACCCAAATTTCTCGATGTGATCAAGGACCTGAAGGACCGGGGCCTGACAGGGGTGTGGGTGATCCGTACTTTCATGGCCTATCGGGTCCTCCCCTTAAAGTAGAGGAACCACCCACTGTGGGGGTACCTGGGCATGAGGGACCCTACAATCGAGTCGAGTGCCCCCATCCACAAGGAGGTGCTAGACGAACTGGTGATGGCAGCTCTGGGACTAGGTGCGTAAGATCTTGGCCGAGGCATGCCACCGGAGGCATTCCATGCCGACAATCGTCCACCTGCAGATGGACCTCTCAGCGGTGTGATATCCGTCATGCCAATTCCCCCTTTGGAGGTGCACAATCACCATACCATTGTTCATGTTATTTATCTTCATCTAACTAGAGTATTTGTATTCATGCCGTTTACTTCAACTAGTATTTGGAAATTGTCCATTTCCTCTGCAGAGGACCACGTTGGCCTTGGACCCGGGTGGTTCATCCGCGGTCGTGCTCAGGAAGCGGCCCCTGGAGGCTTCTCCTGATGGGAGCTGCCAGTCATGATTTTGTGCCATGTTGCGCCCATCTGCCCTTGCATGGCCCTCTGCTGCTGAATTTGGCGAATCTTTGGAAGGAGGCAAACCCTCAGGTGGCGACGGAGATAGAGATGATCTCTTAAAGTTATTGCACGCATACAGCGTGGTCTTGGAGGCATTGAGTGTGACCTGGGTGATCGAGGATGAGCTGCGTGGTGATCTGGAGGCCGCACGCATCGCCCTTGCCATTGCCAACCAAGAGAAGGCTGCCGTAGAGGCGACCCTCCAGAACCTGGTTGCCATTGTGACTGCCGCCTGTAACTCCACCTACCCCGTCGAGGTAGCGGGCGATCCGGCCATTGCAGTGGAGCTCCTCTAAGCCCTTCCCTCTTGCCTTCAAGCTGTGTGTTCGAAGTCATTCGTCAAGGGGCTGCCACGTTGCTGGCAGCTTCCCAGCTTCATAATAGCAGAGCGGTGAGCGTCCAAGAGGTGGGTGGAGCAAGGTTTCCTGCCAGGATCAGACGTCAATGAGATCATTGATCTAATTGAGAGCCTCGAGCCCACCGCCAATGCCGTCTTAGCGACAATGGACGTGGAGAGGATCCTGCATGTCCGCTCACTGCTTGATCTATGTGGGATGTATCAATAATCCTAGTATGAGTGACTAGGTTTTATCTGTGGGAAGCACATGCAAATGTGAACTCTGATTTTCATGTTCATGTAAACTTTTATTGAGCTTTGTATTAGGTGGGTGAAACTCGGTTGAGCATTGTGTGGCTTAGGTCATAGTGGCATTGATCTGTGCTAAAATGATCTCGTTGTGCTTCAGTTCATCAGCAGACCTTACTATCATCCCTACCTTCCTATAAAGTTAGCCATGTAAAATATTACTAGTAGATGTATGACACAGTAAAGCAAACAAAAATACATTAAAGAGGATACTGTCCGACGCAACCAGACTTACAGTGGTTAGACATTACTATGAGATCCAATATGCGTGGGTCAAACTTTCTCGCGGTACGAATTGATGTTTGGACTACCGAGCTACGTGTACAACTTTGGCCTTATCGGCCCCGTGTGGACCCAACTCGTGTCTTCGACAAGAGTTGCTGAACTTGCAAGAATCATGCAGCGAGGTGTTTATCTCAAAGTCCTCGCCTATAACTAATGCAAAACTAATGAGCTGTATCTGTCGAAGTTTGTTCGGAACACCAGAAGGTCCAGCCACTGAGCATTTGATCACATTAGGAAAACAAAAAAGTAATCATGCGGGTGCCCCTAATTGTGGGAGAAAAGTTCTTGTCTTGATTCCCCAAATAACGGGATTCCAATGGAGCGTGCAGGGAGCCGAGCGGCCAGGCGGACTTGCGTCAGGGTGCACTACATGCAGAGTGCTCGACTGTCATCCTGATTCCTGTGGGTTGCTTTCTACACTAATAATCTGGTTGATATTTTGTTTATTTTTTACAAATAAATACACTAGCTACATGTACTAACTCGTATTGGTGTATAGCTGTTCGCATTGCTAGCCATGTACTAACAATTATATACATATGCTACCTGCTACATGTACATACTCGCACTCATGTTACCGGCCACTCACTAAATCATTTACACATGATACACACATATGTCACGTACACATATCATGTACGTCTATAAGACATAATCAAATGATGTCACTATCTAGCATATGAGTCATATTAAATGTAAAATTTTAAGAAAATGTCCATATCCCCGGGATCATGCGGGTATCAATCAAATCTAGGGAAAATATTTTTAGAATCACATGCATCAAGCAAATCTTAACAACCAAATCATAAAAAAGATTTTTAATATTTCAAACCTTCCTTATTTACCATATTTTTATAAAATAAAAATCAATAAATAATATTACCTCCTAGGAGGTAATCGATGATCGTGACTGTTGGATTAGAATAAATGGACGGTCCACAGTCATTTCAGAGTACGGCAGGAAAAGCCGTAACTGTCTAAGTTTACTCAAAATGCCAGAAGGTCCGGTCGCTGAGCATTTGATCACATAGGACAGTGTAAAGCGTTGTCAGCTATCCATAATGTAGCAATCAGTACTTTTACCCCTTGACTGTTGCTACTGCTTGGATTGTTGGAGTGAAATAAGTACAGAAAAGACCTATCACAACCGTATCAGTCAATCAATTTTCAAGCGTGCCATGGTGGTCAAAAGGTTTTTTTCCTCGATTCAATTTAACTTATGTCCAGATTCCAGCCACAGTGATGTCAGTCTCATGAACCACTGGTAAATTTGACTGAGCCAGATGTGTAACTCTTATTACGGAGCTACGAGTATAACTTTTGTCGGATCGGTTGAAGCTACAAACAGGAGCTGCTCCATCTGTTGCAGCATGGATGTAGTATGATGGTAATTGGGTTCCTGAATCAGCAGCTGCAACCACAACCAAAGGGAATACTTACGATGACAACCTATGAAACCATGGATCTAGCCCGCTGTAGCCTCTGCAGAACCACACAAGAGAAATTGCTTCACATTAGCAGGAGCAAGACCGCTCAACTCCTTGGTAGCTGCGATGTTGCCGCTAATTTGAATTGGACCTCTATGTAGATTTCGCTAGCAAGACGATCCAACCATTTAAAGTATATTCACTCAACAGATAGTAATGATGAATGACACACGGTAAAACATTACTAGTATATGACACAGTAAACCATCATAGGAAACGAGAATAAATTGAGGTGGGTACAGTCCGACACGATCGAATGTACAGCGGCCGAAATTCCCTACGAGATCAAATATGCGCAGGTCGGACTTTCTTGCAGTACGAATTCATGTTTGGATTACCGACCTTCATGTACAACTTTGTCCTAATCGGCTTTGTGTGGACCCAATTCATGTCTTTGATATTAGCTACGCTCAAATGTCTCGCCTATAACTATAACTAATGAGAACTGATGTGTCGAAGTTTACTCGAAATGCCATAAGTTTCGGCCGCTGAGCATTTGATCACAGAGGACAGTGTAAAGCATTGTCAGCTGTCTATATCATAGCAATCAGTACATCTGCCCCTTAGCTGTTGCTACTGCTTGGATTGGAGTGAAATAACTGCAGAAAAGACCTCTCACAATCCACAACTGCACCAGTCATGCTGTGAAAAACTCTTTTTCTCAATTCACTTCCCAGATTTCCAACTGCATTCACTTCCTATGTATACAAAGCCTGGCCTGACACCAATTGTTTCATTCACCCATTTGCATTGCAAAAACATACCCCAGTTTTGCCTCATCATCACTTGCCATGAAGCCCGTGGTAAAGAAATGGTACTCGAGGAAGGTTAGTTCTGCCTCTCCGTCGCTTACCTTGAAGCCCGTGGTAAAGAAGTGGTACTCGAGTAAGGTTCGCTCGACGCGGCCTGTGTCTCCTATAGTGCCATTGCTGTCCCCTTCGTGATCGACAACAACACTGATGACACCGACTGGGGTGGCTCGATTGGCTCCACCGCTACCGTCGCGGTGCACCTCACCGTGGTCATAGGTCTCGTCTTCGGATTCACTCTTGGGGCCCCACGGTGGGGAGCGGGACTCATTCGGCGTCCCTCTCCTGATCTCTGTCTGTGGATAACATGTCTGATGGCTCTCCCAGTCCGGGCCAAGTTTTGACGGGCTCTGAGCAGGTGTGCCCCCTGTGCCCCGAGAGCAAGCTTATGATGCGTGCCAGCAAATTTGGTGGCCTGGTGTGCCCCCTGTGCCCTAGGAATCGCATTGGTTGGACATAGCCCGATGCCAAGAACCATGTCCTGTATTGGGTGAACCTTCCCCGTCAATGGATATCCCTCTATGACGAGCTAGCTGCCAAACATCGCGTCTTGGCGATGAACCTGGGCTGGATGGACTGAATAGATCCTCAGGCCGTGCCGGTTCTCCGAGTGCAGGGGATTTGCTGGTTTCAACCCAACCAGGTTTACCTCACAGATTTTGGTTGATTCCTTTGTTACAAGATTTGCTTAGAGCTGTAGGATGCCAATGCTCATTACTAGTATCAACTCATGTTAACATGTGTACTTAGTACTAGTATCCAGTCTAGTGCCTTGCTGCATGGCTCGCTTTGAGCAGTGGCATGACCATGCTTTCAGGTTATTTTGATCATTTGGTACCCGATTTCTACCCCGTGTTGTGGTTTAGCCTGAAGGCTTCTTTATATCTGTCTTTCTGATTGGTTGTATGGTAAATATGCATCACGTAATTCATTTGATCAAGTCTCGCATCCATCTCATGCATTACAGAGAGGCACCTTGGCATTCAAATTTTAGTGTACAAGCCAGATTGACACTGACACATCTCATGATATATACGCAAGTGGGAAAGTCCGATGGATGTAAATGTCGACTGGTCGGACATGACTACTGTACAACACTACTTCCCAAAGTAGTAAATCCGACGTGATGGCTACCCAACCCCTCCTGCCCGTGGCCGGTTGTTGGCATTTCTTAGCATCACCACAAAAGATGGACTAAAAGCCCATCCCTAGCAATGATACTAGAAATGTGTGTTGGCATCCCTAACCACCATTACGTGAGAAAGGTAACTCTTGGCCCTTAATAGCGTCAGCCAAGATAATGCAGTCTGGTAATAATAGTTAGAAGTGTCTGATTAGCCTTCCTAACCGTCATTACTTACGATATGCAAAACTAAAGCACGGCGCTGTAGGGTGCAACAAGAATTACAATCCTTAGGTAATGGTACTTAGGTACGCCAATCATGATAGCTCAGTATGGATAAATCTGTAAACGCACAGAACTATCATTGTAGCATTTCAACCTATGAGTATTCAATGATGTCGTATTTATAATTTCTCGTAGGAGGGCAGGACGAATGCATCTAGCGTTGGTATAAACATGATCACTTATTGAATGCATAGGTAGATATAGCATAGGCAGGGGTAAATCATAGTTCAAAGATAGTGGACACACATCTAAGCCAACCTCAAGGATAAAAGAGAAATAAAGAATAAAAAATATATCTAACTGAGCAGGCATTGGTCATATACAGCTATGCAAAGAACTGTTAGCAAACATCTAACTAGCATGTCTAGCATTAGGACTAAGTCCGGGATGATAGGGAAATCCCCGTAGCTAGTCTGCCAGCCGATAGAGACTTTATGAACTCCTAGTCAATACATGAATGTGGGGGAGTGCATGGGATGGACACGACTATCACCACCTGCCCACCTACCCCTTTGCCCATGGGGCACCGATATATCCACCGATTTCCGCATACCCGGGCACCATGCCCATGTAATTGGAAACAACTCCTAACCCCCTAGGACCTCACCCCTTCGGAGTGACAGGCTAGGTTAGGAGCAATCGAGAAGGCACGATGAACCATCACCTCATCACTAGTTCTTCCTCTATTCATACTAATTCGAGGAACGATGAAGAACAACGATGAACATGTCAAGAACATAACACATAAACTATATGCTAGTTCATATATCATGATCATAACATGAACAAGACTATACTCTAGTTCATATGCATTGCTATATAAATAAGATAAAAACTTAAACTTGGAAGAGAACATTGTATTACCAAGGTGTTCCTCTTCTTCCAAGGAGACAAGCTCTCCTTGCTAGCTCTTGCCTTGCTCTACTACTAAAACTAATGTAAAGAATACAAGTGAGAGGTGAGGTTAGTGGCTCCAAATGTTGGTGTCTTGAATAGGGAGAGAGGCCCTCTATTTATAGTGGAGAGGGAGGAGACACTTTTACACATAACACCACCATATGATAGTGGAATGCATGAAACCAACCTCCCTAGGTCAATATCTTGATTGATTATCAATTAGCGTTAAAAACCGGGCAAGAACCGGCCAGGAAGGCGGTGAACCGGTGGTTTCTAGGTTGTTTACTATTTCTGGAAAGTAAATCAGGGAGGCAGTCGGCTGAACCGGGCCAAACCGGCCGAGAACCACGGGTTAGCCGCGCGCCATCCAGCAAACCACCAACCGCCTCACGGGGGCCATCCAAAGCTCTCCACGTGTCCCCTGGCCAGGCCGAACCGCGCCCGCCTCCGAGCGCTGCGCGTGTGCATCCCTTGTGGGACCATCGCCATGTGTCAGTGTGCCATTCACTGGCCAAACCAGCACTCCCGCCTCCGCGTTCAAACCGCATCGCGCGCGCCCATGCGTGGGACTGGGGCCGCTGCGCCATGTGTCACCGTGGCAGTGGCTCCGATCCATCGCTTGTCTCCCCTACGTGGGTAGCGGTGACCAGCCTAGCCCGCCTGCCCCCTTGCATGTGGGCCGCACCGGAAGCTTCTTCTACCACCACGTGGCCACTCCTCTTTGGCCGTGCATGGTACTGTTGGGGTGTTGACGTAAGCGTGACGTCAGCTCTCCTTTTAATTTGCATTTTTAATAACTTTTCCTCATAGCTCCAAATAATGTAAATGATATATGGATTTTGCTCAGCTCGACGAGCCTGGCGCAATGGTGTACTCTATTTCACTATTTGATATACTTTTATTCCATGAAATATTAAGTTTCCTGGAAAATAGTGGAGAACACCAAGACTCATGGAAATGTTAGATCAAAGCCCTACCTACTATTAATTTTAGTAACATATTGGCGGTTAAAAAATAGACTTTAAGGACTGCCAACAACTCCCCTACACTTAGTCCTTTGCTCGTCCTCGAGTAAAGGCTTGAAGGACTAAGCGGGTTTATCTCCTTGATTTGAAATCTGCATACAAGTTATTCCAAGCTTCATCAGAACCTGTGAACTTCCAAGTGTCTATCAAGTTATCTTGGGCAATTAAAAAATAGAACAGCCTGAATTCAAATCTTCTTACTCGTATCCCTGCTCAGAAACTAGGGTTTTTTTAAAGTTTTGAAAACATAAAGATATCACTTGTTCCTTGAATGATTCTCTCAAGTCACTCATATATTTGTATATGGTTTCTCACCAAGGCACATAGGGATTGCCTTCACTTATCATCCTACCTCTAAAAAGTTTATCTGGAGCTTTAGGTAGGGATGAAAATTCTAAGGCACACTTACCTTGCATATATTGTCAAGTCAAATTTTGGACCGTAATGGAGGTAAGCGTCATACTCTTAGATCAAAAATGTGCAAGTGTGTGAAGCAGATATATTGTGGATATAAATGTGTCTAACCTA
Source organism: Bothriochloa decipiens (assembly GCA_023333625.1). Taxonomy (NCBI): domain Eukaryota; kingdom Viridiplantae; phylum Streptophyta; class Magnoliopsida; order Poales; family Poaceae; genus Bothriochloa; species Bothriochloa decipiens. The sequence goes on along the minus strand of CM041636.1, from coordinate 29,733,376 downwards.
ATTCTACTATGCTCTTTAAAACACATCTTCCTCTTTATTAGGATTTAAAAAATCTTCTATGAGGGCATGGGCTATCCTTATTCTCTCTTCTCTCTCTTTTTTCTTTTCTTTTCTTTTCTTCCACCTTTTCTTCTCTCTCTATCTTTTTTGTACCTATTTTTTTTCTTCATCACTTTTTTCTTCTCCACATTTTCTTTTCATTTCTTCTCCTTTTTGAATGATAGCCTCATGCCTCTATTTTCAACAAAAACTTTAAGGGAGACGTGCACAAGGATTTAGAGCATTTATTTGGATGGAACCTAACAAGCATATTTTTGGTTCACTCCCAGTGTAGGAGTAGAACATTTTTGGGTGGATCAAAGTGAAAGACAAATTTTACGCCTACTCACAGGATAGGAGTAGTGCAATTATTTGGTGGATGGTGGAATGAAAAATGTTGTGCGCAACTCTCAGTGTGAGAGTTGGCAACTTTATTTATGGGTGCACATGAATTCTGATCTTGGGAGCATGAAACTCTCTCAACAGGGGTCACAAAACTTGACTAAACTCAACACAAAGTAAGTGGTATATGTGGAAGGTTTTGTCATGAAAGAGCATATATCGCCTTGGTAGGTATTTGCATATTATTCAAGGAACATGCTATATTGATTTTTGTTTTGTAAAAATAAATCCCAAGTTCTTTGTAAGAAATGAGCAAGCAACATGTCATCCTACTATATCTCATTCGTCAATGACTTAGATAAAATGGGGTCCCTATGATAAGTGTTCACAAGTAGTAGGAATATTGGCAAGGAATAAAGGGTATGCAAACTTTAATCACAGGATGACATGGAGATGGAGCATTAAAAGTTTTGTCTTTTCAAAGGTGTTCAATGTTAAATTTCAAATCTTTAAGAGGAGTGAGGTGGAGTTACACAAATCACCGTTGAAGATGAAGGAGCTAATGGAAGTTGTTTGTCTCATCCTTATGTTCGATGGGTTGCATGATGTTTGTGCAATGTGTTGGGGAGATCTTGAGTTTGTTCTAGTGCTTGAGAGATCTCCCCCACACTTATTTTTTGTACCTGCTTTTATTATAACAAAGAAAACAAAACAAGAGGGACTACAACAGGCAAGAGTTAGTACTGTATTTAAAGGGACCTAGGCACCATGCTTCATTTAAAGGGACCTATGGATGTATCGTATATGTACTGTATGTTGACACTTCTAACACCACTTTGGCTAAGTTGTCATCCCTAGCATGGCGCCAGAAGTGTTGGTATAAAAACTACTCCTCTAAAAGAATAAACAAAGGATCCGCAAGCGTACAGATTAAATACCATTGCAACACTTCACCGAGAAGTATTCTAGGTATCGTTATTTATATTTAGCTCAAGGAAAAGAACTAAGGACTTAAACAATAAGATACACTTGCAAAACATGACTACTTATGAGTGATTGATTGCACAGTCACTTACTTTGACAGGGGGTAAATCATAATAGATAAATAAGATAAAGTATAAAACTCACGGAATAAATCACACAGAGATTAGAAATAGACTACTCAGCAAAGGGTAGGTTGACATCTGATTAGTTCAAGAAATAGAACTCCTATGTAGGTTTAATCTACTACGTCATTCATCGACTCTAATGCTACACTATCATATATAGCACAAAAGACTTTTCATCTATGTATAAGGATCATTGCTATAAAAAGCCAAGACATAACAGGACTTCTTATGCAACTCTAGTTCTGCTAGTCCTATCAACGAGGGATGGAATACAAGGACTCAATGGAACTGTCACTTCCGTGATCTACCACACAACCCAGCCAATAGGGTGCATTTGCAGGTAAACGGCATCTAAGCACCATGCTTACATGAAATCTACCACCAAACCCTCCCGCGAAGAGAGTTAAGCACGTTGCAAACATATACATAAACTCATTATCAATCATAACCATATCAAATGTAGAACTAGAATAAATTAGGTACATAATAAATAGATGCATAATGATATTAGAATAAAGTCTTAAGAAAACAAGCGAAGTTAGCCTGCCTAAACTATGGCTACCTTTGCTGATTCTACAATAAATGTTTATGCCAAGCGAGATGTTTGTATTTCCTTTGCCCTCCCTGGCAACGGCGCTAGAAATGCTTGTTGGCGTTTCTTAGCGTCACCACTAAAGATGGACTAATAGTCCATCCCTAGCAATGATACTAGAAATGTGTGTTGGCATCCCTAACCACCATTACATCAGAAAGGTAACTCTCGGCCCTTAACGGTGCCGGCCAAGATAATGCAGTCTGGTAATAACAGTTAGAAGTGCCTAATGGGCCATCCTAACCGTCATTACTTACGATATGCAAAACTGAAACACGGCGCCTTAGGGTGCAACAAGAATTACAATTCTTAGGTACACCAATCATGACAGCTCAGTATGGATAAATTTGCAAGCACACATGGGAGTATTCAAGGGTGTCGTATTTATAATTTCCCATAGGAGAGCAGGACGAATGCATCTAGCTTTGGTATAAACATGATCACTTATTGAATGCATAGGTAGACATAGCATAGGCAGGGGTAAATCATAGTTCAAACATAGTGGACACACATCTGAGCCAACCTCAAGGATAAAAGAGAAATAAAGAATAAAAGAATATATCTAACTAAGCAGGCATTGGTCATATACAGCTATGCAAAGAACTGTTAGCAAACATCTAACTAGCATGTCTAGCATCAGGACTAAGTCTGGGATGACAGGGAGATCCTCGCAGCTAGTCTGCCAGCCGATAGAGACTTTATGAACTCCTACTCAATACCCGAACGTGGGGGAGTGCTTGGGATGGACAGGGCTGTCACCACCTGCCCACCTACCCCTCTGCCCGTGGGGTACCAACATATCTGCCGATCTCCGCATACCCGAGCACCACGCCCGTGTAATTGGCAACAACTCCTAACCCCCTAGGACCCCACCCCTTCGAAGTGACAGGCACGATGAACCGTCACCTCATCCCCAGTTCTTCCTCTATTCATACTAATTTGATGAACGATGAAGAACAACGATGAACATGTCAAGAACATAACAAATAAACTATATGCTAGTTCATATATCATGATCATAACATGAACAAGACTGTACTCTAGTTCATATGCATTGCTATATAAATAAGATAAGAACTTGAACTTGGAAGAGAACATTGTATTCATACCGAGGTGTTCCTCTTCTTCCAAGAGACAAGCTCTCCTTGCTAGCTCCTGCCTTGCTCTACTACTAAAACTAATCTAAAGAATACAAGTGAGAGGTGAGGTTAGTGGCTCCAAATGCTGGTGTCTTGAATAGGGAAAGAGGCCCTCTATTTATAGTGGAGAGGGACCAGACACTTTTACACATAACCCCCCACCATATGACGGTGGAATGCATGCAAATCGACCTCCCTAGGTTGGTATCTTGATTGATTGTCAATCAGCATTGAAAACCAGGCAAGAACCAGCCAGGAAGGAGGTGAACCAGAGGTGAACTGGTGGATTCTGGGCTGTCTACTGTTTCTAGAAAGTAAATCACGGAGGCAGTCAGCTGAACCGAGCCAAACCGGCCAAGAACCGCAGGTCAGCCGTGCGCCATCCCACAAACCGCCAACCACCTCACGGGGGCCATCCTGAGCTCTCCACATGTCCCCTTGCCGGGACAAACCACTCTCGCCTCCACGTTCAAACCGCGTCTCACGTGTCCGCACGTGGGAGGGGCCCACTGCACCACGTGTCGCCGTGGCCGTGGCTCCGCTCCATCGCTTGTCTCCCCTGCGTGGGCAGCGGAGCCAAGCCTGGCCCGCCTGTCCCTCTCGCATGTGGGCAGCACCGACAGCTGCTTCTGCTGCCATGTGGCCGCTCATCTTTGGCCGTGCATGGTACTGTTGGGGTGCTGATGTCAGCATGACATCAGCACTCCTTTTTAATTTGCATTTTTCATAACTTTTCCTCATATCTCCAAATAATGTAAATGATATATGAATTTTGCTCAGCTCGACGAGCCCGTCACAATGGTGTACTCTATTTCACTGTTTGAGATACTTTTGTTCCATGAAATATTAAGTTTCCTGCAAAACGGTAGAGAACACCAAGACTCGTGGAAATGATAGATCGAGGCCCTACCTTCTATTAATTTTAGTAACATATTGGCGGTTGACTTTAAGGACTACCAACACCGATCTACTAAACACCGCCAAAATATTTTAGGATAAGGTGTTCACTCCTTGTAGATGCCATCCTCCCCTCGTAGATACTTCAAACCACAACCCTTCGTCTGCTTCCGGTCACATTGCCGCTTGCCGTTGTCGTGGTGTCTCCCGCCACCATGAGCTTCGCTGCAAGATGCCACAGCCCATGTTGCCCGCCACCACCTCCCATCTGGCTCCGAGGGCGCCACCTGCTCCTGCTGCTCCGCCAAGGGGGACCATGGACGATGTCGATGACTTTGTCCTTCCCAAGATGGTCAACTGTGGTATCCTCTCTAGCTCAGAATCTAGTGGAGAGGAGAATGATTCTGACGGGTTCCTATTCCGATCTTCTGCATCATCCTCTATGAGTGGGGACCTTGAGTGGCGTCTGCCCTGGATCCATGACTGGGAGCCAAAATACCCACTCCAACCACCACCGTCGCCCACCTCCACCCGTGGCTCCACTCAACCACCCTCACCCTCGTAGTCCCCACCACCCCCCGTGGTGGTGGCGCATACTGGGCACGCTATTTGTGAACGCCGTCCCAAGCAAGCCGTGCCAAATCGTGCTAGCACTCGGCTAGCAGAGGAGTTTGATGCGTTCATCCCCATGGCGGACAAGCCTATCCAGTGCAAGGCGATCATTGAGAGCATGGAGGAGTGCTCGGAGGACGTGGACAAGAACGTCAAGGGCCACAAGATCCTAAACAAGAAGAACCTGATGGGTCCGCTACATCTAGGCAGACTGGCCAAGGTGGCGGCACTGTCATGCCTTGCCTCTGTGCTATGGCGGTCGCTATCGTGCTCTGGGCGCCGTGCTATGGCGGTCGCTGTTGCTTCCTTCGTTCCAATGCTCCATGAAGACCAGCGAACATAGGTCACCATGGCATGCCGTCATCTGGCATGCACCTGTGTGTCATGAAGCGCTCCCCTTAGTTTATGTCTATAACATCCCTAAAAATTAAAAACACCAAAAATACCAAGTATCAAAAATTTTTCTTAAATAACCCATGATTGGTGTTTGACACATACTAGGAATCCCACCAAGTTGCACTAGTAAACCCAAATAGCTGGATGAGCATTTGCATTCTAATCACAAGGAATGATTTGGCTCTTATTTGATTTTATATGTGTTGCCTAACCATGGACATGGACCCCACAAGCCTCTAGTAGACTCCATGGGGGTGTGTATGCTTGGCAACACACTCATACATATGTAGGATACCATGGCATAGTCTAGAGATAGAAATAGATTTGGAAAAAGAATTAGAAATAGGCAGCGAAAAGGAGGAAGCCAAGTAGCCCAAGACCAATGGCCAGCCTGGCCTGCTCGCTCGACCATGGCCCGATCCAGCCTGTGCTCCTCGGCCTGCCCCCGTCCTCCCCTACCCTGTGTCCGCATGGCCCTGCCAAAGCCCCCACATGCTTTGGTTTTCCATGCTGCACCCTCTAGTGCCCCACGGCGAGCACCGGGTTTCCCTGCTCACCGCCATGCCTGTGTTCACCGTCGTCGCCAATTCTCTCCGCACCAAGGGAATCGAGGCCGAGCCTTGGCTCCACTGCACGTAGCAAACGCACCACACGTGCGCAACCCAGACACCAGCCACCACGAGCCCCATGGCATGGGAAAACCAATGTGCGCACGCACCGGCCAACATGGCCACCGGCCGGAGCGCCGCCATGGATTTCACTATTGCGCGCACCCCACCGTGTCCAATAGACCACCTTTTAGCACCCACCCTAATCGAGGTTCTGGGGAGAACATATCAATATGTAGCAAACTTCAGCGCAAGTAGTGTGGTCGAAAAACTTACTCTCATTGTCCGCCTCCATGGTTTCAACCCTTTGGCATAGTGTGGCAGCCTCCTCCTGATGCTGGGCCTCTCGCTCCCGGTAGATCATGGACTGTGCCTCCAGCTCGGCTTTAGCCACACGGAGGGTTTTGCACTCCTCCCAGATGGGCGTGAACCGATCGATGGCCTTACCGCGCTGAGCACACGTCTCCTGCAGGGACTGCACGCCACATACCAATGTGACTGGCTGATCCGAACACATGAACAAAAATAGCCTATAATCAGTATTGTCAGGCCTCACCTTGACCCGGCTGAGCAGCACCTCCACGGCATCTTGCACCCCGGCCTCCACATCATCATCCGGAATTTCTTCGTAAGACATGAAGCCGGTTCCCACCTGGCGTGTGGTGAACACGCGCTGCTATGGGATGTCGGTGTGGGGGGTCCGGGGTGGCACTCTAGGCACCTCCTCTACCAAGCCTTTAGAGGGCGCGTTTGATGGCCCGGCCTGGTCTGGAACGCGGAGGGCTGCCGACCTGCGCAACTTTCCTCCTAGGCACTATCTGCCTTTTAGGAGGGCCTGCTGGTGTTGAGGTGGTCCTGGTCGGCATTGTCGAGCTGCTTGCTGTCGCTGTCTCCCCTGCAGACTGGGCGGTGTCATGGGGCGGAGCCCGTTCGGTGGCCAGTGGTGGGGTCGCCTACCCAGACAGAACACGTTGTCCCATCTCCGACGTGGTATGGCTGTTTGTGCATTCACATACATCATCAAAATAACAGGTAACAACAGAATACATGCATCTAGAAAATAAACCCAAAGAGCAATGACACAGCACTTACCTAGCTGACCACCGAAATCCTCCTTTGAACTGTGCGGAGGTAATAACAGAATACATGCATCTAGAAAATAAAACCAAAGACCAATGACACAGCACTTACCCAGCTGACCGCCGAAATACTCCTTTGAACTACAGGGCTGCTCCCCTGCCTGGAGCACTTGGGGCCCTGTCTGATGCCCCACTGCCATGCCCGGGGACTCGGTCCGACGCCTTGCCCGTTCGGCTTTGTCCCAATGGGGTGCACTGGAAAGTCGGCCCTTTTGCCACCTCTCGGTGTCCCGGAGACGAGGTCCTCTCGGTTGGAGGCACCGTCGCCCTGTGTGGTGTAGGCGACGGTGATGGTGGTGGCAGTGTTGACCCCCCGGCCTGCCCTGGCCGAGTGGTTGAGGTATTTTTGCCCTGCTTAGGGGGTGGAGGTGGCGGTCAGGGGCCTTGGCATCCCCCTGTCTATGGCGCCCGGGCCTAACGCTTCCTTTGACACTCCCCCAGCGTCATGAAGTCATCAGAGTCCAATGACTCCGGGGTGCTCAGGGCACCCCTCTTCTTGCTCCCCCTTCTCCGCCGTCCAGGTTCAGCTTGCCCCCGGACAGCAGAGTGGAGGGCTTTTTCTTCTTGGCAGTGGCCGACATGGGCTGCTTGCCCGCTGCTCGGCGCTATCCTTGTGCAGCAGGGACTTCATCTTCATTAGAGTCAGAGACGTCTAGCGTCCCCTGTCCTGCTATGGCCCTGCTCTGATAGTGGGCCTCATCGGTGGGCTTCTGGTCATTTAGAGCAGCCCCCTAGGCCACTCCTCTACTGGCACAGCCAAGAAAAACACTTTTCGATCCTGCCCAAGCAGGGTCTGTAAGTCAGACCACAAGATGTTATAGGCATTACAGTGAAATAAACACTAATACGATGAAAAGCAATACCGCTGAGTTACTGGTGGTGGTAGATTGGCCATGTCGTATGGCCGTGCGTGCTGCTCTGGGTAGCTGGTGGTTGAATCAAACTTCTCAAACAGAGAAGCCATCTATCGGTTTAATGCTTCTCATGACAACTTCTCCCGAGTCTCACGGGAGGGGTCGCCCTGTCAAGCGTACTCGTACAGGCAGTTTACCCACTCTTTGCAGGGCTGGATCTGGCGAACGGACCAGCTCCTAGCCACCAGTGCGCCATTAATGCTCTTGTTGTCAATTAGCTAGAGGAGCTCCTCACTTGCTCCATCTCAGGAAGGGATGGCGAATTCGACCACTTCGGGTTGAACTCTGGGGCACTTGGTTCACATCACAGGGCACCCTCCTCTCCTCCACATCCTGGCTCATGTAGAACCAGCAGGTGTTCCAGCTCCTGGTGGCCGATTGGTGTAGGATGTCTAGCAACTGCGCCTTCATCCCATCCCGCAGGCGCACGTAACACCCCCAGTAATCTAGGACCCCCGGGTTTTAGCGCCCTTCTTCCTCAACAGGTCATGTAACACCCCCAGTAATCTAGGACCCCCTGGTTTTAGCGCCCTTCTTCCTCAGCAGGTAGAAGTGGCAAAACAGATTAAAGTGGGGGGCGATGCCCAGAAACATCTCACAGTAGGCAATGAAAATGGAAATGGATAAAATAGAGTTGGGATCCAGATTGCAGATCCCAATCGCCCAGTAGATGCAAAGGTCCTGGAGGAATCTATTCATGGGTTGCCCCAGCCCCCGTGTAACGAAGTCCTCAAAAACAACAATCTCCCCGTCTCGGAGGCGAATCCTCACCTCACTGCTCGTGCCAGACCTCCATTTCTGCCAGCGGCAGCAGGCCCTCGTCGGCGAGAGCCTACAGCGACTCCTCACCTCACTGCACCCATTGCGGCCCGGCTGCACTAGATCCAGTCACCTTCCCCATCTTCTTTGCTCCCTTCCTCGCCATCTCCTCCATGGATGGTGGGTCCTGGGTCGAGTGGTTGGCGGCGGTGACACGGATTTGCTAGATCCGCTCGATGGCTATGCGTGCCGGTGGACGGATTAGTGGTGGCGGCTGGATTGGCTATGGCGAATGGTGCGGTGGTGGTGGTTGCTCGGCGGCAAAGGGGGCAGAGCGCTAGAGAGAGTGGGAAAGTAGAGAGTTGGACATGATTTAATGTGCTAAACTGATCCCCTCAGCGGCGGTCAGCTATTTATAGGAACCTGATGATATCGGTTTGACTTCTAGTGTTGGACCCCTCTGACTCATGGGGACGTGGCTTTTTTAACCCTAGTGGGCCATGCTGGTCCCCGAGTGTAGACGTGGGCCGCAAGGATTTTTGTTCTCCTGCGCACCTTTCCCGCTTTGTCCTTACTCCAAGTCTGACACGTGCCCGATGATCTAGGGATCTTATCCCAGATTGTTTCTTTAAATATATGCTTCTTTCTAAATTTATCCCAGATTTTTTCTTAAAAAAACTAGTGACTGATCTTGTCGATCAAATATTTTATTTCCCATTCGTAGGGACTGTGTGGCAGTTTTTCACCTGGTGCTGCATATGAACCATGGGTTCTCGGTCTCCTTGACCCGATCGAGCCCGTGACTTGTCTTGTGCACACCTGGGGACTGCGTGGCAGTCTCCCACCTAGTGGTGCTTCTGGATGATAGGTTCTTGGTGTCCTTGCCCCAATCGAGCCCGTGACCTGTCTCAAGCATACTTGGGGACTACAACACAGTTGGCACACGTCTAGTCCTTTGACACTAGCATTGATTAATTGATGTTGTTTTTGAATTGTTTCTTTAAAAAGCTCAATATAACATATCCTATCTTCTATCGAGCTTGGGGACTACGTGGGCCCACATTACCTCATGGTGACATGGGCTTATGTTTTACTCTCCGTTCTAGAATGGGTGTTCAGCGTTAATTATGTCAGGCTGGAAATTTATTTGACTTTTTTCTTAAAAAGCTCAATACAACATATACTATCTTCTATTGAGCTTGCAGACTACGTGGGCCCACGTCAGCTCATGGTGACTTGGGCCTATCTTCTGTTCTTGGTTCGCTACACTAATCTCTATGGATGGTCCATATTAGCATTCCAGTGATACTTCATGTCACGTGTTAATGTGGGCCCACATCCCAGGACGTAAAAAGAATTTTTCTTTTTCTTAAGAACACCATGCATCTTTCGACAGATACCTTCCTTGACAGAACCTGTGGTCAGGAGCAGACTTACGAACTGCTCATGGTGAAGCTGGTCGGCACTACATGGTCAGCATCTTCGCTGGTCAGCACTACGTGGTTAGCATCTTTGCCGGTCAGCACTACGTGGTCAGCCTCTTCGCTGGTCGGCACTACGTGGTCAGCATCCTCGCTGGTTAGCGCTACATGGTCTGCATCTACACTGCTCGGCATAGGTCAAGATGGTGACTCCCTCAAGATACATGGTGCTCGGGGACTAGCTATGGGGGTATAGACCCCTTATAACCTCACGGTTAGACTTTGGGCTGCTCAGCACAAGACGGCCTAGACCAGAAGACGAAGGCTGGTCCATCATCTCCTTGATGGGTGGGCCGAACAACATGACAGAGCTCGTGGTCCGCTACCACCTAGGTCGGTGGGCCGCATGGGTGTTGAAGGCTGCTTGGCTGCTTGGCTGCACGGGCGCCGAGGATATTTCATTGACAGTCTACCATGGGCCAAGCAGCCTTCAGCTAAGACTCCTTGCATGCCAAGCAGCCTTCAGCTCCCGTGCAGCCCACTGACCTGGGCGGTAGTGGACCACGAGCTCCGTCATGTTGTCCAGCCCACCGATCAAGGAGATGATGGACTAGCCTTCATCTTCTGGTTTGGGTCGTGTTGTGCTGAGCAGCCCAAAGTCTAGCCGCGAGGGTATACGGGGTCTATACCCCCACAGCTAGTCCCCAAGCACCTTGTATCTTGAGGGAGTCGCCATCTTGACCAGTGTCGAGCAGTGTAGATGCAGACCACATAGCACTAACCAGCGAGGATGCTGACCACGTAGTGCCGACCAGCGAAGAGGCTGACCACGTAGTGCTGACCAGCGAAGATGCTGACCACGTAGTGTTGACCAGCGAAGATGCTGACTATGTAGTGCCGACCAGCTTCACCCTGAGCAGTTTGTAAGTCTGCTCCTAACCACAGCTTCTGTCAAGGAAGGTGATCTGTCGAAAGATGTATGGTGTTCTTAAGAAAAAGAAAAAATCTTTTTACGTCCTGGGACATGGGCCCATGTTAACACGTGACACGAAGTATCATTAGAATGATAATATGGACTGTCCATAGAGATAAGTGCAGCGAACCAAGAATAGAAGATAGGCCTAAGTCACCATGAGGTAACATGGGCCCACGTAGTCCCCAAGCTCGATAGAAGATAGTATATGTTGTGTTGAGATTTTTAAGAAAAAGTCAAATAAATTACCAGTCTGATGTAATTAACACTGAACACCCATTCTAGAATGGAGAGTAAAACATAAGCCCATGTCACTGCGAGGTGATTTGGGCCCACGTAGTCCCCAAGCTCGATAGAAGATAGGATATGTTATATTGAGCTTTTTAAAGAAAAAAGTCAAAAACAGCATCAATTAATTGAGGCTAGTGTCAAAGGACTAGACGTGTGCCAACTGTGTTGTAGTCCCCAAGTATGCTCAAGATAGGTCACATGCTCGATCATGGGGCAAGGACACCAAGAACGTACGGTCTGGAAGCACCACTAGGTGGGAGACTGCCACGCAGTCCCCAGGTGTGCATGAGACAAGTCACGGGCTCGATCGGGTCAAGGAAACCGAGAACCCATGGTTTGTAAGCATCACCAGGCGAAAAACTACCACGCAGTCCCCAGGAATGGGAAATAAAATATTTGACTGACAAGATCAGTCACTAGTTTTTTAAGAAAAAATCTGGGACAAATTTTGAAAGAAGCATATATTTACAGAAACAATCTGGGTTAAGATCCCTAGATCACCGGGCACGTGTTAGAAGAGTAAGGACAAAGCGGGAAAGGTGCGCATTAGAACAAAAATCCTTGCGGCCCACGTCCGCACTCGGGGACGAGCACGGCCCACTAGGGTTAAAAAAAGCTACGTCCAAATGAGTTAGAGGGGTCCAATCCTAGAAGTCAAACCGACGTCATGCGGTTCCTATAAATAGCTGATCACCGCCAGGGGGATCGGTTCCACACCTTCAATCATTTCCAACTCTCCACTTCCCCACTCTCTCGAGCACTCGGCCCCTTTTGCCGCCGAGCAACCATCGCCACTGCGCCATTCGCTGCTGCCAATCCAGCCGCAACCACTAATCCATCCGCCGGCATGCATAGCCGTCAAGCGGATCTAGCGAATCCACGCCACCGCCGCCAACCACTCAACCCTCGACCCACCATCCTAGGAGGATATGGTGAGGAAGGGAGCAAAGAAGATGGGGAAGGCGACCAGATCCAGTGCAGCCAGGCTGCAATGGGTGCAGTCAACATCCACACGGACTCACTGCAGGCGCTCGCCGATGAGGGCCTGCTGCCACCAATAGAAATGGAGGTCTGGTGCGAGCCGTGAGGTGAGGATTCGCCTCGACTGCAAGACGGAGAGATCATTGTTTTTGAGGACTTCATTGCACGGGGGCTGGGGCAACCCGTGAACGGATTCCTCTGGGACCTTTGCATCTACTGGGCGATTGGGATTTGCAATTTGGATGCCAACTCTATTTTATCCATTTCCATTTTCGTTACCTACTGTGAGATGTTCCTGGGCATTGCCCCCCACTTCAATCTCTTCTGCCACTTCTACCTGTTGAGGAAGAAGGGTGCTAAAACTGAGGGGTCTCAGATTGCTGGGGGTGTTACGTGCACCTGCGGGATGGGATGAAAGTGCGGTGGCTAGACATCCCGCACTAGATGGCCACCAGGGGCTAGAACAGCCGCTGGTTCTACATGTGGCAGGATGTGGAGGGAGGAGAGTGCCCTGTGATGTGAACCAGGTGACGGAGTTCAACACGAAGTGGTCGAATCCGCTGTCCCTTCCTGAGATGGACCAAGTGAGGAAGCTCCTCCGGCTAATAGACAACAAGAGCGTCAATGGCACAATGGTGGCCGAGAGCTGGTCCGTCCACCGGATCCAGCCCTGTAAAGAGTGGGGAAACCGCCTGTACGAGTAGGCTGGATAGGGTGACCCCTCCCATGAGACTTGGGAGAAGTTATCACCAGAAGCGTTGAACCGACGGATGGCTTCTCGATTTGAGAAGCTTGATCCAACCACCATCTACCCGGAGCAGCGCGCGCGGCCGTACGACATGGCCAATCTACCACCAGTAGTAAGTCAGCGGTATTGCTTTTTGTCGTACTATGCAGTGTTTATTTCACTATAATGCCTATAACATCTTGTGGTCTAACTTACAGACGCTACATGGGTAGGACCGAAAAGTGTTTTTCTCGGCTGTGCTAGCCGAGGGGTGGCCTAGGGTGCTGCTCTGAATGACCAGAGGCCCACCGATGAGGCCCACTACCAGAGTAGGGCCATAGCGGGGCAGGGGACGCTAGACGTCCCTGACTCTAATGAAGATGAAGTCCCTGCTGTGCAGGGACAGCGCCATGCAGCAGGTAAGCAGCCCGTGTTGGCCGCCGCCAAGAAGAAAAAGCCCTCCACTCTGCTGTTCGGGGGCAAGCTAAACCTGGACGGCGGAGAACGGGGGAGCAAGAAGAGGGGTGCCCCGAGCACCCCGGAGTTGTCAGACTCTGATGACTTCATGACGCTGGGGGAGCGTCAAAGGAAGCGTCAGGCCCAGGCGCCTCAAACAGGGGGATGCCGAGGCCCCCGACTACGACAACACCCAGGAGGTCTGCGCGGAATGCACCACCGCCATCTTCTCCCCCTCCGCAGGGGAAAACACCTCAACCACTCAGCCGGAGTAGGCCGGGGGTCAACACTGCCACCACCATCACCGCCGCCTGCACCACATAGGGCAGCGACACCTCCAACTGGGATGACCTCATCTCTAGGACATCGAGAGGCGGCAAAAGGGCCAACTTCTCTGGTGCTCCCATCAGGACGAGCCGAACGGGCGAGGCGTCCGACCGAGTCCCTGGGCATGGCAGCGAGACATCAGGCGGGGCCCCAATACTCCAGACTGGGGAGCAGCCCCGCTGTTCAAAGGAGGATTTCGGCAGTCAGCCGGGTAAGTGCCGTGTCATTGCTCTTTGGTTTTATTTTTTGGATGTGTGTATTTTGTTGTTACCTGTTATTTTGATGATGTATGTGAAATGCACAAACAGCTGTATCATGTCAGAGATGGGACAGTGTGTTCCATCTGGGCAGGCCAACCCACCGCCGGCCATCGAACGGACTCCACCCCATGACACCGCCCAGTTCGCAGGGGAGATGACAGCCGCGAGCAGCTCGGCGAAGCTGACAGGACCACCTCAACACCAGTAGGCCCTCATGAAAGGCAGATAGTGCCTTGGAGGAATGCTACCACAGGTCAGCTGCCCCTCCGCGCTCCAGACCAGGCAGGGCCATCAAACATGCCCTCTGAAGGCTTGGTGTAGGAGGTGCCCAGAGTGCCACTCCGGACTCCCCGCACTGACATCCCATAGCATCACATGTTCACCACGCGCCAGGTGGGAACCTGCTTCATGTCTTACGAAGAAATTCCGGATGATGACATGGAGGCCGGGGTGCAGGATGCCGTGGAGGTGCTGCTCAGCCGGGTCAAGGTGAGGCCTGACAATACTTCTTATAGGCTATGTTTGTTCATGTGTTCGAATCAGCCAGTCACATTGGTATGTGGTGTGCAGTCCCTGTAGGAGACGTGTGCTTAGCGTGGCAAAGCCATCGATCGGTTCACACCCATCTAGGAGGACTGCAAAACCCTCTGTGTGGCTAAAGCTGAGCTGGAGGCATAGTCTGCGATCTACCGGCAGCGGGAGGCCCAGCATGAGGAGGAAGCTGCCACACTGTGCGAAAAGGTGGAAACCCTGGAGGCGGACAATGAGAGTAAATTTTCCAACCACAGCACTTGCGCTGAAGTTTGCTGCATATTGACATATTATGCGCAAAGCTGAGCGGCCAAAATGAGGCCATGGCTCAGGAGCTTGCCGCCCTTCTGGGTGAGAAGGAGGCTGCTGAAGAACAAGAAGTGAAGCACTAGCAGTAGGTTGCCGAGCTCACTGGTGAGGATGACAATGTAGAGTTGTTATATGTGATCTACTACATACTGGGTGGACCAGGGTATGCTAACCATCATTGTTTATTAATGCAGGATTTAAGGATTCACCACATGGCCTAGTTCCAGGTGCTGGAAGGAACCATCTCCGTCCTCCAAAAGAAGATGCGGGCTATGTGTGAGCACATCAAGCCGGCGTTGAGGGCGGTCTTCAGAGGAGAGGAGCACCCTGCCGATCCCGTGGGTGAGGCAATGGCTGTGGTAGACCAGTGCAGGCGGCTATGGCCATCACTTTAGGGGTTCATCGCCGATGCTGGGTACTACAAGGTTGCTACCGCGCTAGCTATGGTTCGCTCTAGGTACGTGAAGGTGCAGCCATTGGAAGTCGCGCTTGGCATTGCGCCAGAGCTTAGCGAGAATGTCGCTGAGGACCTTCGGACAATGTCTGCCCCTGCTGCTGCCGCCCTTGTAGATGGCATGATGCTCATCGAGGATCCTACAGAAAATGATGGTGGTCAGTAGGCTGTAAACAATGTAGTTGTGATGAAAAACACTGTTTGTAAGTTATGCCGAGCACGGGGTGCGTGTAAACTTTAGCCTTTTGATGCAGACAAGTTAGGCATGTTTAAGTGGGTGATAAACATATTGCCGTTTTTAGATGCATATTTATGCATAGTTTGTTTTTCAAAAAATGTCAACAATCAAGTTTTGCTCCCACCCTCGAAGCAAGCTAACTCTGTGGGGTAACTAGGGATGCACTAGTGAACAGCATAGGACCACCAGGATCGCTAGGTGCCTAGCACCGTTAGAGAGCGACTGCTGAAATGTCCTAGTGCTATGTAGCGTAGAGTTGTAACACATCGTAAGAGTTTTCTGGATAGTGCCTTGTCAAGCTGCTCTCATTGGGCAGAAAATAAAGTTTAATTGTGACTTATGTAGGGCGCATGTATGACAGATGAGTGCACAGATATAAAGTTGTGATAGAAAAGAAGACAAAAAAGGAAGCTTTATTAAATATTGAATAACAAGAACTGGGTACATATCTTATTCTATGGATAAAAAGTATAAGGTGGTCGATGTGCCATGAGTTGGATTCCTCGACACCCTTCATCATATGCAACTGGTAGGATGTCGGGCGTGTGACAGCCTTAATCCTAAACGGCCCTTCCCATTTGGATGACAGCTTGTGCAGACCATCTGTGTTCTGGATTCATAGTAACACCGTGTCACCGACCACAAACAGCCTGCCCTTGACATTGCGGTTATATTAACAATGCACAGAAGCTAAATACTTGGCCTCCGAGTTTAGGACTCAAGTGCTATCTCTTATTTGGCAATGAAATCTATTTCTCGGGCTTCGTTGGAGGCTTCTTCATCATAGTGCAGGACACGTGGTGACAGGTGACCAACCTCGGCTGGTAGGACAGCCTCAGAACCAAACACCATGAAGTACGGGGAAACTCTAGTGTTGCGACTGGGCTGGGTACGAAGTCCCTAGACCACGGCAGGCAATTCCTTGAGCCACCGATCAGGCTTGAGCTCCTTGTCATCTTGGTATACCCTTTTACGGAAAGCGTCGATGATCATACCATTGGCTCGCTCCACCTATCCATTGGCTCGAGGATGAGTGATGGACACGTATTTGACTTTGATGCCATTATCATCGCAAAAATCCAAAAACTCATCGCTGGTGAACTGGGAGCCCAAATCAGTGATGATGGTGTTGGGTATGCCAACCAGTGGATGACATCATTGAGGAACTGAACTGCTTTCTTAGATGAGACCTTCTTGATGGCTTTGTACTCAATCCACTTGGAGAATTTGTCAATGAGCACAAAAACACATGTATGACCACAAGGAGCCCTCTTGAAGGGACCGATCATGTCAAGTCCCTAGCATGAGAATGGCTAAGCGACCGGGATGGTCTAAAGTTCATGTGCAAGGACATGGATCTACTTGGCAAACATCTGGCAATTTTTGCACCGACGCACATAATTTTCTACGTCAGTGACGGCTTTGTCGACCAGCGTCCGGGATGCCGCGAGGTTACCACAAGTGCCAGCATGAATATTCTTTAGAAGTTCCAAACCCTCTTCTTTGGTAATGCACTTCTGGTAAATCACGTACCTTGGACCTTTGCGCACCAGCTCGCCATTAAACCATGAGGTAGGCACGGGCTCTGCGGATTAGCTATTGGGCTTCAATCTTATCCTCCAGAACAAGTTGGTCATTTAGGTGACAAAGGGCTCTCTCTAGTCTGGCTGGGGAGGCGCTGCCAACCCGGCTGGTTCATTAACTGGCAGCTGCTCACTACCATCATCGGGTCCCTGCTGGCCAGAGTGGCTATCCTCCACCTCTTTAGCCTTGCCACTGAGCGCCGCTATGAGTTGGTCGGTAGCGCTGCTGGGCGCAAGTGCTTCGTAAGCCTGATCGGGGATCAAAGGCTTAATCAAATGTTTGACGAAAATAGCAGGTGGTACCTCAGCTCGTGATGATCCGAGCTTGGATAGCTCATCAGCACCTGTGTTCTCGGAATGAGGTACATGAGTAAAGTCCAATCCATAGAACTTATTCTCCAACTTGCGAATCTCAGCCACGTAGGCATCCATCTTTTCGTTGACCATGTCCCAATCTTTGTTGATTTGGTGAATGACCAAAGCCGAATCTCCGTACACCAGGAGCCGTTTTATACCTAGCTCGACTGCAATGCGGATGTCGTGCAAGGTGGCTTTGTACATATTATTGGATGCTTTAAAGTGGATGCGCAAGACATAGCAGAGCGTGTCCTTGGAAGGAGATATGAAGTAGACCCTGCTCCGGCGCCATCGATGTTCAAGGAACCATCAAAGTACATTCGCCAGTGGTTGGTAGAAGCATCACCCAGAGGCAGGTTAAGGTCCGACTAATCCACAATAAAATCAACCAGGGCCTGAGACTTCACAGTGTTATGGCTACGAAAGTTTAGCATGAACTCGGAGAGCTCTAATGCGTATTTAACAATACGACCACTAGCATCTCTGTTGTGGAGGATGTCACCAAGCACAGCTTCCATGACCACTATGATTTTGTAGGCCTGAAAGTAATGGAGGAGCTTGCGCTTGGTGACCAGGAGCGCGTAGAGCAGCTTCTGAATGTGGTTGTAACACTGCTTGGTTTCATTGAGAACCTCGCTTGCTTGGTTTCATTGAGAACCTCGCTAACCTAATAGACTGGGCATTGTACCCCATAGACGTGCCCGGGTTCCTCGCGTTTGACCACCATCACGGTATTGACCACGTTAGTTGTGGCTGCAATATAGAGGAGGAGCTCCTCATCATCACGTGGGACCGTGAGTACTGGGGGAGTCACAAGGTACTCCTTGAGCTTCTTGAATGCCTTGTCTGCCTCCTTCGTCCACTCGAACTTCTCTTTAGCTTTGAGGAGTTTGAAGAAAGGGAGCCCTTTCTCGCCCATGCACCTGATGAGTTTCTGGATATCTTTGACGCTTCATGGTGGTTGCAAGTCCAGCATGATCTGAACCTTCTTGGGATTTAGGCGTATGCCATCCTGGCTGACGACATTACCGAGCAGGATCCCGGAAGGAAGGCCAAAGTGTTGACACTGTTTTTCGGCACGTGTCAGTAAGAATCGGAAATTGAGCTAATTGGCAAAGGATTGGTTATTATTTTTTCTTCGGCATTGCTTTGGATGTTGTCGATGAATGGTTGCCAATAAAGGGTGGATTGGTCTGAGTTGTTACCGATAAGGCTGAAGAGCTATTACCGATGAAGCTGGCGGGAAGCTAGAGGATTGCTGCCGATGAAGCTAAAGGACTGTTGCCGATGAGACAGGCCAGAGATTAGAAGATTGTTGCCGATGGAGTATGCCGATGGAAAGATAACTTCATCATGACAGAAACGGACAGAGGATCGGCATCATGTGAGCTTATGATTTTCGTAGTGTAGTCTGAGTCCAGTTCCTATACGAGTTTTATGTCTTTCCTTTAGAGATAGAGTTCGTATAAGAAGTAAGTTTATTTTTCTATATTTAAGCTTTTCGTATTCAGTTAGGATTCTTTGAATAGTAGAGTATAAATATGTGCCGAAGGGCATTGTAATGAGCATCCAAGCATCAATAAACAAATCTACTTTTTATCACAATTTACTTCTACCAGCACTTTACTTTTCGACGACTTCGTCAAGTATTTTCTCTTTTTCAACGAGTTCTTTCAAGAATCGACGGGCTGCATCAACTTGATCTTCGGCAACCTTGCAAGTTCCGTGTCTACCGAGCACGATTCAGGCTTTGACTTCTGGGCGTATCGCTGTCGTCTCGTCTGATCTGTTCAACAGTTATCGAATACATTCTGAGCTTTGACGTCCGGGCGTATCGCTGTCGTCTCGTTCGATTTTTATTCAAGTTATCATCCTTGTCGATTAACAGGTCAAATCGACTAGCACGCTTCGGATATCAAATTTGGGTATTAGCCCAGTGTGTTTGCAGATACGAACTTTGCATCAACACAAAGATACATTTATTGGGTTTCATCTTCCACTAGAACTCATTGAGGGCTGCGAAGGTCCACTCAAGGTTGGCCACCAGTGTGTTGGATTCCCTGGTCTTCACCACCACATCATCAACATATGCTTCGACAAGGTTGTCGGTGATCTCATGCTCGAGGCAAGCCTGGATGGCCCGCTGGTAGGTAGCTGTGGCGTTCTTGAGGCCGAACGACATGGTCGTGTAGCAGAAAGCGCCGAAGGGGGTGATGAAGGCGGTCTTCTCCTGGTCCTCCTTTTTGAGGGCTATTTGGTGATAGCCCAAGTAGCAATCTAGGTAAGAAAGCAACTCACAACCTGCAGTAGAATCTACAACCTCATCGATTCGAGGGAGATTGAAAGCCTGTTTAGGGCAGTGTTTGTTGAGATTAGTGTAATCAACTCACATTCTCCATTCATTATTCTTTTTGAGTATAAGAACCGGATTGGCTAACCACTCTGGGTGATACACCTCTTCGATAAAGCCAACTGCTGGAAGCTTGGCTACTTCTACCCTAATGACTTCCTTGCAGTCACGAGCGAACCATCCCATCTTCTGCTTGATCGGTTTAGCGGTCTTCGAGATGTCAAGGTAGTGCTCGACCTTTTCCTTGGGAACACCTAGCATGTCGGCAGGTTTGCACACGAACCCGCTGATGTGCTCTCGAAGGAACTAGACGAGCGTGTCTTCCTATTTGGGAGGAAGGTTAGCCCTTATCTTTGTGGTCTTTTAAGGGTCGGTTGGGTTGAGTTGAATCAGCTTGTGCTGCTTGACCTTGTTGGAAGGCCGCCGAGCAGACCCAACCGGGACCTCGAGTTCTACTGGGGGGTCTCCTTGACCCCTAAGCTGGTGTGCTCCAGGGTGTGCTTCAACTCCTTGAACTCTGCAGCTGCGTAGGCGTTGGATTCACACACACGAGCAGTGTAGACATTGTCGCGCAGGGATAGGATGCCCTGCTCAGTGGGGAGCTTGAGCACGAGGTAACCATAATGAGGAACCACCAGGAACTTGGTGATCCTGGATGGCATGGTAGATGCCCTCAAAGTCGGTCATGATGAAGTTGATATCGTCGATGTGGAAGTGCTGCTTCATCTCGAACTGGACGGCCAAAGTGATCTGCCCAAGGGGTATGAGGGCTTGCCTGGCATGATGCCCCAAAATGGAGACTCATATGGCTTGAGGTTCTCCTGCTTCAGCCCTAGCTCCATGTAGGCTGGATAGAATAGGATGTTCAGGGCGCTACCGCCATCAACGAGCACCTTCTCAAACCGGACGCCGTCTATCACTAGGTCGAGGACCAGCGGGAACTGACCAGCATCAGGGATTTTGGCCCACATATTGTTGCGGCTGAACGATATGTGTTGCTCGGACCAGGCAGGCACCTTGACGTTCGTGATGAACACGTCTACTTCCTTTATAGCAACGATGGCTTGCGTCAGTAGCTGCTTGTCATGGGCGTTCTCTAATCCTACCTTTCCACCGAAGATGACGGCGGTCACATTCTTCACGCATCCCTATAGGCGTGCCATGGGTCCTGATCTTGACCTTCTTCCTCATCGGCGTCCTCCTGTGGGATGGCTTTCTTAGCTTTTGCTTTCAGGGCTGCGCACGGCTTCTTGTTTGCTATTTTCTCAAGTGCCTCCGTCAGGACTCTGCACTCACCCAGCGTGTGTCCCTTGCCAGGGTGGTGGGGGTAGTCCTGGCTGAGGACCTTGTCAAGCTCTTCATCGTCCGCCCGCTTCTGGCCTTTCACCGTGTTGATGGAAGTGTCATTGCGGTTGCGCCGACCACCATTGTAGGCATCCCGACCATGGCGCTTGAAGGAGCGATCGCCGTTACGGTGGTCGGGGCCATGGTTGTCATGACGGTTACCGAGGTGATCATCCCGTCGATCTGGTCGGTGGTCCTAATTGCTGTCATGGTCATGGTCATTGTCACGGCGGTAATTGTGATTAGAAGGGACGAGGTCACCTTCGTTCAGCCCATCATCTAGATGAGCGAATCTGTGGGTGGTGGCGAGGAGCCCTTCCATGGTTCTTGGTCACTCGAGGAGCAACTCCTTAAGATCTAGACCACGCGGCTGGATCAGACCGGCTATGAAGAGGTCGATCCCTTCTGCCGGAGTGACATCGATCTGTGGTTCCAAGCATTGGAGAAGCACCAGATGTACTATCGCAGTGATTCTCTTAGACAATGCTGCACCTGTGCCAAGGTATACTTGGTGTTTGGCTACACACAGGTGGGTTTGAAGTTGTCGATGAACATCTGCCTGAGCTGTGGCCAGCTGTGGATACTACTGGCACACTTGCGGAGCAGCCAAGAGGTAGTGATGTTGCTCAAGACTACAGGGAGGTAGTTGTCCATGATGTAGTGGTCACCACCTGCTGCTCGAACCGCCATCTCGTACAGCATGATCCAGTGCTCGGGGTCGTCCTGCCCATCGTACATCTTGACGTCCCCAATCTGGAAGTTTTTCGGCCAGACGACGGCCTTGAGTTCTTCTGAGAACGGGGCTAATCCACTCATGTGCCGCCAAGCGTGATAGTGTTCATCAATGTGGTCATGGAGATCGTGGTCCCAGGGCTGCTCGACTTCCTAGTTGCGCTTGGCACAACGGTTGGCCTGTTGCCGGTGGCTCATTGACGGTTGCCATGTTGGCGCTGATTGTCACGTTCCACCTCGCGCGAAGCATGGATAGCGGGTCATCGTGGCTCTGGTGGAGGTCTGCCATGATTGGACTTGTTGTTAGCACCACTCTCCATGGGTTGGCGGTAAAGGCTGCGCCTGGACCGTCATGACCGATGTAATGTGGTCAGCGAGCCAGCGGAGTGGAGCTGAACCACTTGTGCTTCGGCGGTGATCAAAAAACATGGATTGCCTCAACCCCGGGTGTGTTCGAGGGAAGCTGGTCGAGCCAATCCATGGCCACCGCGATGTTGGTCATGGGAGTTTCCTTGACGAGATGGTCCCCTACCATGTTGAACTCACCATTGAGATCGTGTTGAAGGCGGCGAGGCCGTGGGCCTACGCCATTACCATCATTGCCGCCATTGGTGGTGTTTGCTTCTTGTGCTTCTAGGAGGCGCCGGTGTGCTCGGTCAGCATTGCGAGCATCCCTAGCCACTTTTTCTAGGTCTGTTTCATTTAGAACAGGGGGCTCGTTGACGCGACTGCAAACACCACGCCATCAAACCCTGGTGGAATCTTAGGGGTGTCCGGTGCCGTGTCGGCGGACTGGGTCTGGTGAACCGACGTGGTCAGGCGCTTCTCGTCGATGTTCTCCTGACTCTGGACCTCAGGACTCTCTTCATCAGAGAGGAGGTAATCAGTAAGGTCGAAGGAGACAGAGGGCGTCTCATTGAACCCCGAGAGTAGATCGGACATGGTCCCATTCCCGGGGACCGTTCCGTCTAATCCAGAAGGGACCTGCTGCAAAGTCACCATGCTGACCATGGGTCTTGAGTCCTCCGAGACTAGAACCAGATTGGGATCTAGATCTAGGAGGTGGTTGTCGCATCAATGGGGAGCATTCTGCAGGTCTCTCATGTGAGACGTGGCTGCATTCCTCAATTCGTTTGGGAAGACAGGTGCATTATTCAGGGCAGGAGTAGTTGGATCTACTGGCCCTGGCGCAAGTTGCATCTGCTGTGCCTGGCGCTGCTGTCTTTGCTCCGTTCGGGCCTGGCGACTGGCGTGACTGGGCACGCGCTGCCGCTGGTGCACGTTGATAAACTCGTCCAGCCTAACTGGAGGCGAAGCACGCGCAGCAGCCGGAGTTGGGTTGGGCCGGTGCGGGCGATGAGCCTGATTATGTATGGGACATTGCTGTTGCTGCTCCTGGCTGGGCACGCGATGTTGTTGTGTCCCACCATCGTGGGAGGCCCGCCTCGGCATGCGGCTGGGGGCCCTCCTCTGCGGTTTACGAGCAGTGCTCAGGCTGGAGCCAGATTTGGATTTGGTCAGCGTGGGCCACTAGCTTGTCCTGTACGTCCTTGCTGGTGTCGAGCGTTGCAATCCTGATGGGCAGGTGGCACGAACCACAGGCAGATTTGGATCTATGCGACGTGGCTGGTCGGCGCAATTGTGCCGGCACTGTCGGATAGGGGTGAAGTCCAAGTACTCTTCATAGAGCCACGCAAGAGCAGACTCCACATACTCGAGGAGCTCAGCCAGACCTGCCCCAATCTGATCGATCATGTCGGTCAGATCGGAGTTGTCGATGTGCCTCCTCTAGTAGCAAGGAAGCTGCCAGCTCGCCCTGGCATGGCCATCATCTCCGTGGCCGTCATGGGTGGCGCGGATGACCCTAGGGCAGCCCCGAGATCTGGGTTATTGGTGAAGTGGTTGGCGCAGTCGGTGCTGGGGCCGACTACGTCACAGCCGAAGCTGGGACCTGCCGTGCTGCTCCCGTGAACATGAGGGATGTTGTCACGCCAGTGGTCCGGGTGAACCAACCGATGGTGAGGGAGATGCCCGTCTCAAAGTCCATAGAAGCTGGGAACAAAACCATCTGGATCACCTGATGATCAGATCACACACCCCCTACCTGGCGTGCCACTGTCGATGAAATACCCTCGGAAGTCTACCACGGGATACCCCGAGGTAGTAGATTTGCGGTGAGGGTGCGCTAAGACCTATGATCTAGATGTGAGACACAATGCAAACAACCAAGACAACTAGGGTTTATCCAGGTTCAGGCCGCTCGGAAGTGTAATACCATACGTCCTACGTCTCTGCTGCTATATTGATGATACTAGAGTACAATGAGATGGGTTTAGTTGCGTTCCAAGGGGATCCTTGTCTGCCTTATATAGCTCGGGGACGAAGTTACATTTCTAGGGTTTTCCTATGGCTGGTTACATTGCATCGCATCCTTGGAGGACACGAAGATCTAACCAACTAAGACTCCTTGCATGCCAAGCAGCCTTCAGCACCTGTGCGGCCCACCGACCTGGGCGATAGTGGACCACAGGCCCCCTCTTGTTGTCTGGCCCATCAATCAAGGAGATAATGGACTAGCCTTCATCCTTTGGTCTGGGCCGTCTTGTATCAAGCAGCCAAATGTCTAGCCGCGAGGGTATACGGGGTCTATACCCCCCACAGCAAGTCCTCGAGCACCATGTATCTTGAGGGAGTTGCCATCTTGACCTGTGCCAAGCAGTGTAGATGCAGACCACGTAGCGCCAACCAGTGAGGATGCTGACCATGTAGTGCCGACCAGCGAAGAGGCTGACCACGTAGTGCCGACCAGCGAAGATGCTGACCACGTAGTGCCGACCAGCGAAGATGCTAACCACATAGTGCCGACTGGCTTCACCCTGAGCAGTTCATAAGTCTGCTCCTGACCATAGCTTCTGTCAAGGAAGGTGATCTATCAAAAGATGCAAGGTGTTCTTAAGAAAAAGAAAAATTCTTTTTATGTCCTGGGACGTGGGCCCACATTAACACGTGACACGAATGCTAATATGGAATGCTAATATGGACCATACATAGAGATAAGTGCAGTGAACCAAGAACATAAGATAGGCCCATGTCACCATGAGGTGACATGGGCCCATGTAGTCCCCAAGCTCGATAGAAGATAGGATATGTTATATTGAGCTTTTTAAAGAAAAAAGTCAAAAACAACATCAATTAATCGAGGCTAGTGTCAAAGGACTAGACATGTGCCAACTGTGTTGTAGTCCCCAAGTATGCTCGAGATAGGTCACGGGCTCGATCCGGGCAAGGACACTAAGAACCTATGTTCTGAAAGCACCACTAGGTGGGAGACTGCCACGCAGTCCCTAGGTGTGCACGAGATGAGTCACAGGCTTGATCGGGTCAAGGAGACCAAGAACCCATGGTTCGTAAGCATCACCATGCGAAAAACTACCACGCAGTCCCCAAGAATGGGAAATAAAATATTTGACCGACAAGATCATTCACCAGTTTTTTAAGAAAAAATCAGAGAAAAATTTGGAAAGAAGCATATATTTACAGAAACAATCTAGGATAAGATCCCTATATCACCGGGCATGTGTCATACTTAGAGTAAGGACAAAGCGGGAAAGGTTCGTAGGAGAACAAAAATCCTTGTGGCCCACATCCGCACTCAGGGACCAGCACAGCCTACTAGGGTTAAAAAACCGCGTTCACACGAGTCAGAGGGGTCCAACCCTAGAAGTCAAACCGACGTCATCCGGTTGCTATAAATAGCCGACCGCTGCCGGGGGGATCGGTTCCGCACCTTCAATCATTTCCAACTCTCCTCTTCCCCACTCCCTCGGGCGCTCCGCCCCCTTTGCCGCCGAGCAACTGTCGCCACCGTGCCATTCACCACAGCCAATCCAGCCACACTACTAATCCGTCTGGCGGCATGGATAGCCGTCGAGCGGATCTAGTGAATCCGCACCGCCGCCGCCAACCACTCGACCCTCGACCCACCATCCATGGAGGAGATGGCGAGGAAGGGAGCGAAGAAGATAGGGAAGGTGACCGGATCCAGTGCAGCCAGGCTGCAATGGGTGCAATCGACGTCCACGCGAGAGTCGCTGTAGGCGCTCGTCGACGAGGGCCTACTGCTGCCGGAGGAAATGGAGTTCTAGCACGAGCCGCGAGGTGAGCATTGGCCTCGACCCTGAGACAGGGAGATTGTTGTTTTTGAGGACTTCGTTACACGGGGGCTGGGGCAACCCATGAGTGGAATCCTCTGGGACCTTTGCATCTACTGGGCGATTGGGATTTGCAATCTGGATCCCAACTCTATTTTATCCATTTCCATTTTCATTGCCTACTATGAGATGTTCCTGGGCATCGCCCCCTACTTCAATCTCTTTGACCACTTCTACCTGTTGAGGAAGAAGGGCGCTAAAACCGGGGGGGTCCCAGATTGCTGGGGGGTGTTACGTGCGCCTGCGGGAATGGATGAAGGCGCAGTGGCTGGACATCCCACACCAGTCGGCCACCAGGAGCTGGAACACCCACTGGTTCTACATGAGATAGGATGTGGAAGAGAGGAGGGTGCCCTGTGATGTGAACTGGGTGCCAAAGTTCAACCCGAAGTGGTCGGATCTGCCATCCCTTCCTGAGATGGAGCAAATGTGGGAGCTCCTCCTGCTAATTGACAACAAGAGCATCAATGGCACACTGGTGGCCAGGAGCTGGTCCGTCCATCGGATCTAGCCCTACAAAGAGCGAGTAAACCGCCTGTACGAGTACGCTGGATGGGGCGACCCCTCCCATGAGACTTGGGAGAAGTTATCAGAAACGTTGAACCAGTGGATGGCTTCTCTGTTTGAGAAGTTTGATTCAACCACTAGCTACCCAGAGTAGCGTGCGTGACCGTACGACATGGCCAATCTACCACCACCAGTAAGTCAGCGGTATTACTTTTTGTCGTATAATGCAGTGTTTATTTCACTGTAATGCCTATCACATCTTATGGTCTGACTTATAGACGCTGCATGGGCAGGACCAAAAAGTGTTTTTCTTAGCTGTGCCAGTAGAGGAGTGGCCCAAGGGGGCTGCTCTGAACAACCAGAGGCCCACTGACGAGGCCCACTATTGGAGCAGGGCCAGAGCAGGGTAGGGGACGCTAGACGTCTCTGACTTTGATGAAGATGAAGTCCCTGCAGCGCAGGGATGGCACCGAGCAGCAGGCAAGCAGCCCATGTTGGCCGCAGCCAAGAAGAGAAAGCCCTCCACTCTGCTGTCCATGGGCAAGCTGAACCTGGACGGTGAAAAAAGGGGGAGCAAGAAGAGGGGTGCCCTGAGCACCCTGGAGTCATTGGACTCTGATGACTTCATGACGCTGGGGGAGCGTCAAAGGAAGCGTCAGGCCTAGGCGCCTAAGACGGGGGGATGCCGAGGCCCCTGACCACGACAACACCCAGGAGGTCTACGCGGAATGCACCACCGCCACCTCCTCCCCCTCAGTAGGGGAAAATACCTCCACCACTCGGGCGGAGCAGGCCGTGGGGTCAACACTGCCACCACCATCACCGCCACCTACAGCACACAGGGCGGTGACGCCTCCAACCGGGACGACCTCGTCTTCGGGACACTGAGAGGTGGCAAAAGGGCCGACTTCTCCGGTGCGCCCCATTGGGACGAGCCGAACAGGCGAGGCGTTGGACCGAGTCCTCGGGCATGGCAGCGGGGCATCTGGCAAGGCCCCAAGCACTCCAGGCAGGGGAGCAGCCCCAAAGTTCAAAGGAGGATTCTAACGGTCAGCCGGGTAAGTGCCGTGTCATTGCACTTTGGTTTTATTTTCTGATGCGTGTATTTTGTTGTTACCGGTTATTTTGACGATGTATGTGAAATGCACAAGCAGCCATACCACATCGGAGATGGAACAACATGTTCCGTCTGGGCAGGCCACCCCATCGCCGGCCATGAGTTGACATGTGTGAGGCCCGGCCCGACCCGAGACCAGCCTTTGACAGGCCCGACAGACCCAACATGGGCCCGGTATGGTTGACCGTTGACTAGTCAACGGCGAGACATTGACTGGTCCCACTGTCATTGACTTCGAACCCTGGGCCCGTCTATCATCTGCTAGACCCAAAAGAAGAGAAGGAGGGATGGGGATATAAGTCCACCATGGACCAGCCGTCGTGCACTAGAGCCCACTAAGAGCCCAGTTTACCACGTGGACAGCACCACAAGTTGACACATGTCGGGCCCAGCCCAACCCAAGACCAGCCCGGACCGGCCCGGCAGACCCAACGTGAGCCCGGTATGGTTGACCATTGACTAGTCAACGGTGGGACGTTGACTGGGTCCCATTTGTCATTGACTTCGAACCCTGGACCCGCCTGTCATCTGCTGGACCGTCCTCAGCCAACCAGAGACTGCCACGTGTCACTGCCTTATTTTCTCTCTCCCTTTTCTTTTTCAGAAATAGATTAAATCTTGTAAAATTCATATCGTCTACATATGAGCTCCGAAAAATATGAATCAAGTGTCCAAATTTTCATAAAAATAAGCTCTACGTCATAGGCTTTTGTTTGAGTGCATTTGAATTTCAAATTTGATTTGGTTCTTTGTGTTAATCTATTGGGGTCACTTCGGTGACAATTATGGCTCAATTTCATATCCTGCGAAGGAGTTGCCCGAGGAGGAGGACTAGGAGCACGCCGAGGACTTGAGTAACAACTGTTCAGATGCCACATCCCACCCAACCTCATAGATCCTATTACGCATGCAACATGATAGAATGCTATTGCTCTATATTTATGCAGCAATGTTATAATATGTTTTATTAGGATTGCATGATAGGTTACTTGTATGCCTATTCCTTGACGTAACCTTTACCCTGCTCACCCGCTTATAGGATAGACATGCTCATATATATGCTGCTTGTTACTTGCTATTATTACTCCACTCGCATTGTATTTGTGATGTGATGCTAGTGGTGAACCCCTGGGAATGGTTTGGCTTTGGGTGCTGGGCTTGGTGACTATTGAGCGATACATGGAGATGATGTCCTTAGTGAGCATGAGTGGTGAGGGTTGAGTCGATTGGACAGGATCTACGATGAGCCTTGGGGCGAGTCATGCCGCGGGTGCACCTAGGCATCCCCATGAGAGGTACCTGTGGTGGGTACATGTGACGTGAGGAGTATTCTGGGGAGGATTGCCTCTATGGTATGAGGCCCCCGGATGAAGGTCCTGCGAGGGCACATTTTAGAAGATATCTTGTCTGATCCCACATAGGAACTGATGTCTCTTGAGAACCGAAACCATTGAGGATGTTTTAGTTTGTACCAGAGCCATGCTTGACCCTAGGACAAGACCCACAGGATTGCATGATAGAATAAGAAAATCTTGAACTACTTTCAGTTATATACCGACCTTGCATAGCGCTTTTATGCATGGCTCACCTCTCTTACTAGATTTCTAACTTCGCTTCTTGGAACTAATGTAGATGGCAACTTTCAAGGACCTGCCTATCAGTCTCGAGTACCACGATGGGTACGCCAAGGTCCTGCTTGAGGTGCTTTCAAAGCTTGGCATCCCCAAGGAGAAGTTCCAATGGACTTCCTTGCGCAAGGTTGGGCCCAATGGACCTGAGGCTTGCGTCATGGTGACTGCCAAGGTTTCTGCTTTTGAGTGGGTACTCGAGCTGAAGCCCTTTATCATTTGTGCCACTGAGGACACCATCATCGTCGCTATACAGAGTGCTTCTCGTGTGGTTCTTTGGATTCTAATGAGGAACTGCCGTGAATGCTTCAAGGATGGGCCATATCTTCTGCTACCCCGAGCCCAAGACGAGTCCAAGAGCCCCAAGCAGCAATCGAATGAAACTAAAGATACTTGGACCAAGGAGAGTGCCACCATTCATAAGGTACATGCAAGGCACATGCTCATCTAGGATGACCACATCATGGAGCTATGGTTTGACAGCTTCCTTAAGAAGCACAAGATCTCTGAGCTAGAAGAGAAGGTGAAGGCACAAGAAGAAGAGATAGCTAAGATGAGGAAGAAGAGTAGGGACAACATGGTGCACTTGGCTGAGTACATGATATCCTCTCAATGCCTGGAGGACAAGGTAGAGAGAGTCTAGAAAGCTTGGAAGGAGTCTAAGGCCCGTCATGTTCAGGAGTGTTAGGAGTTGCAGGACGGATTGCCCCATCGCCTCCGCACGGAGCCTTGTGAGGAGAAGTTCCTGCTCGAGCCTTGCAAGCTCAACACAGCCCGCCTGCTCCCTGGACCAGCTGCCATTTGCAGGGCTTACCTAGGAGTGGGAAGAGGCCTACGAGTTCATGGAGAAGTTGCACTAGATGGACACTCAGCTCCAGGACCACCTACCCCACCCTACAGCCCGGCTTAGCTTTCTGAACCGTGATCTAGAGATGATGCAAAAGCAACCCAGCTGACGATGGGCCCTGTGTGGCTATTGACATAACTCACTTCTGAAGTAGAGTAGAATGTCCCCTTTTGAAGCCTACCTATACATAGTGCAGAAATTCTCACGAGTCTTCTAGTGTAGTTACTAGAGACATCGCCGTGTAACAAACTCGATGTAATGGATGCTTGGGTCTTATCGCTTCTTATGGATCTTATGGTTCTTTGTATGAGTGTTGGATAGATGAAAATGTTTTAAAATGCTAAATTTGCTTAATCACTAGCTATCTATTAATAACCTATATCACTTGCACGCCCCTGATCACTTATGTCCTATGGTGTCAGATGTCGACTCGTCACTCCGAGCGCCTGAAGAACCATCGCACCCTTTCCCCTACACCTCCTACCCGAGGCCGTGGGAATGGAAGTGGACGAGGACGTGCAGAGCCTCGCACGCCCACCCCTCCACCTGGTGGTGCCCCTTTTGGTAGAGGCTCGTCAGATGGTGCCCCCGTCAGAGAAGATCTTCCACCACCACCACCAGTTGATGCCCACATCATTGAAGATCTTCCACTGCCTCCACCGCCACCTGTAGTAGAGCCAGAACCTGCTAAAGATCCTCCACCTGTTGTTGAACCAGAGGCCATCGGTTGTCTTGATCCGCACCACCCCCTGTACCAGGTTTGGCACAAGTAATGGCTCAACAGACTTGCCTGATGGAGACTCTAGCCGATTGAATGCTACACCACAGTGGAGGTCCGCACAATGACTTCTAGCAAAACTTGGAGGGTTTTCTTAAGCTGAAGCCTCTAACTTTTGATGGTGTTAATAGCGACCCCATCGTTGCCGACGACTGGCTTACGGAGATTAAGAAGAGGCTGGACCTGGCTGCTTGCTCCAATGAGGAGTGGGTAGGGATCGTAGCACACCATCTCATGGGAGTTGCACGCGACTGGTGGGACAGCTACTGCAACTTCCACCGTGACGTTGCCAACATCTTGTGGGAAGAGTTCATGAAGGAATTTCACGAGTACCATATCCTTGAGGGTGCCGTGGAAGCCAAGGAGATTGAGTTCCGCAACATCATGATGGGGACCGACATAGTGTAAGAGTATACCAACCGTTTCAAAACCCTATTGCGCTACACACCCACCGCATATAAGACCTCAGAAAAAGGAGAAGATGTTCTACTATCGCAAGGGTTTGAACCCTCGCATCAGGCTCTCCCTCTTAGGTGCGAAGAGCCACACCCTATGGGACATGATTAACAGGTGCATGGAAATCGAGAAGGACCGCATGGAGGCTCGTATGGAAGCTAAAGCACTTGGCAAGAACAAGAAGCGTCATGCTAAGGACACTTCTCGTGACCCGACCCCTCAGAGGCCACGTAGAGAAGCACCTCCGCATTCTCGCTCTCGTTTTGCTTAGGAGTTTGCTCCTGCCCCAAGCCAAGATGGCGGTATCTACCTCACCAACTACCACCACCCTGCTCAGGGTAACCTCGCTCAGAACACCCCTGCTCATACCTCAGGCAAGATGAAGGCCACCGCACCTACACCCACATGTGGTGTGCCCTTTGCCTGCTATGGTTGTGGACATCCTGGACATAGGGTAGCCAAATGCCCCAAGAAGACCGCTCCCCCAGCTGTCACCACAAACAAGAAGGCTCTAGGTTTCTTGAACCATAGCACCCGTAGAGCTGCCCGTTGGCACCTCGCCCATTTGGCCACACAGGGTGCCCCAGAAATGGCATGCGGTATGTCGTTATTATTACCAGAATTAATGTATTCAGTTTGCTTATGGTATTGCATATTTTATGCTTATTCTACCAAGTCTGCATGAAAGTTCAGCTTACAAATAACGACATAAGGATCCCTAGACACCCCTTAAGTGCTCATCAAGCAGCCCTAGAGGAGCAGGTTTGTGAGTATCACTACCCTTGGATACCCCTCTAGCCGATCTCACCTGGGTACCCTCTGGTGGTCGCGATGACCCCTTTGAAATTGGAGAAGACCTATCTAGGTAGACTCAAGATCTGATATCATGAAAGAATTTCACCTCAACACCTTGATGGCCAGTGAAACAAGATGAAGTGCCATGGCGAGTTAGCACTCTGACGCTTCCCCGAAGGTGACACCAAGAAAGCCATTCGACGTCAGCAAGGACGAGTACAAGATCAACAATCAACAAGAGGTTTTGTAGCTAAGTAGTTTTCCTTACCTTAAAATTTCGGGGATGAGATTTCTATAAGGGGGTAGATTATAACATCCCTAAAAATCACAAACACCAAAAATACCAACTATCAAAATTTTTCTTAAATAACCCATGATTGGTGTTTGACATACTAGGAATCCCACCTAGTTGCACTAGTAAACCCAAATAGCTAGATGAGCATTTGCATTTTAATCACAAGGAATGATTTGGCTCTTATTTGATTTTATGTAATGATAATAAAATCAAACAACCCTTATATATATGTATGTCAATATGTGTTGCCTAACCATGGACACGGACCCCATAAGCCTCTAGTAGACCTCATGGGTGTGTGTATGCTTGGCAACACACTCATACATATGTAGGAGACCATGGCATAGTCTAGAGATAGAAATAGATTTGGAAAAAGAATTAGAAATAGGCAGGGAAAAGAAGGAAGCCAAGTAGCCCAAGACCATTGGCCGGCCTGGCCTGCTCATTTGACCATGGCCTGATCCGGCCTGTGCTCCTCGGCCTGCCCCCGTCCTCCCCTCTCGGTCCAGCTAGCCCACGAGGCACAAGGGCAGCAGCGGCCCATCTAGCCGGATGCCGCCCTGACCTCACGTGCACCGCACACACATGGCCCTTGCCTCCTCCCTGTCACTTACATGCAGGTACCGTCTGTCATAAGCAAAAGGCCTGTTTCTTTCCCCTTCCAGCCGAATAGAGCATCCAAGGCCCCGGCCTCATCCCCATCGCCCGCGGACACCCGTGAGTCACGCCTACGCACGTGGATGTGCGCCGCTCCGCCACTACGCCAGCCCGTGGGCCGCAACAGTCTCCTGCCCCTTGCCCCCACTGTGACACAAGCACCGAGGGCCAACCATGGTGACGCCATGGCACCTCCACCTTTTGTCCACTAGCATCCAAATTGGGAGCAACGGCATGCTAGTGACCTCGAAGCGACCTGGAAAACCCTAGCCCCGGCCCATCATAGCCCTTGATGCTGCCCCTCGCCCCCTATCCGTCGTCCGCCCAGGCCGCCACGGCCAAGGCCAGCACTACTCGCCTATATAAGCGGGGCACCGATGCCCCTAGGGTTTCCACCCTCCCCGCCGCTGCGAGGTAAGCATGCCACTCACCACAACCAAGCCAAGAGCAAGAGGGGAACCGAGGGGGAAGGGAGCCGGCTCAGCAGGGCAACTTCACCGCTGCTGGTGCAGTCCGTGCCTACCGGAGTCAGGGACGACACTGCGGTTGCTTCATCTCCATCACACCACGGTGCTGCACACCACCCCAATGACTCTGCACCAACACGTGACCTCACGATGCCTCGCCCTCTGCTTTGAGCCCCTGCACCTGAAGCCCATACCACAAGCCTGTACCTTGCCATCATGACCTCAGGCATCATCTTGAAGCCCCGAGATCCTGCATCACAGTGATGGCCTTCTCCGCAGCACCAGCGCACAACCTGCCTGCGCCTGACCAACCAGCACCACGCGTCCTACCTCGTCAAGCCGCTGGTAAGCCTTCTGCGACAACCTCCCCTGCTCGTGTCCATGGCCGCCGGCCAGTATGCCCCCACGTTCCCATCATCTGATACTTCATAGGCTTCATTAGCTGCACTGTTGCGTTCGCCATAGTGTAGAACGCCTATTTGACAACGTTCGGGAGCCTAACATGGACCACAGTGTGGGTGCACCGCTTTGCCACCCTTGGTCTTCCCAGACTCTAGCCGCTAGAGCGCTCGGTGTGGCCACCGCAGCCGCGTATGCCCCGTCGTGCCCCTTTAGCCGCATCGCTAGCTCCATGGAGTTCCTAGCTACTCCAAACGTAGGTGGAGAATGAAGATGGAGCCTCGAGACCCTATCTGGTACCCAGTGCACATGCGCGACCGCCATGGCCGCCGATGCTGCCCTGCTGCCACCATCGCTGACAACTATGCTTGAATCCCCACGGCCCCTCCTAGTGCCCTACCCTACGTCCGCATGGCCCTACCGAAGCCCCCACATGCTTTGGTTTCCCACGCGGCGCCCTCTAGCCCCCCACAGCGAGCACCGGGTTTCCCTGCTCACCGCCATGCCTGTGTCTGCCATCGTCGCCAAGTCCCTCCACACCAAGGGAACCGAGGCCGAGCCTTGGCTCCACAGCACGTAGTAAATGCACCACATGCGCGCGAGCCAGGCATTGGCCACCGCGAGCCCCATGGCACGGGAAAGCACCGGCCAACACGGCCACTGGCCAGAGCGCCGTCGCAGATTTCACTATCGCGCGCGCTCCACCGTGTCCAATAGACCACCTTTTAGCACCCCTGCGAGCCTAATCAAGGTTTTAGGGAGAATATGAGGCGCGATTTCATGCCTAGCTACCTTCCCTGCTGCCGCCAGTGCCGCCATCCGTCATGGTTGTGTCACCGCCGTGTGAAGCTGCGTCCAGAGCACCGTAGCTCAGGCTGACGCCCTCGGCTGATTCGCCTTGGTCGCGCAATGCTAATGCGCATGCCAGCACCCTCACCGGGGCGATGTAGCCGCTTGCCACCATGACTAGGCAGCCTAGCTCTGCCCCGGAGTGCACGTCGGCCTTTCCAAGCACCGGTGCCTCGCCGCCTTATCACCACCGACCTCGCTGTGCCTTATGGATGCCCGACCGCTTCCTATCCTAGCCCTTCCGGTAAGAGCTCCGCTATTTTGTTCACCGTCGGTCAAGAACACCGCCGTGCATGGCCTTAGAAAGAAGCAGGGGAAGGGGAATAAAGAGGGGGAGGCGTTGTACGCCAGGCTCACCATGGACCCAAAAGAAGAGAAGGAGGGATGGGGATATAAGTCCACCATGGACCAGCCGTCGTGCACTAGAGCCCACTAAGAGCCCAGTTTACCACGTGGACAGCACCACGAGTTGACACATGTCGGGCCCGGCCCAACCCAAGACCAGCCCTGACCGGCCCGGCAGACCCAACGTGAGCCTGGTATGGTTGACCATTGACTAGTCAACGGTGGGACGTTGACTGGGTCCCATTTGTCATTGACTTCGAACCCTGGACCCGCCTGTCATCTGCTGGACCGTCCTCAGCCAACCAGAGATTGCCACGTGTCACTGCCTGATTTTCTCTCTCCCTTTTCTTTTTCAGAAATAGATGAAATCTTGTAAAATTCTTATCTTCTGCATACGAACTCCGAAAAATATGAACCAAGTGTCCAAATTTTCATAAAAATGAGCTCTACATTATAGGCTTATGTTTGAGTGCATTTGAATTTCTCGAATTTCATTTGGTTCTTTGTGTTAATCTATAGGGGTCACTTCAGCGAACATTATGTCTCGATTTCAGATCCTGCGAAGGAGTTGCCCGAGGAGGAGGACTAGGAGCATTCCGAGTACTTGAGTGAAAACTGTTCAAGTGCCACGTCCTACCCAACCTTGTAGATCCTATTACACATGCAACATGATAGAATGCTAGTGCTCTATGTTTATGCAACAATGTTATAATATGTTGTATTAGGATTGCATGATAGATTACTTGTATGCCTATTCCTTGACGTAACCTTTACCCTGCTCACCCACTTATAGGATAGACATGCTCATATATATGCTACTTGTTACTTGCTATTATTACTCCACTCGCATTGTATCTGTGATGTGATGCTAGTGGTGAACCCCCTGGAATGGTTTGGCTTTGGGTGCCGGGCTTGGTGACTATTGAGTGATACATGGTGATGATGTCCTAAGTGAGCATGAGTGGTGAGGGTTGAGTCGATTGGACAGGATCTACGATGAGCCTTGGGGCGAGTCTTGCCGGGGGTGCACCTGGGCATCCCCATGAGAGGTACCTGAGGTGGGTACATGTGACGTGAGGAGTATTCCGGGGAGGATTGCCTCTGTGGTATGAGGCCCCAGGGCGAAGGTGCCGTGAGGGCACATTTGGGAAGATATCCTATCTGATCCCACATAGGAACTGATGTCTCTTGAGAACCAGAACCACGGACCTTTTGTGCACACCACTCGCCCTCGCTTTGGTGAGGGATGGATGTTCGACTAATTTAGGCGATGCCATTACTGCAAGGTTGTTAGGTGGTATGGGTGGGCGGTTGGATGATTGTTTCCCAAATCGTCCTAGATGCATAGTGCCACTTATTGGGCTCAATGACTACGTCTCCCACTCTCAGCTTCCCTGAGATGGCTATCCAGAGTTCCTTAGGGCTGAGAGGTAGGATGGTATCATTCCAAGTTAGGAGGCCATTCGGCATCCGCTTAGGTGATGATCAGCACCGATGATGGTGATATGGTGGTTACGGGTGGAGTTGTTTGAATCTATATATAGTTCATAGCCTTGGTGTGGCTATTCTGTGACCTACGTTCTTTTGAGTAGTGAGAGGAGTCCTTCTACCTTCCCCTAGTTTTACCTGACGGCATGATGCCGGTTAGGGAAGGACGAGAGGGAGTTGTCCTTGCCGCCCACGTGTGAGCGTGGTTGTTGAGTGAGCTGAGAGGATGGTGGATGATGATGGCAAGTAGGATTCTAGGAATGGGAATGAGATAAATCTTGATGAAGTATTACTATATAATATTGATGACACTTGCATAGAAAAACTACAACCATATATAGGCCTTTTTGATATACCCCTATGCATCCACCTACCACAAAGAATAAGCAAAGCATAGGGTGGGAGCCGGTGGCCAGTACAAATCGTCCTAAAACTTATTTAGCAGGTGAGCCTGACTACGCCTACGGCGACGAGGGGCTCAAGGATTAGATGGTCTCGTGCCTACGCTCAAGATGGTGCAAGACGATGCTTCTGTGATATCCCTTCTACTTACATAGCTGTTCTGGATGCTAGTTACTCTAATGATTTCGCCAAGTGGTGATGTAATATTTATGTAAACCCCTCTATTGTATTCTTTTATTCGATGTATGACTTTGTAATCAACTGTTATCGAATAATTGATGATTTGACCTCTTGGGCTATCATTTTATCCTTCATTCTATGTATTTTCCCTTCATGGAAAATTGAGGATGCTTTAATGTCGGCGCGTGTCTGGCTAGATTTGAGTCTCTCTATGTGGACAATGTCGTCCACATCCCCGTGGCTGCCGGCAAGATGGTGGCTACTCAGGATTTAGCATCGTGTCCTTGTGTCTTGTGTTGGTTCCTAGTCTAGTGACTCAGCTTCACCTTGTGGTGTAGCAGGCCGCCCGCTGTAATTGACAATCCATGAATCAAATGTGCTTCGAAAATGTGTTGATGTCATGTTATTTGTCATCACAATTTTGTGCACACGTCAGAAACTCTGACGCCGTACTGGGTAGACTGAGGGCATGGTCCGGCAGCCCCGGTTCTGCACGGACGGTGGTTAATTCGGCGTGATGTGTCCCTTGGCTGGATCAGTAAATTTGAGCAGTATTAATTCATATAAATTAGGTCAAATGTGAACTAATCGTACTTTTGATGCCACGCACCTATAGCTTGGGTTGTTTTTTGGAAGGAGGGACGTTTGCATCACAGGATCATGCTAGGTCCGTCTGTCTGAAATCTGGTATACTCGGATAATCATGGATTCCTAGATTCCGACATGGGCACGTCGCGCGTGCTTCAATCCCAGTTTTGTAAGAAGTTTCCTCTAACTACAGTACCTCTTCGAACCCCAATCCGAACCAAGCAAACGAGCCCTTACTAGTTTCTGCAGGTCAAGTTGACCCTGTCTGCACGTTTCTTTCTCATCACAATTTTGTGCGCATGAATGTCTGACGCCGTGCTGGGTGGACTAATGGTAACGTCCGGCGGCCCCAGTTCAGCAAGACTGGTGGTTAATTCGGCGTGAAGTGTCGCATTTTTTCTTTAGGCTACAAAATCAGGTGGCAGGGAGGTGTTTCTCCGCGGGAGTCGTATACATGGTGGGGAGCGGTTTCTCTACGAGAGTTGCATCGGTTCCATTGCCCCATTATTTATTTATTACGGCAACCCCCACTTGCTGCCACATCATATCCTCCTGTCTGGTGAACCCTCTCTCACCGCCAGTGCTTCCTAGAAACCAACCTTCATCATGAGTTCTGACGGAGAGCCTTTGAGGAAGTGTGCAAGGGGCGACAATGCCGGCAATCCAGACACCATCAGTCCATGGCAAACCATTCTATCGGAGGTATGCAACAACATCTTGAAATTATCAGACAATGACTTTGTCACCACCATGCGCTTCCCGATAGTCTGCAAGGTTGGGAGAATGCTACAAAGGAGGGATCACAATTCCCCCTGCCGCAATCAGGCGCTCCGACATTGATCGCGTCAGGCCCTGAAGGGGAGAGGAAGCCGACGAGACAGAGCGGGGCGCCTTTAGCCTGCACGATGTCGCCACAAACAACTCCTACTATGGCGAGGCGGAGGGTTTGAAGAACATGTTCTGGGTTGGCAGTGAGGACCATTGGCTAGCGACCATGAACTTGCGGTGTAGCGTTGAGCTCTTCAATCTGATAGCTGGTGAACGCATCCCGTTGCCGTCCTTCGAGACCATCCCAGGCGTCTAGGTGCTGGTCATTCCAAGGACACATCCCGGTGTCTCCTGCCATGTATCATGGTCTAAAAGGTACAGGCCACAGGTCTGGATGTGAAAGATCGCACTAGAGTGGAGTATGTCACCATCGCAGTCGCAGTCGCCATCGCAGTCGCAACCGAGAGGCTACCTGGCCATCACTCTATTTTCCTCTTGGGTATACGGCAATTTGATTGCTTTTACGTCCAAGGATGGCCATCAGCAGTGGACACTATTGAGAGATCTGTCAAGCAGAATAATGAATCATGAAAGGTACGTGGACATTGTTGTACACAAGAGGGAAGTGTTTGTCATGACAGCTTCTACCAAAATCTGCTCATGGAAGATTGAACAGGGTGGCGTTGCTGCCAAGGGCACAATTGTTGCGTCACCGGACAGCCTTGTCATCGATGACACCATTGACCGCAAAACATTTTTTACCTCGCCCTGACAAACAGTGGCAACCTCCAGCTAGTCAGCATGTGCAGTCACTGATATGAACATTGTCCATCTCAGAACCCGGCAAGGGTGGTGGAAATGCAGTTCAACTTCATGCCAAAGCGTGTCCTCCTCCACGAGCGCGATGACGATGCTGGCATGTGGCAGCAGGTAACACACCTCGGCAGGGATCGTGCCTTGTTTGTGGGCACAAACCAACCTTTCTACATCGACGTCTCTAAGTTTGTCAAAAATGGGGATGACTCCAGAGCTTGTTCTTATCCCCGAGGAAATCGTGTGTACCTCACGGACCCAATAAACCTTGATTGGGAATCCTTTGAGGTCGTCATATGCTCCAAATAGAGCACCAACCAAGCCGGAGCACGCCGCTACGATCATCGATGGAGCATACAGTTGCCAATGTGGTTTCGTCCTATAGCAGCTCACCCCAGAGATGGGGAGGAACCCTGGGAATAGAACCTACCAAGAGAGTCAGTATGGTATATATGTCTATCTAATCAATTTCCTAGTAGTGTTTGTCTATGTAAAACTTGTACATGTCCCTGCCTGCTTACTTGTAATAACTTCTAAACATATATTTGTAGTGAAGCGGCGTGTGCGAAGGACATCACTCTGAATAGCTGAAGGAGTTGAAGTCTAGGGCTCAGAAAATGCTAAAATGAGTGACATGATCTTCTACTTGTTAAGAAAAGGGATGTGCCCTGTCAGTGGTGGGCCTTGACGTATCCAAGAAGTTTGTTTTGTATGCACGACTGTCAT
Organism: Bothriochloa decipiens; assembly: GCA_023333625.1. Taxonomy (NCBI): domain Eukaryota; kingdom Viridiplantae; phylum Streptophyta; class Magnoliopsida; order Poales; family Poaceae; genus Bothriochloa; species Bothriochloa decipiens. The sequence continues at coordinate 29,693,180 of CM041636.1, read as the reverse complement.
TTAGTCTCATGAAGTTGTTAAGTCAAAATGTTGCATACAAGTTATTCCAAGTTTCACGTGAACCTGTGAACTTCCAAGTGTCTACCAAGTCATCTTGGGCAATTGAAAAATGGAAGAGCCTGGATTCAAATCTTCTCACTCTATCCTTGCTCAGAAACTTGGGTTTGTATAATTTTGAAAACATAAAGATAGCTTTTGTTCCTTGAATGATTCTCTCAAGTCGCTCATATTTGTAAATGGTTCCTCACTAAGGCATATATAGAAGAAATACCTTCACTTGATCAACCTACCTCTAAAAAGATTTATCTGGAGCTTTAGGTAGGAATGAAAATACTAAGACACACTTACCTTGCATATGTTGTCAAGTCAAATCCTAGACATCACCGGAGGGAAGTGTCATACTCTTAGATCAGAATTGTGCAAGTGTGTTGATATGATGGAGGATATAAATGGTGTCTAACCTAATTCTACTATGCTCTTTAAAACACATCTCCCTCTTTATTAGGACTTAGAAAACTTTTCTATGAGGGCATGGGCTATCCTTATTCTCTTCTTCTTTATTTTTTCTTTTCTTCCACCTTTTGTTTTCTATTTATTATTTTTTCATGTATCTCTATTTTTTTATCACTCATTTTTTCTTTTCTCCACTTTTTTCTTCTCCACTTTTTTAAATGATAGCCTCATGCCTTTTCCAGCAACAAAAACTTTAAGGCAGATGTGAACAAGGACAGAGCATTTATTTTGATGGAACCTAACAGGCATATTTTTGGTTCACTCCCATTGTGGGAGTAGAACATTTTTGGGTGGATCTAAGTGGAATGCAAATTGCACCTACTCCCAAGGTAGGAGTAGTGTAGTTTTTTGGTGGATGGATAAATGGATGTTGTGCGAAACTCTCAGTGTAAGAGTTGACAACTTTATTTGTGGGTGTACATGAATTCTGATCTTTGGAGCATGAAACTCTCTCAACAGGGGTCACAGAACTTGACCAAACTCAACACAAAGTAAGAGGCATTTGTGGAAGGTTTTGTCATGAAAGATCATATATGCCATGTTAGGTATTTGCATATCATTCAAGGAACATGCTATTTTGAACTTTTTTGTAAAAATAAATCCTAGGTTCTTTGCAGGATATGAGCAAGCATCATGTCATCCTACTATATCTCATCCGTCAAATACTTACACAAAATGGGCCCCCTATGATAAGTGTTCACAAGTTGTAGGAATATTGGCAAGGAATAAAGAGTATGAAAATTTTAACCATGGGATGACATGGAGATGGAACATCAAAAGTTGTCTTTAAAATTGCTCAATGTTAAGATTCAAAATTTTAAGAGTGAGGGTAGAGATGCACAAACCACCGTTGAAGATGAAGGAGCTAATGGCAGTCATTTGTCTTCCTTCTATATGATGGGATGCTCGATGATTGTGCAATGTGTTGGGGAGATCTCGAAACTATTTTAGTTGTGCTTGAGAGATCTTCCCCACACTTATTTTTGTACCTGTTTTATTTTAACAAAGAAAACAAAACAAGAGGAACTACAACAAGCAAGGGCTCTATTAACTGGAAAAACGAGGAGTCAAAATTTTATTTTCTAGATTGTTATCACATCATTTTTTTATTTTTACTAAAAACTTGTTCAACCAACTTTTATTAGAGCTCAAGCAATGCTAAGATAAAAGATGCAATGTAAACATAGCCAAGATTTATCTCCATTTTAGATTACTTCCATTGTTTATGACAGCAACTCAAAGCTCATTAACCAGAATTCAACACCATGTCAAATTATGATTAAAGCAGGCAATTTTAACCCAAGCACCATGCTTAATTTGAAAACAACCTATGGATGTACCGAATTCAAATACATCCAAACCAGAGTATAAGACATAAACAAGGAGGCATGGTTTGAATGATCATATGGAAACAAGTATATGAGCCAAAGGGGTTGGTGAACATTTATTACATTTTGCATACCTGAGTGTTCTTACCGGCAGCATGTATGGATTTCCTTGAAGATGCTGCACCAGTGGCGTGGTTGTACAGGCTCCAACTCAGGTGAACCATCAGGCCAGATCATACATAACTAGTGTGTACGGGCCTTATCAGTAGCAAAGGTGTAAAAGAGCATGATCCTCTTTTTTTTCTTTTCTCTCCTCTTTTTTTCATCTCTCATATGCATTTAAATTTTTTTTCATCATCTTTTTTCAACTCTCTCTTTTTTTGCACTCTTTTTTTTAACACTCTTTCTTTTTGCTTTTCCTTTTTTTCTCTCTATACATATATTTTTATAGCAAGTCAAAGCTAACATCGACTTTCATTCATTTTCATAGATGACCCTTGATGTGAGTGGGACTCGGGATTTTCACCATCTTCCCCCACACTTGGACTTTTATATAAAATCCGAGTATATTGGGTCAGGGTCTCCTTGTGAGTGTGTTCCACTACTCAAGAGCATCCTGGTTTTTCATTGATGTCGCTCCATGTTCTCAGGCGCCACACCTGGAACGGTTAATGACAAGAATACCCGAAGGTGCATACTAACTTGACAACATGTCTTTCCTTTTATTTGAAAAAGGAAAGTTTTTTCATGATGAGAAAAATAATAATGAAAATATATATATTTTTATTTTTTTAAGATAGTCCAGGGTATCCCCTGGCAGTGCTTGTTTTAGGACAAAAGCTCATCCTTGGGAAACCTTTTGAAATAATTCCAATGTTGATGATGTGGTTCCCCCTCCAACATCAACCTTTGTGGGTCAATCTATAAACTCATGCCAAAACATCTCAAGATCTGCAAAACTTATGATAGACAAAATCATCTACAACAACCCTTTCAAAGTTTTTATGAATCAAAAGCGAGAAGGGGTTGTAGATACTTTTGAAGATGGCAGAGTTATAGATTGATCTAGAAGATTTTTCATATGAGCATGGAATAGATGGGTAGCTAAGAAGTAGCTTCCATGCTCATTGATAAAATCATCTGTCTTAGGGGGAGGTTTTTTCTTTCTCATAACAATTTGAATCCTCCGCAACATAAGGATAGTTCATGGTTATTGCGGAGATTGACATTACCTCCCCCTAAGATTAGGAATAGATTTGGATGAGACATCAAAGTTTGGCATAGAGGGGGAAGAGATAGAATTGTTTTCTATTTGAATTGATTCTCCCTCTATGTAGTCACAATCTTTGCAGTGTTCCTGATGTCTCATGCAGGAATTTGAGGCGTATGATGATGGTGAAGTGGGAAACTCAATGGTATTCCCAAAATCAACATCAAGAAAAATATCATCCTCAAATTCGAAGGGGCAGGTAAATGGATAAGGATCATCATCCTCAGAAGTGTCATGTGTCCCTTCAATGGGAGGTTCCTCAGCAACCAAATTCTAAGGAGTTGAAAGAATTTCAAATTTGGTTGTGGGACCCTCCTCTTGTTGGTCGGGGCTTGACTTCGTTGTTTCTTCAGGAAGCTCATCATATATACCAGTGTAGGACTGTTCTCAAGGTTTTTCTCTAGAATGGCTTCCCCTTCACTAATGGATTTTTGCACAAATGAGCCTCCAGAAGATAAGTTAAGTTGGAGAGCATCTTCTTTGCGAAGACCATGGTAGAAATGACTTAGAAGGACATGGTCAGGCAAAGAGAGGTTGGGACTGACATTCATAAGATTTAAGAATCTGGCCCATGCTGCTCCTAGAGTCTCCTTCTCCTTCTGTTGAAAGGTAAGGATTTCGATTCGCGTGGCGGCAACTCTAGATACAGGGAAGAAAGCGAGACAAAAATTTTCTCAAAGTTCATCCCAATTTTCATGAACACCTGCTACGGTATGACCATACTATTGTTTCGCATTTCCCAAAAGTGAGAATGGAAACAACTTCCATTGAAGGGTTTCTTGTGTCATGCCAGAAAAAATTAGGCAAGAACACAAATGCTCAAATTCCCGAAGGTGGGTATACGGATTTTCATCTTGTTGCCCAGAGAAGGGTTGCACCCGAATCATGGCTATGAAAGCGGGGCGAATTTCATAGCCATTTGAAGATATAGGATGAGATGATGTTGGAGGTTCCAATGAATCGCCCTTTGGAACCGAATATAGAAAGATAGGAATGGAATCCATGCGGTAGCGATGGTGGTAGTGGTATGGTGCATATATTTTTGGTGAAAATAAAAAAAAGAATACACGGTCGAACTTGGTTTGAATCTAGAACAGCTACCATTACCCAGCAACGGTGCCAGAAAGCTTGTTGGTATTTCTTAGAGTAAGCAGATAAATCCGCAAGCGCACGGAGTACCGTTGTCGCTTTCACCTGGAAGAATTTAGGGTATCATATTTATCCACAGGGAATGAAAGTGTACTAGAGAGAAGCAAGTGTACTAGAGAAGAAGGTAGAAGAATATTTTTGTAGGGCGAGAGGGATTTCTAAGCTCAGCCCAACATCACTAGATAACTAAAGTCTTGGCGTACTAAACTCACTTACTTCGGAGCAGCGGTACCTTTTCGGTTCTTGAAAAGACTAGGAAGAGGTAACCAGGAGAAGGCCGCCAAAAGCTCTACAAAAACACCAGCCCGAACATGGTGGAATACAAAGGCCTTGTTGGGTCTGTCACCCCCGGGGCTACCACAACTATCCGTGGGGTTGGGCACAAACTCAGGTAACTCGCTAGCCCAGACACCATGTTTATGCTAACGACTACTACTCTAATCTGATATCTTAGCTGGACTAGAGCACTCGGTAGAGCGGAGATCCTGTAAGCAAGAAAGTAAGCATTAAACTTTAATTAAATAGATCACTAGGGAATTGCAATGAAAGAATGAGGATATTACTCACAAAGGAGTCAGCTCCATAGAGGTACAACTTGGAGGAGAACCCGACAAGCCGGCTCCGCCTCCGCTCTGTGCCTCCTCTCTCTTCCTCTTTTCTAACTTGTACAGCTAGGTGAGAGCACCTAGAGGGACACTACTACTACCACTCAAAATATATGGAAGTGGAAGCTCAAGAGATAGAATATAAATTGTAGAGCTCAAAATTGTAGTGTAGAGTATGTTCTACAATGGGAGAATGGCCCTCTATTTATAGTTGAGAGTAGGGAGACACTTTTGCACTTGACCCCCTACCTAATGATGGTAGCATGCATGCAAACTGACCTGCCTAGGTTGGTATCTTGATTGCCAATCAATCAGTGTCAAAAACCGGGCAAGAACCAGCCAGGAGGGCGGTGAACCAGAGGTAAACCAGAGTGAACTGCGCTCTGTATCATTTCTGGTAAGTAATCATCAGGCGCAGGTAGCTGAACCGGACCCAAAACCATGGCCCAACCGCGCACCAGCTGCGTGGACCGGCAACCGCCTTGGGCGCTCCAATATGGGCGCGCCACGTGCCCCTGGCCCGGCCGCTTCCACGTCCCGCCCATATTTGAACTGGTGCGCACACGCGTGGGCGTCGCCCAGTTGCCACGTGGCCGCCTAGCACTGGTCCGTTTGAATTCCTATTGCCGCCTCTGTGAACGCGTGGTCGCGCGACGTGGTGTGGCCACGTGTCATCACGGGAGTCGCCGGCCTGGTGCCCTGTTGGTCGACAACCGCTAGGCTGGAAGGGACCAGCCTTTCAGCCATTGTGCTAACTGCGGGGAACAGCTGGGCCTGCCTGGCACTGCATCAGCTGCTGCTGGCATTGACTCGAGAGTGCTGACATCAGCAATGACGTCAGCACTCCTTTCTAATTTGCAAATCCAATATCTTTTTATTGGGAGCTCCAAATGAGGTAAATAATATATGAATTTTGCTCAGCTCGATGAGCTCGTCACAATGGTGTACTCTGTTTCACTATTTGAGATACTTTTATTACACGGAATATTATATTTATTGCAACACAAGTGAAAATAAAAAAATTCATGGAACTTGTTAGATAAATAATATTTTTGTTATGATGTAACATGGAATATTGTAATTTTGGTGATCAAAATATATGCAGTAAGGAGTGCTAACAACCTATGAAGCCATTGTTGTAGCCATCTCTAGGTAGTTGCAGCATCTGCAAAACCATGCAGGAGAAATTGCTTTACGTGAGCTGGAGTCCACGATGGTGCCACTAGTTTGGTTGGACCGCACTATACAGCTTGTTGGCCAGAAGGTCTGACCATTTAAAATATTCAATTACATGAATAGTATTGATGAAGGATGTGTGGTGGTCATGGACGCACGCGTGCGCGTTGGTGGCGTTCCTGTGTGGCATGCAGCATGGATGAGCTTCCAGTGTTTTTGCTTGGTGAGATTGTGGCCGCGTCGCCAAGACCGCAGATCGGGTGGTGTGGGGTGGTGTCGCGAGGGTGTCCATTGGCGCCATACTACTACTCACTTGAGTATTGTGCGAACCTCATCATTAGGCTCGTTGTCTGTTCTAAATGTCGTAGCAATCTGTCTGCTTGCAAACCAATAGCAATGAATCAATCGCCTTCCTTCTGCCTCTAGACTTGCAGTGATTATCTAGTCTCACCACATCCTAATGCAGAACGGAGCAGCCACAGGTTTTGAAATGCGATTGCTAACGTAAGAAAGTCTGGCTTATGCAATTTTAATCACGTCTAACAGTATCCTGTATAGTAGATTCCTTAAAGAGGCCAAAAGTAGTTGCATATGATGAGGCCAATTTGCAGCAGAACAATGAGAGGGCAGAGTGGTGCAGAAACACGCACAGACGTTTAAGAAACACGCACAGACGGTTGATGACACCAATAGTGATGGCTATGAGCATCACTGCTAGTGCCTACTGATGACTATGCTTTTAGTCAATCTGTAGTAGTGGCACAACAGAGTTTAACTGAATAATACAAATTTTTTTTGACAACAGACCTAATACAAAGTTGAGATAAAATAGTACAACAAAACAAATGTCTCCAGTGAACAATGAAAACATCACACCTATTTCAGAAATAGAGAACAAGGGCATATCTCCAATTCCATAGATACTAAACATTCGCACCATATGACCATTTGTTGAAAAGAACTGCACGAACATGGACTTCAGAGGGAAATTGCTCAAAAGCACTTAGGCACTGTAACATCAAACCACAAAAGTTCACTCAGCCAAGTCCGTAGGAGTTGAAGGCTGAGAGGTGCTTGATACACATGACATACTCATGGAGCTTTTTGACCTCCTCCTATTTCTCTCTACAGTTATTCCGTAGCTCTAGTACTTTTTTTAAAGTCCTCAGTTCTAGAATCAAATTGTTCTATCATACTTAGCAATCCATTCACTTTGTCGGAAAGTGCAGCAGAATATTTCTGTTTAGCTGCAAGCAGTTCGCAAAGCAGTCTCTCTTGTGAAATCCAAGAAGTAAACATCAGCTTATAGACAGTGGAAGAGGACTGTAATTGAAAATCCAAGAGATTATGCAAAGGACCCTGGAAACAAGGTAACGGATGGAATATTAAATAAGTAGTGCTTGTTCTAGGGGCTGGCCGCTGCGTCCGTCCTGTTGTTGGGGGCCTACTCCATTTCGTCAGTGTGCTATATCCCTGTGTTTCCTAAGTAATGAGATTACTGAAGCAGAAAACATTCCAACAAAGATCCATCATTGAAGTCCACAACTCATCAAAAATGCAAATTTAATAACAATTTAAATTTTCCATGGTACGAGCTTATCCAAATTTAGAGTAGCAGCACATAGATATGTATAACTGAAACTAGAATAGCAGTCAATGTAGCTATAGCCATTACAAATTCGGCTAAATGAAGTCTAGTCATCACACTTACAATACCATTACAAATTCAGCTAAATCAACTCCAATCATCATGTTAATAATCAGTACACAAGCTCAACTTCAGTTGAGTCGAAGGCAGCGACTGCAACTTCATAGGAGTTGTACTTTCTACAAGAAGAACAAGGGATCGAGTGCTACTGCCTTAGTTTTACAAGTGCAAGTGGCAGTGAGCATCATTGGCATCAGCAGTATTGAGTGCAGCTTAAAGATTAGTGGCACTGATTTGCTGCCTCCTAACAAATCCAACATCCATGAGCTACAGGGACTACCAGAACCATTACCATCCCGCATGTATCTAAAATTAAGGGATATGATGGTATGCATAAAAGGTGTTCAATTTTAGCGAAATCCCCAAGTCTTGTAGTAGATCCATTTGCCTCGGCAAAACCCAAATGAAGAAACAAATAGTGGAATGGGAGAAAGGAGACCTGCGGATCGGATCTGATGCCTCTGCCGTAGCACACAAGTGACACAGATGCCAATGATGCTACGCCCCACTGGGAAAGCCCCATCACCTACCTCCAAATGGACCCCAGAGCCACCACAACACACGGGGGATCCTCCGCCACCACCTCTAGCTCCGCAACCCAGACAGCACAAGTCCAATGGGTAGATATTTTTCCATTTTTAGGGGATATATATCCAATATATAGGTCAACATGTTCCACCCTTAGGAGCGGGGACGGCCCATATAAGGACTGTCCCTTGGTACACAAAAGAGATATGGCCGGACTTTCCCATGCTACAAGAGAGGGAAATGGACGGACTGTCACATCTCTTGATCCCGCAAGTCCAAGGTCTTGGTTCCTGGCAGTGTCTGCGAACGCCAGAATGTCCAGCTGCTACATAATTGAACTTGTAGTACAAAGCATAATGGGTTTGTCAGTTTTGATTGTAGTATTACTATGGTCATATAAAAAGTTCTAAATTTTTTTGTACATTGGGAAAGTACTTAGGGCCGGCGCTATTGGCATCAGCAGCAACAAGTGCCAACATGGTGCCCCACGACCTGCCTTGAGATGGATGCCGGATCCACCACAGCACAAAGGGGATCCTTAAAGACGACGGTGTAGCAGTGGGGTGTGTTCGACAAGTTAGTGGACTAGACTGGTACTCATCTTCATCGTGACCAATAGAGGTCACCGTCGCAAGATCGGTAGTATTTTTTTGTCAGGACATCCTCACTAGATACAATTGTGATGTTGAACAGTTTAACTTGCTGTTGTAATGCCTATGCACGTGTTCTTCTGTTGAACTTTGTAATACCCTGTTTATTACATGTTCGTTGTAAACCGTACGCTGCTAGGAGTCCATCTCAACAAGTCTCGCCTTGATCTATAGCTTCGCGGGTGAGATCAAGCACTTGAATTTGACTGCAAACGCAAGAAATTCCGATCGTTGCATATTTGATCTCGTAGGACAAAATGAATGTTTGACTGTTATGAATGTCCTAGCAATTAGTCTGCTAGGAAACCGATAGCATTGCGGCATTGAATACAATTAGGCTCCCACCTTGTAGCGAGGAGTCATTCTTGCTGCATCCTAATGCAGAAAGGAGGAGACATTGATGTTTAAATGCAGTGCACACATAAGAAAGTTTAACCTATACATTTGGCTGCATTTGGCAGTACCCTCTATAGTTTATCCTCGTTTAAATGTGATGCTTGTTACTGTGTGCTTTACTAGTTTAAGTGACTACTAACTTCATATGATAGAGTATCAACATCTATGACATAAGACGCAAGGGAATACACGATCATTGATACATCAAGTTCATACAAGCAAAACTAATAATTAAAAACAAGTCATTACAATAGACAATAATGATTTCCCTTTTTTACAAGCTACTTTCCTCATATGATGACACATAGTTTTCAGATAATGGATTCCTATGCCAGATCTGCAACTTATGGCTAAAGACACTACAGCTGTGGTGCGTTCTATCCAGGCGACCTTTGAAACCGGGCAGCATGAGTAGCACCAAAGCCATGATATAAGGCTGGAAGATCAGAGGCTTGTTCGGGTTCACCCTAATGGCCACCATCTGCTTAACCAACCAATCAATAATATTTAGTCTTTTATGTTTCAGCATGGCCATTATCGTCTCGTCGGCCATACAAGGTAGAACATCCTCATATTCACTATCGTTTTCATGGTCGGCCATGAATGTCTGCCTCACAAGCTGCCAAATAAAATTGGGTATCCTACTCAAAATTCTACCATCACCATTCTTAGTTGTATCATAGTAAAGGCTATCTTCCTCCTTAAATGACAAATAAGGAAGATCAACTATTATAGCCCCTTGCTTCATTGCCTGGTAATCCAATCTACAAGCTCTTGCAAGATCAGAGAAAGATGCCTCCAAAATCCCGGTGTCGGTCATCCAGATGAGCTTCTCCTCCTCTTCCCTAATTTCTAGTGTGGCATAGAACTGTCTGATTACCAAGTCATTCCAGTCTTGCTTCATCCGCATCATATCCTTCAAACCCATGACCTCAAATGCAGTAACAAACACTCGCCATTAGGGGACACTTCTCCAACTGCTCCCAATTCACACACCTATGCTCTTCGTACATAGGTCTCTTATCTAAGCCTCCTCGAAATAGCTTAAACTGTTTGCTTGTGTGAAAGTATTCTGATAGAGAATTTCTTGGCTGCTTGTTGTACTGCTCATACAAAGCAGATACGTCCCAATCAAATATCCTTTTAGGGACTCGAGCCAAGTCCATGGGATACTTTATCTCATCAAAACTGCCACCAATGATGAAAACAAATAAGAAATTAGAAAGCAAGCTACAACACTTGATTCCATGTATAGAACTTCATAACAAAGTACCATGGTATATAGTATAGAGCAAACATTTTGGATACACCATATAATTATATATGAGAAATCAATTTGGAAACATCAACACATTCATAGCCATCCAAATGAATTATAGGTCAATCAAATTTGGTATCAAGTACCATGGTCAAGCCCAACAAATTTCAAGCAAGAATTGTTTATGTCCTACACATTTTCAAGTTTATTGTTGATAAATGTGTGTTTGAGGATGGTCCCCATGAGTGAGTGATGCGAAGAAAGTTGGTGGGGTGGGGGGAGGGTAACACCGCCCCCCAGCCTGCCCCCCTCCACCCATACACCCACACACACACTAGCACCACCACCACATTGGCAAATGCATCGCTGTGTTTCTCCAAATCAAAATATGAATCCCAAATGCAAACTCCTAAGGAACAAAGCAAATGAAGAGAAGGATGAGATGCTTGCCTTCTGGCCATGGCAGCTTCAATGAGGGCTTCTTCATCTCCATGTCTCTAGCCTTGGTCGTCATTTCCTCGTGGAACTGGCAATGTGGAGTGGTGTGCGGCGCTATACGGTAGCGAGCAACGTTGTAGGGTTTGGAGCGGCGGTGTAGCAGAGGGGTGTGCGCCGGTGTACGGCCCAATTATCAGTTAGCCCATTTACGATTGACTGTCTACCACTACAGAAAAGCGATACCGAAGGACTTTCCCTTCTCTTGATATAATGCATGTCCCTGCAAAGACTGCCCAACTATGGCACACATGAAGTACTTTCCGGCGCTACACAAATGAGGAATGGCCAAACTATCCTAATAAGCAAGTAAAGCAACAACAACAGTTAGGGGCAGACTTTCTATGGTATACAAAAGATATACGGTCGAACTTTCCCATGGTACATGAAAGAGAAATGGCCAGACTATCCCATGTCCCAAGTCTTGGCTCTTGGCAGTTCATATCTGCTAACGTAAGAAAGTCCAACTGCTACATAATTAAACACGTAGTATAAATAAAGTTAGGATAAGTATATCTCCAGTTGTGTATGTTTTAGTCTATCACTGATTTTCTATCATCAGAAAAAGTTGAGTCAGCATGCTATCATCAGAAATAGTTCAGTCAGCTTGTGGGGTCTTTTTGGATATCATTACTATTGTTTCTTTGTTTTCAAATGGGAACACCCATTTCCATTGATAGAGCAATGGAAATACACAGCAAGCTATAGAATTTATAGATAAGTGGCCAGAGATAACAGATCTTTTAGGAGAAGAAATACCGACACCTCAAAAACTACTCATAACTGCTATTAGCGACACCTTTCTACGCTCTCCACACAAAATAGAGAAGTCTAACAAGACTAGCCAGGAGTTTTAGCACTACAGCCAAGTTCAAACAAAGGACATCAAACCAGTTTATTACATGCTCCCAGAAAAGAGTGGTGCACGCAAAAATCCCAATTTCTCGCATCACTTCCAGCTTGTCATGGTTCACATTCTCAACACATTTTCTTTTTTCTTCATCCTTGGTTCTAGTCGTCTTCCAGAAGCTCCTGACCAAGATGTAACATCAGATATATATCCACTATGTTTTTTAGAATTATATATCCACTATACGTGTTCCACACGAGGTGGATGACTGTCCTTTACTAGCGGGGACGGCCCAATTATCACTCGGCCCATTTAAGGACTGTCCCACAGTACACAAAAGAGATAGCGCGGGACTTTCCCATGGTACACGAAATTGAAATGGCCGTATTATCCCAGGTGTCGTCTCCTGGCAGTTCATATCTGCTAACGTAGGAAGTCCGACCGCTACATAGTTGACCTCGTAGGACAAATAATAATGGGTTTGTTAGTTTTGATTGTCGTATCAATCAATATGCACGGATACAAAACATCATTCGCCTACGCTAGCTCCCACATTGCAGTGAGGAGAAAATCTCGCTGCATCATTATGCTGAATGGATCGAGGAACCATAGGGTTGAATTGCTATTGCGCACGTATATCAGAAGAAAAGCAGCTTTAACAGCCATTAACATTTTCCATGGTACGAGCTCATTAAAATTTAGAATAGCAGTACAACATAACAAAAACTAGGATAGCACTTAATGGAGCTGTAACCATTACAATTTTGGGCAAATCAAGTCTAACCATCACACTTACAATACCATTACAAATTTAGCTAAATCAAGTCTAACAATCACACTAACAGTCAGTACATGAGCTCAGCTTCTTCCATATGTTACAGACATAGATAACCAGGATGACTATTTACAACAATTTTGAAGGAGAAAGAGGGCGGAGCAGGTATTGGGTTTTGAAGACAGATGTCATCATCAGCAGCCAAGGGTGGATTTGAGTTAATTGCTCTTGAGTTGAAGGCAGCAACCGCATCTTCATAGGAGTTATACTTTTTATATGAAGCACCAGAGAACCCATGAACTTGTTCCTACTAAATCAAGCTTGGCTTCTTCCATATGTTATAGACATAGATAACTAGGATGACTATTACAACAATTTTGAAGGAGAAATAGGGTGGAGCAGGTATTGGGTTTTCAAGAGAGATGTCATCATCAGCAGCCAAGGGTGGATTTGTGTTGTTTGCTCTTGAGTTGAAGGTAGCAACTGCATCTTCATAGGAGTTGTACTTTTTATATGTAGCACCAGAGAACCCATGAACTTGTTCCTAGCAATCAGCCCAGCTGTAGAAAACCCCTCGCCTACAGCTGCGAAACACAGCATAGCAGGGTTTCATCTCAAATCTGCAACATGTGTAGCAACAAGTGCAGCTCAAAGATTAGTGGCACTGATTTGCTGCCTCCTAATAAATCTAATAGCCATGTGCTACAGGGAGTACTAGAACCATTCCCCGCCCTGCATCTATCTACAATTAAGGGATATGGAGGTATGCATCAAAGGTGATATATCTAAGTGAAATCCCCAAGTCCTGTAGTAGATCCATGTTGAGGCAAAATAGAAATGAAGAAACAAACATTAAAAAGAGGAGAAAGGAGACCTGTGAATCAGATCTGATAGGTCTGCCCTAGCACACAAGCGACACGGACGCCAATGCCGCCGTGCTCCACTAGGAAAGCCCCGCCACCTGCATCTAAATAGACACATGAAGCCACCACAGCACACCGGGGATCCTCCACTGCCGCTTCTGACTCCGCCACAAGTCCAACGGGCAAATACTTATCCACTTTCAGGCGATATAATATATATCCCATATATATAGACATAAGATATAAGAGAACATAAAATGTACTTACATTATAATATATGAAGGCTCTAAGGGGACAGGAACACACACAGCCGCTTAGCGTAGTGGCAAAGACCTTCACATCTTTTAGTGCTAGGTCCCGGGTTCGAATCCTAGAGAACCCAATGTTTTTAGGGAATTCAACATCGGTCGGAGAAGCATGGTCCCACATCTCTATCAGAGAAGGGTGGTCCCACATGAACAGAGAAGGGTCCCAAGTTGAGGGTTCCATCTAACTTGACGCTCTGGTCCCACACGTCCAATGGGACGGTCCTAGTCGGGTCCCACATGTCAGTCAATGAAGGTTGACCCCTCATGAATGGAGATGGGTCCCCCATGGCGGGTCCCCTCTAACTGACACGCTGATCCCACACATCGGATGGAGAACGGTCCCAGAGGGATCCCACATGTCAGTTGACGAAGGTTGACCCCACATGAACGGAGATGGGTCCCCCGTGGCGGGTCCCATCCAACTGACACGCTGACCCACATGTGGATGGAGAACGATCCCAGACGGGTCCCACATGTTAGTCGTCAAAGGGTGGTGGGTTGGGTCCCATCTAATTGACACGTTGATCGCACACGTTGGATGGAAAATGGTCCCAGACATGTCCCACATGTCAGTCAACGACAGGTGGTGGGCTGGGTCCCATCTAACTAACACGCTGATCTCACACGTCGGATGGAGAATGGTCCCAGACGGGTCCCACATGTCAGTCGACGAAGGGTGGTGGGCTGGGTCCCATCTAACTGACACGCTGGTCCCACACGTCGGATCGAGAATGGTCCCAGACGGGTCCCACATGTCAATCATCGAAGGGTGGTGGGCTGGGTCCCATCTAACTGACACGCTGATCCCACACATCGAATCTAAAACTGTCTTAGACAGGTCCCACATGTCAGTCATCGAAGGGTGGTGGCCTCAAGGTTGCCCTGGTAGGCAGGTCCCACAAGTTGATCGGTGAAGTGTGGTAGAATGGCGCCCATTCGGAATGGATGAGTAATGGCGGGTCCCATAACATCAGACGGAGAAGTGTCAGGCTGAGTTATGGGTGGGTCCCGTGACTAACGGCGGATGGGGGTACTAGTGATGCGTGCTAACGGCGGATGGAAGTATGATTAAAGGTGGCTCTCTCGCAGGCAAACGGTGCCGGCTCCCGTAGCCAAATGGAGCGGCGCGGGTTTCAGTGACAAAGTGTGTTGGTCACAACTTGATGATATCCGTGAAATCGTCACAATCCAGCGATGAACAATGCCGTGAACATCTCTGTGATGATTCCGTCAGGCTTTCTGTGACGATTCCCGTGACCTTTATAAAATATGTCATGAAAATGTAATTTTTGAGAAATCATCACGTAGTTCCATGACCAAAGTGGCAAAAACATCATGGAAACCACTCTTCCGTGACCATAACAAAATCATCATAAAAATTTTCATCATGGTAGGTCATATCTCCACTAGTGTCATAGTTATTTCTAGAGGAGCATTTGCATTTATTTAGTACCACATTCCTACACCATGCTGGGGATAACAACCTGGCTTAAGTGGTGCAAGGAATGCCAACAAGCATTTTTGGCGCCGTTGCTGGGGAAGGTTAATTTAGCAATTCAAAAGGATATGAGCCATCACTTGCATCCACTAATGTGATCGAGGAACCATCATTTTCTCTACTCATACAGCTTTACCCTTGTCTTTTGTCTATTTTTCTATATGATATAGGGTGTGAGTGGGCCATATAAGCAGTTTTTGGACACAGGGTGTTACAGATGAAATTCGGAGCATCAACCCTTGCTGCACGTTGCCCATGGAGGGGTGTACCAAGGGGCGATCTTGGATATCTGCCACATATATATGGTGAGCTACCGAGGGCGTCAACCCTTAAGGGGGGTGAATGTAATAACCCAGCCCATTAGAAGCATGTAGTAGTCATGAAGTTGGTCCCTGTAGCCCTTTGGCTCATGTGAGGTTGTAGTTGGTGGCTTTAGTACCATTTTGGTTGTTTAGGAGGGTGACGGCCAGCTTATAATCCTTGTCGTTCCAAACATAGCACCTCTGGGTTAACCCTTTTACACGAAGCGAGGACGAAAGTGTAAGCGAATTTCTACGCGTACTCAGGCCTGTTCCACATGCAGAGTGGGCCATATAAGCAGTTTTTGGACACAGGGTGTGAGTGGGCCATATAAGCAGTTTTTAGACACAGGGTGTTACAATGTAACCTTTTCTTGCCATGATTGCCAAGTGTAATTGCACTAATCATTGTATGCTAGACCTTATAGTTAGAATAACTTAGGATTTATATAGTTAGAATAACTTAGGATTTATTCTTTACTTTGTCCTAATACCATGTTAGTGATATAGACTTAAGAGTAATCTATTGAGATATGTTATCATTTTATGTGGCTATGTGCTTATCATTTATCTTGATCATTTATCATTAATTCATTCAATATATATATTTATCATGTGACACTTACCCTGTATGAGAGATAGACAAAGACATGGTTATACTCTCCATTATCACATGTAGTGATGCTCATTGCTCATATCCTTAGTTGTTCCTTTCCATGGGTAAAAATAGAAATAACGATACCTAGTTTACTCCTACATCGGTATTATCTGTGTGCTTGCGAATTTCATATTTATTTCTAGAGGAGCATTTGCATTTATTTAATACCACATTCTTGCACCATGCTGGGGATGACAACCTAGTTTAAGTGGTGTAAGGAGTGCCAGCAGTGGGGGCGACGGCTGTGTTTGGGGCGAGAGTCGCGAGTCGCGTCTATTCGTAGAAGTAGAAACATCGGGTCGGGGTAGATGAATTGATGGATCAAGTGTAATATGGCAATTTAGAAAAATACATGTATTTTGTGTAAAGAAAAGAGATTATAAAAAGACCAAATGTCATTATAGCAAAAAGCAAATGTTTGAAGTCCCATTTTAGAGAAGCGAATGTTAGGAATCCTATTTTTGCGGAGCGCATTGTTTGAAGTCCCATTATAGCAATTTTCTCGACACGACGCCGTGTAGTACTCCAGGCGCAAGCCCATTAGTGGCTCATAGCCCACTAGCATATTTATTTTATTTCCTCAATATTATCCATAGAAATATAAATACATGTAATTAGAGATAATTGGATTTTTAAGCAAGAGTAATCTATTCTTGCTTGGCTTCCTCAGGGAGCAGGAGACCTAACCTAGCCGCCTCTGCCTTCCTCGCGCACGAGATCACGGCGCCCCGCCGCCGTGCCTCTGCCTTCAAGCAACGTCCACCCATCATACACACATGCAACCTTCGATCCGTCAGAGGGAGAGCCCCGCTGCGTACCATCTGGATTCCTTGAAGAACTGAAAGTGTACTTGGATGTAGATGTTTGGAGCCAAGACAATACGAAGATTGGGCTATATATACTATGCCTAGTGGAGAAGAGAGAAGCCCTGCTGACGAAGGCAAAGATGATCAAAAGTTCAATACCTGATGTTGATTGATGCTGTAGATGATAACAGAAAAGACCAAAGATGGAGGTTGATGTTAAATTGAGGAAGAAGTAATGGTTATTCCTTGATGGAGACACTTTTGTTGCTAGACTAGATTCCTGGAGTTTGCTTCTTTGGGGTTTTATTTCTGGATTCAGCTGGTTGCCCTTATAATTAGTTGTTGTAAATTGTAATCTCTTTCATTTGGACATCTGGTGCTAGATGTTGTGAATGTGATTAGATGGCTTTCACCCAACTGCTATGCTTGTATCAATATAGGGTTTATTGACACTTGAAAAATGTAAAATGTGATTTTTTATCTGAAATATATTTGGATGTTTTAAATCAGCCGTGCAAATCTTAATGTTTCTGTGAAATGCATTGTTCTAAATAGGCTCTTCAGAGCAAAGTCTGTAAGGTTCATTCATAGCAAAGTTTGTAGTGTTCCTATTCTGAGCAAAAGAGACTTCCTAACAACAAAAGACTAAAGTTACATAGATTGATTATTCTTGCACTCCATCAAAATGTAGCTTCCTAACGGCAGTTTGCAGTGCATCCTCCTGGTATGTATGGAGCAGCCATTGCAGAAGGATCAGCAAGTAAATTGAACCGTGGCATTGAGGAATTAGCATATCCAGCTTGCTCAAAAGGTGTATCCATGGCTGAAGATGGCCCACCATTAAAATCCTGTCATAGCATAAGAAAGCAGTGTTCATAAATCATGTTTGTAAGGGATAAGTTTTGAAAATAGGTAATGTCTGTCTTATATAGTTTGTTGGTTTGGATCAGCATGTGCAACTCTTCTTTCTACATTATTTTTCTGACCACCCTTCATCTTCTTCCTTGCTTTTTTTTCATAGCATTATTGAAACGTGTATTCTTTGGTCCTTTTATTACTTCATGAATTCTAAATGATATTACACCATTTAATGATTGTTGGATACTTTCATTTGGAATTGGAGGAACTTGTTGGATTGTTCATCCATCTCACTTAGATAAGTACCCGCTTTCAGGTTTAATTTATGTATGGCTTTCTATAATTTATCAAGAAGTTCTTTTGATGATGAACACTTCAATTTATTCTCAAGGTTGTATTTAGCCAACAATCCATGCCATTTCTTTATGAAGTAAGTCTCTGACTGTCGTCGTACACAAAATTTTTGAAATCTATTAGGAACTTGTTGCCTTTCTTATCCGACTCATGAATTGCATGTCTAAAATGTTTAGCAGCATTTAATCAAATGTGCCACAAACAAAGACGGTGGCTTGTATTGGGAATACATAAGCAATTACTCCTGCCATAGCTTTTCAAACAAAAAAGTTACTCCTGTCATAGATGAGTCTTGATGTATAAAAATTATGACATTGCCGTTAGAAAGGTTTCAAAAAGCTAAACAAATGAATCAATAGTTTCATTAAATATAAGTGCACACCCAAAAATTATAGTTTGATTGTGATGGTGCAGCCAAGAATCGAAGCAAAAGACATTCCAAACATATATTACTTTTAAATATTGTGTCAAATGACACAGTATCACCAAAGCATTTATAATCCATGATAGAAAGCATTTGTAATCCATAATAGACTGAGCATCTACCCATAACAAATTTGCTATACGACTATCTTCCTTATCAACATGAAATACACAAAAAAATGCATGACCCTGTAACTATTTATTTCTCATATTCAGATAGTGTTTATGCATCATTGGCTTCTAAGTACTACCTACGCTCGCGACCAATCTCATTATCCGAATCCATCTTAGCAAATTGTACGTCCTCTTCCCCTCCATAAAACTCCTTCATGAACTCATAAACTTTGGCAGGCTTCATTCTAGCTTTCCGTATCTATCCATTTAATTTCATGTCCACCTCTATAACCTGTCGTTAGGACCTCAGCTTGTGTTCCTTATTTGGACTAGCAAGATAATGATTATGCTTTTCCACGACCTTTTGCACCATCCAAATCCCCTCTTTGCTGATACTAATGGGCACGAGCATCACAACCCGTCCTTGTAATGTCTTTCTATGAGGATCATTTTCTCAATTTCCTTGATTACTGCAAACTACCATCACGGCGGTGCTTTGTCTTGCTCTTTCTAAAACTAAACCAAACCTTGCCGCCATAGGTGTTGTACATCTCATAAGCTTTTCTCTAAGATTAAAATTTCATTCCAACTCCAGGAGTTATCAAATATTGCCCAACTTTACGAACCACCTCTTGTACATATAAATTACCAATTAAAGGTGTACTAAAAACAAAATAAAAATATCTTATATATTCTGTAAGTTTGTTAAAAAAAATTTACCTCAAAAAGTTACTTCATTCTCCACTGCCGATGGTCTCTACTCCCTTGGTAACCGTAGTGTTCTGTCAAATATGAGCACTATATGTCAGAAACCAAACAGCATAGAAGAAAACACATTTGTTAAAAAAATTTGCAGAACGAACTCAATAGATAACTGACATGTTGTTCATCTTCTCGACGACTGTAATACCCGGTTTTAAGAACAAAACCAGATATACACCATATGTGAGTCCTCGGAGTCAATTCCCATGTATAGCTACAAGTAAAGGGTAGTACTATTAGACAATGCTTAATATATAACATACATAGTATAAGAAAGATATACCCTTAGGTAGCAATCAGCGGAAAGACAACTCCGATCTTCAGGTAAAGACTCCACTCCACTGGATCCAGCTGACTGGTTGATCATAAGCCTAAACTTCTCCTTAGGTGGTGGGGGAAATAGCAAGAGTGAGTCCATGTCGAACTCAACAAGTACAACAATAAGGCAATATAATCCCATACCATATGATCATGTGTAATTGAATAATGAGTTACACATAAACAATTTAAATGAACATATAGAATTCCCTCAGTTTTTCGAGCCGCCCTGTCCGTGGGCACGGATGATATATTGGTTTAACTCTGCGCATAGGTGTACACTTTCACTACGAGTCATGATTTCCAATAATATGGGTTTATAACTACCAAACACTCGAAAACCACATAAAGTCACTCATAGGTTTGTCTAACAAGTTAGGGTCGCGGTCATCGAATATAGAAAACCCCTCTCCTATTATGGCACATCCTAGTTATAACACACAATGAAGAGACAACCCTATACCCAACTCGCAGATCCTCTAACCTGCTAGAAAAGGTCCTATGAGTAACTAGAGCCAGAGCCATATAGCCCCCGTAGTTGTACGTTAAGTCCTAGCTTTTGCCAAAAGATAACATTCATCTTTCATGTTTATATCACAATCATTAAACAAGCTCAAGATCATGGTTATAGAAAGAAAAACTCAAGCTATACTTGCCTTAAACTCGTATCCTTCTTCAAATCCAAACCTTCATTGACCATCAACTTCTAGATCATCACCTTTTCTTAGATCTCCAACGCAGAGCTCACCGACTGGACACGATCATAGAACACCATACAAACATCGATGCATTCATACATGAAGCAAACACATTCAAGATAAAAACAAGTTGCAAAGTTTATAAAACCAATCTACGCGTTACTACGGTCACACAGACGCAAAGATCACCGAAAACGGAGCTATAACGAATAAGTTATGAATTTTACAAGATTTCCTATTGTAAAATAATAGATTAAAATAAAGCTTGGTTTTCAGAAAGTTGAATATAAATGTAACAGCGATACTAATAGATAGGTTTTGCAAATACGAATCTAACGCATCTTGAACGAATCGATTTGGATAAAAACGGAGAAGATATGAGATTTATAATATGGATGGCAAAACTGGAAATACGAGGAACGTATCTTTGTATTCCCATTGTATTTCGTGATTTATTTTTCTGAAGAAAAACGGCCAGAAAACACAACCATGACATCATCAAGTTAGAAGTGATGTCATCGAAGCTAAGAAGCAAAGCTAGTAACTAGAACACGTAGAGCATGCATGCAAACAGCCATGGCCGGCGCTTCGGTGCTTGCTGGAGTTGGATGTGAAAGGAACGTACATGACTGGATTTGCTATGGGAAGAGTATCAGAGGTCAGCACAAGATGGAGACCTCACCTGAGAAGGGATCGCAGACAGGCCAGGGAGCACGCAGCAGCTTCATCAACGCGGAGGTCGGCAACGGAATCTCGGTCGACTAGAAGATGACAAGGGACGACGGCAAGACAATGGAATAAATAGCATTTGCTTGTGTTATTTGCACAGGAGCTGGTGACCGTGACTTCCATGTACTGGAGATGAAGCATCACGTATCAAATAAATTTGCTTGCATGGGCTAATTGAAGAGAAAAGTCAGATAGGAACCGTAAGAATGTTTAGTGCTCACCGATGGTGTAACCTCATTACCAGGCCGGGCAAGCTTAGCGATACAAGAACAGGGACCTCCTCGGACGATGCATCTTTCCAGCAAGTCAACGAATTGGCAAGGAAGCCAAAGATCGACGTGGCGGCTGGCTTGTAGTAAACCAGAAGGATGATTATTTATTAGGTATTCCCAAGATAGGGGCTCCCCTAATGATAATATATACGTAGTTTGCTCTCAAAGGGTCGGTACATATATATAGGGTTGAGAACTCCCTATGTCTATATCAATTAGCAATATGACGACTAATTGATATTGTAATCATTTTTACTAATAAGTCTTAATTATTAAAGCCCATTAGTAAATAATGACATGGGCCTTGAACGTTGAAATCAACGAGAGAATTTATAATTTTTGGAATTATTATTTTTATGGATAAAATAATTCTAGAAAAGACTAGAATTGATTTTTAAGCCCTGAAAAATATTCCAAAGGCTCCAAAAAATTTAAAGAAAAATCCCATAGACATTTTGAAACATGAGCTACCTAAATAAAGTATTTGGAGCTCATAAGAAGAATTTTTGGAGCACCTAAAATTAAAATATGCTCATAGACAAGTAGAAATAAGTTCTACAAAAAGCTAGAAAATTCCTAAGGAATTTATAGAGATTGATTGACGGGCGAGGGATTGAACGGAGTGATTTTAGGATATAAGGAAATGAGTTTAAGATGCTCCCAGCTGACCTCCAAATCCTCATCACAGCCAATCACCGTTGCAGAGAGTCGCACTCTGCTTTCCTCTATCTTTAGCCAATGTATGAGAGTTGGACGCAAGCATGCAGCATGCGTGACTGCAAGAGAGCATGCGTGACTGCAAGAGGGACAGAGAAATATGGCCCCAGATCTGAAACAGAGAGCAAGAGAGACTGCGTGCGTTGCTGGCTTGCTAGCAGGAGGCGGCGGCGGCAATACTGGAGGGTGAGGATTGGAGATATGTTTCCAGTTAGGTTTAGCTACTTTTATATGTGACTTTTTTTGCTGGGCTTTGATGGGCCGGGAACAAAGATGTAGGCTTTTTGCTGCCAGTGCTTTGGGGATAACGAGGATGCGTGTAAAAGGAAAGCTTCTTGATAATTTTTAATTCTAAAGGGTATGTAAATACATTTGTGCTAAACTATTCAACTTCAATGCTCTCTAAACAGGCAACTATTTTTTTGTAATATGTGGCAATTTATTTAATTAAATTGTAGAGATTATTTCAAAGACAGCCTACAAGAATTTGTTTATTTGTTTCAAGGCAATATCATTAGCTATGTAAGCATACTATGATCGCATGGTGTCCAAGTAAGATATGGAACAACATTACGCAACTCATTGAAATGCATATGGGACCGCTAAAACTATGAGGCATAAAATACTTTTTGAATCGCGTAAAACGTACATCCTTAGCAATGCACAGACATATTTGCTAGTATGATACTCAAATTGAACTTCTTGCTCCACTGCTCTCTACTGAATCTGAACATAAAAGCCACGATTAGATAAAGATACGTGTTCAAGGAAACAAATTCAGAAAATGGCATAGATGCCCCTGTTTCCTATACTAATATTCAGAGTGTACAATAGGCACAACAAATAGAACAATTAGAAGATCAATGATCTAGAAAATTATTCAAATATTTAGTCAGTCCGTCATACCAATCCATACAAGCAGTGCCTTGTGTTTGGATCATAGTTCGCCTACTGCACATTGCACTTCACTAATAAACCTACCTACCTACCTACCTACCTACCTACCTATTTATTTATTTATTTATTTATTTATTCATTCATTTATTTATTCATTTATTTATTTATTATTCAATGGCACAACCGAGCCATATTTAATTGAACACAGCCACCCCATCTAGGCTTCTAAACTTTCCAGTGCTCCTCGGTGCAATGGACACCATGACAGGAAACCTAAAATGTTTATTAGAGAAACTTCAGAGATCAACCCTGGGAATATACCCTTGTTCACCAGAGAAAATCTAACACATTTTATTGTTCACGGGTTCAAATCATGCTACGCCTGTGCTAACGGCGGCTTATTGGAGTGAGCCATCTATTCATTGACGTGGCGAAATTGGTAAAAAATAAACAAACAATCAATCAGAAGCACAAGCACCAGATTCATTTTTGAAGCAATTTAGAGCAATGAAAGGCAGCAGGAAGCTTGTTTGCAGCAATGGCAGACCTAGATAGGATATCAATCGACAGGAAAGAATACCATTCACAGTTCAGTCTTTAAAGTAATAGAGATAGAGAATAGTGCTTGACAAAAACATGAACACAAACAGGCAAAAGAAATCTCATCAGAAATCTCCTTCCATCCCCCAATCTGGAGCAAATAAAAACCTTTCTTCATATTCTTAATCACAAAGTAAAATGAACTGAAAAGTGAGACTCCACAACGACCACCAAATTGCAAAATTATATTCATTATTCATTCGCTATCTAAATTATGACCAAAGCCTGCCAATCTGACCTCAAAATCTCAAATTTCTGGAACATGGCATATGTGATACAGAATACTAGAAAAGAAGACCATTGGGTATTAATCACATCATGGTAATCAGGCAGCTGTGTCAATCAACAATCACAATATTAATATTTAACAACTCCAGAAAGCAAGGCAAATGGAAACCGGCTCTTACATGTAGATCGCAACAATCCCATCTTGCACTGCATAAAGAATATGAAATATGCACTTTCCAGCTTCTAAAGAATCATCTCCAACACCTTCTGGTTGAGCCATGCCATCATATGTGCAGTCCCTAAATCGACCATGTTAAAAAAAAAAAGCAAATCATTTTTTTTCACGCAAAAAGGCACTCAAAATCAATACAACATCATTGGACAAGGAGAGGCCTAGCAAATCAAAAGTAAATCGACCCTGTCACCTGCTTCTTGCTTGGTGCAGCAGTAGCAAGAGCTCTGCATTTGCATCATCAACCTCTTCTTGGTGCCCGCACTGCAGCGTTGCTCTTGCCTTTGCTGCTTGCTGCTCAGGTGCACCACGGGGAGAGCGAGCAGCAGCAGCCTGATGACAATCTATGCAAGAGCTCGCCCAGGCACAGCACGGCGTACACTACCACGACGATCTTGAGTGGAGCGACAGGTACTGCGAGAGCTCCATGCTTGATGTGTGCAGCACCTGTTAGAGAAGGAACAGACACAAACGCGATCAGAGAAATTGGAGGAAATTAGCTGTCCCGTCCGAGGGCGAGGAGTGGAATCCGGCGTGACGTACTTACCATGGTCCCTCCGGCGAGGTGCAGGTGAACATCAGTGGGTAGCGTGCGTAGGAGGAGAGCTTCACGTCGAGGTCACCATCTAGCTTGCGCGCCTCCCGCCACAGCTCCAGCCCTGCGGCCGCATCCAACAACAACGACATCATCTCCGGCTCCGGCATTGCGAGGTGTCCGCTGCCTCGCGCATCCACGCCGGCGTGGCCACCACGGGGTCCCTCGTCCCCGTGGTCAGCGCGCTGGCGTACGACGTACGGCGCCCGGCGGCTATCTGCAGGTGGCTGTCGCTAAAGAAGATAGGGCTTGGGTGTTCGGATTCG
Organism: Bothriochloa decipiens; assembly: GCA_023333625.1. Taxonomy (NCBI): domain Eukaryota; kingdom Viridiplantae; phylum Streptophyta; class Magnoliopsida; order Poales; family Poaceae; genus Bothriochloa; species Bothriochloa decipiens. The sequence continues at coordinate 29,667,984 of CM041636.1, read as the reverse complement.
CACCACGGGAAGGGAAGATGAAGGGGCAGACATACCTGGTGGTGCGAGAGCTCTCTCGTCCATCCCGGCCCGCCTCTCGCTATCCAGGATCAGGATCCAGGCCGGCGACACTGGATCCACCATGCGCGCCGCTTCTCACCATCCCCCAGGCGCGACCAGGAAGCTGCCGCCGACGGCGCGCACGTGCACCGGCCAGCCGCAGTGTCGCCCTCGCCTAGTGCCCGAGAGCCATCACAACGGCGCCGCTAGCCCCGTCTTCGCCCTCTCCTGCAGCGGCTGGGCTCCACGCGCCGCCGGCGGGGTGGTTTTGACTGCGGGAGCGAAACACGGCCTCGGGGAGCGGCGTCGGGAGGGTGAGAGTCGCGCCTCGAGCCGCGGGCCGTCGCGGGGGCCCGGGCGGTGTTGCGTCGGAGGGGGAAAGGGATGAGTGATAAGGTTTGGTCCAGGCAACCTGATCCGTTCATTTGAGTGAGCAAGAGAGCAGAAAGATTAGAATAGATCTGATCCTGTCATTTGAAATTTTGGTTGGGCTTTAGGTACATTTATTTGGTACATTTGGTAGAGATTAGGTGAGATAATAACTGTGAGAGATAGTTTATGGTGTCTTTAAAAAAATTTTTTGATGCATTATATGTAGTAGAGAGTAAAGATACTATTTCTAAGATAATAAAACTTGAATTGTTATGGTGGGGAAGCACTACACTCGGAGGAGCAGGCAAAGTGGCTGAACGATGCATGCGGAAGCTCGAGCCAGCAGCGTCATCAGGCGATTGTCATCGTCAGAGTCCGGTTCAGTCAGGGTCTAGTTTTAGGTTCCGTTAGACAATATATATTGAGTCTGTTAGCATATATATATATATCGAGTCTGTTAGCGTTAAGGTCTCACGATATTAGAAGGAGTCTCTTAGCACCAGGAGTCAAGTTGTTAGCGTCAAGATTGTGTCAAGTTGTAAGCACTATAAGAGTTCAACTCTAATATTGAAACAAGTAGCCTGGGATTGAGATATATTTATCTCCCTTGGGTGCCCGGCCTTGTTTCCTACATCGCTACTCGCCTAGTCTTCATAACTCGTCGAGCACGACGCCTCCCGTTCGTCGACGAACCTTCAAGCTTAGGCCTCCAATCACCCACCGCTATAACCTCCGCTCCCTACTCTCTACTAATCTGGTATCGGAGCCCTTCACCATGTCCTCGTCGCCGCCCGCATTTGGCGTCTCGGCGACCTTTGGAGCAGCCGAGCACCCGTTGATCCTTCAGCCCCACCAGCGAGCTCCGCCGCCATCCCCTCCGCCAACCTGCCATCGTCCTCTGTGTGCCACTACAACCAACCCAGCCAACGCTCCAGGACACCCTCACCGCGTTGACCACGATGATCCAAGGCATGCATCTCCAGATGAACGACGTCATGCTCCGCGTGGGAGCCCTGGAGAGCAGACCCGCCGGGCCACTACGCCGCAGCTGCCGTACTCGTCGTCGCAGCAAGCACAGCTCTACCGGAGGGCTCCCGGAGCACATTCGTGTGGATGTGGAGCTGCACGAGCCTCAAGATCTTCACCGTGCCATGTGGCTTGCCCGTGCCTTTGAGCGTCGTGCTCTGCCGGCCGGCCGACCACGCCGTCCCAACACGGGTCTAGCTTCTGCTGCATCAGCGTCAGGATCATCACCTAAGGCCAAATCGACGGCGTCTTCATCGCCTCGGCCCTTCAAGTACCTCACACCGTCGGAGATGGCGGAATAGTGTAAGCAAGGACTTTGTTTTAATTGTGACGAACCTTATGTGCAAGGCCATCCCTGCGCTCGGCTGTTCTATTTGGAAGCTGCAGACTACATCGTAGAGGAGCCCCCTAGAAAAAATGATGAGGGAGAGATCGTGGCAGACATGGATTACGACACCGACAAGCCGTAAATTTCCCTCTCTGCAATGGCCGGCATCAGAACGGAAAAGACGATGCAGGTCCACATCTCCATCTGCACTGAGCAGGACATATCCTGAAACTTTAGGCCAAATACATTTTTGGATCACTTTTTTCGGGGTTAATCTGACCTTCTTTCCCATGCATTTCTTAGGGCTTTCGGTTCGTCGCGCTGCTCGATTTAGGATCTACGCACAACTTCGTGCGGAAGGATGTGGCTCACCGTGTGGGGCTCTACACCACACCTTGCCCTGGCACGGGGGTCACTGTCGCCAACGGTGACTGCGTCGACTGCACTGGGTTCGCCAAGGATGTTGGCGTCCACGTCACCGATGACATCTTCAATGTGGATTGGTACACAATTCCAATCGACACCTGGGACATTGTTCTTGGGATCGCCTTCCTCCGACGCCTCGGACCGATCGTGTGGGATTTCGAGGACTTAACCATGTCCTTCACAAAGGCTGGTCGCAAGGTGGTGTGGCGTGGCATCGGCCTCAGGACCGTGACGACCGATCCTCGCCACTCCTCCAGGCCGTCTGTGTGGATATGCCGCCTCTACTGGACAAGCTACACGAACAGCTCGACAACATCTTCTCAGAGCCTACGGGATTGCCACCGGCTCGTGCTTGCGACCATCGCATACACTTGCTGCCCAACACGGTGTCGGTGGCCGTCCAGCCATATCGTTATCCCCAACTATAGAAGGATGAACTTGAAGCCCAATGCGCCGTGATGCTCGCTCAAGGCATCATCCACCTGAGCACAGCTGCGTTCTCAGCTCCAGTCCTGCTCGTGAAGAAGCATGACAACACATGGCGCTTCTGTGCGGACTATCGGGCGCTCAACGCTCGCACCGTCAAGGACAAGTTTTCGATTCTGGTCATGGAGGAACTGCTCGATGAGCTCAATGGCACCAAATTCTTCACCAAATTGGATCTTCGGTCCGGGTATCATCAAGTGCGTATGCACACCAATGACATCGAGAAAACGGCGTTCTGCACTCACCATGGACAATTTGAGTTCTTGGTGATGCCGTTTGGCCTCACCAACGCACCGGTGATGTTCCAGAGCTTGATGAACACCGTGCTGTAGCCGTTCCTATGCAAGTTCATGCTTGTCTTTTTTGATAATATTTTGATTTATAGCCCATCATGGTCTCCGCATCTGCAGCACCTTAATGCTGTGTTGATGGCCCTCCGACGACATCACCTACAAGTGCACCTTCCGCTCCATGTTTATGGCATATCTCGGCCATGTCATCGATGGATCCGGGGTCGCGATGGACGACGACAAGGTCTCTGCAGTCACCACTTGGCCGCAGTCACATTCTGTGCGTGGCCTTCGCGGGTTCCTCGGCCTCGCCAGGTATTACAGGCGCTTCATCCGTGGCTTCGGGGTCCTGGCTTTGCCCCTCACCGCCCTGCTCAAGAAGGACTCCTTTCTGTGGATGCCAGCAGCGACGGAGGCATTTGGCGGCCTATAAAAGGCACTCAACGCTGCTCCGGTCCTGCGTTTACCAGACTTTGTAGAGACCTTCGTGGTCGACTGCGATGCATCGGGGATTGGCTTCAGTGCCATGTTGCATCAAGGGGATGGTGCCATCGCCTTCGACAGCAAACCGTTCGCACAGCGTGACCTCAAGCTTGCTGCATACGAGCGCGAACTAATCGGACTTGTCCAGGCGGTGCGCCACTGGCGTCCCTATCTTTGGGGACGGCAGTTCGTCGTGCGCACCGAACACTATGCATTGAAGTTCCTCTTAGATCAAAGGCTCTCCACCATTCCACAACAACAGTGGGTGAGTAAATTATTTGGGTTTGACTTCACCGTTGAGTACAGGCCAGGACGTCTCAATGTCGTGGCCGATGCTCCCTCATGACGCTTGGAGGACGAGCCACGCATAGCGTCTGTGGAGGATGGGCTGTGCCTGGTGGCTATCTCGACAACAACATTCGCCTTCTTTGACGACCTCAAGTACGAGTTACAAGACAACGCTGACCTGTGTGCGTTGCGCGACTCAATCGTGGCCGAGCATGGCGCACCATGGCAGGTGGTCGACGGCCTCATCATGCATGGCCGTCACGTGTTCCTGCCGGCCTTGTCCACGGTCCTACTAGACGCCCTGCGCCTGGCTCATACGGTGGGACACGAAGGCATACAGAAGACACTTCAACGGCTTCGCGCGACCTTCTTCGTTGAGCATGACAGATGGATCATTCACGAGTTTCTCCATTCCTGTGTCGTTTGCCAATGGAACAAAATAGAAACACTCCATCCAGAGGGGCTGCTGCAGCCATTTGAGGTGCTGTCGTGCGTTTGGGAGGACATCTCACTCGACTTCATTGAAGGCTTGCCTCGCGTGCATGGCAAGAGCATCATATTGAAGGTGGTGGATCATTTTTCGAAGTATGCTCACTTCATCGTTGTCGGTGTTTTGACCCTCGGGGGGTTAACACCAACGAGTAATATTCGTAATTGCGTGCTCCCTTAATCCGATGGGTGATGCAAGAAGGACACAGCAGTTTATCCTGGTTCGGGCAAAGAAGGCCCTACGTCCAGCAGGGGGAGGATGATTCGTGTTATCTTGCACCGAAGTGCTAGTACAGGG
>CM041636.1:29634254-29663449 GCA_023333625.1 Bothriochloa decipiens | reverse complement strand
GTTTGGTAAACCAAGGGTTTGGGGTACCCATTTCCTGGGTATCGACAATCGTCTTGGGCCTTCCATACACGGCGATCTTGGTGGTGCGGGCGTCCTTTGAGGCCATCGTGCGGCTTCAGGGGTTTCCACGCTCCATTGTGAGTGACCGTGATCCGGTCTTCACCGGCCACGTCTGGCGCGATTTGTTCAAGCTGGCGGGTGTGGACTTGAACATGAGCACCGCTTTCCACCCACAAACTGACGGCCAGTCCGAGGTGGTGAACAAGACGATCACTACGTATTTACGCTGCATCATGGGTGATCGGCCACGAGCGTGGCTCGATTGGCTGCCATGGGCCGAGTTCTGCTATAACATGACTTATCATTCAGCGCTACGTACTACGCCATTTGAAGTGGTGTATGGAAGGCCACCTCCAGCCCTGGTGCCATATACGGCTGGGTCTGCAAGAACCGAGGCAGTGGACGTGCTCCTCCAAGATCGGAGATCGGGATGCCTTCCTCCAGGACGTTCGCGAATGCCTCCTCCAAGCACAGGCCTATGCCAAGGAGCACTACGACGCTTGTCACCGAGCCCTGGAGTTCGCAGTGGGTGATTGGGTACTGCTGCGCATCCTGAACAGGCCGGCGCAGTCCCTGGTGGCAGGCCCTCGCGGCAAGCTGAGTCCTAGGTATGCGGGACCGTTCTAGGTACTTGAGCGAATTGGCGAAGTGGCCTATCGCGTCCAACATCGAGATGGGGTCAGGATCCATGATGTCTTCCACGTCGGGGTTCTCAAGCCGTTTCGAGTTGCTGTGCCGCCCGATGCTGCCCCAACACTGCCCCCACTTCGCCATGGCTGTGTTCTGCTGCACCCAAAACACGCTCTCCGCGCCCTACTACGCCGGGGCGTCTGGCATGTGTTGATTCAGTGGGCACAGCTGCCGGTGACTGAAGCAACATGGGAACTGGTAGATGATATTCGTGAACGCTTTCCCTCGTTCCAGCTCGAGGACGAGGTGTTTGTCAAGGGCGGGAGAGATGTTATGGTGGGGAAGCACTACACTCGGAGGAGCAGGCAAAGTGGCTGAGCGATGCCTGCGGAAGCTTGAGCCAGCAGCGTCATTATCAGAGTCCGGTTCAGTCAGGGTCTAGTTTCAGGTTCGGTATATATATATATACTCCCAGAGTATCTACTCCCACCTCAGAGCATAGGCACGCTGAGAGTCCGCCGTCCAGCCAGACCAGGTTAGTGGATATCGGAAGGATCCAATTAGGCAAGCCGTATTCATGCGACAAACTTAATTAATTAATAAATAAATAGTATATACGCTATATAGTTGCCGTGGTTCTCGCTGGTTTTGAACTACGCATACTAATATACGTGTATATGTATATACTTTTTAGGATATATGGATTGTACCGAGTGCCATACACACTTTTTTGAATAGAATATTTATAAATACTTTTTAAAATTGAGTACCTGTACATACCACACTTTTTGCAATAGAGTATTTATACATACTGTTTGAAATTTAGTATGTGTACATACTATTTAGAAGACTATTTATACATACTTTTTTGGAATAGAGTATACATATATATGTCAAGATGTAGATAGTATAAGTGCATAATTTGACCACACGAGATCGGACTATACGTGCATATATTCACACGTATGCAGGTATACAAAACATTCAGAGTATGTATTCATACTATTTTTAAGAATAAAGTATATGTAATACTTTTGTGAGAAGGGAGTATGTATGTATACCAATCTGTCGAACAGATGAAAAAATAATCTTGTCTCAGTCGGTGGCTTGAGAAGGCACGCAGTGCATGGCATGGATCGAAAGGCCGCCGTCCGTCTCCAGCCATGGAACCAAGGGCCACCGACGCCGTTGCGTCCGACCACCGCAACTGGACGTCGTGCAGTTGGGTCACAACGCCGCCGCTGGTTGATTGGGGCGTGGGGACTTGTGTGACGAGCAGTAGCAGGTAGAGTACCTGCCGTCGTGCGCCATCAGCACGGATTCACCACAAACCTCCATTGCGACACCGAACTATGGATTCGCCGTTGAGCAAGAGGCACCTTGGATCCAATGGACGCCGCCGCCGACCCACCATTGACGAAGGGGATGGATCCCACGATCGAGGATGCCGCGCACCGCCGGTCGGGTGGCCGTGCGGCGCCGCTGCCGTCGTCGTCGATGTCGCCGGGACGAGGCCCGCCGTCTCTGCAGCGAGTAAAAGTGAGGAGACCTTGCCGGAAACTCCGCTAGAAGAGATCCACCGGCGCATCTTGATCCAGCCGCCGCCGCCCGCCGTTCAGCAGAGATGCAAGGCAGCCGGTCTACATATACACTCAACGCATCGTCACCTGATCCGCTTTCCACGCTAATAATCCTGCAATACGGACATACGCTGAATTTTTTATGCGCGTATATACGCGTACTGATGCGGGGTACAAACGGGTGGAGGTCTTTAACCCGTTAGCTCCGCGCTGGCTGGCCGGGCCGACCTCTCCCCTCGTGTGCGCGCGAAGGAGTAACTGCTCCGAGGGAGTAGCAAAAAATTATCATATATATATATACTGTATATCTATATTGTACCTGGGTGCATTCTCTATACGGAATGCACCCAGGCCGTCCGACCGAGTGGCTACGTGGTTTGGCCTAGCCTCACACGTCCGCTCGTACATGCACGCACCCCACCTGGTCCGACCCACGCGTACACACCCGCAACCAAACCACCTCTCCCGGCCCCCGCTCCCACTCCGCCTCCTCTACTTCCTCTTCCCTCCTCTCTCTTCCCCGACGAAACCGATGCCTCTCTCGCCGTTGCGCTGCTTCACCGCCGAGGCAATCGGCGCGCCCACGCAACTACCCGCTACGCCGCTGCGGCCCCGTTGGGAAATCGCCTCCACTCCCGCTCTTCCTCTCCCATTGGCGCGCGTCGTCAGTTCCCGCTGCGACGCCCGCGAGAAAATCGCCGTCGAGCAAACCGCTGACGCGTGCGCCGTGTAATCCACCTCCATTTCCTCTCTTACTCCCCCCGCTCCCTGTAACACCTCTGGTGTTATATTAACTAAAACCTACCATGTCATCATATGCACTGCAAAGCATTCATGATTAGGTCAATCTTGATGTGCATTAACTAAAATAAGTTTACATTTCATAGGTTGATTGTGTTTCTGGAATGTGTGGTCACATGAAATAATAAAATCCTACTTTCGAATGTCATCTCAAATGCTTAGTTTATATTCTATGTACTTGAGGTGTAAACTGTGTTTACACTAGTGTCAAGCATAGTATATAAATCTAAGTCCAACCCTAAAAATAATTTCCATATTTGAAGTTCAATTTGGATTTCAAAGCTTATTCCCAAGTCTTGCAATTCAAATTTAAATTCAATTTAGAAAGCTATAAAATGTTTTTCGAAAGTCAACTTGGTCAACCAAGGGTGTCATTGGGTTATTGACCTAAAAATGTCCTTGGATGATGTATGTGATCACTAATAACCAACCAATTAAATTAGAAACTAAGTCGAGTTTGAATTCGGTTTCAAAAACCCTTTATTTCAAAACCTAGTTTTATCCCCTTTTCTGTAATTCAAAATCTATAAGGAATTTGGGGATACTCTAAAAAGATAGTTTGTAGATCTTGATAAGAGCTACAAAGTTGGTATTCAAAGTTTTTCAAGTTTCCACAAAGAATTTCACATAAATTTAAAAATTAAATTTTCTAACATTTATCCCCTTTTGATTTTAAAATCATAATTCAAAAATTATGCATAATTTGGGAAAAACTTTGTATATGAAAAAGGTTTGGTTTGAAAATTTAAACATTTCATAGTTTTGAAGATTTTCAAGTTTTATTGAAAAATCAAAAGTAATTTCAAATGTTTGTTTCTAGGGTTTTATTCCCCTTTTGAATTTGAATTCATATTTCAAAATCCAGATAGAATTTGAGTATGCCAGTTAAATGAAAAGTGTAGCTCTTGAAAATTTATACAAATGATATTTTTGGATATTTTCAAGTTCTTATATAAATTTTGGAGTAATTTGGAATTTCAAACGAGTGGCAATTCTGTAATTCTCTTGAACAGCATCGAGACCTATCGTCGGCCGCCATCACCGGCTTCTCAAGCCGCGCCGCCGTCCACCGCCGCACATGCGTGGCCGCCAGTGTGCTCCAGGACACGCGAAGCTTCATCATCGTCGTGTCGCCCGTCCACGCCTCGCCCCTGCCCAATAAATAGGTCGGTTGTGGCCGACTTCTTCTTCCTTCTCCCGCCGCCGTCGCCGACGACCTCGCTCCGCCGCTAAAATTCGCCACCGTCACTTCATCTCTGCCCGCTTCATCTTGCCAGTAGCTCCGCCACATCCTTGCGCTTCGATTGAGCTAGTTCGTGCTCGCTCTCCCCGCCCGAGCCGCCTGCACGACGTCGTCTTCCTCGCGACCGGTCGCCGAGCCGCCGCGAGCTTCCTCGCCGTCCACCGCCGCCAAGGTGAAAAATATTTTACCTTTAACCCTCTCATCATGTTCTCCGTGTTTCGCTGCCCCTTATGCGCATCTTGGTCAGACTGATGGTGCACAGGAAGCGCCAGAACGCCGTCCTTGCCACCGGAGCGCCGCCGCCATCAGCGCCGCCGTCCACAGCTCGGCTCAACCACTCCGGGCCTTCATTAGCGTGCGCACCGTGCCGTGGTGAGCTCCTGCATCTGTCGGTGCCTTCAATTTCTTCTATACCGTACCATAGACGCCGGTCACCGTAGCTCGCCGCCGGCGTGACCTTGCCGCTCCGCCTCGCGCGTAGCCGTTTGAGCTAGAGGCCAGAACTGGTTTTATTTTCTGTCCCAGTGTGTTTGCGTTGACGTCCTGCACCTACCTGTGTCCTTGCCATCACCGAAAATCACTCCGGTGAGCCCTGCCGCCGCCCCCGAGCTCCGCCGCGCCGCCATGGCCGCCGGCGTGGGTGCCGCCGCCACCCCGCCGTGTCATTTACCACCCTGATCGAATTCCCGTGCCAAGCTGAGCCCGATGGTTCAAGTCCGGTCGCCGGAGACCTCGCCGTCGGCGAGTAATCGCCAGTCAACCGTCGACGGACCGTCGGTCAGCGCGGGAGCACTGTGCTCCTTTTCTTTTTCTATTTTCATAAAATGATTTAAATGCTATTTTCTTTGAAAAATCATAGTAATTCATATATAGCTACAAAAATTCTGAAAATTTTTGTGTATGTTCTTTATGAAGCCATCTACCTAGGAAAAACATGAAATGCCAAATTTGGGCAATTTTGCACAAGCTAAAATTAGCCCTTTTAATTGAAAAATGGACTTTCAATGATTTTTAATAAATAAAATAATTGGCTTTTAATTCAGAAATTTGTTTTGCCATCTAATTAGGCCAAGAGCTTTTCAAAATAAAAATTTGAGCTTAATTAGACAACTTTATTTTTTATACCTTTATTTTATGCTTTTAAATAATTAATTAACCCCTTTAATTAAGTTAATCATTATAGGATTTGTTTGACTTTGGGGATTGATTGATGACCTTGGGTCATTAACCGTAATGACCTTTGGCACTTTAATTAATTGTTTGCGCTTACCTGGATCATGTCATTAGGGCTTAATTAACGTTATTTTATGTGTTTAATGACTTTATTAAATAATGTAGTTAACCCTAATAAACTTAGTAAGTATGTTTTAGGTGGCTTGCAACTTTATCGTGAAGGAAAGTTGTACTCAAGCCTTTAATCTGATCATGTATCCATCGAGCATCATGTTTACTATTCGATCATGTTGAAGCATCTGCTTGTATCGTATAGTTTCCGATAACGGAGAGTTTAACGTTGTCACCCCAGATCCGAAGAAAGAGCAGACTCAAGAGTTGGGGGTTGATCCAGAGCTCGAGACCATCTACCCTGACTATCAAGGCAAGCCCCGGATGCATTGAAACCCTATTCCATTTTATAAAAGTTTTATTGTTTCAGTTATGATATGTTGCATTAAGTAATAGGAGTTGAGTGAAAACCCACCAACTGCATTACCTGTCTTATATCCATAATTCCTTGTTACCTGTTCAAACAGATGCATAGTAATGCTTAGCCCTGCTTAATTAATTAAATGTTCAGAGGTAAAAGAATGAAAAAGATGAGTTTGGTTTTATCTGTTGGAATCATGCTTTTAGTTAATAAATCGAGTCCAGACGGCTAACTTGCATTGGGAACGGAGTCCCTCTGTAGTGTTTCCGTCTATTGATGCCCTAGGCCCCGTGTCGATGGTGAACTGGTGACATCGAGAAATTAGAAAATCCACATGCATGAAGTGATATACTGATGGTTGGAGCCGGGTATATCATGGAGTGACTTATAGTGGGGCCAGAGACCCCACATATGTCATAGTGTGTTTTACTGTGGGTTTAAGTTCCCACGTATCTCGGTACACTGGGTCGAAGTGCTGATGTGTATCATGTGGTGATATATGGCTGCAGTTGTTATCCCAGTATATCGGTTCACCTGCTATGCTTAGGAGTTAGAGTCTCCTGCATATCAGTAACCTAGGTCCCAGCTGGGTATGAAAATGGATTCGAATCGCCGTGCTTCTCGGAGAAGAAGACTCGATCGGTGTTCATCGTCGTAGTAACAACTTGAATAATAAGGTTTAGAAGGAAGTTGGTTAGTAATTAGATTTTGAACAAAACAACTTTTCTTTCTTTTAAGCTTTTCTGCAAAATTTTCTTATCTCCTGCAAGCCTTACCTTGTCCCTCTAGCCTGCATTTCCTAAGTCTTCACCCCTCTTTTTTGTCGGGTCAGTCTTGTTGAGTACTTTTGTACTTAGGGTTTGTTGAACCCTTGTTGCAGGTGAGCATCATGGGCAGGAATGCTTCGCATCCTGCTGCATGACCGTCGTCGAGGAAAGTGACGACGAATAGGATATCTCGCTCTTGGGTAGAGCATACAATCAAGGTTAATGTAATAAGTTATATCGTTATTCCGCTGCTATATGGTTTGTAATAATCTAACTTATGGTTTGTAAACTGATGTTATTGTAATCCTTCCGCTATTTTACTCCAATGTATGTTATTTGTATAAAACTGTTGTAATACTGCAATGCCTCTTTGTAATGATTGATCCTGCTCGGAGAATCGTGGATGATTCGGGATTTACCTGACAGACCTTTTAAGTTTTATGGAACATATTCATGGTTATTTGGAGTCTGTTTAGACAATAATCATGCGTGTGGGCCATAGGATTTAGGAGGTTCTGCCACAGCTGGTATCGGAGCCGGATCGTTATTAAAAAGAGTTATTGTAGTATTCTTTTGCAAAAACTTCGAAAGTTTTGAGTCAAATAATTTTACTTAACTATTTTGGGTCTAAATTGCTTATTCCTTACCTATAAACCTTTCTATCGACCCTTATTCTGATTTCTAAAAGTGTGGTGGTGGAATAGCATATTATATTGCCCTATGTTATAAAAGTTACCTTCTTGTATGTGTTACCTTAAAAACCTTATATGCTTAGATCGTAAGTTCGATTCATGCATCATGTTTAATTAACCTGTTTTAATTACCTTCCCCTTTAAAGTGGTTTGGGTTAAGTAGTATCAATCCTTTTCATGCTAACCTTCAGATTTCACTGTATCTATCCTCATTCTTTATAACCTACCTTTCTTCAGGATGGCCCTTATCAAGCAAACTCCTCGTAAGAGTACTACACCAAAGGGGGTACCTCGACATCAACTAGCCCCCAGGTACGAGATTGGCGAAAGCAGTAACATTCCGCATCCAGATCCGCAAGCTGAAATAGCAAGACTTAGGGTCGAGTTGGAAAGGGCTGAAGCCGATAGAATCAAAGAGGCCGCTGAGATTACTCAGTTAAGATGATCTCGGAAGTATATGAAGCATCAAAGGAATGATTCTTGGGCACGAGAAGATGCAGCAATTGGTCGTGTGCAAGAACTTAAGGATTACGTGGAAGAGTTGGAGGAGTATGCTGAGGAGTCTGATGATGAGTGTGTGAGGTTAAATAACCTGTTGGATCCTGAATATCAATGACAGGCAGCCCAAGATGATCTTGGTCTTGTGATGGGTCAAGATGAGGAAGAGGAAGACCCTGAAGAAATAAAGTCCGTTGATGATGATGTCATCGATGAGGAAGAAGAAAACTAGATGGGTGTAGCAAATGAAAATGAAGAGGATCTTGTCGAAGAAGAAGACCTTGAGATAGTAGAAGAACTTGAAGAGGAAGAGGATCCCGAGGAGGAGTAAAAAGTTTGGAAAGTGAGATGTGTAATATATCTTTTCCCTGCTTTCTGAAACTTAGTAGGTGTGAAAAGTCTTGTCAGAGTGCAGACTGTTGTAACAAAAAAAATAATGTATTATAAGTGTGTTGCACGTCTGTAGTATCTGTTGATCTAGTTCAATAAAGTTTTGCAAATAAAGCACAGTTTGTTTATCAATAGATGCCTGCTCACACTCGCTCCCGTAATGCTGCCGGTCCCTCTCATGATGGAGGTGATGTCCCAAATCCTCCACCAGTTCCACCAACCCTGGCCGATGCAGTTGCGGCCTTGGTCAATGCAACCACCCTAATGGCACAGAATCAGAATCAAAGTGCACATCAGGGGAATCGTGGTCGAAATATCAGAAATGAGACCACCTATGTGGATTTTATCGACACACGTCCTCCTATTTTCACCAGAGTGGATGAACCAATGGAGGTAGATGATTGGCTTCGTACTATGGAGCAAAAGTTCGGACTAATTGAGTGCACTGAATATCAAAAACCCGTGTTTGTAGCCCAGCAGTTGAGAGGTACTGCAGGAGCCTAGTGGGTTAACTTTGTCGCTGCTTAGCCTGAAGGTCACCGTATTACTTGGACTAAGTTTCGTGAAGCTTTTCGTACACATTTTATTCCTGAGGGAGTCATGACTATAAAACTTGAAGAGTTTCTTTCCCTGAGGCAAGGTGATATGTCATTGATGCAATACTTTGGCAAATTCAATCACTTGTCCCAATATGCGTCAGACCATGTTGGTACTGATCGTAAGGAGTGTTTCCTCAGGGGTCTGACTAGCAAAATTCAGAGAACGATGACTGGAAACCCAAATGCTAGCTTCCATGAGACGGTGAATATTGCCATATCTTATGAAGAAAAGAACCGTTAACACATGGAAGCTAAGAAGAAGAAAATGGTAACCTTGGGATTTTCTGGAGGCAATCAAAAGCGCTAGAAGATAATTTATCATCCCCAAAATCATTTCTGTCGTTCTTACCATCCACCACAATACCAAGCCCAACAACAGACATTCGTTCGTCCTGCTGCTACCCTTCCTTATCCACGACAACCGAATGCCCCTGGTTTCGTAACCCAACTTCTCAGCCACAAAGTTACTCATGTTACAATTGTGGAAAGACTGGTCATTTTGTAAGATACTGCCCGCATCTGAGGCAGTATAATTCCTATGTTCCCAGGACCTTTGCACCACAACAGCCCCAGACTCAAAATAAGGCTGGTAATCAAAATGTGCAGAAGGGAAAGAATGAGAAGAAGGTTGGTAAGGTGTTCTACACTCAGGTTGGAGAGATTCCAGAAGGAGAACCGGTTATGATGGGTACGTTCCCTGTTGCCGATCATCCTGCAATTCTGCTTTTCGATTCTGGTGCATCTCATACATTCATCAATGGTACATTTGTTAAGACACATGACATCCCAACAATGGGGACAAAAGAACAATTCTTTATACAATCACCTAGGGGGCGTATGTGTACTAAAGAAATGGTACACGATGTGCCTATAAGTTTGGGTGGATATATTTTTCCCACCGATATGATAATATTAAAGGATCAGGATATAGATGTGATCCTAGGTATGAATTGGATGAAACGGCATGGTGCTGTGATAGACATCCTGAATAGAACTGTGAGAGTGAACATACCTAATTGCAAATCTCAACTTCTTATCCAGCTTCCAACTCTTAAGAGGACTGTTGAAAAGGTATGTGCAACTTCTGTAAAAGAAATCAAGGATATACCAGTGGTCTGTGAGTTTTCGGATGTGTTTCCTGATGAGTTACCGGGTTTACCTCCTGATAGAAAAGTGGAGTTTAGAATTGATTTGAAACCTGGTACTATTCCAATATCCAGAAGAGCTTATCGGATGGCACCACCTGAGTTAGCAGAACTCAAACTCAATTACAAGAGTTACAGGATAAAGGTTTTATCTGACCTAGCTCGTCACCTTGGGGATGTCCTGCCCTCTTTGTGAAAAAGAAAGATAAAAGTTTGAGGTTATGTGTGGATTATCGTCCCTTGAGTGAAGTAACCATCAAGAATAAGTACCCTCTACCCCGCATTAATCTGTTTTTTGATCAATTAGCGGAGGCGAAGGTGTTTTCCAAGATTGATCTTCGATCTGGGTATCATCAAATTAAGATTCGCCCGGAAGACATTCCAAAGACTGCCTTTACTACTCGATATGGTCTATATGAATATTTGGTAATGTCTTTTGGACTTACCAATGCACCAGCTTATTTCATGTATTTGATGAACTCAGTGTTCATGCCAGAACTTGATAAGTTCGTGGTTGTTTTCATTGATGATATTTTAATATATTTCAAGAGTGAAGAAGAACATGCTGAACACCTCAGAATTGTCCTACAACGTCTGCGAGAACATCAACTGTATGCCAAGTTTAGTAAATGCGAGTTTTGGTTGAAAGAAGTGAAATTTCTTGGACATGTTTTATCAGACAAAGGTCTTGCTGTTGACCCCAGCAAGGTACAAGATATACTTGATTGGGAACCACCAAAAACAGTGCATCAAGTTCGAAGTTTTCTAGGAATGGCGGGTTATTACCGTCATTTCATACTGGATTTTTCAAAAATATCCAAGCCCATAACCCAGTTGTTAAAGAATGATGTCAAGTTTGTTTGGTCACCTGAATGTGAAGAGGCATTTCAGAAATTGAAGGAATTAATGACTACTGCTCCAGTCTTAGCACAGCCGAATATTGAGAAACCTTTTGATGTTTATTGTGATGCTTCTGGCATTGGTATCGGATGTGTATTGATGCAAGAAGGGAGAGTTGTTGCTTATGCTTCTCGACAGTTGAAGAAACATGAGGAACATTATCCAACACATGATTTGGAATTAGCAGCTGTTGTCCATGCATTGAAAATCTGGCGACATTATCTGTGGGGTAATAAATGTAATATCTACAGTGATCACAAGAGGTTGAAATACATTTTTACTCAAGATGAGTTGAATATGAGATAGAGGAGGTGGTTAGAACTAATCAATGATTATGATTTGGAAATATATTACCATCCTGGTAAAGCAAATGTAGTTGCTGATGCTCTTAGTCGAAAGAGTCATTGCCATTGCTTGACAGTAAAACCTCTCGACATTTCTCTATGTCATGAAATAGAAAAGTTGGGTATAGTAATGGTGCAACATGGTAGTTTGTCCAACATTACGGTTGAATCAACACTCAAAGATCAAATTATTGCTGCTCAGAGAAGTAATAAGAGAAATAAACATATCAAAATGAAAGTTAGAAAAGAGAAGGTTTCTTGTTTCACAATTGATGAAGCAGATGTCCTATGGTATAAGAATCGTCTGGTCATACCAAAAGTTCCTGAGTTACATCAAAGGATCCTTGATGAAGCACATAATTCAAAATTTTATATTCATCCAGGAAGTAATAAGATGTATCATGATTTGAAACAGAAATTTTGGTGGACTAAGATGAAGATAGAAATTGCTAAGTATGTGGCTCAATGTGATACCTGTCAGAAAGTTAAGGCTGTACATTTGAAATCAGCAGGAGAACTTCAACCATTGCCTATTCTAGCTTGGAAATGGGAAGATATCAGTATGGACTTTATAGTGGGTCTACCTAGGACAGCAAGAGGTTTCGACTCTATTTGGGTCATAGTGGATCGATTCACAAAGTCTGCACATTTCCTTCCGGTTCGAAGTACAAATTCAGCCTCGCAATATGCCAAATTGTATTTTGAGCATATCATTAATCTTCATGGTGTACCGAAGACTATTGTATCGGACCGAGGCACATAGTTCATCAACAAATTCTAGAAACGATTGCATAATTCATTAGGTACTAATCTTTTGCACAGTACAGCTTACCATCCACAAACAGGAGGTCAGACTAAAAGAGTGAACCAAATACTTGAAGATATGTTGAGAGCATGTGTTCTCAATTTTCCAGAAAAATGGGATGAGTGTTTGCCTTTAGCAGAGTTTTCTTATAACAATAGTTATCAAGAAAGTATCAAAACGACACCATTTGAAGCACTATATGGTCGCAGATGTAGAACTCCGTTAAGTTGGTCTGAACCTGGAGAAAGAAGATTCTTCGGAGTTGATCTAGTAAAAAAAATAGAAGAAAAAGTTAAACAAATACAACAAAACTTGAAAGTGGCACAGTCTCGTCAAAAGAGTTATGCCGACAAAAGGCGTCAACCATTGTGTTTCAATAAAGGAGATTATGTGTATCTAAAGGTGTCACCCATGAAGGGCAAGTTAGCACCTCGTTATATTAGACCATTTCAGATCTTGGCACAAATTAGGAAGGTATCATATCGTCTGCAACTGCCTGAAGAGTTGTCGGCTGTACACAATGTGTTCCATGTGTCCTAACTTAAGAGGTGTCTTCGAGTGCCGAATAAGGTTATTGATGTGGAAGGAATTGAACTTGAGCCTGATTTGACTTACTCTGACTAGCCAATTCGAGTTTTGGACCAGAAAGACCGTGTTACTCGAAGTAGGACAATCAAGTGGTACAAGATACAATGGGATCAACATTCAGAAGAAGAAGCTACTTGGGAATCAGAAGATTACCTGTTGGAGAACTTTCCAGAATTTTATGCTTCTATCTAAGTTATAATTCCCTCTATGAGTTGTAACTTCATTAGTGTGAGTTGTAAAGACCATTTTCTCTTATGTACTTAGTTGAAGTGTGTTTTCCTGACACATTTTCTTTTGCATTACTTTACCTACATCTTTAAATCTCGGGACGAGATTTCTTTAAGGGGGAAAGGCTGTAACACCTCTGGTGTTATATTAACTAAAACCTGCCATGTCATCATATGCACTACAAAGCATTCATGATTAGGTCAACCTTAATGTGCATTAACTAAAATAAGTTTACATTTCATAGGTTGATTGTGTTTCTGGAATGTGTGGTCACATGAAATAATAAAATCCTACTTTCGAATGTCATCTCAAATGCTTAGTTTATATTCTATGTACTTGAGGTGTAAACTATGTTTACACAAGTGTTAAGTATAGTGTATAAATCTAAGTTCAACCCTAAAAATGATTTCCATATTTGAAGTTGAATTTGGATTTCAAAGCTTATTCCCAAGTCTTACAATTCAAATTTAAATTTAATTTGGAAAGCTATAAAATGTTTTTCGAAAGTCAACTTGGTCAACCAAGGGTGTCATTGGGTCATTGACCTAAAAATGTCCTTGGATGATGTATGTGATCACTAATAACCAACCAATTAAATTAGAAACTAAGTCGAGTTTGAATTTGGTTTCAAAAACCCTTTATTTCAAAACCTAGTTTTATCAAAATCTATAAGGAATTTGGGGATACTCTAAAAAGATAGTTTGTAGATCTTGACAAGAGCTACAAAGTTAGTATTCAAAGTTTTTCAAGTTTCCACAAAGAATTTCACATAAATTTGAAAATTCAATTTTCTAACATTTATCCCCTTTTGATTTTAAAATCATAATTCAAAAATTATGCATAATTTGGGAAAAACTTTGTATATGAAAAAGGTTTGGTTTGAAAATTTAAACATTTCATAGTTTTGAAGATTTTCAAGTTTTATTGAAAAATCAAAAGTAATTACAAATGTTTGTTTCTAGGGTTTTATTCCCCTTTTGAATTTGAATTCATATTTCAAAATCTAGATAGAATTTGAGTATGCCAGTTAAATAAAAAGTGTAGCTCTTGAAAAGTTATGCAAATGATATTTTTGGAGATTTTTAAGTTCTTATATAAATTTTGGAGTAATTTGGAATTTTAAACGAGTGGCAATTCTATAATTCTCTTGAACAGCACCGAGACCTATCGTCGGCCGCCATCACCGGCTTCTCAAGCCGCGCCGCCGTCCACCGCCGCACATGCACGGCCGCCAGTGTGCTCCAAGATGCACGAAGCTTCATCATCGTCGTGTCGCCCGTCCATGCCTCGCCCCTGCCCTATAAATAGGTTGGCCGTGGCCGACTTCTTCTTCTTCCTTCTCCCGCCGCTGTCGACGACCTCGCTCCGCCGCTAAAATTCGCCACCTTCACTTCATCTCTGCCTGCTTCATCTTGCCAGCAGCTCCGCCATGTCCTTGCACTTCGATTAAGCTAGTTCGTGCTCGCTCTCCCCGCCCGAGCCGCTGGCACGACGTCGTCTTCCTCGCGACCGGTCGCCGAGCCGCCACGAGCTTCCTCGCCGTCCACCACCGCCAAGGTGAAAAATATTTTACCTTTAACCCTCTCATCATGTTCTCCATGTTTCGCTGCCCCTTATGCGCATCTTGGTCGGACTGATGGTGCACAGGAAGCGCCGGAACGCCGTCCTTGCCACCGGAGCGCCGCCGCCGCCATCAGCGCCGCCGTCCACAGCTCGGCTCAACCACTCTAGGCCTTCATTAGCGTGCGCACCGTGCCCGTGGTGAGCTCCTGCATCTGTCGGTGCCTTCAATTTCTTCTATACCGTACCATAGACGCCGGTCACCGTAGCTCGCCGCCGGCGTGACCTTGCTGCTCCGCCGCGCGAATAGCCGTTTGAGCTAGAGGCCAGAACCAGTTTCATTTTCTGTCCCATCGTGTTCACGTTGACGTCCTGCACCTGCCTGTGTCCTTGCCGTCGTCGGAAATCACTCCGGTGAGCCCTGCCGCTGCCCCCGAGCTCCTCCGTGCCGCCATGGCCCCCGGCGTGGGTGCCGCCGCCACCCCGCCGTGTCATTTACCACCTTGATCGACTTCCCGTGCCAAGCTAAGCCCGATGGTTCAAGTCCGGCCGCCAGAGACCTCGCCGTCGGCGAGTAATCGCCAGTCAACCGCCGGCGGACCGTCGGTCAGCGCGGAGCACTGTGCTCCTTTTTCTTTTTCTATTTTCAGAAAATGATTTAAATGCTATTTTCTTTGAAAAATCATAGTAATTCATGTATAGCTCCAAAAATTCTGAAAATTTTTGTGTATGTTCTTTATGAAGTAATATACCTAGGAAAAATATGAAATGCCAAATGTAGGCACTTTTTGCATAAGCTAAAATTAGCCATTTTAATTGAAAAATGGACCTTCAATGATTTTTAATAAATAAAATAATTGGCTTTTAATTCTAAAATTTGTTTTGACATCTAATTTGGCCAAGAGATTTTCAAAATAAAAATTTGAGCTTAATTAGACAACTTTATTTTTTATGCCTTTATTTTATGCTTTTAAATAATTAATTAACCCCTTTAATTAAGTTAATCATTATAGGATTTGTTTGACTTTGGGGATTGATTGATGACCTTGGGTCATTAACCTAATGACCTTTGGCACTTTAATTAATTGTTTGCGCTTACCTTGATCATGTCATTAGGGCTTAATTAACGTTATTTCATGTGTTTAATAACTTTATTAAATAATGTAGTTAACCCTAATAAACTTAGTAAGTATGTTTTGGATGGCTTGCAACTTTATCGTGAAGGAAAGTTGTACTCAAGCCTTTAATCTGATCATGTATGCATCAAGCATCATGTTTAATATCGATCATGTTGAAGCATCTGCTTGTATCGTATAGTTTCCGATAACGGAGAGTTTAACGTTGTCACCCCAGATCCGAAGGAAGAGCAGACTCAAGAGTTGGGGGTTGATCCAGAGCCTGAGACCATCTACCTCGACTATCAAGGCAAGCCTTGGATGCATTCAAACCCTATTCCATTTTATAAAAGTTTTATTGTTTCAGTTATGATATGCTGCATTAAGTAATAGGAGTTGAGTGAAAACCCACCAACTGCATTACCTGTCTTATATCCATAATTCCTTGTTACCTATTCAAACAGATGCATAGTAATGCTTAGCCCTGCTTAATTAATTAAATGTTCAGAGGTAAAAGAATGAAAAAGATGAGTTTGGTTTTATCTGTTGGAATCATGCTTTTAGTTAATAAATGAAGTCCGGATGGCTAACTTGCATTGGAAACAGAGTCCCTCTGTAGTGTTTCCATCTGTTGATGCCCTAGGCCCCGTGTCGATGGTGAACTGGTGACATCGAGAAATTAGAAAATCCACATGCATGAAGTGATATACTGATGGTTGGAGCCGGGTATATCATGGAGTGACTTATAGTGGGGCCAGAGACCCCACATATGTCATAGTGTGTTTTACTATGGGTTTAAGTTCCCACGTATCTTGGTACACTGGGTCGAAGTGCTCACGTGTATCATGTGGTGATATATGGCTGCGGTTGTTATCCCGGTATATCGGTTCACCTGCTATGCTTAGGAGTTAGAGTCTCCTGCATATCAGTAACCTAGGTCCCAGCTGGGTATGAAAATGGATTTGAATCGCCATGCTTCTCAGAGAAGAAGACTCGATCGGTGTTCATTGTCGTAGTAACAACTTGAATAATAAGTAAGGTTTAAGAAGGAAGTTGGGTAGTAATTGGATTTTGAACAAAACAGCTTTTCTTTCTTTCAAGCTTTTTTGCAATATTTTCTTATCTCCTGCAAGCCTTACCTTATTCCTCTAGCCTGCATTTCCTAAGTCTTCACCCCTCTTTTTCGTCGGGTCAGTCTTGTTGAGTATTTTTGTACTCAGGGTTTGTTGAACCCTTCTTGTAGGTGAGCATCATGGGCAGGAATGCTTCGCATCCTGCTGCATGACCGTTGTCGAGGAAAGTGACGACGAATAGGATATCTCGCTCCTGGGCAGAGCATACAATCAAGGTTAATGTAATAAGTTATATCGTTATTCCACTGCTATATGGTTTATAATAATCCAACTTATGGTTTATAAATGGTTTGTAAACTGATGTTATTGTAATCCTTCCGCTATTTTACTCTGATGTATATTATTTGTATAAAACTGTTGTAATACTGCAATGCCTCTTTGTAATGATTGATCCTGCTCGGAGAATCGTGGATGATTTAGGATTTACCCGACAGACCATTTAAGTTTTATGGAACATATTCATGGTTATTTGAAGTCTGTTTAGACAATAATCATGCGTGTGGGCCAAAGGATTTAGGAGGTTCTGCCACACTCCCGCTCCCCCTTTAATTTTGCCGTCGCGCCGCGATGATTTCCGCCATCGCGACCCATCTGCTCCGCCGAGAAAACCCCACTCTCCCACCTCACTTTCGCTGGCATTCTCCTCTGCGCCGCCGCGATCACCCCCGCGCTGTCGCTATTCCGCCTCGCCGCTGCGATTCCCCGGTGCCCGCACTTTGGAGTTGTGGCAATTCTGTGGTTTTAGCCTGCGCGCCCACGGATTTCAACACCGCAGTCGTCGGATTCGTCAACTTAGGGTTCGAGCGCCGCTGTGTTGAGGTGTCCTCGCCCGTGTCGTCGGCTTCGAGTGTCGCCGTTGGATTTGCCTCCCCATCATCTCCGTGTTTGTAAGTCTCCCCGTGATTTTCCCATATTCAGTTGTTGTCCTTTTAAATTTTTCAGAGCTTATTTCATGCTATATGTGGGCTTGTATGTTGTGGAGTGCTGAAATGAAGGTGTATTTGGTAATTTTTATAGTTTACTCTAGAGATGATTTAGTTTTGGTAGTTCTATGTTTAGCTTTGTTTGAAATCTGACTTGTTTGAATTAACATATTATTTCAGTTGTAACTGCTTTGTTCTTCTAGTTGCAATTGGTGTATAGTTTCATTTGAAATTCAGCTATAATGTTATATTGTTGTATTCTGATGTGTTTAACTGGCTGACTATCCTAGTTGCAACTGGTAGCTTGTTTTAGTTGCAATTTGGTTGACAATTTCATCTGCAATTCAACTACCCATGAGTTTTCTCTGTGTTGAACAATTCTCTATCTATGCTTGTACATATTTGTAATGCACTATTTATTCACAATTCTACACATGAATGAACATGATTTTTGTTGCAATTGAATTTCAATTCATCTGAAATTTATTTTTTGATTTTTGTTAATGTTACTACAACTGTCTTTATTTTAATGTGAATGTGCATCTATAGTGTTTTGTTGGTTTTGAAATGCAGTGTTGATAATGTAATCTTTTCTTATTACTCTATATATTTTTTACTATTCGATGTGTATCATGTTTTTGTTGGTTGCATTCTGTTGGTCATAACTAGGTTACTGTCATTGTTGCAACTGGTAGTTGTTCTACTAGCAATTGGTTGACAATTGTATTTAATTCAATTTATTTTTGTTACTGTTATTGCAACTGACTTTTTTTCAAATGGCAGTGGTTATAATGGACACAGAAGGTGGTTAGGGCAGTGAGCCCCCTCGGCGTTCCCTCCGCTTTCTTCATCTGGATAAAAAAGCGGCGAAGGCAAGGAAGAGGAAATTACATCTACTTAGTCCCCCCTGAACCAACCCTTTGAGTGAACAACATGAAGAACTGCAAGGACAGTCTGCACAAGATCCAAATTTCGATCCTCATAATGATGCTGAGGTTGCTGCTCATAGTGAAGCTGGTAATGACGGCGATGCAGTGGATGGAGGAGACCAGAAGAGGCGCCGCCAGAACCCTCAAGCTATTCGATGCTCTCCTAGCAAAATTCAAGAACTTTTTGAACTCTAGCCTTGAATAAAGACCTCGAAGATCAAGTAATTACAAAGGGTTTTGGTAAACTTCTGAAATTCAAACCGAGCTATCTGGATAGGAAATTGCTGATATGGCTTATGCAAAGGTTCAACCTAGAAACTATGAAATTAGAGCTTAGTGGAGGTAAAGAGATTGTAGTCAACGAGCATGTTGTTTGGTGTATGTTCCAGATTTCAAGAGTTGGCGGCGACCCACCTTCATTGACTGATGCTGAAGCTCGTATTAAGCATGCTCCGTTGGGACAACTAATCTGTCCTAGTACCTTTGAAAAAAAAAGGGTATCACAATTCCTAATATTATGGATGCACTGAAGAAGAAGAAGCTCAAAGGGGATCTGGGTCTCAGTGCATTTTTATGGGTGTATTCCAAGCCCTACTCTTCTCGAACACCGATACTAAGATCAGGCTTGAGGATGTGAGTTATACTGAGGATCTTGAAAATATTGGCAACATTAAC
Organism: Bothriochloa decipiens; assembly: GCA_023333625.1. Taxonomy (NCBI): domain Eukaryota; kingdom Viridiplantae; phylum Streptophyta; class Magnoliopsida; order Poales; family Poaceae; genus Bothriochloa; species Bothriochloa decipiens. The sequence continues at coordinate 29,644,199 of CM041636.1, read as the reverse complement.
TAGTGCAAGGCAGTAGTGGACAACCTTTGGAAAGCTGGATGTTTGTACAAAAAAGATTTCACGAAAAAGGGCATTCAAGCACCTGTTTTAGGCTGTAGTATCTTTCTGGTGGTAAGTTTTTGTTGTGCTTTTTTTCTTTCTTTTTTCCAATGCATTAATTGGGTTTTTGTAGTCATTCTTTGTTTGTGTATTAGTTTTTGGAACAATAATTTTGTTTATTGCAAGAGTTGCAACTAGCTTACAGTCTTGGTTGTAGCTGTTTTGTTGTTATAGTTGCAATTGGTTCACAATTATATGCTATTCAACTGATTTTTTGTTTTACTGCTTTGCTGCATCTGACCTTTTATTTTGAATGGCTGTGAGTTGCAACTGGGTCATGGCATTTTATTAGCAACTTTGGTTTCTTTTTGATTTTGCAATTGGGATTATATCCTCCATTAGTAATTTGTGGTCCTGTTGTTTTTTTATATGCAGATGTTATATGTCGATCACTTGAAGCATGGTCTAGATGTAGATCTAGAATTAAACCCATTCCTTTTGCCCCGATGTGCTTATTTGACTTCTGATGCCATTGATCGAATTTCATTCTTTGATATAAGGGGAGATGTCGTAGGTGATGCTACTCAGTATGGCAACCTCATGGTATGCTGCCTATAATCAGTTTTCTTCTTTATTTTTTCATCTCGTATGCAATTTTACGTTTCTGTTAACCAGCTTCAATTTTTTTGACCCAAACATGCAGCTGAAAAGCCTCATTGCCACATGTTATACTCCCCTACTTTTGTTCTGGCTGTTGTCGCTGCCCCTCGCCGTCCCACTACTGCTTCATGCCCTGCTGCTGGTGCTCCTTCTTCTGGAACTAATGTTCCTCCCCTGTCACTGCTGCTCCCTGCTCTTCTATTGCCCCCCAGGGAACTTCTTATGCTACTAGTACTTCAGTTGATCTTCTTGGCACACATCATGTTCCTAGCGGGCATGCTGCCATGGATGTTGAGGTTCCTGTTCTACACCAATACCCTAGCTTCAGTGCTGTTTTTGGTCAGAGCATTGTTGATATTGTTGGAAGAAGTAGGAAGGCAGAGGTGCACAAGATTTTGAAGATGTTTGATGACAGTACGACCAAGGCCAGTCCTACGTGAGCAAGGCTGTTAAGTACATTACTTTCGCCAATGAGCTGATGGCAAAAAGTTATCATGAGTGCTTCAGTGCTATGCAGAAGCTGCTTGCCGACACTGAGGCTGACAATGCTGCTCCTAATGAGCGTAGGAGGGGAAAGAAGAATAAGAAGAAAGCTGCAAGTTTAGGTATTTTTTTCTTTGTTGTAGTTTCAATTGTATTCACATTGCAATTTCTATTACATGTGTGTTGCAATTGGTCATTCTCAATCTTTTACTTGTTTGTTCCCTTTTTTTATGTAGCAGGAGATAATCTGCTGGTCATCATAATCAATCTAATGCAGCAGGTTTCCAAGAAGATGCTTCAGAACAAGGAATTTCTGGAGGAATTTCTCTAGGCCATATCCCGACTTCTCAACCGCCACCAGGTACTTTATGTTTCATGTTGTGATCCTTATTCTTTGTATGTTGCAATTACCTCCTTATATGTGTTGCAATAGGTCCAAGTTGTATAAGCTTACCATTTTTTTGGTTGGCAGCACCAGTAGAAGGACAAACTAGCAGAGACGCGTGTTTCAAAGATCATGTTATTCTTGAAGGTTATGGAGATGGTTTTGGCCAATGAAATGAAGATGAAGATATTGGAGAAGGGTCTGGATATGGCCAAGAAGAGGCTAGAGAAGGGTCTAAAGACAAAGATAGATGGCCAACAAGATGCTGGAGAAGGTGTGGATGTTGGAGCTAGTTCTCGACGTCCTTTGTTGGAATGGAGGAAAACACCAGGTATCTTTTTTGTCATGTTTGTATTCAGCACGACATATGTTTTTTTGCCATGGGCTAGGGTCGTACAACATTAACTATTTCACCTTATATTGTCTTTGTTTTCTAATGTTACAAACCCTCAACCATCTGTTGAGGAAAATCAACGTCGTGCAGATGCTAAACCATCTGGCAACCAAGAAAAGTCTCCTGGTACTTTGTTGGATTTTATTATCTATTCATAGTGCAATTACCACCATATCTGTGTTGCAATTGGTTTCATTTACAAACTTAAACTGTTTATTCTTTTTGTTTTTTCCCATGCTTTTTTGCATTAGCATCAGATGCGTCACCTGTTGATAAAGACTAGTTTGGAGGATCAGGTGATGAATTCTTCAAAGTTCCAATTCATATTCGACTACCACCTAACTTTGAGTCAAGTGGTGGCAATGTTCATGCCCACGACGAAGGCATATCAAGTAATTCTTGCCATGAATCCCCTCTTTTTTCTTTATTCTTTATTCAATATGAGTTTCTATTATTCCTGTCAGCCATCATAATTTATATATGGTTTTCTTTTTCATTTACTCCTAGCACCGTCTGCATTGCGTGGCCGTTCTCTTGATTTGGATGAGTTAATTAATGATTTGAAAGCTCTGGATTTGTTGCTGACTCCAATGGCCAGGTGACATGATTGCTTTCATACTATTGTAATTCATGTCGCACAATTATGCAATTGGGATTCACTCTTTGTTGCAATTGGTATTGTACAGGACAATCTCAAAGATTAGTCACGTAGCAAGAAGGCATCTGATGACATGGAGAATCCATTGACGAATGCAAGTAACACACAAGATACTTCTACGACAGATAAAACAACACACACGGCGACCCTTGAGGTTTGCAAGATTTTTTTGTTTTTGTTTCCATACTAGTAGTTCATGTAGCATTTTTATACAGTTTGGGATTGAATTTTTGTTGCAATTGGTATTCTGCAGAATATAACCAGTGATGTTGGAGATGCATCCATGCTAGGACAGGCTCCCATTCTCGAAGATGAGTCGCATACAAAGGAGGCACAACATACTACTAGGCCAGATACATCAGCAAACACGATGGCTCCCAAGGTTTGCAAGATTTTTTTTGTTTTCATGCTATTGTAATTCATGTAGCATTTTGTATGCAGTTGTGATTGACTTTTTGTTGCAATTGGTATTCTGTAGAACATAACCAGCGGTATTGGCGATGCATCCATGCCAGGACGGGCTCCCATTCTTGAAGATGAGTCGCATGGTGCTGCCATGGAGAACATAACCAGTGCAGATACATCAGCAAAAACGGCAGCTCCTGAGGTTTGCAAGATTTTTTTATTTTCATTCTATTTGTAATTCATGTAGCATTTTTTATGCAATTGTGATTGACTTTTTGTTGCAAATGGTGTTCTGCAGAACATAACCAGCGATATTGGCGATGCATCCATGCCAGGACAGCCTCCCAATCTTGGGGGAAAGGAGGCACCTTCTGTAAGCTATTTATGACACAAACACACATAGGCACTCTTTTTTGTGTCTATTTGCATATATATATCCTTTTTTTAATATGTTGCAGCTCACTGTTTTTCCATTTTTTCACCCAGCGTCGAGGTGGTCATCGTGGGAGAATCAAAACTGTTGAAAAGGTACCTGGCAGGCCTAGCAGGGCCGCGGTTCGTAAGAAGGAGGAGCAAGAGCGCCGTGAGCGCCATGATAAACATGATGCTTGGTTGCGTCAGAAGCATGAAGAAGCTCAACAGGATTTTGCTTTTTTGATGACTAGTGTTTTTGGCGAGGCAGGGCCCAGTGGAGCTGCATCTGCTCCATTCTTTTCCAAAGGATTCACCCGAGGACATTATGAGCTTAACCCCACCTGTTCGCTTGTCTCAAGAGGAACATGTAGTTGAGAAATCCAGCTTCAGTGAATTTGAAAAGATGATCTACAAACATGTGGGAGAGAGTTTAAAGAATAGGCCAAACAAGTTCAAATCTCCTTTTGATCTTGCCACCAGCCATCCGAGTGTCCCATTATCAAAGGCTCTAGCTTTGAGATACAGGATAGCGGAAAATGAGGAGCTAAAAGAGTAATCACTCACACATCATTGTTGCAAATAGGATACATCAGTTTTTGCAATTAGCTTCCTATATTCTGATTTTGTCGATTTTTATTTGGTGACATATTCTGTTTCTGCCCACTACACAGGAAAGTTCTGATTGATTTCAGCGTCTTTATCTCCTATGATGGTGCTGATCTACTTACCAAATTTGCTGATGACAGTGATGGAGACACTTCTATTCTAGATTTCACTGTGCATTGTCTTCGTTTTGATGATATTGTCTACAAGCAAGCTTCAATTGGATATCGGATATTCCTCACTACCGGCTTCTATGTGAGTTCCTACTGATCTCGTACACACACTGTTTTCTTGTTTTTTTGAAATTAGATGCCGTTTTAATCTTGTCGCATTTTTTTTATTTCTCCAGGAGTCGCTAAAAGACGTTATGAGCGTCTATGCCGAAGATGGAAAAATGAGACTAAGGAATTCACTTTATTAAGAAATGGCCTTAGAGCATGAATTGGAGCATTATCCTGCTTTTGCCTCAGCAAAGCTAGTTAGTATGTATCCCCACTGCAAACGTTTACTTAACCAGGTTGCAATTGTGTCACTTCCCATGTTGCAAATGGTTTACAGTACTTGTAGACAGCAACTATTTTTTGTTTTTGCCTACTCAACTGATGCATCATACTGAATGCAGATATTTCTTTCAATATGTGTTGAGGGGCATTTTTGTGTTTACTGCATCAGTCAAATCCACAAGCGGATTGACATCATGGACTCCATTGACTATGAGTGGGAGGGAACCAACCCTGAAAAATGCCATGGCCCCATTAAGCAAAAGATCCCCATCATCAATGCTGCATTCAGGGCCATCACCAAGAAAAAATTCCCTGTTATTGACAGATGGGGCACGCCATACATCAATGTACCAAAACAAGCTGGGCCTAATGATTGTATGTTTTTCCTTTGGAAGTATATGGAGTTTTGGGATGGCTCTGTGTTGAAAACCAATATCAATCCAGTGAGTAGTTCCCTTCTTTTTCTTTTGCTACCCCTACATTTTTATATGATTTGCATGTTCTAGTAATCATTTTCAGTAGTCTCATGTTATTTTTTGTTTCCTTCTTTTTTGCTGTGTTTTTAGTTCAAGGGCATGATATACAGGCTAGAACTCATGCACTACTTGATGTTTCATCAACTAAACCAGGCTGAACTCCCTGACAAGCTTGATCTCTTTAGGATTGGCGGAAGGAAGATAGATTTTGATTCCTAGCAGCAGTGATGAACTTTGAGGGCTTTGTTTGTTTTAGTTTTGCTATCTCTTTGATGTTTGTCAGTTATCTTTGTATGTAAACAGTTTGTGAAAACTATGTGTCATGACTTGCAACTCCTCTAGGTCTCATGTTGTAATCGTTGATAGATATTTGTTGCAAATTGTATCTCCTCGTTGACATCTAGTTTATGCATCATATTTTTTATTTAACAACAAGGTTGCTTTTGTGTCTTATCTTTTTTGCAATGTGTTTTTTCTGCATATGTTGTACATATTCGTTATGTTTCATTTCTTTTTATCCTTGTTGCAATTCTTATGCAACCGTGGTTGCAATTGCGTTACACACCATGATGCAAATGGCCTACAATATGTGTGTAGTTCATTGACTATGATTAAGAATTATTCGTTATGTATTTAGAGACATTTGGGCTTCGTCTGAGATTAGGGTTGATAGGTTTGAAAGAGGTTTAGGACGCCCCCTCTCCCCCTCCCATTGTCAACTAAGATTCGAGTCAGTAGTGTCAACAAAGATTATGGTTCATATGTTGCAATTTGCTCATTGACCAGGTTGCAATTGGGTCTTTCCATGTGTTGCAAATGGTTTAGGTCAGTAGTGTCCATAGAGATTAGGGTTAAAGTTGTTGCCCAAATGTTAGTACATTTATGGATTCCCTAGTATAATTCACTTTTTTGTTTCATCTGAGTGTTCACAGAGATTAGGGTCAGTAGCATCCACAGAGATTAAGATCAGTAGCGTCTACATATATTAGGGTTAAAGTTGTCACCCAACTGTCAGTACATCTGTGGAATTTCTAGTATAGTTCACTTTTTGTTTCATGTGAACATCCACATAGATTAGGGTCAGTAGTGTCCACAGAGATTAGGGTTAGTTGCGTCCACAGAGATTAGTGTCAGTAGCGTCCACAGAGATTAGGGTCAGTAGCGTCCCTAGAGATTAGGGTCAGTAGCGTCAATAGTGATTAGCGTCAGTAGCATCGACAGAGATTAGGGTCATTAGTGTCCCCAAACTATCAATAGATCTAAGGAATTCCTAGCATAGTTCACTTTTTGTTTCATTTGAACGTCCATAGAGATTAGGGTCAGTAGTGTCCATAGAGATTAGGGTCAGTAGTGTCCACAGAGATTAGGGTAAGTGGCGTCCACAGAGATTAGGGTCAGTAGTGTCCCCAAACTGTCAGTAGATCTGAGAAATTCCTAGTACAGTTCACTTTTTGTTTCATTTGAATGTCCACAGAGATTAGGGTCAGTAGCGTAAACAGAGATTAGGGTCAGTACTATCCGTAGAGATTAGGGTCAGTAGCGTCGATAGAGATTAGGGTCAGCAGCGTCGACAGAGATTAGGGTCAGTAGCGTCCACAGAGATTAGGGTTAGTAGTGTCCCCAAACTTTTAGTAGATCTATGGAATTCCTAGTATAGTTCACTTTTTGTTTCATTTGAACGTCCATAGAGATTAGGGTCAATAGCGCCCACAGAGATTAGGGTCAGTAGCAGCCACAGAGATTAGGGTCAGTAGCGTCTATAGAGATTAGGGTCCGTAGCGTCCACAGAGATTAGGTTCAGTAGCGTCCACAGATATTAGGGTCAGTAGCGTCCACAGAGATTAGGGTCAGTAGCATCCACAGAGATTAGGGTTACTAGCGTCAACAAAGTTTAGGCGTCATATGTTGCAATTGTGCATTGACCATGTTGCATTTGTCGTATTGAGGATTTTGTAAATGGTTCTCATTAGGGTTGCAATTATGTATGAATCTGAGATTAGAATTGTTTTTGTCCTTGTGCAGTTGTATAGAATAATTTTCTCCAGCTTTCTCATTATGTTTGGTGTTTTTACAGAAATAGCATGTTTCAAGGTTTTATTAACCAGGTACCTATTTGTAAGTGTTGCAATTGCGTACATAGATACGTTGCAATTGCATAGGATGCCTTGTTGCAAATGGTTTGCAACAGGTGTGCAATTATGTTTGGCCCTGAGACTTTTTGCCAGCATTCTCATCATATTTGTTGTTTTTCCAGAAGCAGCATTTTTTAGTTATTCAGAATCAAACAATCATGTCTTTCAAAGATGTAATCATATATTTTTTAATTTATACAAATAAGCTCTAATTTCTATAGGTTTTTATAATATACACATGTCACACTGTGTTTTTACAGGAAGGAAACAAAAATAGAACTTTTTTGGCCCAGCACATTTTACTCGTGGTTCGCATGCGGAGCTCTTCCACCACTCCCTCTTGTTGCTGATCCTCTTCCTCTCCCTCTTCCAGGCCCTCTGTGTGTAGAGATGCTTGTTTGTGTTTCATCAACTTTAGCAGTCTCTACACCATTTTCTTCATGCAGATCCCTTACCATCTTTGGCCGCCATCTTTTCCTTAGCGGTTGAGCAATTGATTCAGCTCTTTTTTTTATCGAGATGCATTTCTGATGCTTTGCTTCGATTGGGGTTTAGAGGACAAGTCATGACGTAGTGTGTACCTTTGACCCCACACATGCTGCATTCCCTCTCTCCATAGTTTTCCTTATCATACGTGCTGAATGGGTTACCATCACGTGGCGGCTCAACTTCATTTTTTCTTTTCTTCCCCCTGCCTTTTGTGTTGGCTACAGGCGGTTCAATCAGCAACAATCCATTTTGCAACAGCGATGATGATGGCTGCGATCCAGTGTCACCACTAACCACTGATCTAGTGGTTGATGGCCCACTGCCAGGTGATCCATAAGCTGTGGTGTTTGCATTTGCTGACGCCCCACTGCCTGGTGACCTATAAGCTATGGTGTTCTCATTATCTGGGTTTGATGTTGCCGCCACTGTTTCTGTTGCCGATGGCCCACTTCCTGACGAAGCATTCTCCGTGCTTCTTTAAAACATTTCAATCTCTGATATGATTTTGTCTAGATGCCTATTTGTCTCTTCACATGCACGATCTGACCTACTTCCCGCTCTTCCGAGCTTCATCAACTTAGGCAGCAAGCTGGACATCCGGGTCTGTTCTCGGCTTGCCGCTAGACCAATTCGCACGCCATCATGCCTATCCCATGTAACATTTTGCCTCGCGTTACGAGTGTACCTTTTTCTGATGTGGGTCTCTGGTATTGTCCTGACTTGCAGGTGGGTGAATGCTCTGATGATATGCATGCAAAACAGAACTACAAGTTGTTTTATAAAAAACATCAGATGCACATGTCTGTAATTCTGTATTGTAAATGTTTGCAACTGAGTGACCATGATGTTGCAATTGGAGATTTGATCAAATATTTTTTTCTTTCACATCTCATTGTTTTCATACCTGTGTGCTCCCATTGCATGCATGTGCATCTATATATACCCTTGTCCTTATTAGCAATCACCCCGAACTCATGCTGCGCCCAACAGAAGGTTCCTCCTCCTTGTTCATGCTTGACCAGCCAGCCATTAGTCACCTGTGGGTCTAGATCAGGGCGAATAAGAAATGTTGTGCTGTTGTTGTACTCCTTCTTGTACTCTTGGTATACTGCCCCTGTGTACACTCTACTTAGCTGCTCATCAAATTTAGCTTTGCAAGCCCGCACCACCTCAGCCTGCATAATTCTTTTTTTTGTTAGTATGTTTGTCTTTTGTTTTGCAATTATAATTTGTATTGTGTTGTAACTGGGGAACAATAACCATTGCAAATTACATGTTTTTTTTCATTTTTTGGTTCTGTTTTTGTGTTTACCTATGCATAATATGTCTCCCCTACGTCCATGTGGTCCGCATGCTGCAGTAACTCTAGCATCCTCTTAGCAAACATGTGCAGGCTGGTGCTTTCACTAACATAGCCATCTTTCAGCACTCGGTTTTGGCTCTCTGATTGCTGTGTTGATGTCATCCTACCACAGTACATCTCCTTGAAATAAGTAGATATCCATCTCTTCCTCTTGTCCCACAGGGCTCTAATGGCAGGATGATCAGCAATGCCAAATTTCTCTACAAGTTTCTGCCATTCAGCCTCAAATTGTGTCGGGCCCAGTAGATAGTTTAGCAATGACTCAAATTTTTCCTTCAAATTTTCCTTCTTGTGCTCCGCGTACAGCTTCTCCAACTCAAACTCCCAAGGATTGATAATGTGCCACCGGCAGTTTTTGTGTTTAGACTTGAGAAAGACCTTCTCAATTGCAATATTCATTGCAGGATCTTCGTCTGACAAAATACAGAAAACAGGGAGGAGACAGGGTCAGCAACACACACAGTGGCACGTTATTGTAGCAACTATATAATTTTTTTTAAATTGTTGCAATTATTTTTTTGGAAAAGAAGATTAGGCTCACCTGTGAGGATAACATATGGTTCCACTCCTCGCATGCATCTCTAGAATGTTTCAAATAGCCATTTGAAGGAGCCAATCGATTCATCACCAACTAGTGCTTGCCCAAATATCACGTTCTTCAGGTTACTGTTGGCTCCAACAAACATTGCCAGTGGCATCTTCTTGCTATTGGTTTTATATGTTGTGTCAAAGGTGATCACATCTCCTAAATCATGGTATTCAGCTCTCTGGCTGGCATGACTCCAGAATATGTTCCTGATTACCCCACTTTTAGGATCTGCATCCACATCCCAGTAGAAATACTCATTGCTCTCCTTGCATTCTCTGAAGAATTGCAGAAGCTTGTTTAGATCATCTTCCCTGTCCTCCCTACCCTTCTCTGCCTTCATGTGAACATTTTA
>CM041636.1:29567481-29624254 GCA_023333625.1 Bothriochloa decipiens | reverse complement strand
TTGGAGCAACCGGTGCAATGAAGGTCGATGCCGAGGATGACAGGGGGCGGCGGCTGCAGTGGCTCGTTATTGGCAGCCTCCTCCTTGTTCTCCTCACCTGATGATGCAGCTGCTGCTTCCTTCTTCTCAGCTTCCAGTGCGGCTACTGGTGCTTCTTCCATCGTCTGATCGTTCACCTTTACCTCCTCCACCTGCACATCCAAAAATTACGAGATGTAGAGATGGATCTAACAATCAACCAAACGTTCAAATTGGTTAGACCATATTATTATTAGCATTTATTACCTTCTTAACTTCCTCTCCCATGGTAAGCAGGATGAAGCAGTAGCACCAAGGCGCAGGAGGGAGATAATGAGTATTTAATAACTGTCCAATCAAGTGGCCATGAGATGGGTCAAGCACGAAAACTCCGTTGCCCTAAGTCAGGAGAGTAAGTGAGCAGTGGACAGTGGCTGCTCCTCTCTTCTACAGAGACTCACAAAGGGTGGAGCTCAATATATAGATAGCTTAGACGAGCCTGCCTGCAAGCTGCAGCAATCAGTGTTCTCGTAATAAAATACAGTCTCGCTGATTGCCAAGAACATGCATTCACGCATGCAGCTTGATGACCTAATCGAACCACCCTCTGACTGAATACTCACCCTTTTGCAAAAGAGAGTACCGTATTTGTACTGATCCAAGCAAACTAAGCCTACGATTATTAGGACAAGAACCTCTACTGATTCTCACTTATTTTCTAGCACGGAATTATTATGGTTCATTATTCTACAACATAACTGTCAAATATGAGCAGATTCTGACCTGTCAACTAGAAAACGTAACTAGAAGCCGTATGACAAGGCACTGCCATTAGTCTGTGCATGCTTAATTTGACAAATTATGTTGCTTCTGGGAGCAAATTCTAGTCATCTTTGAAGCAGCTGACCCATAGAATTACTGAATTAGCCAATTATTAGGGATTGCGCTTGAAAATGCTCCATGGAAATGGTTCCTTTTCTGCACTTTTTCAAGTAGTAGTCATCCAACGGTCCAAGATAACCTCTAGAAAGTACACCGTTAAAGGATCGGATTGTTGTGCACACCTAGTAAATGTCGTGGGAATGAGATACTTCAGCATTAAGTGAATGCCTAATATGTATGTAAAGTGCACACCGATTCTACCTTTTTCTGACCAGCAATGTTAACTTTCTCATTGCCGGCACGCGAGATACCTTCTTTATTTCTCTTTTAACTTCCTAAATAATTAAGACAACTGCTACGCAATAATTAAATGTTAGCTAAGCTAGCGAAAAGGTCGAGATGTATGATATATTTCGGAAAAGGTGACATCCATTGCATCCTGCAACCGAGAGAGAGAGAGAGAGAGAGAGAGAGAGAGAGGAGAGAGATGGATGCAGCGTCACATGGGTATGTTGAGTGGGAGGTTGGAGTGTTTTGCTGGCCCTTTTGCTTTCATTTGTTCTTAACTGTTAAGAATCCACATCACGATGACTCATCAACCTCGGCCTACCTGACACCGATTTGCTGGAAAGTTTGTGGTCTAGTTCTTTTCTTATGCATTGTATGCAGGCTCCTTTTCGTCATTGGGATCTCGGACGTTAGATATTGCTGGAAAGTCAGGTGGGTGACGAGAATCAATACATGATGTATATAGACCTACTCTATATCGATCGGTACTCAGCTTAAGGTGTTACGTGAAGATTCAGAGGTAGGTTTTCTACACAACAATATCACAGTTACGGAATGCATGTCTCTCCTCCCCTCCTACACGACTTATATTGAATGTCAGCATTTTTGTTCCTACCTAGCCATCGTGTCAGGCTAGGCAGTCCATTGAACAAGCACTTGCTTAACTGTGTCTCAGTTCCTCGCTGAATGAGCCTAATGTGTCCAAGATCTTCTCCGGCTGCGGCGCTGTTGGCTTGGATCAGTGTAGAGACTGTCGTCAGGTCCATGCATGATATGCTATTTTCAGCAGAGAGACATGTATGCAGCAGTGGGTGAATTCTACTTGTTGATGGCAGGTCAAGTATTTTCAGCACACTAAAGTTACCACAGAAATTGTATACATATTAAATTGCCTCAAAACGAAACTAAAATTTTGAGCCTTTTTATATAAACAAGAATACTACTGGTACTACTCATTGCTAGTGTATATATATATACACACATATACATAATGTTACCAATAAGCAGTTAACTGCATTTAAAAGCCATATTCATATGAAGTAATTTTTATACATATTAAATTGCCTCAAAACTTTCTTCTAATAACTTCCCTCTATGCGAAGGCATCCTTATGGTGTCAATATCAATCTCATGGAACAGTCACTTGTCAATGAATAATTTTGCTAATCCATTTAACCTCTCTTATGACATTGTAGATCTCAAATAGTTTTTCAGCAATCAGCAATTTTGATTTTGAGAAGCTTGTTTCATGACCATCCAAAGACTTCAAGGTTGTTGAACTCACTCAAAACCTAAATATGTAATGAAATGATCAGAGTTCTTCAGATATACATTATATCGAATTGATGGCATGGTACTGTTAAAATTTAGAGAAATAAATAGTCAGAAATTAAACAAACTATACAAAGAGAAATTCACAAACATTAGACAATTATACACTACCTTAGGAAGTCATGTGCCTAGTAGATTAAATATTTGAATGCTCAATTAAATAGCAATTAGAAAATCCCAAATGATGTCTATCTAGATCGTCTCCATTTTAATTGAGTACCTAAGTTAATAGTCTTCCATTGACTACTTGTGGCATTTCTTAGTGTCATCATGAGGATTGTCAGTCCATGGCAATGGCAACAGAAACGACGATTGATATTCTATAAAATTTACCACATAAATCCGTAAGCACACGAAATACCCTCATAGCATTTTAGTTGGAAGTATTTCGGGGTATCTTTCATTTATACTTTTCCAAAGGAAGTCATGGTTAAAAGTCTAATAGGGATATGGACAAAATAACATGATAGGATACAGACCAAGTTTATAAAGGGGTAAATATGGTATAGTTGAAGATAGTGTGATGTACACTTCACAACCAAACTCAATGATAAAGATAAAATGAATAAACCTAAACTGGAGCAGGCATATCCTAAATAGCTATGTTAAGCAGATGATCATACACATACATGATTTTCTATTGTTAAGTTAAGATAGCCATGGTCACTAAAGACTTGTCTTCATGCACTGGATAACACTTGGTATGCCAAACATTGTAAGGGATGGACAAGACTGTCACCACATGCCGAGATTTTGACCCTATTGCCACTTGACACCATTTGCATCACCATAAATTGTGTTGTAATAGGGGTGTATTTTGTAACATTTATCCAAAAATGTGGCAATAGGGGGACTATATGTTGCGACAAAAATAGTGCATTGCAATTTTTATGTTCAGCGCTGCAAGAGGTTATACCTATAGCAACCCTTTTTAAAAAAAGTGCTGCTATGGTTAATAATATTTGCCATGATGACATTTTGTTGCATTAGTATTGATTGGTGTTGCTATTGTCTAGAGCTCTTGCAACTAAATATTATATTGATGCTATTGCTTGAAAGTATTGCCACAATTTTGTTGAGTTGTAGTATTTCTCATGAACATTGCAATAGGTAGACTGTGTATTGTAACTAAATTTCTAAGGTGACGTAATAGTCTATTGTTATTGCAACAATTGTCGTTGGTTGTAATATTTCTTATGACCATTGCAATATGTAGTCTCGTGTCCTCATCACACCCAATGTCTTTATTGCTTAAATTTGAAATTATTTAGTTCATGCTTTTATTGTGAACACCTTTTTAGTTTAACTAATTGCTATAAATTCATGACATAGACATATCGTATTATGACTTAGTTTACTATCATGATGAACTAAATAACTAATGCATATGTCACTGTGAATTATTTTATTCAGCAGGTGTTGACGGTAGATAAGTGTCAATTTCAACCATCAATGAATCATGAAAAAGGACCTAAATATAAATATCATCTAGATATAGGGGTTACATTGACATAATTCCACAGGTTTTGGTGAATCTATGTTTTGCCAGGGTTAAACTAAAAAGTACCAGAATCACCAAATATAAGTATCTCAAATGATGGAATAAAGTAAACTATTGCATGGAGCTCATTGAAACACATCAAATGGAGTTTTGTTTCACCCAAATTGGAGTCCAGACAATAAAGTTACGCCTTCCAGAAGATTACAAATGGGCTCCAAGAGCAATCTGGAGTAAAACGAGAATATCTCCCTCATCCGAACTCTGTTTCTGGCGATCCACCTTGCGAATCAAAGCTAACGAAGAGATCTATCAACTCCCTATCCACTTGAGTGCTCGCCCTATGATGTGGACCAATCGGGTCTAGTCTAGTGGATCACCCCTCCACCGCCTTTGAGGATCAATATTCATCGTTGACTAAGGTCAGTTTGATCCAAGGGATGTCATGCATCCTAGGGGCTATATAAGCAAGGCCATTGGACCCTGGACAAGGCATCCCTTGAAACTGGATTATTTCCAGTCAGGATCAGCTGAGAGGAATCCCTTGAATGTATCTACTCTCAAGATCCTAGAATTGAGAGAGATAGAGTGGAGGGAGAGTTGAAGGAGCCCGGCATGTTGGTTTCTCCTCTCCGGCTTGTAACTGCGGGATAGAGTCTCCCTAACCTAGGGCTTGCTTTTGAGATTCTTCGGTAATTCAACTTCTAAGCTCTAGTAAGTAACATTGTTATTATTGTTCTATGGTTTGCGACTCTTTTGAGTACTTTAATGCTTTATTGCTATTGGGTTAGAGTAGTAATTCATGTATAAGAATGGTGCTTAGACTCGGTTGCTCGTAGATATCCCTCTACCTTCAGGATCTGTGTGTAGTAGCGCAGGAAGTGACAATCCCATTGTTACACCTTTGGAGCCTCCTCTAGTCGGTAGATATTGGTAGGACTAGTGTGCTAGGGTTAAGCATCCCCTGTGTTGTCTCTTTTCCTTTGGTGCATCCTCATTAGAACAGTGGTCGCATAGCTTGTGAAGGTTGGAACTAGGGTGCCGTAGCAGTCTTCTCTATATCCCTTATATCACGTTACCTTGCTTGCAGCTCAAGGGTTAAGCATAGACCTGGTTAGTTGTTGGTATTTCTTAGCGTAAGCAGATAAATCAGCAAGCACACGGAGTATCGTTGTAGCTTTCACTCAGAAGTATTCAGGGTATCATATTTTCCATAGGGAACAAAGGTGATTCTCCTAGCTAGTTCGCCCAAGGAATAACACAAGGGTAGAGATAGAAAGGGGTAGAGATGGACTCCCACAGCTTTAGGGTCCTAAGGATATCATTGCAATACTCCAACCTGCTTACTTCGGACACCGGAGCGCGCCTAGTCTACCAAGGGATACCGGCCTGTTGCTCTACGCCACACCCGAACGTGTGGGATTACAAAGGACAGACAGGACTAGGTCACTCCCCGCCACCTACCCCTCAATTGTGGGATGCGAGGAAAATGAATGTAGCCTCTAACTTAGATACCACGTCTACATTAGCGACTACTACTCTAGCGTTGCGTAGGGTTATCCGTCTTTATCAGGGCCCTCTACTAGAGCATCCATCATAGGGACAGACATTGAACCCGTAAACAAGAGAAGGTCAAGCTAAGCTAAACAAAAGACCTTTATGAGCATGTAGGAAACATGAATACTTACTTAGTCAAGATCCTGTGAAGGAGCCAAGTAGAATACCCGTAGAGGTACAAGGTTGGGGAGGCGCCGATAGGCCCGGTGACTCCCCACTCACGCTCACATCTCACTCTCTAGCTCTATATAGCTACTAGGGCATAGCCCTATGGAGTGGTGCTCTGGCTCTAAGCTTGTGGTGGCTCTTCTCCCTTGATGTGTTGATGAAATGAGAGGGGGAGTGACCCTCCTTTTATAAGTGAGAGGAGGGGGTCCTTGAAAATGTGCCATCCCCACATGGAAAGGGGCAAACCGACCTGCATAGGATGGTTTCACACCTTCCATGTAGAGTGCACACCCAAACCGCCTTTGGCACGTCGGCATGGACCGCCTCACCGAAAATGGGCCTGTTCGGACCCCGAGTAGGGGCGCGCACCCCTCCCCTGCTGCGTGCCAGCATCCTGTGGCCAAATGGGCTGAAATTTGGTGACGTCGTAGGCCTCGTCAAGAGCTTCGTGTGGCCGGGTGGATCATCCAAAACAGAGTCCGGATGAGTGAGTTATGGCCGTTTTATCCAGACATGGTCCTGCTGCCCAAGATGGAGTTGGGCATTGTTGGCCCATGTAGTTGACTCATGGTACTTAGCCTTTTATCTCCACTTGAGTGGGCCCTGTATTGTTTGGTAATGGGTCACCTTCTTATTGCATGGTTTTCTTATGTTTATTGGCCCATTTGTATGTAATTCCACATATGCCTTTCTGTAAGTGACAATCACTGAAACTTGTGGAATATGTTAGTGTAAAGCCCTATGTAGTAAGTTTAGTGTGCCCATTTATATTCTTATTGGTGGTATAAAATGTGAGTTAAGGACCACCAACAAATCCCCCACACTTAGCCCTTTGCTCGTCCTCGAGTAAAGTTTTTAGGACTAAGATGGGTCATCTCCTTGATATATAACCTGCATACAAGATATTCCATGCTTCTCCTGTACTTGTGAACTTCAAATTGTCTACCGCATTGTCTTAGGTAATTGAATAATGGAACAACATGGATTCAAATCCCTTTGCATCAATCGGCTTAGAAACTTGGGTTTTCATAATATTTTTGAAAAGAAAAGATAGCGTTGCTCCTCAAATGATACTCTTAAATCACTCATATATATGTGTATGGTTCCTCACCAAGGCATTTGGAAGGTGCCTTCTTTTCATAACCTACCTCTAAAGCTTTTGAGTGGAGTTTTGGGTAGGTATGATAGTGGGCATATTTGCATCACATATTTTGTCAAGTCAAAAATCGAACCACACGGAGATACAAGTCATACACTTTGATTGAGATGTGCCATAGTGTGGAATGAAAGATGGAATCCTAATTCTAAGTATTTTTGGTACTCCATGCATCATGACTCAATTTATTGGATGATGATATTTTTGGAGAGATATGGGCTATAGCAGTAACATATATATTTATTTTTATCTTCTTTTTTTGAACGGGTATTTGAATCTCTCTTTCCCATTGTTTATTGCATCTCTCATGCCCCTTGGCATGGATTTTTTTTATTTTTTTATTTCTTCTTTTTTTCTTCTTTTGTTTTCATGCCCCTTGGCATATATATTTTTTTACATAGTCCATATCTCTTCTTGTGGGAAAGAAAACTTTGGACGGGCAGATGTCATGATGGAATGCAGGAGTAATTATATGAAGGATAACGAATGCATGGCTCTTAGGGTAAGAGTCAGAATTTTTATTTAGTGGATAACAAATGCGCGGCTCTCAGGATAAGAGTCAGTATTTTTATTTGGAGTTGTCATATTTTTGGTGGATGAAATGGTGCATGTTGGGCGCAACTCTCAGAGTAAGAGTTGGTGTTTTATTTGGTGGGTGCATGTGAATCTCAATCATGGGTGTATGACCATAATCTCACATAGGTCACAACAATTTGACCCAACTCAATGATCCGACAAGCAGCATATGACTAAAGAGCATGGAGATGTTGTGACCTATGTGAATCATGTCATATGGCTTTGGTCGGAAATATTATCATGAGGAGCATGCTATTGCATTTTGATTTTGTCAAATAAATCCCAAGTCCATCATAAAAAGAGCAAGGTTTAAATTGTCCAGCTATATCACATACTCCAATTACTTAGATAACATGGTGTCCCTATGATAGTTGTTCACAACTTATAGGAATGTTGGTGAGGAATAAGGAGTATGTAAATTTTATCATAGGGTAGCAAGGAGATGTTGTGCTAGAGAGTTTTGTCTTTTTAGTTTTAATAAACTTTAAACATCAAAACTTTGTGAGATGTGAGGGTAGAGTTGCACAAACCATCATTGAAGATGAAGGAGTTATGTGAATCAAAGATCAGGTTGGTTGCACCAAAAGTTGAACCGATCCGCTTTTCAACCTGTTTGTTCGGTCCTTCTGTATGATGAATTGCTCAATGTTGTGCATTGTGTTGGGGAGATCTCGAAGGTATGTTAAGTAATCTTGAGATATCTCTCCCACACTTATTCTTGTACCTGCTTTATTTTGATAAAAAGAAAAACAAAACAAGAGAAACAAAAACAAGCAAGGGCTCTACCGTCTATTAAACCAAGGAGCAAAAATTTATTATCATTATTTCTTTATTTCTATCTTATAAAAATAAATTTTATTACTTTTATTATGACTTATGTTCACCAACCTTATTTTTTTCAAAGCTCAAGCAAGGCTAAGATAAATTTGGAAAGTAAAACATGCCTTGATTTATCTTCATCATAAATTACTTCTTTTGTTTATGGAAGCATAACTCCAGGTTCATTAATCAAAATTAAACACCATGTCTAAAATTGATTAAAGAAAGTTATTTTAACCTAAGAACCACGCTTAATTTAAAAGACATATGGATGCACCACATTGACCAATGCGAATGCACCCAAACCCAGAACAAGAGTCACAAATAGAATGAAGCATGCAGAGACAGGATATGGAGACAAATATGAGCAAGTAGGGTGGTGAACATTACCTTTGCATACCTGAGTATATGTACCGGCATCATGTATGTATGGGGCATTGATGAAGTTGTTGCTGCTACTAGCATAATGGCTTTTCCCAGGTGAACCACAAGGCCAGGCCATGTAAATGGATGTGCCTGGGCCATGGACCTTGATAGTACTAGCAAAGGTTTGGAGGTGAGTCCTTTTTGATGTTGGGTGGAGTTAACCCATATCTGATTATCTTTAGATATGCGAGGCCAACCTGCTCCTCCTCTCTCCTCCATTTTTTCTATATATATCTTTTTTCTACCTTCTCCCACTTTTTTCTCTTTTTTTTCTTTTTTTATATCAAATTTTTTTATTTCTTTTCTTGGCAAGGTCACTGACATCAACTCTTATCATTTTTGAGACAACCACTTGGGTGTGTGGAACTCGGGCTTCTCGCCATCCTCCCCCCACACTTGGACTTTTGCGTAAAAGTCAATTGTAGAGTCAGGTCTCCTTTGTTTTTGAGTGTGTTCCAACACCCAAGAGAATCAAGGTTGATGTCATTTCAAGCGTCGTATGACCCATGCTCTTCTTCACCTGAAATGGTTAGCAGCAGGAATACCCGAGGGTGCATACTAACCTAAAAACATGTCCTTGCCTTTATTTGGGAGAAAGATTTTTTTCAAAATAATCCGGGGTGTCTCCTGGCAGTGCTTAAGTTATGGTCCTAAGCTTGACCATGGGAACTTCTTCTTGCAGCTATTAATGGTGGTATAGTTCCCAACTTCATCACCAAACATGGGCATGAATGTTCAAGCTGCAAGGTTGTAACCACTGTACTAGTACGGGATTTGCAATGTTTATAACAAACATACACATTCACAACCATTCTCTCAAAGAGTTTGACAACTAGAATCAAGAGATGGTTGCAATCCTCGAAGACATAGGTGGTCTGAAGCAAAACAAACTCTAGAGACCCTAAAAGTGAGCATGAAATGTGAGGGACCTCAAAAGCATGCTTGTTAGCGGGCCCCTGCTTGGCTCTAGAGTTGTTGCTTCGGGCATGTCCATGGCATGGAAGTTTTCATTCTCAAAAGATATATCATGGGGGATGAACATTGAATCTTGACCATTATTGAGAACAATGTTTTGATGGCCTGAGGGACATGCATCTTGTTCGAGCAAGGGCAAAGGAGGATGTTCTGTTTTAGAAGGATAAAAGAAAGCTCAAGTGAAACGAATGGGGATAAATGATTCGCTTGCTCGAACAAGTAGCTTTACTTTGCCTTTGGGTTTTCGAGCAAGTGCTAGGGCTGGCAGAAGCAAAACTTTTAAAACTTCTCATTAGGGCTCCCTTACTCTCTCTTTTTTGAATGAGATTTTCAAGAGGGTGCCCCATGAGAAGATCAAAATCGAGGATGACATAGATATGGAAGTCTAAGAAAACATCAATTTTGTTAATTTCCAATGGCATGGCCCTAACAGTCCCACAATACTCATGGATGAGTCCAGATAGACCTCTAAGAGTTTGTCAGTCGGGACTAGCGACATATTGCCCTAAAAGGGTTTTCACAGGAATTTATGATCATAGTTCCAACTGTGAGGTTGTATAGGGCTTTCACGGAAGTCCTTAATGAACAAGGCATGTTTGTGGGAGGTGAAAGGCGTGGTTGGGCCGACGGTTCGGCCGGTTTTGGCCCGGTTACTTTCAAGAAATGCTAACAGCCCACTGACGGCAAAGTTTAGCTCCGGTTCAGGGCCTTAATGGCCGGTTCTTCTCTAGTTTTCGCCACTGATTGGTTGCTAATTAATGTACTGACGTCCTAGTTTGGTGCATGCAACCATCATTTAGCAGGGGGTCAAGTGCAAAAGTCTCCTCCTCCTCTCTGCTATAAATAGAGGGCCTCTCCTCTCATTGTATCAACTCATTATTAGTCATTCTTCACATCAACACAAGTGGTCACAATGTAGAGAGGAAGAGCAAGCTCCATTCCATTAGCTTCTATCTAATTTAGTACAGGGTGTGAGAGAGGGAAAGAGTTGGAGAAAGGGCGGAGTCGAAGCAGTTCTACCTCTAGGTGGATGAAGTGCTAGGCTTGTCGGCTCTCGCTCCAACTTGTACCTCTACGATCGTCTTGCTACTTGAAGTAAGAAGTTCGTGTTCAACTTTGGTTTGATTCTTTAAGCATGTCTCTTTCATAAAGTTACTTATTTATGGGATCATCGTTTGTCCTTTGGACGGATGCTCTAGTAGAGGACTTCTGATAGAGATGGATGTTCCTGCGCAACGCTAGTGTAGTATCGCCTTCATAGATACGGTGTCTAGGTTGGGGTCTACCGTCATGTGTTGCGTGTGCCCACGGGTAGAGGGTTAGGTGGCAGGTGGTGATAGCCCTATCCACTCGTACCTACATTCCCCCATGTCCAGACGCAGAGTAGAGCTTATACTGATATCGCTTGGCAGACCAAGTGCGTCAGTGCCTGAAGCAAGTAAGTAGTGGGAAAGTTATCATTGCTTAGGCTTTCTTGCCTTAGATGAACCTCTTTACCTAAGCTACTCTTCATCTTATCATTCTGGGGGAACTAGTTTAGAGATCTCTTACGCTTTCGTTCCCTGTGGAAATACGATAGCCTAAATACTTCCGGGTGAAGGCTACAATGGTACTTCCATGCGCTTGCGGACTTTTCTGCTGACACTAAGAAGCACCAACAAGCTTTCTAGCACCGTTGCCGGGGAACGGTTGTCGTATTTGTCTCCAAACCTAGTTCACCTGTGTATCCTTGTGTTTTATCCAAAAAAATTCTTTTATCTTTTCTTTTTTAATAAAAAATGTTCCTTTTGTCCTATCCTTTCACTATGAAGCCAAATTTAAATCCAAATCTTTTGTCTTCAAAGGGGGAGTTCTTGGAGCCTCAATCTTTTTTCAAAAACAAACTTTTCATCTAGCCATGAAATCCACCCTAGATTCAAAGTCATAGTTCGGTCAAAATCCTTCTTTGGTCATGACAACGAAAATTCTTTTGACCACTTGCGAGCATTCGAGGAATTGTGTTCATGCCTAAACATTCCTGCCATGGCACCCATGTCTCATATCGCCGCTCTACCAATGGCAAACCTCAATTTTGAGCAGAACAAGGAGTCCATAGGTGCAGCCTAGGCCAGGTTTACAATGTTTATATGGCCTAGACTTGTCTTTACTCGATAGTGTGCTTTTGCATATCTTTTGATCGGATCTAGACATAGATGCTGCCCTATGCTTTGACATAACCATTAGAGGGCCGTTTTCATAAAAACCATGATGGAATAGAGGAAAGTCCTTGTTTACAGCCTAGAGATGCATGCTTCTCCCATCATCTTACCCAAATTCCTCCATACAAGGGCATGTCAAGTTTTAAGGAGCCCTCAACAGCCGAATCCTTTCCCTTGCCATCCTTAGATTCTTCTGTTGAGCCCTCACCCAAAACACGAACATCGAAAGAAGGAATGTTTATTCCTTCAGGGTTCGCTATCAAAATTTGAGGATTATGGCAGACCATCAAAACATTTCTTGGCACAAAATTCTGACATTTCTTTTGAAGGAAGTCTCCCTGTTGGCCATCCTTATCACCCATTTTTACCACCAATGTTTATATAAAGAAGTATAGTGATAGGGATTTATAACTAACATTTTCACGAGTTTTGGTGCTTATATGTTTTGCAGAGACAAACTCGGAAATGCATAAAAACCATAAAGAAAGTTCATTTTAGAATTTGTATATGTATTCAGAGAAGGCACAACCAAAAGAAGAAGAGAGGCCCACCTTCATTAGCATTCTGGGCCCATTCGTAACCACAGGAGAAGTCTAGGCCCAACGATAAACTAACCACGAAAAGGCGGTGGCCAAATGGGCTCATTAGGGGACCGATAGGTCCCGAGACCGGGTGCCCCCTGGCTAGGTCATTTTGGGCCCAATTTCGACTGGCGGTTCGTAGGCGGTTCCCCAAGGACGGTCCCACCTATGAATGACACAGATGGAAGGTGGAAACTGCCCTTTGGAGGTCGGTTTGGATCCTTTCATATGGAGATGACCATTTTCCGAAGAGCCCCCTCTTCTCCACCTATAAAAGGAGGCTCTCTCCTCCTCATTCATTCATCAACACATCAAGGGAGAATAGCACTACACACTTAAGCATCACTCCAAAGGGGCTATGCCCTAGTAGCTATCTAAAGTTAGAGAGTGAGATGTGAGGGAAGAGAGCGGGAAAGTGCCGGGCTTGTCGGCGTCTCCCTGAGCTTGTACCTCTACGAACAAGTACTTGGCGCCTTCACAGGATCTTGGCTAAGTAAGTGTTCATGTTTCTTATAGTCTATTAAGTATTTTGTTTAGTTGAGCTTTATTTATACTTGTTTGCGGGATCATCATTCGCCCCTTATGGCGGGTGCTCAAGTAGAAGGACCCCCAAGACGGGTAAGCCTTGAATTCACGCTAGAGTAGTAGTTGACGGCTTAGGCGTGGTGTCTAGGATTGAAGATACCTTCGTTTGCCTCGTAGCTTGACGGGCAGAGGGGTAGGTGGGCAGGTGGTGATAGCCCTATTCGTCCCTTGCACTTCCCCATGTCAGACTATGACATAGAGCTATAGGTCAGCAACGCTTGGCAGACTAGGTGTTATCCAGTGCCCGAAGTAAGCAAGTTGAAGTTTAGCAACACTATTCTTAAGATTGAAAAGTTATAGGAATCCATCTCTACCCCCTTTCTATCTCTACCCTTGTGTTGTTCCTTGGGCGAATTAGCTAGAAGAAGTACTCCGTTCCCTGTGGAAAATACGATACCCTAAATACTTCTGGGTGAAGGCTACAACGATATTTCCATGTGCTTGCGGACTTTTCTGCTAATGCTAAGAAACACCAACAAGTTTTCTGGCGCCGTTGCTGGGGAATCGGTTGCTATTTTCTTTGAGCCTAGTTCATCCTCATATCTGTATCCTTATTTTTAAAAACAAAAAATATCCTTTATTTTTATAAAACAAAATATCTCCTTTTATTTCCTCATCTACCTTGAAGCCAACTTCAATTCAAAATTCTTCTACTTCAAAGGGGGAGTTCTTGGAGAATCCATCTTTTTCAAAAACAAACTTTTCATCTAGCCATGAACTCCACCCAATATTCAAAGCCATGGTTCGGGAAAATCGCTTCTTTGGCCGTTACAATGAAGATTCATTTGACCACTTGTGAGATTTCGAGGAATTGTGTTCATGCCTAAACATTCCTAGCATGACACAAGAAACTCTTAAGTGGAAGTTGTTTTCGTCCTTCCTCAAGGGGGAGGCAAAGCAATGGTTCACTAATGCCGTAGGAAGTATGAATGGGGACTGGGAAGAACTTAAAGACAAGTTTTGTCTTACATTCTTTCCTGTGTCCCGTATCAACTCCCTAACAGGGGCAATCCTTGATTTTAAGCAAGACAAGGAGGAATCTATAGGTGCGGCCAGGGCCAGGTTTACAATGTTAATACATGCCAGCCCAGATCTATCTTTACCCGACAGCATGCAGTTGCATCTCTTTTATTCGGGTCTAGAAGAAGATGCCACCCTATGTCTTGACACAGCTGCCGAAGGGACGTTCTCACATAGAACCATGATGGAACAGAGGAAAATCCTCGATCACATCCAGGGAAGCACGCTTCCCCCATTGTAGAAACCAAAACCCTCAAGGCTATAGTCATGTCAAGTGTGGGGGAGCCCCCATTAGCCGAATCCAACCATGTACCATCCATAGGTTTGACTAATGAGCCCCACCCGAACCACGAACACCGAAAGAGACAGTTCTCCATCCTTCGGTGTTCCTCATAGGTTGTCCCTTGAATGAACTTTTTGAAGATAAATCTTCCTAAGGCAACCCCAATGAGAGGTTTGAGAAAACTGCTCTCACCACTCACCTAGAAATTCCAATGGTGGAGCATCTTCCTAAGAAGAACCTATTCGAGGAGGCAAAATTCATTTCTCCATTTGTTTCACATTCTTGTGAAAATGAACATCCATCATCACCCTCACATGAACATTACCCATGTCCCTCTGGCCTTGGAAATGTTGCTCTTGATGATGGCTGAGATGCAACATTAGTTCCACATAAAAACTTCCATGCCATGGACATGCCTAAAGCAGTATGAGCATGTCAAATTCTCTTTTGAGACCTCTCATGATTCATGCTCACTTTGGAGGCCTCTAGAGTTAATTTTGCTTCTAACCATGTGCCCTTATGAGGATCACAACCTTCTCTTAATCCTAGTTGTCAAACTTTTGAAGAGGTTGGTTGTCGATGCCTATGTTTACCAAGGCATTCCAGATCTCGTAGTAGCACAATGGTGCTTACCTTGCAGCTTGAATATCAATGCTCAATGCTTGGTGGTGAAGTTGGGAACTACACCCACCATTAATAGCTGCAAGAAGAAAGTTCCCACAGTCAAGCTTAAGACCATAACTTAAGCACTGTCGGGAGATACCCCGGATTATCTTAAAAAACTTTTATATTATTATTTATTTTTTAAAAAAATCCTCTTTAAATAAAACCAAGGACATGTTGTCAAATTAGTATGCACCTTCGGGTATGTTGCTAACTATTTTAGGAAAGATCAAGAAGGACATGTGTCATATGATGCTTGACAACATGGAGCGACATCAACTACAAACCTTGATGCTCTTAGGTGGTGGAACACACTCAAAGGAGTCCCTGACTCTGCACTTGACTTTTACATAAAAGTCCAAGTGTGGGGGAGGAAGGTGAGAATCCGGAGTCCCACACACACCAAGGGGTTATTCAAAAAAATGATGATGATGTCACCCTCGCCTTGCTTAAAAAATAAAAGAGGTGTTATAAAAAAAGAAAAAATATATAAAAAAGGGAGAACTAAAAAAAAGATTAAAAAAGAAAGAGTCTCCCTCTTTTGGACCTTTCAATTACCAAGACCCATGGCCATGCACACAACTTGTGTATGAGTTAGCCTTGGTAATCACCTGAATTGGAGCTCGTACACTGAAGCCACCATTGCAGCTGTTACATCACCTCCATTCACATATCCTGTAGGTAAGTATGTTCAGGTATGCAAAGGTAATGATTGTTCATCAACTCCCTTACTCATTCTTGTCTTCATACAAGAACATGATTTCTTTTGTTCTTGTCACCTGCTCTGGTTTGGGTGTATTTATATACTGATCATATATGGTACATCCATAGGTTCTTTTAAATTAAGCATGGTGCTTAGGTTAAAATGGTCTTGTTTGATCAAAATTTGACATGGAGTTGAATTTTGATCAATGAACTTCGAGTTGATGATGTAACAATAGAAGTATTCTTATTTGGAGATGAGTTAAGGCCTGTTCTACTCTGTATCTTTTATCTTATCCTTGATTGAGTTGGATGAACACAAAAAAAATAAATAATAGTTATCACAATAAAATTTAGGCTCCTTGGTAGAGCCCTTGTTTGGTTATTTTCTTTTCTTTAGAATAAAACAGGTACAAGAATAAGTTTGGGGAGATCTCTCAAGCACAACTAAAGCACACTCAAGATCTCCCTTGCACGTTGCACAACATCGAGTGACTCATCACGTAGGAGGAAAAAACACTTGACTTCCATCAACTCCTTCATCTTCAATGATGGTTTGTGCAACTCTACCCTCACATCTCCTGAGTTTACATTGAAAGTTTAAATTGATTAATTTGAAAGGGCAAAACTTTTTGTCACAACATCTCCATGCTATCCTTTGATAAAATTTGCATACTCTTTATTCCTCTACAACATTCCTATAACTTGTGAACCACTATCATAGGGACCTCATGTTATCTAAGTAATCAGAGTATGTGATATAGCTAGATGATTTGAACCTTGCTCTCCATGCTCTTTTTATTGTTGTGACCTATGTGAGATTATGGTCATGCACCCATGATTGAGATTCACACGCACCCACCAAATAAAAATGCCGACACTTACATTAAGAGCCGTGCATCTATCATCCACCAAATAAAAATACCGACTCTTACCCTAAGAGCCGCACATTCATTCTCCACCATATAAGGTACTCGTCACATTCCATCATGACATCTCTCCATCCAAAGTTCTTCATTTGCCATAAGAAGAGATATGGGCTATGTTTCAAAAAAAATATGCCAAGGGGCATGAAAAAAATAGAGAAAAAATATACATGATGCCAAGGGGCATGAACATAAAATATTCCAAGCAATAAACAATGGGAAAGTTCAAAGCCCCATTCAAAAAAAACATATGAATATTCCGTTTTATAGCCCATACTCTTCAAAGAATCATCCATCCACCAATAAAGAGTCTTGATGAATGGAGTACCAAAATATTTAGAATTAGGAAGCATCCTTCATTCCACACACTTGCACATCTCAATCTAGTGTATGACATGTATCTCCGTGTGGTTCGGTTTTTGACTTGATAATATATGTGATGCAAGTATGCCTACTTTCATACCTTCCCAAAACTCCACTCAAAAGCTTTGGAGATAGGTTGTGAAAAGAAGGCAATTTTAAAATGCCTTGGTGAGAAACCAGACACATATATGAGTGATTTGAGAGTATCATTTAAGAAGCAACGCTATCTTTTCTTTTTGAAAAATCTTATAAAAACCCAAGTTTCTGAGCTAACTGATGTAACGAGATTTGAATCTATGTTGTTCCATTATTCAATTACCCAAGATAATGTGGCAGACAATTTGAAGTTCACAAGTGCAGGTGAAGCTTGGAATAACTTGTATGCAGGTTTTCAAATCAAGGAGATGACCCTTCTTAGTCCTTTAAAACCTTTACTCGAGGACGAGCAAAGGACTAAGTGTGGGGGAGTTGTTGGTGGTCCTCAACGCCCATTTTTACCACCAATGTTTTATATAAAGAAGTATAGTGATAGGGCTTTGTAATTAATATCTCCACGAGTTTTGGTACTTGTATATTTTGTAAAGAAAAACTCGAAAATGCACAAAAACCATAAACAAAGTGCATTTTAGAATTCATATTCAGAGAAGGCGCAACCAAAAGAAGAAGAAAGGTCCACCTTCATTAGCATTCTGGGCCTATTGGTAACCACAGGAGAAGTCTAGGCCCAGAGATGAACTAACCATGAAAAGGCGGTGGCCAGATGGGCTCACCAGGGGACCGATAGGTCCTGGGACCGGCCGCCCCCTGGCTGGCTCATTTCGGGCCCAGTTTCGACAGGCAGTTCATAGGCGGTTCCCCAAGGATGGTCGCACCTATGAATGACATAGATGGAAGGTGGAAACCACCATTTGGAGGTCGGTTTGGATCCTTCCATATGGAGATGACCATTTTCCAAAGAGCCCCCTCCTCTCCACCTATAAAAGGAGGCTCTCTCCTCCTCATTCATTCATCAACACATCAAGGGAGAAGAGCACTACACATTTGAGCATCACTCCAAAGGGGATATGTCCTAGTAGCTATCTAGAGTTAGAGAGTGAGATGTGAGGAAAAAGAGCGAGGAAGTGCTAGGCTTGTCGGTGTCTCCCCGAGCTTGTACCTCTACAAACAAGTACTTGGCTCCTTATCATGATCTTGGCTAAGTTAGTGTTCATGTTTCGTATAGTCTATTAAGTCTTTTGTTTAGTTGAGCTTTATCTATACTTGTTTGCGGGATCATCGTTCGCCCCTTGTGGCGGTGCTCTAGTAGAAGGACCCCGGAGATGGGTAAGCCTTGAATTCACACTAGTGTAGTAGTTAACAGCTTAGGCATGGTGTCTAGGCTTGAAGCTACCTTCGTTTGCCTTGTAGCTCGACAGGCAGAGGGGTAGGTGGGCAAGTGGTGACAGCCCTGTTCGTCCCTTGCACTCCCCCAAGTCAGAGTACGGCATAGAGCTGTAGGCCAGCAACGCTTGGTACACCAGGTGTTATCCAGTGCCCGAAGTAAGTAAGTAGAAGTTTAGCAACGCTAGTCTTAAGACTGAAAAGCTATAGGAATCCATCTCTACCCCCTTTCTATCTCTACCCTTATGTTGTTCCTTGGGAGAATTAGCTAGAAGAAGTACTTCGTTCCCTATGGAAAATACGATACCCTAAATACTTTTGGTGAAGGCTACAATGATATTTTCGTGCGCTTGTGGACTTTTCTGCTAACGCTAAGAAACACCAACACTTCCCTGCGAAGTCATCAAAAGAATGGTGAAACGTTCTTCTAAAGAAATTCAGATTCTTTCACCTGCCACAACCATGCCTTGCTCGTAAAGAGGGACTTCCAAGAAAGCCCTACACAACCACATAGTTGGGACTACTCCTGTGGAAACCATTTTAGGGCGATATGCCGCTAGTCCCGATTGACAAACTCTTCAGAAGTCCATCTAGACTCACCGTTGAGTATTGTGGGGTTGTTAGGGTTGTGCCATTAGAAATTAAAGAAACCGAAGTTTCTTATACTTTCATCTATGCCATCCTTGATTTTGATCTTCTCATAGGGCACCTTCTTGAAAAGCTCACTAAAAAATAGAAGAAGAAGAAAGGAGCCCCGATGAGAAGTTTGAAAGTTTTGCTTCTGCCCGCCCTAGGACTTGCTCGGTAACCCAAAGGCAAAGCAAAGCTACTTGTTCGAGCAAGCAACTCTTTCTCCTGCACCCTTGCTCAGACAAGATGCATGTCCCTTTGGCCATAAAAAACATTGTTCTCAATAATGGTCGAGATTCAGTGATCACCCTCCATGATATATCTTTTGAGAACAAAAACTTTTGTGCCATGGACATTCCCAAAGCAACAACGCTAGAACCAAGCAGCAACTCACTAATGAGCATGCTAATTTTTCTTATGAGACATCTCATATTTCATGATCAATTTTGGAGTCTCTAGAGTTTGTTCCACTTCTGACCCTGTGCTTCTACGAAGATCCTAACCACCTCTAGTTTATCGTTGGTAAACTTTTTAAGAGGTTGGCTGTTGATGCCTATGTTTATCATAAGCATTCCAGATCTCGTTATTGCATGACGGTGTCAACCTTGCAGCTTGAACGTTAATGCACCATGCTTGGTGGTGAAGTTGGGAACTACACCACCATTTATAGCTACAGGAACAAGTCCCGCGGTCAAGCTTAGGACCATAACTTAAGCACTTCCGGGAGATACCCTGGATTATCTTAAAAAACTTTTATATTATGTTTATTATTATTTTCAAAAAATCCTCTTTAATAAAAGTAACGACATGTTGTCAAGTTAGTATGCAGCTTCAAGTATGTCGCTAACCATTTCAAGAAAGATTAAGAAGAACTCAGGTCATATGATGCTTGACAACATGGAGTGACATCAACTACAAACCTTGATGCACTCCTAGGTGATGGAACACAATCGTAAGAAAGTCCTAACTCTACACTTGAATTTTACGCAAAAGTCCAAGTGTGGGGGAGGATGGTGGGAATCCCAAGTTCCATACACACCAAGGGGTCATTCAAAAAAATGATGATGATGTCAACCTCGCCTTGCTAAAAAAAAGAGAGTTGAAAAAATATTCAAAAAAGGTGTTATAAAAAAAGAGAGGAGATGTTATAAAAAAAGAGAAAACAAAATTTTAAGAAAAAAGAGAAATAGATTAGGAGTCCCCCTGTTCTGAACCTTTGCTAGCATCATCAAGGCCCATGGCCCATGCGCATCAATGTGTGTGTGGCCTGGCATTGGCGATCACCTGAGCAGAGCCATCATGCTAGCCGCAGCAACAACTTCAACGCCTCATACATATTTGTTGCCGGTACATATACTCAAGTATGCGAAGGTAAATAAATGTTCACCAACACCCTTACTCACTTTTGTCTCCATGAAAATGCAAATCATGCTCTGGTTTGGGTGTTTTCATATGTGCACATGTGATACATGCATAGGTTTTTTAAATTAAGCATGATGCTTATGTTAAAATGACCTTCTTTAATCAATTTTATACATGGTGTTTAACTTCGATAGACAATAGGAATAATTTATGTATGGAGATAAACCTGGAGTTATGCTTCCATAAACAATAGGAATAATTTATGTATGCAGATAAACCAAGGCATATCTTTCTCTGCATCTTTATCTTGGCCATGTTTATAAAAAGTTGAGTGAACAAGTTTTCAATAAAATTAATAAAGACATAATAATAAAATATCTTTCTTGCTCTATGATTTTTTAGCCAATAGAGTCCTTGCTTGTTGTTGTTTCTCTTGTTTTGTTTTCTTTTTATCAGAATAAAGCAGGTACAACAATAAGTGCGGGGGAGATCTCTCAAGCATACCTAACACACCTTCAAGATCTCCCCTGCACATTGCACAACACCGAGTGACTCATCAAGCAACAAGGACATGACACATGAATTCCATATACTCCTTCATCTTCAAATGGTGGTTCGTGCAACTCTGCCCTCACATCTCCCTAAGTTTTGAAGTTTTAAATCTGATAAACTAAAAATGCAAAACTTCTGACACACATGTTCATGCTATCCTTTGATGAAATTTGCATACTCCTTATTCCTCGCCAACATTCCTATAACTTGTGAAAAACTATCATTGGGGCACCATGTTATCTGGGTAATTGGAGTATGTGATATAGCTGGATGATTTGAACCTTGCTCTTTTTATGAAGGACTTGGGATTTAGTTTACAAAAGCAAAATGCAATAGCATGCTCCTCAATGATAATGAATTTCCTACCAAGGCCATATGACATGCTTAACTTCTGCAAACCTTTAGTCATATGCTACTTGTCGGATCATTGAGTTTGGTCAAATTGTTGTGACCTATGTGAGATTATGGTCATGCACCCATAATTGAGATTCACACGCACCCACCAATAAAATGCCGACTCTTACACTAAGAGTTGTGCACAATATGCAACCTTTCATCCACCAAAAATGCCAACTCTTACCCTAAGAGTTGTGCACTCTTCCACCAAACAAAAATGCTGACTCTTACCTTGAGAGCCGCGCATTTGTTATCCACCAAATAAAAATGCCGACTCTTACCCTGAGAGCCACGCATTCATTCTCCACCATATAATTACTCCTCGCATTCCATCATGACATCTGTCCGTTCAAAGTTCTCATTGCCATAAGAAGAGATATGGGCTATGTTTTAAAAAATATGCCAAGGGGCACAAAAAAGAAAAAATAAAAAATATAAATACATGCCAAGGGGAATGAGAGGAAAAATTCCAAGCAATAAACAATGGGAAAGTCCAAAGACTGGTTCAAAAAAAAGTATATGAATATTTCCTTTTACAGCCCATACTCTTTAAAGAATCATCCATCCAATAAAGAGAGTCATGATGCATGGAGTACCAAAAACATTTAGAATTAGGAATCATCTTCCATCCCACACACTTGCACATCTCAATCTAGTGTATGACTTGTATCTCCGTGTGGTTCAGTTTTTAACTTGACAATATATGTGATGCAAGTATGCCCACTATCATACCTACCCAAAACTCCACTCAAAAGCTTTAGAGATAGGTTATGAAAAGAAGGCAATCTCAAAATGCCTTGGTGAGGAACCAGACACATATATGAGCGATTTGAGAGTATCATTTGAGGAGCAAGGCTACCTTTTTTTTTCAAAAATCTTATGAAAACCCAAGTCTCTGAGCTAACTGATGCAAGGGGATTTGAATCCATGTTGTTCCATTATTCAATTACTCAAAACAATGTGGTAGATAATTTGAAGTTCACAAGTGTTGGTGAAGCTTGGAATATCTTGTATGCAGGTTATATATCAAGAAAATGGCCCATCATAGTCCTTTAAACCTTTACTTGAGGATGAGAAAAGGACTAAGTGTGGGGGTCTTGTTGGCAGTCCTTAAGTCACATTTTATACCACCAATAATAATATAAATCTATGAAACAACATAGACAAATATTATTTATCTAACAAGTTCCACGAGTTTTGGTGCTCTAACATGTTTTGCAGGATATTGAAGTTTTCACAACATAAAAGTATCTCAAGTGCCAAAATGGACTACACCATTGCGGAGAGCTCATCGTGCTGATCAAAGTGCATATATTATTTATATATTTAGAGCTCCCAATAAAAAGATATGAATTTTCCAAATTAAAAAGGACTGCTGACATCATCGCTGATGTTAGCCCCTAGAAGTCAACGCAGCTGACAGGCGACAGCCTCTGCCAGCGGGGACCACACGGCCAGCCCCACTAAGCTGCTACTGTTGGCAGCACAGGACGCACGTGACGCGGCCAGCGACCCAGCGGCCGACGCATGGCACGCCGGTCCCCCGCGAGCGGGCACACGACGCGCGCGAGAGGCATGGGGTGGGAATTCAAAACCCGCTAATTGGGAGCCACCATGTGGCAACATGACTAGCCAGATGCAGGTGCTCACACAGGACACAGTGGGGACTTGGTTCGGTCTGTCGTCTGGGACACGTGGTGCATGCGGAAGGAACCCCAGAGGCAGTTGCGGGTTCTCCACGGTTGGGCCGATGGTTCGGCCGGTTTTGGCCCGGTTCAGCCAACCGCCTCCCTGGATTACTTTCCAAAAATGCTGACAGCCCGCTGATGGCACGATTTAGCTCCAGTTCATGGCCTTAATAGCCAGTTCTTCTCTGGTTTTACCACTGATTGGTTGCTAATTAATGTACTGACGTCCTGGAGGACAATTTGGCGCATGCAACTGTCATTTGGCAGGGGGTCAAGTACAAAAGTGTCCTCCTCCTCTCCACTATAAATAGAGGGCCTCTCCTCTCATTGTTATCAACTCATTATTAGTCATTCTTCACAACAACATAAGTGGTCACAATGTAGACAGGAAGAGCAAGAACCATTCCATTAGCTTCTAGCTAATTTAGTATAGGGAGTGAGAGAGGGAAAGAGTTGGAGAAAGGGTGGAGTTGAAGCAGTTCTACCTCCGGGTGGGCGAAGTGCCGGGCTTGTCGGCTCTCACTCCAACTTGTACCTCTATGATCGTCTTGCTACTTGAAGTAAGAAGTTTGTGTTCAACTTGGGTTTGATTCTTTAAGCATGTCTCTTTCATAAAGCTACTTATTTGTGGGATCACTGTTCGTCCTTTGGACGGATGCTCCAGTAGAGGACTCCTGATAGAGATAGATGTTCCTACGCAACGCTAGAGTAGTAGTCACCTTCATAGACGCGGTGTCTAGGTTGGGGTCTACCTTCGTATGCTGTGTGCACCAATGGGTAGAGGGGTAGGTGGCTGGTGGTGATAGCCCTGTCCACTCGTACCTGCATTCCCCCACGTTCAGACGCGTTGTAGAGCTTATACTGATATGGCTTGGCAGACCAAGTGTGTCAGTGCCTGAAGCAAGTAAGTAGTGGGAAAGTTATCATTGCTTAGGGTTTCTTGCTTTAGACGAACCTCTTTACCTAAGATACTCTTCATCTTATCATTTTAGGAGAACTAGTTTAGAGATCTCTTATGCTTCCGTTCCCTGTGGAAATATGATACCCTGAATACTTCTGGGTGAAGGCTACAACGGTACTTTCGTGCGCTTGCGGACTTTTTTTGCTGACACTAAGAAGCACCAACAACGTTTTTTCATAGCGGATAAATAAATATGATACTCTGGAAATATCTCTCGGGTGAAGTGCTCCCCAAATCCGTGTGCTTGTGGATTATTTCTCTTTGATTCTTTTGTGTGCATAACAAATATCAACAAGCATTTCTCGCACTTTGCCGGGGAGAAAGACGGTCTGTTGAGTTAACTTTAAGTCATGCTTAACCTTGTATTATACTTTTATACTTTCATCCTTTTATCTTTTTATCTTTTCTTTTTCTTTTCTATCCTTGTGGATAACCACAAATTCCACGCCCATCTTTGAATTTTTTGCACCTTCAAAGACCAACCATAGACCATGGGAATCATCAACGCCTATCATTGCCCCTAATCATGAGTTGCATCTGAAGTTGATTGTAATAGGTCATAACCAACCCTTTTCTATAGCCAGAGTCCTATCATCTAATCAAGAAGGTAATGAACTTTTTGCTACACCAAGGGAATGTTTTAATCTTCTTATAAATTTAGGTTTAGACCTAGCCTTACAAGACCGTGTTCTTCTACAACATCTTTATACTGGTCTTGATAGAATCACCTTTGGAGGAGTTTTCCTTTCTTTTTCCATTAGTGAAGCAAGGTTTGTCCTTGTTAGTGGACACACTCTTGCACTAGCCTTCGTGATGATTCCTAGAGGAAGAGAAGGAACCATCCCCCAAACAAGAAGTGGAAGTTTCCATAGCCAGTTTACAAACATTCCAATCCCATGATTTGGCTATCACTCCCAAACCTATAGTACTCCAAAATCCTTAAGGGAAGAAGAAATTCTACTCTTGGAAATTCCTTCTACTAACAACTTTGGAAGGATCTTAAACTTCCCGCTTCATAAGAGACTTTGAGTGCATATACATTGAATCTTCTCAAGAAGGGATCTCTTAGAAAGCTTCTCAAACCCAATCCCTTTGAAGGACATTTAGAAAGACTCAAGGATGGCATGTCAAGAGATGCTATAGAAGGAGAGCGAAGCCATCTAGAATCTACTCCTATCTTTTCCCCTTCTATGCTTGCACCGGATATAAATTTTGAACTCATCTTTAAACTCATCCTTGACCCCTATGACTCCTCATATACTCTTTCTCCCCAGACTAATGCTGATCCTAGAAATCCACCAAGGGATCTAAAGCATAGGATTCATCAAGACCAAAAGCAGGATCGAGAAGAGCCTCATCAATGGCTAGAGAACATTAAAAACCTATGTGCTATTGGCATTGAATGGGTGGACAAGGATTTATATGAGAGCAACTTGAGAGGCAATTCAAGGGAAATTTTGGAAATTTATGATGAATCGCCTTTGGAAGATGAAAATGATGGGGACTTCAATGAGTAACGAAGCTACATCATCAACATCCCATCAAGACCTTGCTCCTATGAGAATTCTCCTGATTCACTTATTCTTCCTAACATTGCCCCACACGAAATCTTCAATCCCTTCATGCTCCCTGATTCTAAAGATTTTAAAAGGGTGGTTGTACAAGTGCATGTTTATTATAAATATTGCAGATCTCACTATGTTGGCTTGATCTTGAGATAGCTACACATAAATTGGTGTTGGAGCAGAAACCATTTCACCAAAGCACATCTTGAAGTTTTCCCAAGGACAAGCGGTACAATAGAGTTGTAATTCACTTGTTATTCTGGATCCTCGCCAAATCTAAAAAAACCAGAGGTTATTTGGATTCCTCAGAAACCTAGTGTCCTAAAACATGCACTTTTCAACCATAACATGAGTGTTCACCTTCTTGCTATATTGCCCTTGTTATTGAGCATAGAAATATAATTGTGAAAATACTACTTCGGGTATTCTTGTCACTAACCTTTCTAGGCTTGGAGCAAAAAGATAAAAGGAACCAATCATTATGCAACATTGAATCACATTCATCCAATCTTGATTTTTTTTTAAAAGTCATGCTTGGGGGATAGAATTTTATATCTCTTACCATGTTGCTACATTATCTTGGTTGTCCGTACCTTTTGAGACTTGCTAAATCTGCTAAACAACAGTCATGCTCTTTCATCACCATTTGAGTAAATCTCTATAGTGCCTTCATGCTACCTTTGTTCACTATAGTATGCATGGGTTTTGAAGTATTTTGATACACCTTTTGAATTAGGCATGGTGCTTAGTTTAAATTGTTTTCTTGAATTAAGTTAGGAAAGGTGTCTAGTTTGATTCTTAAACCAAAAGGTGTGCTAATTCTACTTCAAAAGGCTTTTAAATTAAGTGTGGTTCTTAATTTAAAATGCCTTCCTAAATCAAATTAGACGTGGTGTCTAGGTTGATCTTTGAGCCCATAGTATGTTGTAGTAGACATTGGTATATTTTGTTAGACTAACCCCAACAGGAAAACTCAAAAAATCCAAATTGGGAAAGTCCTGAGATGAGCTCATAGTGGAGATGAAGCAAGACACAATAATTTTGCACAAGGGAGGCACAACTCAAGGAGAAGAAGAAGAAGAGTGCCACAAAATATGATCCATAATCAAAGCACTCACTCCATGGAAATAGGTGAACAAGTTTCCATCATGCCACTTGAAGACAAATACCATCATGGAGGACTTTGAGTTGTAGTTTTAGTTGCACTATTTATCGTCTGGAATCAAGAAAGATTTACAAGAGAAGAGCATGCCACTTTCTGCATCCTCGCTTCCTAGGATGAAAATCTAACACATGAGGAAGGAAGGCCAACTCCTCTAGATGATTCAACTGAGTTTTTCCTCCTCTCATGCTCCTATCGCCCCACACGCTGGTATGCAATTTCTCAATTTGTTATTGCTTTATTTATATAAGTTTGAGTTATTTCATAATGACTATACATGTGAATCAAACTTAAGATGAAAAAAGAGAGAGTAAAACCAATCCTCTAGAAAATAAGTAATAGCAAATTATCAATGTTCTATGCAAGTATGTTCAAACAAACTCTTTGTAACATAGAAAGTGACATTTAGCCTTGTGACAACAATGCCCCTATTATTATTTGTATATTCCTTCAAGTATGCGCTGTCCACTAATAATAGCAGGAATGAAAAGAAGAGCAAAAAGGTCTAAACACAAATCAAAAGAGAGCACAAAATTTGCCATGACAAAAGGCAAGAAAGAGGGAGTGCGACAGAGAAGACAGTCAACGCATGAACAAAGGGACAAGACTTAACAACAAAGGAAAGCTTCCACAAGGTATTGGTGCTAGCACTATCCAACATTAAAAGGTATTAGTGATCATCATTTTAAAAGTTTTTCCTTGATTCTGATACACATAAATAGAGAACCAAACATATTTTTTGAGTTGCAATCTCATTTGATCCAACCTAATTAACTCAACATGTTTAGTTCTTTAATCTTTGTCCTTATCACCACTTTCTTATTCTCACTGTCTTAACCATATGAGCTAAAGAAGTTACACATCCAACCTTTAGAAGATGATAGTCATGTAAAAATAAATACATCATGCATAGATAGACTATCTTTCATAAGGTTGAGTAATCTGATCTACCAAATGCTTTAATGCTACTCATTGTTTATCCTATCACCCATGTTAAATTTGAGCAAAACACATAAACATCAAAATTATCTTCTTGCTCAATATGCCTAAAGTTAGAGAGGAATAAACTCTTGGTTCTATTGGTGTTTTTCCATCGACAGAGCCCATGCACTTGATCTCTGCCTTGTCTTTATGAGTAGGACACACTTTGAACAAAATAGTGGAGGAGTTTGTCAACTCCCCAAGAATTCTACCAACGAAAGTCCTAGACCTATGGACATGCACACTGAGCAAGATGCTTCCAGCTTCCACAACTAGTACCTTCCTTCAAACTACTAGAAGAGCAAGGAACATTGGTGACACCGTCTCAAGAGGTGCAAACTATCAAGGTCTACCTTGGCTCTAGATGATGCACCTCTGGAATGAACATGGTAAGACGTCCTATTCGGAGGACTTAAAACACCGAACCCTTGCTAGAAGGTAAAATCGGTAGTTATCGATATTTCTCTTTTTCTACATTGCATTATTTTTCCTTTCTACATATTTACTTCCCAGCATTTGCATAATCATTGTCCATTTAGCATGTTTACTTTTCTGCATTGAGCATTGCATTAGAAAAGAAAATGAAAGTATTTGTTTGCTTTTCTGCATCATAAATTATAAGCCCCATGTGAATAATTTTTTGATGTGTAAAAACCCATAGGAATATTTTTTATGGTGGCTGTTGACACCTCTAATACCACTTAACCTAGGTTGTCATCCCCAGCATGGTGCCAGAGGTGCTGGTATTAAATGCATATGCTTTTCTAGAAATGAATAAGGAATCCGCAAGCGCACAGATAATACCGATGTAGCATTTTAACAAGAGTAATCCAGGTATCGTTATTTATATTTTTACCACTGGGAAGGGAATGCTTATGGATATGAGCAATGAGCACTACATGTGAAATAATGATAAACATCTCAATAGAGTACTCTAAGTTTATAACACTAGCATGGACTAGGATGATCTACAAGAATAAATCCTAAGATATTCTAATTATAAAGTCAAAGCATACAATGATTAGTGCAAGTACACCTAATAATCATGGCGGGAAAAGGTTACATCTATGCATAGTGATATTACCAAGACAGATCATGAATAGAGCAATCACTTCCATGTAATAGTGGTGTTTTACTAGTCCTATACTCGGGAGGAGGACTACAAAGGACTCAACAGGACTGTCACTCCCGCGATCTACCTCACGATCCAGAATGTAGGGTTCAATCGCAGATAAATACTGCCTAGGCACCATGCCTACACAATATTTATCACTCACCCATTGATCTAATGAGCAAGCACTATATGATATTATGCATAAACATAATTCTAATCCAACTATGCTAAGCATATAATTAAAGTAAACTAAGAACAATATAATTGAGAACATAAGCAATAGAGCAAAGTCATATCTGATATTTTAGAATAGAATAAAGTATGATTTATAGTAGCAAGAACAATAATGAATGAAGTAGAAATTACCAAGAACTCTGATAGATCCAGACTCCAAGCTAGGCTTGACTCCCTCTAGATCTATTCCTATGTAGCTATGCTACTAAACTATGGAGCTCTAATTGAGATGGTGGCTCTAGGGTTTCTCTGGAGTTGAGGATGAATTCTCCAAATGAATTCTTGAAAGAATTAGGGTTTCTCCAAGGGCCAGGGGCCCTATTTATATAGCCCCTAGGATGCACCACAGCCCTCGGATCAAACCGACTTGAATAGTTCGCTGATATTAATCCTCAAAGTCGGTGGACGCAGGATCCGCAAGGTTGGACCAGATTTTTCCACCTGGCCGGGCCACCACCTAGGTGGCATGGGCGCCTGCCCAGCTACCTTTGCCAGGTGGGTCCAGCTTCGCAGGGTCGCCTTCTCGAGTCTTCTAGAGTATTCTTGAGTTGCTAGATGTGGTATTCTCTCTATGTAAATCTAATATGTGGGCCTCTTTTGGTTCTTTTCTGATAACCCCTGCAAAAATAGACATTCACCAAAACTCATAGAATTCTGTTAGTGAAACCCCTATAACTAGATAATATTCATGTTTTAACCCTTTCTCATGTTATGTTGACGGTTAAAAATGATACTTATCAATTGTCAACATATGCAAAACTGAAGCACGATGCCTTGGGGTGCACAAGAATTACAGCCCTTAGGTAATGGTACTTAGGTACGCCAATCATGATAGCTCAGTATGAATTTACAATAAATCCGCAAGCGCATAGAACTATCATTGTAGCATTCAACCCATGAGTATTCAGGGGTGTCGTATTTATAATTTCCCATAGGAGGGCAGCACGAATGCATCTAGCTTTGGTATAAACATGATCACTTTTTGAATGCATAGGTAGACATAGCATAGGCAGGGGTAAATCATATGTCAAAGATAGTGGAAACACATCTAAGCCAACCTCAAGGATAAAAGAGAAATAAAGAATAAAAGAATATATCTAACTGAGCAGGCATTGGTCATATACAGCTATGCCAAGAACTATTAGCAAACATCTAACTAGCATATCTAGCATCAGGACTAAGTCTAGGATGACAGGGGTGTCCCCGCAGCTGGTCTGCCAGCCGATAGAGACTTTACGAACTCCTACTCAATACCTGAATGTGGAAGAGTGCTTGGGATGGTTAGGGCTGTCACCACCTGCCCACCTACCCCTTTGCCTGTGGGGCACCGACATATCCGTCGATGTCCACAGACCCGACCA
Organism: Bothriochloa decipiens; assembly: GCA_023333625.1. NCBI lineage: Eukaryota > Viridiplantae > Streptophyta > Magnoliopsida > Poales > Poaceae > Bothriochloa > Bothriochloa decipiens. The sequence goes on along the minus strand of CM041636.1, from coordinate 29,593,852 downwards.
CCACACCCATGGAATTTGAAACAACTCCTAACCCCCTAGGACCCACCCCTTCAGAGTGACAGGCTAGGTTAAGAGCAACTGAGAAGGCACAATGAACCATCACCTTATCCCTAGTTCTTCCTCTATGCATACTAATTCGATGAATGATGAAGAGCAACGATGAACATATCAAGAACATAACACATAAACTATATGCTAGTTCATATATCATGATCATAACATGAATAAGACTATACTCTAGTTCATAAGTATTGCTATATAAATAATATAATAACTTGAACTTGGAAGAGAACTTTGTATTCCTACCAAGGTGCTCCTCTTCTTCCAAGGAGACAAGCTCTCCTTGCTAGCTCTTGCCTTGCTCTTCTACTAAAACTAATCTAAAGAATACAAATGAGGAATGTGAGGTGAGTGGCTCCAAATGATGGTGTGTGTCTTGGAGGGGAGCTCTCCCTCTCTTTTATAGTCCAACTTGGTCGGTTTCGGGGGAGATAAATATGGAAGCAGGTGAAACTGCCTTAAGGGAACTGCCTACGAACCGCCTGTTAAACCTGGGCCTGAGATGGGCTCGCCAGGGTGACGGCCGGTCCCGGGGCGGTCGATCCCCTGGTGGGGCCTGCCGGCCACCGCCTTCACGTGGTCGGTTCACCTCTGGGTCTAGACCTCTCCTGTGGTTACGATTGGACCTCGAATATCAGTGATGGTGGGCTTCACTTCTTCTTTTGGTTGCGCCTTCTATGAATACGAATTCTAGAATGCGCTTTCTTTATGGTTATTGTGCATTCCCACGTGCCACACCTGCAAGTCAAGTATACACCAAAACTTGTGGAAATGTTAGTTTAAAGCCCTACCTATTATTTGTTTTAGTAACATATTGATGGCAGAAAAGTCTCTAAGGACCACCAACAACTCCCCCACACTTAGTCCTTTGCTCGTCCTTGAGTAAAGGTTTGAAGGACTAAGCGGGTTTATCTCCTTGATTTGAAATCTGCATACAAGTTATTCCAAGCTTTACCTAAACCTGTGAACTTCCAAGTGTCTACCAAGTCATCTTGGGCAATTGAAAAATGGAATAGCCTGGATTCAAATCTTCTTACTCATATCCCTGCTTAGAAACTTGGGTTTTTGTAAGGTTTTGAAAAACATAAAGACAACATTTGTTCCTTGAATGATTCTCTCAAGTCACTCATATATTTGTATGTGGTTCCTCACCAAGGCATATATAGGGATTGCATTCCCTTGATCATCCCACCTCTAAAGGGTTTATCTGGGGCTTTAGGTAGGGATGAAAATACTAAGGCACACTTACCTTGCAAGTATTGTCAAGTCAAATCCCAGACCTCACCGGAGGGAAGCGTCATACTCTTAGATCAGAATGTGCATGTGTGTGGAAAGAATATGGTGGGTATTTATCGTGTCTAACCTAATTCTACTATGCTCTTTAAACCCATCTCCCTCCTTATTAGGACTTAGAAAAATCTTCTATGACGGCATAGGCTATCCTTATTCTTGCTTTTCTTTTCTTTTCTTCCATCTTTTCTTTTCTCCTCTTTTTTATCTTTTTTCACTTCTTTTTTTGTATGTATTTTTTTCATCACCACTCTTTTTTTTCTCCATCCCCTTTTTTCATTTCTTCTCCTTCTTTTGAATGATAGCCCCATGCCTCTAATTGCAACAAAAACTTTAAGGGAGACATGCACAAGGGTTCAGAGCATTTATTTGGATGGAACCTAACAAGCATATTTTTGGTTCACTCCCAGTGTAGGAGTAGAACATTTTTGGGTGGATCAAAGTGGAAGACATATTTTTTGCCTACTCCCAGGATAGGAGTAGTGCAATTATTTGGTGGATGGATGAATGAAAAAATGTTGTGCGCAACTCTCAGTGTGAGATTTCACAACTTTATTTGTGGGTGCACATGAATTCTAATCTTGGGAGCATGAAACTCTCTCAACGGGGGTCACAAAACTTGACTAGACTCAACACAAAGTAGGAGGCAAATGTGGAAGGTTTTGTCATGAAAGACAATATATGGCCTTGGTAGGTATTTGCATATCATCCAAGGAACAGGCTATATTGATTTTTTATTTTGTAAAAATAAATCCCAAGTTCTTTGCAAGAAATGAGCAAGCGTCATGTCATCCTACTATATCTCATTCGTCAATCACTTAGATAAAAAGGGGTCCCTATGATAAGTGTTCACAAGTAGTAGGAATATTGGCAAGGAATAAAGAGTATGCAAACTTTAATCATAGGATGGCATGGAGATGGAGCATCAAAAGTTTTATCTTTTCAAAAGTATGTTCAATGTTAAATTTCAAAACTTGGAAAAGAGTGAGGGTAGAGTTTCACAAACCATCGTTGAAGATGAAGGAGGTAATGGAAGTCGTTTGTCTCATCCTATCGGTGTCACGGCCCCGGGGGTCTAACACCAACTAGTAACTACGTGCTGCATGCTCCCCAATCTAGATGGTGATGCAAGAAGACACACGATTTATCCTGGTTCGGGCAAAGAAGGCCCTACGTCCAGCAGGGGGGAGAGACTGTATTATCTTGCACCGAAGTGCTTGTTCAAGGGAGATACAAGCAATTGTATGCGGGAAGGAGCAGGGCCTAAGTCTAGGAGCGCTGGTCCTAAGCCTTGCGTGTGTGTGTAGACCAAGTGAGTCTGAAGGAGTGCTCCTTTTCTTTAGCTAGCCCTGCGCCCCCTTTTATAGTCCAAGGAGGGCCATGACTGTACAAGAAACCCTAGCGGTGTGGCGAGGGCTATCGTAAGCAATGACGTTGAGGATCGATCATGTCATGGACACTATAGGGGCATGCGCTGAAACGAAGTCAAGCCCTATAGCAGCATGCATGATGATGAGATTCGACCTTCTGAGATGTCATGGAGAAGTCGGTGATTGACTGGTCTTGATGATGACGCTGGCGTACCTCAGCGGCATGGTGAAAGACATGACCTCCTGTTAAGGGCCTACGGTTTGCAGCAGACGACGTACGGGGAGTGGTTGAATGGCTGACTAGGGCCACTGAGAGCCTACATCGAGGGGTACCCAGGGGGCCTCGAGGCCGTGTGGATAAGGATGAACCCCGGGAATCTTGGTACGAATGTTGACATTTGCGTTTCGAGGGGTGCCCAACGGGGCACAGTGGGCCGTTGAGACCCGTTCGTGGGCCGGCACATGGTGACTTAGCTCCTGGATCTTGTCCTTGAGAATTCGGGCCCGAGTTCGCCATGGATTATAGCTGGCGATCATGGTGGGGGGATTTTGTTGAGGACGTTGAGATTACTTCGTTTGATCAAGGGTTGAGGGTACCCCCTTATCTAGGTACCTAACAGTAGCCCCCGAGCCTCTACGCGAGTGCTGGCACTCACACAGAGGTTCATGGGTCATAACATTTATCGTCTTCTGAAGGGTGCATGCGAGCGTACCCTTCGGGGGTAGCCCCCGAGGCCTCGGGGGAGTAGGTAGGACTCCTCCAAGGGCCTTACATGGTTCTCGTCAAGGGATACTCATTTGATCGAGGGTGGTAGGTGCGCCTAAAAGGTTAGATTAACATGAACTGGTGTTGTAGCTCCTGATCAAGAGGTATTTCGGGCTTTCGAGTCTCCGAGCGTATTTGACCTTCTTTCGTTGAAGGGTGCCCAGCATAATCAAGCCCCCAGGCCTTGCATAGCCAGGACTTTGCTAGCTTTAGGCGAGACACCCCATGAGTCCTTTCGATTGGATGCGGGGGGAGGAGCGTCGTACTACCCTCGACGGGCGAGTTCCGACGTCCTCGGTGAGCTGTTATCGTGAAATCCAAGTGAGAACTCATGCCCCATTCGATAGGGGTCGACTAGTGGCCATGGAGGCATTCTCATGAAAGCTAGACAAACTGACACGTGGATGCCATCCCCATTCGCTAGGGACCGGTGGCTCGATGCCTCCCTTCGAGGGGATCCCATAAGCGTCTCTTTGTTTCAGCCTTGGATATGTCTGAGGGGGTCTCGAGAGTTCATTCTCCAGCAGGGCCTCGTGTTGGCTCCCCTCAGTCACCCCTTACTCGAGTGCTCGAGGGCGGTTGTCGAACCCTGATTGAGGGCCAGCATTTGCTCCTTTGAGGCTTAATGTGGGGCCGGGGCCCGTTGTCCTTCTCGTAGAAGGCATCGACTGAGGATAACTCCATCCTTCCATCTGTTGGGCGTGCCTTTTTATGCGAGAGCTGAAGTGGCACGGTCATGGTGGACCTGGGCAACAGCTAGAAGCCAAGCAGGTGACGCGTGTGCCTATCCCGGGAATCGAGGGAGCAGTTAGGTGAACACAATTAATGCGGACGGTTCGCTTGCCTCCTCAGCTGAATCCGCCCATTGCTCTTTGCCTCAGCTATAAATTCGAGGAGGTGGGGATCCATCCATTCCCCACTTTGCCTTCCTGCCTTCTCGCCGCCACCGCTGAGAGAGAGAAATCACCCTGTTCATCAGTGCAAAGGGGAGAGAGGGAGAGAGAGACTGGGAACCTTCCCTCTCGTCCGTCCACCGAGCAGATCCACGCTGCCGCCATGGTGCCTGTGTTCGTTGCCCCGGAGGATTGTCTCCCGTCGGTCATGATGAGGCGGGATTTGGAGGAATTGGTCGACGGCGGGCTTCTTCGTCCCGTCACCTCGGTCGACCTGCTGGAGTGGAGGGCTGCGTGGTGAGCTTCGTCAAATTCCACAAGATGGGATTTGGGTCACCCCAAGCCAATTCATGCGAGCCCTTCCCCACTTCTATGGGGTCGAGCTCCAGCACTTTTTCCCCAACGCCATCTCCAACACAGAAATTTTCATTGCCCTCTACGAGGGATACTTGGGGATGGAGCCGCACTGGGAGCTGTGGCTCTACCTCTTCAAGGGGGAGCACTTTACCAAGTTCCTCTCACCTGGGAGGAGACGTCTGGTCCATGCCGACAGCTCCAACCTTGCACTAAAGAGGGTGGAGCTATACATCCCAATGGGGTTGACTTCCAACCATGGCAGGTGGCAGGAGCAGTGGTTCTACCTTTGAAATGATGATGGCCTACTACCTCCCTATACCGGGCACGTCATTGTGGAGCGTCCAGAGCACTGGCTGAATGGGGTGGCCAAGCCTCTTCAGTCGAGGTTGAATCCCCTCCTTGATGCGTTGAGGACCCTGTACGAGCAGGGGCTGGACGCGGGGGTCATCGCCTGGGTGTTCCATAGCTGGAGGGTCCTTCCTCTGATGGCGTGCCCATCCGTCTAGACCAGATGGGACCTACAGCATCGCCTGAGGAGCTCGAGAGGTCCCGGATGTCGGCTGAAGATCTGCCCCTCGAGGAGGTCGCCAGGCGGGTGAGGGGTACAATCGCTGGCGGTTTCAGGCCGGAGGATGTGAATAGCATCCCGATGCTGCCTGAAAACGGCCACATCATTCTGGTAAGTGTTTTGACTTGTTGTTCTTGTGTTCCTCCCCATTCTTCACTCCATCTCATGTTCTTTCTATGTCTTCATGTGCAGGGCCAGATCGACTTCAGGGTGTCGGTGCCCCTAGTCAAGGAAAATGCCCCTGATCGCTAGGTGAGGCGCTTTACTGATCAGCAACTAAAGAAGTGAAACGATAGTGAGAAGAAGAAGAGGAAGAAGAGGAATCTCAAGAGCCAAGTGCTCAAGCAGCACCGGGCTAAACAGAAGCACGATAACCTTCTCATCGAGGAGTCTCCCTTAGAAGAAGATGAGGAGGGGGAGGAGGATGATGATGATGAGGAGGATGGGGTGGCGGCACATCTCACCCTCCACCTCCCTGATTTCCCCCATGCTAACATGCTTTCCGTGCAGGAAGACATCTTGAGCAGCCTGCCCCTCGGGCGTTGAGGGTGGCCTCAGAGCGATCTCGGGATAGAAGTCTAGTCGACACCTCAACTCGTGGGGGTCGACGTCTCAACATACGATTGGTGGGACTCCACCGGCTTCGTCTCGGGGCCTATCCGGTACGTCGCCGCCTCGACGCATGGTGCATGGACCCGGGATTAGGTAGCCTCGGGGGAGTGGGAGACGTCACCCTCGGCACACGGGGTGCGGACTTGGGGCCAAACAACCTCGTCGGAGCAGGGGGAGCCAAGAACATCGGGCAGTTCCAGATCCCGGATAGTTCCAGATCCAGGAAGGGTCTGGCCCAGAGAGGGGCCTCGAGGCCTATAAGGAGCCTGAGGGGGCCCAAAAGGACGCCCGTCATCCTGGTGGGATAAGTTTTGGTGTCCTAAGATCCCTTTCTCGTTCTTGTGATTTGCGGAATTGTTAGGTTCTTCTCCTCTTGTGTGTTGTACAGGCTCAAATACCTAGTGGAGGAGGCGAACCCCTCACTGGCAAAATGGCTTAGGGTGGACGCGGCCGCGAGGATGGCGGCTGCAGCAGGAGGTGCGACCTCAAGACCCCTGTCAATGTCAGAGGCGGCCTGGTTGTCGCAAGCCCAGGCAGTAATTATTCAGGGAAAACTGACGGGTTCCGCTCTTGTTGCAGGCTCGAGCTGCTCGGGGGCCGTGGCGTGCGGTGACTCCGCCTGAGGCCAGACGCCGGAGAGTGCGGGTGCTGCCCAGGTCTTGACGCCCGTGGCTCCTCCCACTGGCTAGATCGAGGTCCTCGCTATTTCGCTCGAGGGGGAGCCCTCGACAGTCGTGAGCGAGGGTTAAAAGACAAGGATTTTGTGGTTTCCCCTCCTTCTGTAGAGGGGTGGGAACCGTGGCCAAAGGGACAGCACGAGGTGGAGGTGCAGCGGAAACAGGAGCAGGAGAACCTGCAGAAGAAGGAGGAGGAGCAGCTACAGAAGCAGTAGGAGGAGGAGCAGCTGCTGAAGCAGTAGGGGGAGGAGCAGCTGGTCTTGAGCCAGCCAAAGCAGCAGCAGCAATAGCGCTAGCAGCCACATGAGCAGGAGCAGTAGCAACTACAACACCAGCAGGAGGATCCGACGCTCTTGGACCCCCCACCTCAACAGCAGGACAAGCCGCTAAAGGAGCCGGTGACCTCAAGCCTCCCGCAGTAGCAGGGGGAGGCCGCGACCACCTCGAGCCTACTGCATTTGTAGCGGAGCGCGGCGCAGGGGGTATCAGTGGTCTCGAGCACGTCACAGCAGCAGCACGAGGAGACGGCCACCGCAAGCCTGTCGCAGTTGCACCGGTGAGAGGAGGGGGATGCCCTTCTGCTTGTCAGAGCATTCACCGCTCAGGGGCCCCTCACAGTCCCAGCTGGTCTGCCCATGGCTTTTTTGCCATGGCGGGGTAGGCAAGCGGTGAGGCTGAGTCATCGGGTGCTGGAGCGGAGGTCGAGCCGTCATTCCCTACCCTGGCCGAGTGGGTGGCTCGTTATGGTGGTTCACCCAACATGGTGAACCACATCACGTCATTAATGCGGGAGAGGATCAAGAGCGCCTCCCCTCTTAGGGCAAGGAGCCCCTCTTGCTCTAGGACCCGCTGGAGCTCGACACCCCCGAGGTCAAGGTGGATGATCCGTCGGAGGTGGCGCACTGGGAGGAGGTCGAGGAGTATTGGGCATGGATGGCGCACGCTCTGAAGCTGGTCGTTAAGGTCGTCACTGAAGACTGGGCCGGGCCTTCTCGGTGCGTGATTTTCTAAGCATGCCTGGTATGCGTAGCTTTTTAATTCGATGTCTGACTTCCTACTTCTTGCTTCTAGGATCTGAGGTGGCGCTCCTATGTGAAGTCCTAGTTCCTCCATGCGACGTGGAATGGACAGGAACAGGTGCGGTGCCAACTTGAGGCCGGCCGGTCTGCCTAGGACGAAGTGGCCCGAGCTGAAGAGGAGGCAAGGAAGGCTAAGGAGGAGGTCGTTAAGGCTAAAGGAGGATGCCGCGGCGGCGAAGGAGGAGACGCGAAAGGCTAAAGAGGACACCACCTTGGCTAAGGAAGAGGCCAAGAAGGCTAAGAATGATGTCGGCCGTGCCCACGAGAAGGCGTGGAAAGCCCTCGAGGGCCTCTCCCTATCGACGGAGCGCATCAAGTCACTCGAGGGGGAGGTCTGAGACTTCGTGGAATGCATCAAGGGGCTCAAGGCCGATGTTGCTCTAGTCTCCGAGGCTCGTGATGCCCTCAACATCTCAGCCGGGGAGGAGAAATGTCGCGATGACGCCCTTGCTGCCGAGGTCGCCACGCTGAAGGGGACCCTTTTGCAAAAGAAGGAGGCCATTGTCCTGGCGGGTAGGACGATTGAGGACCTGCAGTTCAAGAAGATAGAGGTGGTCTGCACCTTCAAGGCAGCCCAGAAGGAGCACAACAAGGCAGTGGACGCACCTGCAGCCCTCAACACCCATTGCTATAGTAAGTCTTCTTTTGTAGCTCTGAGTTTCTTGTCTATGTATCCCACTTGCCGCGATCAACTCCTACTCTGCCTCCCAGACCTCGAGGTGAATATACTCACCGTTCGGACAACTTCCAAGGCGCTCCAGGTGGGCCTTTTGACTGAGGCGACATTGACCAACAGGCTCCGTGTCATGATCAACGGACTCTGCGACTCCTGGGGGTCGAGCCCATGGAGGAGGCCAGGGAAGAGGTACACAGGATTGCTCTCGTCGATTGGCTGTACTACCTCAGGGCTGTCATGAAGGATCACGTCTGAAATGCACTCCACATTGGCATGAAGCGGGCGATGGTGGTCATCTAGTCTGGTTTCATGTACGACATGGCGTCGTCTCCCATGGATTCATCTCCGACCTTACCAAGACCGACACCGAGAATGAGGAGAGGCACTGGGCCTTGATTGACGTTGCCAAGGAGCCGAGCGAGAAGTTGGCACAGTTGTTCGAGCCCGAGGTCCTTCCTTTCGATGGTGAACAAGGTGACAGCGATGAGGTTATGGTGATGGGGCCTGTGAGCCGAAACTAGGCAAGAAGGCCCATGTAATGAATTAGTTTTTGTGACATCGTGGCCCTGTGGGCCTTAAAACACTTATGCATTATCTGAAATGCTTCTGGGTGCTTTTTATCCTGAATTTCTTATCTCTTTTTGCTTGGTTCTTACTTTTACTAAGTTTTTGACGCATGCTCAAGTCCCTTGAGGGGGAAGTGAGTGGAGGTACTGTAGCCTAGGGGCGTAGGTGAGCTCCCGGCTCGACAACCCACGACCCATAGGGATTTTGAGGCATTTTTGACTAGGCAAAAGTAGAACGTCGAAGCATGGGAGAAGAAGAAGAATGTTGAGTTTCAAAAAAAGCTCAAGTTTTTTGAGGACTTCAGGGGGTTCCCCCCTTTTGCCCCCGAGGGAGGCTCGACTCTAAGGAAGCAGAGTCGAGGCTACCTTTTATAAACGAATAAGAAAGTATGCTAAATCAAAGCCATTTTTCATTTATACATTCATGATGCCATAGCTATACAAAATATGAGAAATGTACAAGGCCTCGAGGCCCTAGGGGTAAAAGCGACGTAGTTGTTCAATGTTCCATGCATTGGTGACGGTCTCACCCTTGCCATTTGACAGCTTGTAGGTTCCTGGCTTCAGCACCTCGGCGATGATGAAGGGACCCTCCCATGGCAGAGTTAGCTTGTGGCACCCCTTGTTGCTCTATCGACGTTGGAGCACGAGGTCGCTGACTTGGAGGTCCCTTTTGCGTACGTGCTTGTCATGGTAGCATCGCAGCTTCTGCTGGTACCGTGTCGAGTTGAGGAGGGCCATATCTTGAGCCTCTTTGAGCTGGTCGATGGCATTGGCAAGGGCCTCCTCATTCGTCTGCTCATTGTAGGCCTTGAGTCGAGGTGGCCCATACTCGAGATCTGTAGGAAGGACGGCCTCGGACCCATAAACCATGAAGAATGGGGTGAATCCTATGGCTCTGCTTGGCATTATCCTTAGGCTCCATAGGACCGAGGATAGCTCGGTGGCCCACTTCTTCCCATACTTCTTGAGACAGTTGAAGATCCTTGGCTTGAGGCCCTGTAGAATCATGCCATTGGCATGCTCGACCTGGCTGATAGTTTAGGGGTGGGCAACTGCGGACCAATTTACACGGATGTGGTGATGGTCACAGAAGTCCAAGAACTTCTTTCTGATGAACTGCGTGTCATTGTCAGTGATGATGACATTGGGGACCCCAAAGCGGTGGATGATGTCAGTGAAGAAGGAAACCGCCTGCTCGGACAGAATGTTGGTGATGGGTCGAGCCTCGATCCACTTGGTAAACTTGTCGACGGCGACCAGCAGGTGCGCGAAGCCCCTAGTTGTCCTCTTTAGAGGTCCGACGAGGTTGAGCCATCACATGGCGAACGGCCAGGTGATGGGGATCATCTGTAGAGCGTGGGCGGGGGGTGCATTTCTTGGCGTAAAATTGGCATCCCTCGCATGAACGGACGAGGTTGATGGCATCGGAGATGGTGGTCGGCCAGTAGAAGCCCTGCCGGAAAGCATTTCCAATGAGGGTTCTTGGCACAGCGTGGTGACCGCAAGCCCGAAGTGCAGATCTTTGAGCAGTTTCCTGTCCTCATCGATGGTGATGCAGTGCTGGAAGATGCCCGTGGGACTGCATCGGTATAGCTCTTTGTTGTGGCCAAAGAGGACGTAGGTCTTGACCCATCAAGCGATCCATCAAGCCTCGGTTCGATCTTCTGGGAGCTCCCCCTCCAATAAGGCAGTAGAGGAAGGGTGTGCGCCAGTTTGGCTCAGGACTTGGAGGTGGGATCGACCCTTGATCTCCATGACCTCGGCCCTGGTCAAGGGGGCCTCGATCGAGGAGGGAAGCTCGATGGCTTGTGGAGTGGCCTCAGCCCCACGCCCTAGTCGGCGGAGGGCTCAGACAGATCTCTCGAGAAGATGTTGGGCGGGACAGTGCCTCTAGTGGATGCAATCCTTGTGACCTCATTAGCGGCTTCGTTGTATCTTTGCACAATGTGGTTGAGCTCGAGGCCATAGAACTTGTCCTCCAACTTGCGCACTTCCTTATAGTAGGCTTCCATCTTAGGATCATGGTAGCTAGAGGCCTTCATGACCTAGTCAATCACGAGTTGCGAGTCACCACAAACATCAAGACGTTGGACCCCAAGCTCGATGGCAATGCGCAGGCCGTTGATGAGGGCCTCATACTCGGAGATGTTGTTCAAGGTAGGGAGGTGAAGCCAAATGACATAGCGCATATGGACGCCTTATGGTGAGATGAAGAGCAGGTCCGTGCCCGCACCCGTCTTCATCAGCGACCCATCGAAGTACATCGTCCATAGCTCCACTTGGATCTATGCCGGAGGAAGTTGGGTATCATTCCACTCGGCGATGAAGTCCGCCAGCACTTGAGACTTGATGGCCTTACATGGAGTGTAGGTGAGGGTCTTGCCCATGAGCTTGACTGACCACTTGGCGATTCTCCCTGCGGCCTCCCGGTTCTGGATTATCTCCCCGAGGGGGAAAGATGAAACCACAGTTACCAGGTGGCCGAGGAAGTAGTGTTGGAGCTTGCGTCACGTGATGACGATGGTGTAGAGCAGCTTCTGGATCTACAGGTAGCAGACCTTAGTCTTCGAGAGTACCTCGCTGATGAAGTAGACGGGCAGCTGGATGGGTAACACATGCCCTTCCTCTTCGCTCTCGACCACTATGGCTACACTGACCTCCTGGGTGGTGGCGGTGACATAGAGTAAGAGAGGCTCGGCTAGGTTCAGATGCACGAGGACCGAAGGCAAGGTCAGCATGGCTTTCAGCTTGGCGAGGGCCTCCTCAGCCTCGAGGGTCCAGGCAAAGTGCTCTGACTTCTTCAAGAGATGGTACAGAGGCAGCGCTTTTTCTCCAAGACGGGAGATGAAATGGCTAAGGACCGCGAGGCAACCTGTGACCTTTTGTACGCCCTTGAGGTCTCGAATCGGGCCCATCTTGATGATGGAGAATACCTTCTCAGGGTTAGCCTTGATGCCACGCTGAGAGACGATGTACCCCAAGAGCATGCCTCGTGGGACGCCAAAGACACACTTTTCAGGGTTGAGCTTGATGTTCTTAGCCCTGAGGCATCCAAATGTGATTTTGAGGTCTTCGATGAGGTTGTCGACCTTTTTCGACTTGACTATGATGCCGTTGACATAGGCCTCGACCGTCGACCCTATATGTTCGCCAAAAACATGAAGCATGCACCGCTGATATATCGCCTCGGCGTTTCGAAGGGCGAAGGGCATGGTAACGTAGCAGTACATGATAAAAGGGGTGATGAAAGAAGTCACGAGCAGATCAGACTTCTTCATTTTGATTTGATAGTAACCGAAATAAGCATCAAGAAAGGAAAGAGCTTCACATCCCGCAGTTGAATCGATAATTTGATCAATACGTGGTAAAGGAAAAGGAACCTTAGGACATGCTTTATTCAAACTAGTGTAATCTACACACATCCTAAATTTCCCATTCTTTTTCTGAACCAGTACAGGATTAGCTAACCACTCGGGATAATGAACTTCCTTGATGAACCCAGCCACAAACAGCTTGTTGACCTCTTCCCCGATAATCTTGCGCTTCTCCTCGTCGAAGCGACGCAAGTGTTGCTTCACCGGTTTTGACCCGGCCCGGATCTCCAAGGCGTGCTCGGCGAATTCCCTCGGTATGCCTAGCATATCCGAAGGACTCCACGTGAACATGTTGGCATTTGCACAGAGAAAGTCCACGAGCACTGCTTCTATTTGTCGCTGAGGGTAGCGCTGATTGTTAGCGTCTTCCCGTCGGGGCTGCTTGGGTCGAGGGGGATCTTCTTGGTGTCCTCGGTGGGCTCGAAGTTGCCGGCGTGGCGCTTGGAGTTGGAGGCCTCGGCGGCTAGCCTATCAAGGGTGGCCGTGATCATGGTTGACTCCTTGACGGCATCCCCGTTCTCAACGCACTCAACGTCGTAGTCATAAGCGTGCTCGTGGGAGGGGCCGACAGTGATGACGGCTTTGGGCCCTGGCATCTTGAGCTTGAGGTAGGTCTAGTTGGGAATGGCCATGAACTTTGCGTAGCCGGGCCGGCCGATGATCGCGTGGTAGGTGTCATGGAAGCCAACGATGTCAAAGGTGAGGATCTCCTTTCGGAAGTTCGTGGGGGTGCCGAAGCAGGCAGGGAGGTCGATGCGGCCAACGGGATAGGCCTTCTTCCCCGGCACGACTTTGTGGAAGGCCCTGGCACTAGGACTAAGCTTCTCCCTCGGGACTCCCAGAAGGTTGAGGGTCTCCATATAAATGATGTTGAGGCTGCTACCTCCTCCATGAGCACCTTGGTGAGGCTAGTGTTGACGATGATGGGGTCGACAACGAGCGGGTACACTCCAGGCCTTGGAACATAGTCTGTATGATCATCACAGTCGAACATGATGGCCGTACTTGACCAGTCGAGGTAGTGAGGGGTAGACCAAGTGTGTAGACTGAGTGAGTCTGAAGGAGTTCTCCTTTTCTTTAGCTAGCCCTGCGCCCCCTTTCATAGACCAAGGAGGGGCATGGGTGTACAAGAAACCCTAGCGGGGCGGCAAGGGCTATCGTAAGCAATGACGTTGAGGATCGATCATGTCGTGGACACTGTAGGGGCGTGCGCTGAAGTGAAGTCAAGCCCTGTAGTAGCGTGCGTGATGATGAGATTCGCCCTTTCGAGATGTCACGACAAAGTCGGTGATTGACTGGTCCTGATGATGATGCTGGCGTACCTCAGCAGCGTGGTGAAAGACGTGACCTCTTGTCAAGGGCGTACGATTTGCAGCAGATGGCGTACGGGGAGTGGTTGAATCACTGACCAGGGCCGCTGAGAGCCTCCATCAAGGGGTACCCAGGGAGCCTCGAGGCCATGTGGATAAGGACGAACCCTGAGAATCTAGGTACAAATGTTGACATTTGCATTTCGAGGGGGTGCCCGACAGGGCACAGTGGGCCGTCGAGACCCATTCGTGGGTCGGCCCATGGTGACTTAGCTCCTGGATCTTGTCCTTGAGCATTCGGGCCTGAGTTCGCCAAGGATTATAGCTGGAGATCATGGTGGGGGATTTTGTTGATGACATTGAGATTACTTCATTTCATCGAGGGTTAAAGGTACCCCCTTATCCAGCTACCTGACACATCCTTCTGTATGGTGGGTTGCTCGATGTTTGTGCAATATGTTGAGGAGATCTTGAATTTGTTGTAGTTATGCTTGAGAGATCTCCCCCACACTTATTTTTTGTACCTGCTTTTATTTTAACAAAGAAAACAAAACAAGAGTGACTACAACAAGCAAGAGTTCTTGGGGTTCATTAACCAAATTTCAACACCATGTCAAAACTTGGTTAAAGAAGGCAATTTTAACCTAAACACCATGCTTAATTTAAAAGTGCCAACAGGTATACTATATATGATCGTATACAAGCATACCCAAACTAGAGCATAAGACAAAAACATGGGAACCATGAATTTGAAAGATCATAAGGACACAAGTATGAGCGAAGGTTTTGGTGAACATTTATTACCTTTTGCATAACTAAGTGTTCTTACCGGTAGCGTATGTGGATTTCTTTGAAGATGTTGCACTGGTGGCGTGGTCGTACAGGCTCCAACTCAGGTAAACCATCAGGCCGGATCACACACACAACTATTGTATATGGACCTTGGGCCGTATAGGTGCAATGGCATTCATGAGGAGACTCCTTCTTTTCTATTTTTATAATTTATATATATTTATATCTCCGATGCATTTTTATTTTAACTCATTCTTTCTTTTTTTAATACTCCTTCATTTCCTTTCTTCTTTAGATAACTACCGATGACCTTCGGCAAGGGCTCAACATTTATAGTCTGTTGGCAAGACTTCCCCCTCTTCAGTGCTCTGTAGCTGTATGAAGAAACTCGGGAGAATTCTCGGGTTGCCCTGAGATTTTTGCCGTATTGTTGACACGCATAGAAGCAGAAATTTGAGCAATCTGGGTTTCTATCATTTTATTGAAATTCAGTTGATGTTTAACAAAAGAAGACAGAATTTAAAGTTTAGCATTTACAGATTCAAATATTTTATCATTAAAGGAAAGATTTCTAGTAAGATTTACATTAAACTTAGCTTGTCTTAAAACAAAATCTTACAAAGCAGGTTCATTGGAATTGTAATTTGAATTGAAATTAGAAGAATTACCTGGTGGGCGGTTACGGTTGTTCCACCCATTATTACCTGGTTGTTGATGTTGGCAAAACCCATTGTTGATGTAGGACGCTTCTTCCTGGGTTTCGAGATAGCTGTTCCCCCAATGGCCAACATCTCCATAGACTTCACACGTCATGTGTGAGCCTATGGCTTGGACGGTGCCTCTTGTGGGCTTGGTGGCACAGTCGTCCAACCTCTTTATTAGGAGGTCTATTTTTTCTGTAAGCAAATCCGTCTCCTTCACAGAATACATGCCTTCTTGTATTTTTCTTCCTTCTCCCCA
The DNA here is from genome assembly GCA_023333625.1 of Bothriochloa decipiens. Lineage (NCBI taxonomy): Eukaryota > Viridiplantae > Streptophyta > Magnoliopsida > Poales > Poaceae > Bothriochloa > Bothriochloa decipiens. The sequence goes on along the minus strand of CM041636.1, from coordinate 29,578,499 downwards.
GTTTTGGTTTGCCACCATCTTTTCGATGAGTGCAGTGGCATTCTTGATGGTGAGGAAGAGGAATGCCCCTCCAGCTGTGGCGTCAACGTGCCCCTTTGACATGGCCATCAGGCCCACGTAAAAGTTCTAGAGCACAAGCCAATCTTCCATTCCATGGTGGGGACAGGCTCAGACGTAGTCCATCATCCTTTCCCATGCTTCAGGGATGGACTCGACTGATGTTTGCTAGAAGTTGGATATCTCCCCCTTAGAGCACTGGTTTTGCTCGTGGGGAAGAACTTGACGAGGAACGCCGTGGAACATTTGTCCCAGTTGTTGAAAGCTTCCTTGTTCTAGTAGAACCACTATTTTTCCTTCCCCATAAGGGAGAAAGGAAACAGGCGGAGCTTGATGCTAGTTGGTGCGACGTCTTTGATGATGATGGTGTCGCACAACTCAAGGAAGTGTTGAAGATGAGCATTTGCATCCTCGTTTGGCAAGCCACAGAACTGGCTTGCCTGCACCATCTTGATTAGGCCGGTACGGAGCTCGAAGTTTCCATTCCTGATATTGGCAGCGGGCCCAACGGGCATGTTGGCAACAGCAAGGGTGCAGTAGTCACGAAGTGACTTGGCCATGATGATATTAGCGGATGATGCAAGAGTGAACGGTTTGTCTGCCAGTGGAGTAGCAGAAGAAGAAGCAGTACGAGACCTGTTCTTCCTTAGGAGTGCCTCTAGATCATCGACGAAGTTGTTCGGCAGGTTAAAACCACTCAAACACTATCTTGTTTTCTTTTCATAAAAGGAGGAAGAAAACAAGCGAACTTAGCCTGCCTAAACTATGGCTACCATTGCTTATTCTGCAATTAATGTTTATGCCAAGCTAGATGTTTTTATTTCCTTTGCCCTCCCCAGCAACGGGGCCAGAAATGCTTGTTGGCATTTCTTAATGTCATCACAAAAGATAGACTAAGAGTCCATTCTTAGTAATGATACTAGAAACATGTATTGACATCCCTAACCACCATTACGTCAAAAGAGTAACTCTCGGCCCTTAACGGCGCCAGCCAAGGTAATGCACTCTGGTAATAACAGTTAGAAGCGCCTAATTGGACTTCCTAACCATCACTACTTACGATATGCAAAACTGAAGCATGGCGCCTTGGGGTGCACAAGAATTACACCCCTTAGGTAATGGTACTTAGGTACGCCAATCATGATAGCTCAGTATGAATTTACAATAAATTCACAAGTGCACGAAACTATCATTGTAGCATTTCAACCCATGAGTATTCAGGGGTGTCGTATTTATAATTTCCCATAGGAGGGCAGGATGAATGCATCTAGCTTTGGTATAAACATGATCACTTATTGAATGCATAGGTAGACATAGCATAGGTAGGGGTAAATCATAGTTCAAAGATAGTGGACACACATCTGAGCCAACCTCAAGGATAAAAGAGAAATAAAGAATAAAAGAATATATCTAACTGAGCAGGCATTGGTCATATACAGCTATGCAAAGAACTGTTAAAAACATCTAACTAGCATGTCTAGCATCAGGACTAAGTTTGGGATGACAGGGAGATCCCCACAGCTAGTCTGCTAGCCGATAGAGACTTTGCGAACTCCTACTCAATACCCAAATGGGGGAGTGCTTGGGATGGACAGGGTTATCACCACCTGCCCACCTACCCCTCTGCTCGTGGGGCACCGCATATCCATCAATCTTCGCATACCCAGGCAACATGTCCATATAATTGGAAACAACTCGTAACCCCCTAGGACCCCACCCCTTCGGAGTGACAGGCTAGGTTAAGAGCAACTGAGAAGGCACGACAAACCATCACCTCATCCCTAGTTCTTCCTCTATTCATACTAATTCAATGAACAATGAAGAACAATGATGAACATGTCAAGAACATAACACATAAACTATATGCTAGTTCATATATCATGATCATAACATGAACAAGACTATAGTTCATAAGCATTGCTATATAAATAAGATAAGAACTTGAACTTGGAAGAGAACATTGTATTCATACCAAGGTGTTCATCTTCTTCCAAGGAGACAAGCTCTCCTTGCTAGCTCTTGCCTTGCTCTACTACTAAAACTAATCTAAAGTATACAAGTGAGGAATGTGAGGTGAGTGGCTCCAAATGATGGTGTGTGTCTTGGAGGGGAGATCTCCCTCTCTTTTATAGTCCAACTTGGTCGGTTTCGGAGAGATAAATATGGAAGCAGGTGAAACCGCCTTGAGGGAACCGCTTAAGAACCGCCTGTCGAAGCTCGACCCAAGATGGGCTCGCCAGGGGGGCGGCCGGTCTCGAGGGCGATCGGTCCCCTGGTGGGGCCTGTCGGCCACCGCCTTCACGTGGTCGGTTCACCTCTGGGCCTAGACCTCTCCTGTGGTTACGATTGGGCCTAGAATGTTAGTGAAGGTGGGCTTCTCTTCTTCTTTTGATTGCGCCTTCTCTGAATACGAATTCTAGAATGCGCTTTCTTTATGGTTATTGTGCATTCCCACGTGCCACACCTGCAAGTCAAGTATACACCAAAACTTGTGAAAATGTTAGTTTAAAGCCCTACCTATTATTTATTTTAGTAACATATTGGCAGTAGAAAATAGTCTCTAAGGACGGCCAACAGGAGCCCATACCGGAGGCATGGGAGAGGCTGCAAGAGTATATTCAGGCTTACCCCCACCACGGCATGGAGAACTGGCTGGTGCTCCAGAACTTCTACAAAGGGTTAACACCCATGTTGAAGGGCACCTTGACGCTGCTGCTGGTGGCGTGTTCTTATCACTCACCGTCGACAGCGCTACAGCGCTAATTAATAAGATAGTGGAGAATCAAGCTAGGGGGAAGAAAGAGCCCCCGCTAAAGAATAGAAAGGCATGCATACCATAAAGGAGGCAGATATGCTTGCCACAAAAATAGACCTCTTGCTCAAGAAGATTGATGAACGTGTCGTCAGAGATACACCCGGCACCGTCAACGCCATAGACACTTGCATGACGTGCGAGGTCTGTGGTAATGTTGGCCACAAGGGCAATGATTGCCCTGAGACCCATGATGACACCGCATACATCAACAACGGATATCGCCAACAAGGAGGCAACAACGGCCGAAACAACCAATCACATCATCCATTTCAAGGTAATTCGAATTACCAATCTAATTACAATTTGAATCAGCCTTCTTTGAAAGATCTTGTTCTAGGCCAGGCGAAGATAAACGAAAAAATTACCAAAAGGTGCTTAATAATGATAAAATTTTGGAAAACATAAATACAAAGATATAGGGTTTATCTTCTGCCGTCAAGAACCAGCTGAGCTTTAATAAAATGATAGAAACCCAGTTAGCTCAGATAGTTGCTGCTACACCCGCTGGTAATAGTTCGGGAAAGATCCCGGGGCAACCCGAGGTCTCGCTCGAATCTGTTAACATGATCTCGACAAGGCTTGGTAAACCTTCATCGTGGGGTATATCTGTTCTTGACAAAATGGGTGATCCCAGCTGTCCGACGATCACGATCGCCATCAGCCCCCATACGATCGACAACGCCTACTGTGATCTTGGGGCTAGCATCAATGTGATGTCCAATGTGACATACGACAAGATCCTAGGTGGACCCTTGTCTCCCATGTCTTGCAGGTTGTAGATGGCAGATCAGTCCACCAGACATCCCGAAGGGCTGGCTGAGGGCATATTGGTAAGAATCAGGGATGAATATGTCCCTGTTGACTTTGTTATTCTTGACATGGGCAACAACATCGCACCTTCACTTGGCCTTTCCTGTACACCACCAAGGCGGCAATCTACACAGGGAAGGGAAGTATCGCCCTTAATTTCAAAAGTAAATTTATAAACATGCCTTTTAATGGTTATCATAAAAATATTGAAAATAAAAAGAACCTACCAGAAAGGCAACCCGAGCCACCTGTCACTAACAAACAGGTATGGCGGGTCAAAGCGGCACCATTCGACCCCACTTCTTCCGGGATAGGTGGGCCCTCCACAATCACCAGATGAAAAAGGAAGAAAGTCCTGCTCAACAGACTCGAAAAGGTGAGCCCTGACCGACAGGTAAAACTGGTAAGTTATCTTTTTTAAAAAATATATATATTAAATAATTTCTTTATATAAAATTATTTCTTCAATAAAATGTTTTCAAAAAGTATTGTTCACGAAAATCCTAAAAATTAACATTTTAAAATACTCAGAATTTCCCATTTATTAAAACTATTTTTAAAATAATTTATGAAAATTAAAAATACCATCAAATTGTTGGAAATTCAAAATCTGGATGAGAATCTCGGGAACGGTCGAGTTCACAACAGCCACAAATTTGAAATGGCTGTTGAAGCCACCAGCCAAAGCTGGGCAGCAGTCCGACCAGACCTAGGGCGCGCACCAGGCTTGGGTCGAGTGCCCCTATCTTGGCTCTGCTAGCGTGGAGCCAAAGCCAAACGGCTAGTAGCTGTTGCCCTCCACCCCTCCAGCTGGTGCACTCGCCTATAAATAGGAGGTTACCCAGGGTAAGCTTCACTCATTCCCTTCTCACTCCCTCATTTTCATTCTTTCAAGCAATTTCCAACAAGTTTGAATAAGAGCAAGCACTAGAGTGATTCTCGGGTGTGGAAAGACAACATTTTCCACTAACCCTTTCAACACCAAAGAATTTGCTAGCTTTTGTTCCACCATGGTGAAGCTAGGGATGATCGTCAGGTGAGCTTCCGGGAGGTGCTCCAAGTGTCTCCATGGAGAATTAAGCTCTCAACATGAAGCTCCCGACAAGTTCATGCAAGAGCTAGCGGAGGAGGAAACCGCTGGAGACGAGGAGGGCGAGGTGCCCCCAAGAGGAGGGTATCGACGAAGCCGACGCACCATACCTCGAGCTGCAGGAAGGGCGAGAGATGCAAGCATGCCGCCACCTCAAGCATCGTCTCTTCCTCCACACACAATGTTCGACTCCACTCTCCTCCAAGCCATAGGTATGGATGATGAATTCGAAACCATTTGGAAGCATGTTGGTTGGGAGGCAATTGAACCTATGGATGAAGATGGTTCTTGCCTCCTAACCATTCAATTTCTCTACACCTTGCAAATGCATGATGATGAAGTTTCTTTCTGTCTTTATAAGCAAGAGCATCATGTTCCATGGAGAGATCTTAGTGTGCATCTAGGCTTTAATCATAGGTGTTCTGTTGAAATTGATCATGTTATCTTTGGTTTTGAGCCCAACAAGTTTTAGGAAGATATTTTTGGTAGGATAGAAGTTGGTTCTTTCAGAGCTCATCATACCCAGATTCATCATCCTACCTTGAGGTTTATGCACCATTGGATCTGCATGACTTTCTTCCCTGCTGGTAAGATTAGATTGGTAGACAAAATAGAACTCAAGTTGCTCTATGCCATTGTTAAGAAGATCAAGGTTTCTCCTGTCAAGGAGATGGTTGTGCACTGGCTAGGCAGCATTAGATATGACCATGCTATTTCTTGCACCTCCCTTGTTACTCGCATTGTCAATGCCCTTGGCGTGTTGGACGGTGAGCCTGTTGAGTTCATCACCATCCCACGCCCCATGTGTGATTACCCTGTCTTGTTTCAGGGTCACACATTGAAGACAGAAGTTGAAAATGAAGAGATTTATTACTATTTCCCTGGCTATGCAAATAAGTACCGATTACCTAACCCAAAACTTAATTTATATAGTTGCCAGGTACTAACCTTTGATCTTAAGATCTATGAACAAGTCCCAGGGAGAATCTAGCCAGAAGGACGCAGTGAGCTGGTATAGCAGATGAGGCAGGACCTAGCCACTATGAGGAAGGCGAAGCTGAGGCTAGCTACTAGGGAGAACATATCCCTGAATGGGCGCTACCTGCACAACAGTAGAATGACAAGATTGGGTGGGAGCAATTCATGCCCCACCTCAGACTAACAATGGAGGTTGGGCAAAAGTAGACTCAGCTGAGTGGGCTCGGCGCAGGCACGGATACAACTCCGATGATTACCCACCGCCTGTCCAGCCCCCTCACAACCCAGAGCTGGAAGCCCTCAACACCCATGTTGGAGAGTTGCAGATTCAGACAGGAGAGCTACCAACCTCATTCAACAAGTTTGCACACAACACGACCCAGTGGCAGTACCAGCAAGACCAAAGGTGGGACATGCTGACTGCACAGATGCAGTAGCAACAGGAGCAGTGGGAGGCATTCTATAGATTCTAGGGCTTCTACCCTGGACCATGCGCTATGAGCTAGCTTGGACGAGGACCCCCACTCAGGTATCTACATTGCATATTTATTTTTTCGCATTTTATTTTCTTTTTAGCATGTTTAAATTCCCGCAATCATGCATTGAAAAAAAGCTAAAAAGAACAAAAATATTTATTCCATTCTATATATATGTGCTATGCAAATATCTAGTTCAACCCTTGTTGAGATGATGAATAGTTGCTTTGTCTTGTGTTTCATCTATACCCATGTTATAATTGAGCTTTATCTAAGATTTGGGTTTATCAGCTAATAATGCCTGATCTGAAAAACTTGGACTAGTGGGCTGCATATGTTTGATCTTGTCTAAGTTATTGCCTGATATGATATGGTGACATGAGCTGCGCTATGACTTTGTTTTGAGTAAAACTTGACATCCGGAGCAAAATTTTCAAAATGTCTAAGTCCATATGACATTCTTCATTTATATAAAACCTTTAGTCATATGGTGCTTGTGGAATGTTGAGTTGGGTCAAATTGTTGTGACCATAGTGAGATTATGGTCATGCACCCTAATTGAGATTCACACGCACCCACCTAATAAAGCTAACTCTCACCCTGAGAGTTGCGCACAACATGCACCCATCCATCCACCAAAAATACGCCAACTCTTACCCTGAGAGTTGTGCTCCATTTCTTCGTCCACCAAATAAAAATGCTGACTCTTACACCAAGAGCTGCGCTTTCCTTATAAAAAACCTTACTCCCTGCATTCGCCATCATGACATCTCTCCATTCAAAAATTCTTCATATGCCAATAAAGGATATGGGCTATGCTAATATATATATCCATGCCAAGGGGCATGAGTGAATAAACAGGAAGCAAATTCCAAAATACCCGTTCAAAAACAAATATATATATAATAATAATGATCTTTGAGCCCATATCCCTCCGATCATTACATTTCATCCAATAAAAGAGAGTCATGATGCATGGAGTATCAAAAACATTTAGAATTTAGATTCCACCACCATCATATTCCACACACTTGCACATCTCAATCAAGGTATATGATTTGTATCTCCTTGTGGTTAACCCTGGGCGTTTGGGTTACCCGATTTTTTCGGGTCAGGTAATTCAAAGTTCGGGTAATGAAAATTGCTACCCGATATTAGCCCTGAAAGCACTAACCAAAATTTCGAGTACCCAATTTTTCGAGTTCAGGTTCGGGTATACCCGATCTACCCAAATTTAATAAAAATAATAAAATACACAAAACTTTAGTTGTAATTTATACATAATTTCATCAATAATTTATGTATAGTTTCAACAAGAATTTGTGGAGAATAATATATTATAGTCATTGTTCAAACTAAGAGAATTATATTCTAATAAAGTGATAATTTCGAGTGTTCTACTAACAAAAAATGATAAATACAAAGATCAAGACAAAACTTTGGGTAGTTCGGGTAGTTTGGGTACCAGAGCGTATTACCCGAATTACCCAAACTAATTTCGGGTAATCAAAATCACTATCCGAATTTAGGATCGGGTACCTCGGGTTCGGGTAATTCGGGTCCGGGTTCGGGTAGTTCGGGTATGGGTAATGGGTATCGGATATTTTGCCCAGGCTTACTTGTGGTTCAGTTTTTGACCCAGTAATATATGTGATGCAAGTATGCCCACCTTTATACCTGTCCAAAACTCCACTCTCAGCTTTTAGTGGTAAGATATAAAAGGCAACACTACGATGCCTTTGGTGAGGTAATCATACACATTGTGTGATCGAGAGAATCATTTGAGGAACTTACTCTTCTTTGCAAAAACTTTCAAAACTCTGGAAAGATCAATCTATCTTGCAATCGCCCAAGACCTGAAATAGCTAAAAAGCCCCATCAGATTCGAGATAATAATAGGGTGGATAGCTTGCTGATTTACTCAAATTGAAGTTGAAAACTTTGTTATAACCTTGGTAAATTTGAAATATGATCAGCATCGCAGGAATTCCTGATCAACAACTCAAAGCCCAGCTTCGCTCGAGACGAGCAAAGGGTAAGCTTGGGGGGATCTTGTTGGCGGTCCTTAACTGCTATTTTACACTACCAATTAAAGACTAAAAAGGGGCGAATTATATATTTACATGCACATATACATTTATTTCTAACCCAATTCCACTTGTACTTGAAGAAATATTATTTTGCAGGAACATACAAATAAGTACAAGAATTTCACTCAAGAAATACCCTTTCCAGAAAGCATAAAATCAAGGGATCGGGAAGAAGTCCACTCCGGGGCCAAACTGGGCCGAGTGCACCACATGGTCATGGTCCAGGTCCAGGCCCACTCCACAACCGACCATCAAAGGTCGGTCAGGGGGAGGCGCAAACCAGGGGCGCGAGCACCTGGCCTGGCGCGCCCGATCCAGGCGGCCAACCGGGCCTAGCCTTGGCAAGGCGGTTTGCACCTTCCATCTGAGGCTCAGGCGGTTGTGCACTTGATGAGATTGCCCCCGAACCGCCTTCGCCACCTATAAGAAGAGGAGGAGAGCACACCCCTACACACACACCATTTGGAGCACTCTACCTCTCTCTACATTTATCCTTTAGCTTAGCAGTACTTGTTGGAGCAAGGTTAGAAGCTAGCAAGGAGGGCTTGTCTCGTGGGAAGCAAAGCTACTCTTGGTAATATTTCTATGGAGAGTTCTTCCTTATTCAAGTTCTGTATACTTATATACATTATCATATGTGAACTAGAGTATAGTCTTGAGCATCATATATTCGATGATTATGAACTAGACTATAGTCCATATGAGAATTGTTCATCATGCTCATACATGTTCTTCATCGTTCATATGATACATGTAATACCCGATTTTAAGGAGAAAACCAGATACACACTATATGTGAGTCTTTGAAGACAAATCTCACAACCAGCTACAATCAAGGGTAGTATTAGTAAACAATGCTTAATAAATAACGTACATAGTAAAAGAGAAATAAATACCCTCAGGTAGCTATCAACGAAAAGAAAACTCTAATCTTTAGGTGTAGACTCCACTCCACTGGATCTAACTGACTGGTTGACAATAAGCCTAAACTTCTTCTGAGGTGTGGGGGAATTACCAGAGTGAGTCCATGTCGAACTCCGCAAGTATAGCAAAGGTAGTTTAATCCCATAGCCACATGATCAAGTGAAATTGAATAATGAATTGTACATAAATAAAACTAAATGAACAAACAATTCCCTTAGTTTTCTGGGCCGCCCTGTCCGTGGGCACGGACGATATATCGATTTAAACTCTGTGCAAAGGTGTAAACTTTCACTGTGAGCTGTGATTTACCCTTTCGCTCGAGGCCCGTCGACCTCTTAGCCCACTACCAAGGAAGGCTGTCAGGGTTCACTATGAAGCCTTTCAAAAGTTTGTCAAGTTAGGGCCGCTAGGTTTCATCAGTCAGTCTGTGTGATACAACCAGTCCCAAGGATCCACAGTCTGCTTATCCCCATTTGCGCCATAAGGGTAACCTCTAACAAGCTAGAAAAGAGCTTCATACTGAGCTAAAGCTAGAGCCATATAACTCTTACAGTTGTACGGTAAATCCTAGCTTTTGCCAAAGGATAACATTTATTATTTATGTTCATATCACATTTCATTAAACAAGCTCAAGATCATGGTCATAGAAAGAAAAACCCAAACTATATTTTCCTTAAACATAGATCCTCCTTTAAGTCCCTAATCCTCATAGAATCACTTCTTGATCTCCAACTCCTTCTTGATTACCAACGCAAGGCTCACCGACTAGATATGATCATAGAACACCACACAAGCATTCGAGCAATCATACATGAAGCAAATAATAGAACTATATGAGAACAGTACACCAATCATAATAAAACAAAATCGAAAGTTGGCAAAACAATTCTAATCGTTGCTACGATCACATAGACGTTAAGTCCACCGAAAACGAAGTTAAGACGGCGAAGACATGAATTTTTGAAGATTTATCCTATATAATGCATTAAATATGAGCTCGGAATCTAAGAGGTACAAACAGACTATCAGCAGCACCAGCATATTACAAAATTACGAACCCAACGCAATTTCAATGGACCAAAATAGAGTTAAAATGAGCATTTTATAAACATTTGAATACAGTGGCAAAACTATAATTTACTAAAAATGTTTTCTAAAAAGAATTACGCTTTCCAAGGTCGAAAGCGTAAACTGATCATGCACCAAGGCTGGACGTATTTCATTGTGTTCTTGGAATTATTTGTTCTGTAATAAAACAGCCAAAATAACAAGATGATGTCACGATGATGTCATAAAAGCTAAGATTGACATCAGCAACGCAAGCAAACAGGCATGGCGCTCGGTGATGGCCATTGACGATTACAAACTCCTCGTCGACGAACTAGAATAGGCAGACGTGGTACACCATTCAAAGTGATGCAAGAAACAATCGACAGAGGAGGGCATCACCAACGTGAAAGATGGAATCGAAGAGGAACCGAGCACGGGGTGCGGCTTCGGACAACGGACAGCGACACCCAAGTGAAGAAGCTCGGCACAAGGTCGAGGGCACCAGCAGAGTTACGCCTGCAGGCCGACGTACGGCGACGAGGATTAGCGCTGGCTTCGTGAACTCAGCGGCGGCGCTAGGGCATCGATTGCGCGTAGATTGGAAAAGAGAATACGGAAAGGAGGCAGCGATGTTTATAGGGCGGCTGGCGTGGCACGGACGCTCAAACGTCTCGCGGAGTCGGGCTCTGATGAGGACATCAACACTAATCATACATCCAAGTCAGCCA
>CM041636.1:29513928-29547481 GCA_023333625.1 Bothriochloa decipiens | reverse complement strand
TGACTTGGATGTATGATCAGTGTTGATGTCCTCATCATCAAGGTTGAAAGCGTAAACTGATCATGCGCCAAGGCCGGACGTATTTATTTTATTCCTTGAATTATTTTTTAAGAAAATGGCTAAAATAAAAAGATGATGTCACGATGATGTCGTGAAAGTTAGGATTGACATTAGCACGGCAAGCAAGCAGGCATGGCGCTTGGTGATGGCCATTGACGATTACAAGCTCCTCGCCGGCGAACTGGAATAGGCCGACGTGGTACACCATTAAAAGTGATGCAAGAAATAATCGACAGAGGAGGGCAAGACAGCTCACCAACGTGAAAGATGGGATCGGAGAAGAACCGAGGACAGGGTGCGGCTTTGGACGACGGACAGCGACACCCACGTGAAGAAACTCGGCACAAGGTCGAGGGCACCAGCGGAGTTACGCCTGCAGGCCGACATACAGCGACGAGGATTGGCGCTGGCTTCGTGAACTCAGCAGCGGGGCTAGGGCTTCGATTGCGCGTAGATTGGAAAAGAGAATACGGAAAGGAGGCAGCGATGTTTATAGGGCGGTTGGCGTGGCACGGACGCTCAAACGTCTCGCGGAGTCGGGCTCAGATGCGGACTTGAAACGTCGTGCTCTGGTTTGACTCGAGCATAGGGAACAGAGAGAAGGAAACATCAGTGCGGCTTGGCATCAGGCAAGGACATGAAGAGCTGGACCGGTGATGCACATAACAAGTAGAGGAACGGAAGAAAAAGGATAAGACGCACTCCTATATATCTTTGGCCTGGCTCGTAGCTTCTGTAGATGGCCATCGCTGGACAAACCAACAGGCCGGAAGGATCATCGACAGAAAGGAAAAGAAGGACATTTTCTTTTTCTGAATGAAAACTGAATTTTCCCAAAGCAATTTTAAAACAGCCTTGAAACATTTTGATTAACGAATGAAATCAATCAGTACAGTGAAACAAATGCAGCAGCATGCATGTTCAACATGTTCCAAACCTTAAAAGAACGGAAATTTTTCGGGTGTTACAATACACAAGAATGGTGATGATGATAGGTATAGGGTAACGGTTCGTTTTTCCTTTGAGTTTGCCTATGTCCTAGCTCGTCCATCCGTAGGATGGGAGTCCGGGGTGATGTAGGTAGTTTCTTATTATGCACGCGTGATGTCTGGATACGAGGGAGCCTGCGGATATGACGGCATGCCACGGTTGAGGGGTAGGCGGCGGGGAGTGACCTAGTCCCGTTCGTTCTTCGTAATGCCCCACGTTTGTATGTCGTGTAGGAGTTCGATCCTGACTTGTTGCTTGACCTGTATATCATGTGACTCAGCTATTCAATGCATATGTATAAGATGTGCCTGCTCCACGTAGTTGTTGTTTTATTCTTCCATTTGTTTATTATTTATTTTATATTTATCCTTTTGGTACATCCAAGTGTGTGTCCACTATCTATCCATATGATTATCACATACCCCTGCACAACAATTCGCCTCACTTCGATGATATGAAGTCATAACATTTATATACTAAGGTACCTGTACCCGCCTTCTTGGGAAAATATAAATAACGATAACCTGATAATACTTTCAGGTGAAATGCTACAATGATAGATCCATATGCTTGCGGATATTTCTGAAAGGTTAAGATCTATCACATGGCAATCCTTGTGTCGTTACTAGAGATTCAATTCTAGTAGCGATATTAAAACCTGCCTACACAAAGGCGTTTCTAGCGTGACTGCCAGAGATGGGTTCCTTACCTGTCTTTTGGTGTTCGCGCTAAGAAACACCAACAACAACCTACTGTATCCCCCCACCTGCAGAACAGTAATAAAAGTCGGCAATGTTGGTATTAACTTACAAATGTCTATAAAGCAATTCAGACTAGCGATCTGATATCCATGCTTGTTTGCTAACAATCTGAATGTATCCTAGTTGACGATACCCATGTCGTAGAAGGAGATGATCTCTCTAGGCAACCTCCTATATCCCCCACCTGCACAATGATAATGAAAGTTGGCAAGGTTCTTATCAACTTACAAATCTCTATAAAATAATTCACACTAGCGATTTGATATCCATGTTTCTTTTCTAACAATGTGAATGTATGCTAGATGACGATACCCATACTGGAGGAGACGATCTCTCTGGGCAACCTTTTGTATCCCAACACCTGCAGACCAATAATGGAAGTTGCCAGGTTGGTATCTACATTCAAATGTATATCATTCAGTTCACACAACCTAATGGATATCCATGCTGCTTTTGTAACTGTCTGAATGGTTAAAAACTGTGTAGATCAAGAGCTGTCAACAAAGAAGGGAAAGAGGGGGAAAACTAAAGGACTTATGCTTGAGAAATTGAACAGCTCATTGGGAGGACAGATGTTACGCATCTCTGTTGCCGAGGGGAACAGAAGGCCACTTGATCTAGTATAAGCTGCAAAGTTTTCCTCACTGGCCACTATACTAGTCGTGAAAGAGATAGAAATTTTGCCACATTTCAAACTTTACAAGAGACATGACGGCTTGGTCTATTTCCAGAAATTTTTGGATGGGCTAGCTGTATGTATCGGCAGCTTCATTATATTGCACTATGTCTTGAATAGCTTCGTAGTTGATTTAATTTGCATTCACACTACTGCAGGCGAAGGTGGCCATCGACTCGAAGCATCTTCCAACTAGAGCAACTTGTTGGAATGTGTTTAAGTGTGCTTTGAAGCAGGAACGCTACAGGTTAAAGCAAAAGTACTTCACTAAAGTCCCTGCTGTTGAGATCCGTACAAGCTCTTCTGTCGATTCCATGAGCAACACGCAATGGGAGGACCTGACCAACTTTTGGTCTAGTGCTAAGAACAAGGTGTGTGTGTGCGTGTGTGTGTGAACTCATCGATTTCCCATCTAGTCTTAATATGGTCTACTTGTGCTGATTTCTAGCACAAATGTCACTATAGGAAGTATCTAAAAAGAACAAGCAAAACCGTGCAATGTTGTAAGTACCTTCAGTATCTTTCCTTGAAATCCATCTCAGCCATTCTGCATAAAAGAAGAAAAACTCTCAGGAGCAAATATTTCATCATCATTCAATTTTGAATTTGTAGAGAGCAATCAATATGATCCCTGTACATTGTGTTATGTAATATCTGTCTGCTCTAGGATGAGAACTACCTATGCATTATTCTTATTCCTATGTGTTCTCTATTGTCAGTACGCTGATGAAGACCTATGCATTACCTATTATGTATTATTCTCCTGTATTTTTCAATTTAAGTCCTCTTACACTATCTGTATGTTTAATGCTTGAAATTTTCGCAGGAAGCTATGGGAAGGATGCAGGCAGCCCATGTTCCTGAAGGGTAGGAACCAATGAGTAGTGCTGATGTTGTTTGCAAGGTCATCTGCCTGTCCCAAGGCAAGAGTGAGTCCGAGGTCAGTGGCAACACCCTTTTCTAAGGAATGTTGGTATCTCGACAAGCTCCGCCAGAAGAGACGTTGAAGGAGAGGGCCCATCATCAACGGCTATTCGAAGAACAGCGAAGTTTCGCTGCCCTCGTCGATCAACCGAAAGAACTGAAGAGGATGACAGAGAAGAATGCAATGGAGATTTCGGGGTTCCAGAAAATGCAAACCTCCTTGGACATGAACTTCCGTGAGGAATTTTGTCGCATTGAGTCTTCTGGTAACTCTACGTCCCCACCTATGGCCTTGTTGGTAGGACCATGTGATGGTTGATGTGTGGGCCTGTGTGCCAGTTTGATGTGTGGACTCGTGGTCTGGTTTGTTATGAAACAATGGTAGTAGACTGCTGGACATGCATGGAATTGTAAATTACTGTATGCGATGATTCCAAATTGGTTATTGTTGCCGTTTCTAATGGGTTTATGTGATGCTTCTGAATCGGGTTCAGTGACGCTTGTGAAATGTTTTCTGTGATGAAACAATTTCCTTCCATGGACTAACCAGGGCAGCCCACATGGTCTAATAAAAGATGGGCACGTGGACGGGCCGAATGCATTACGCGTGGAACTCTGTGCGCACAACACGTGGGCTTCTGATTACCCGACACATTGAATGAGCTGTCTAGCCACGTGGCCGAATTTTGAAACGCTGCTTGGACGCTCGCCACAGTGACGCGTGGTCAAATTAAAAACTGCGATGTGAGCAAGTAAAATACAGACAGATGAGAAAAGGACAGCATGAAACGTGTCCCAATGAAAACCTGACATGTGGTACTATTCTGACCTAACACGTGGTCCTGTAGGAACCCAAAACGTGGAAGCAGCAGCGCACACCACAGTTTAGTCATGGAAACCCAATCTTCGGCGACAGTTTCTTTAAAGTGTCATTCATAAACATGTGTGACGCGAGTTCCGCGACGATGGCGTTTTGGTCATAGATTCATCATGGAACTAAAATAGTAATAAATTTCGCACCTACCGTAACAAAAATAGTTCATCAAGGTATGTCATATCTCTACTAGTGATGTGCGGGTGGCTATAAAAGGGAAGGGAATAATTTGACAAGGCGGGCCCACGCATCAGCGGTAGCGGGGCGGCGAGCAGGCGTGCACGGCGCTGGCAGGCCCTTGTTGGGCCGATCGGCCAACTGGGCTAGCCGCGCGGTGGAAACTGGCCGTGCAGGTGGCTGTGTTGGGTCGGCTTGGCTGGGCCGCGAGTGCGCGGGGGAGGCAGGCCGGCGGTTGTAGCTGAGCTGGGTTGCACTAGGCGGTTGGGCGATTTGCCCTTTTTTTTCCAGCTTTAATCTAATTAAGCCATGATCATATGTTAAAAATGTCAGTGACCATGGTGCATGCACCATGATAGGTCTACTAGGGTCTCATGGTTAATTTGGTAGCTATATTCATGGTTAGTCATATATATACACATATATACACATGTGATATAAGAGTTTATTCGATTTTATTAATTATAATATAAAATCAATAAGAAGCAAATCAAACTTTATAATTAAAATACAAATATTTCATCTAACTTTAGGTGCTAATTGTGCAACAGTCAGTGGGTTTCCTACGTAACACTCACCAGTCATAGGTTATTTTAGAAAAAAATTTATTTGTTTTGAATTTTGGTATTTGAGATTTTTAGGATTGTTACAGCTTCGACCTGCATGTGCGTCAGTAAAGTCCTTTTTTACAACAATTCAGAGCGCAAGTTGAATCGTCGAAAAAACAAGCACGCAACAGCTTCCGTCATCCCCACGTACGGAGGAGGCGAGCAATTTTTTGTTTGAAAATTCACAGCACAAGTTGAATCCTCGAAAAAAACAAGCATGCAACGGCTTCCGTCGTCCCCACATACAGAGGAGGCGACCACATTACATCCGACACCTACAAGCTGTGCTCCACTCTAGGAACCTTATCGCTTTTGCCTTGTTTATGTTGGTTCCCCGAGCTTATCCTCCATAACATTTTCATTTTTTAAAAAAAAGGAAAAAACGAAGCGCTCTATTATTAGTAGTACAAGTACTGGATGATAATACATGGTCGTACAGGATCAGGATCTAGTACATGTCAGACATTGCGTGCACGGTGCACACGTATGACGCAGCCGCAGTGTATACCGATGGTACTACAGTCCGATCTGTTCTTCCCATGGTCGGGAGGAGCTGCTCATGTCACGCTATTGCCACTGCCTGCCACTTTGGACGAGGTACCGGTGCGGGTGCGGCCGCTCCTCGCCAAGGCTGTGCCGGTCGTAGTTCAGTGCCTGGCGAGAGGCCTGGGGCACTGCCCACCACCGCGGCGCGCACATCAGCGAGACGCAGGCTGCGGCCGCCGGTGAAGTGTTTTGCCAGTGGAGGTGAGCACTCGATGGCGGTCTGGAATCCGACGGCGGGCTGCTACGCGGTATGGACGACGCAGGCGCCGGCGTCTTCGGGAACAGGAACGCCCAGATCTTGAGCGACTGGAAGCGGCCCTTGCTTGCCTCGTCGTACTCCTGGAGCAGGTTGGCGAGGTCGTCGTCGCACGTCACGGAGATGAGCGCGTCCAGGTCCTCCGTCGGTAGCTGGCACCGCAGGTACGCTTCCCAGCCGCACAAATCCCTCAGCTTCCGCTGCAACTCTGCCGACAGACACGACCACACGTAACCGAAATAAATTCAGATAAGATAAATTGAAGGATTGTTCAGAGGACTTGTGTAGATTCGTCGCCAGAAATATGCACCGAAAAACTGGAGGGGACGGTCCACGGAAAGGACTCGATTGTCGCCGCCGACGTAGCGCAGCGTGCCATCGGTGTGGCGGGGCAGGATCCTACCGCCGTAGCTGCACAGGAATTTGACGCTTCCCTTGGCGACGACTGCAGGACTCACAGAGTCCGGCTTGATGACGCAGACGACATCGTCGTCAAGGGACCCGAATGACGAGGTGCAGGATGAAGACGACGACCACGAAGTTCCCGGCATGCTCTAGTAGCAATCTGAGGAGCACAGTGTACATGGAGTAAGCTAAACAGATCAGTAGCCCGCTGGCGAGCTGCCCAGGAGCTGCTCCTAGCCGCGTCTGTGCAGCCTACCCGCTTCCTTTATATGTAAAAAGGTCGGCTGGAACGTGGAAGGAGGGTATCGATCCATGGCTGATGCATGTCCCACGCCTAAACAAGTGGCGCTCGATAGCCTCGGCCTGGTGAACTGCCCATCATCCATGAACTGTTGATGAGGATATGTAACAAATTATTACATGTTACAGTATTTTTTTTTTTTTGGAAGTCCATGTACAGCCCGGCATATGTAGAGCTGAGGCAGCAGCCAGCTAGCGAAGGTGCCTCTCAATGTTTCTCCACCGTATCTGGCCCGACACCCAATCAGCGTCCCGAGCTAGATTCGTCTCATAGTGGGTTGTCTCGAGACTCGAGCAATGGGAAGAGCACCACGTCGGCAATCATATCCCTCAAATATTCCGTGACTTATCAAGCCGGGCGCGCGGCCCGCCTTCTGATAATTCAGTTGGATTTTGCAAGACCGAGGAAGCGTAAAGGATAGAAAATCAACGAGACAAGACAACACGGTGGCGGAACTGGCTGCTAGCAACGCGGCGTGGCCCATGGGGCGCCACGCGAGGCCACTGGAGGGCACCACGTACTGACAGCAATGGGATTCGTCATGTGTTCCACTTGCGGCGTCCTCAGGCCAGTTTCAGTACAGTGTTTCACTATACAGTTACCAATAAAATGAAATTGTGCATGAAACTGGCCTTTTCCACGGCGTATAATTTTATTGCACAGTTTCATATACTCTTTTGGCTTTTCTGTGGGTCCCACTGCTATCTCCCTTCCTCTTTTCCCCACCGCATCCGCCTGGTCCATCTTTGCCCCTCGCTCGAACGCGCGCGAGCGCGCGGCTGCCCTTTGCCGGCGACACTCGCGAAGGCGGAGGAGCAGGGCGGCGTTCTCGGAGGAGCAAGGCGGTGCTCACGACGGCGGCGGCCAGCGCGACGGGGCTGCGTTCGTAGAGGAGCCCAGCGGCCAGCAGGACACCACGCGGCAGCGGCGCTCGCTCCCGGGGCTGAGGAGCACGCGCGGCGACGGCGCTCGCTGCTGGCTCTTCGCGACGGCGCACCCGCAACGGAGGAGGTGTGAAAGGACCTAAATGGCCTAGAGGGGGGTGAATAGGCCTGTTTGAAAATCCTGAAACTCACAAACTCGAAATGCGGAAGTTAAATACGAACCGAAACTTCCGGTGGGTTTGGATCGGAAGTTCCGGCGACCAGAACTTCCCGTACAAATCGACCAGAACTTCCGGTGCCCTACAGAGCTACAAAATCAGAGTGAAATGAGTTGTGATTTCAATTTTGATTTGATTGTTACCACACCCTCCTAGATGTTGACGACGATGATGATGTTAAAGTCCACGAAGCTTAGCACCTCACCAAATCGTAGATCGGCTCCTCCAACCTATGAATTTCAGGATAGAGAGGAGGAACACGAAGAACACAAGAACAAGGGTAGTCAATGCTACCTCCACAGCAAGACACAAGATTTATACCGAGGCTCGACAATCCCCACGAAGGAGTTCATACGTCCTCGTTGTTAAGGTAACCACGAAGGCCGGACCACGAAGGTCTCCTTCCTCAACAACCACGAAGGTAAACTTGAGGTATCCACTAAGAATCAAGGTAATACAAACACTTCGGGGCACCCTCACAAATGAATCAACACAGGCAACCACGAAGAACGCCTAGCCAGCTAGGGTTCGAAGAACCCAAGAGCTACAAATGCAAACCAAACCGGCAAGACGAGGAGGACAAGTGCTCAAGTTGGCAATCGATGCTGCCGCTCTCAAATCTCACATCCATAGCTGAAACAATCGAGGATTGAAGCTTGGAAGCAAAGGGGAGAGAGAGTGGGCGAGTTCAGCTCATAGGAGATTTTGGCAAAACTTGGGCGTTCTGAATGAATGGGCAAGTGAGAGAGAAATGGAGGTGTGAAAGTATATATATACTCAGCCTCAGAAGCACTACCGGAACTTCTGGTGGAACACACCGGAACTTCCGGTTGATTCGAGATCCGACCATTGGGGTATGAGGAAGTCAACATTCAGATTTGGATGACCGAAACTTCCGGTCAGAACACTGGAACTTCCGGTGAGCACCGAAACTTCTGGCCGGAGATCGGAACCGAATACTCGCACGCAGTCGCTCCTGAAAAAAGAACTACCGGAACTTCTGGTCCGAGTACCAGAACTTCCGGTCTGGGTCGGAACCTCCGGTTTAAGGCTGGAACCCTTTTCTTGAACGCGGTCGCTCGCGAGCATAGAACAACCGGGACTTCCGGTCGTTGGATTAGAACTTCCGGTGCACCAGCTGCAAACGTTTTAAGTGAGTGTGTGTGCACAGTGTCTCTCAAACGCGATAGCTAAACCAAAATGAGCAATTGTAAACTTCATCTAGCTATTCTAATTTGCATCCCTCTTGATAGTGCGGCGTTTCCTATAACTCTATTTTAAATAAAAAAGAGTAAATCGATTGAGTCGAAACGCCTTTCTTCCATAGAAAATTTAGGGGTGCTTGAATCACCACATATATTCATTTAAATTTTTCAATGGACTAACACCTGTGAATAAACTTGAATAAACTTGTTAGTCCCTAATTTGATTATCATTAATTATTCAAAACCCACTTCGGAGGCGAATGCACTTACATACTCCCCCTCTTTGGTAATTGATCACAACTAACTTAGGCTTACAATAAATTAAAAAAACTAAATCTTTTGAATCCCAAATTTTATGGAGAGCTCCCCTAAATGTATGCATAGGATTTTGAATTTCAAATCTTGAATAAAATCAACATAACATACATTTAGAGCAAGCTCCCTCTAAATTTTGTAATTCGTGGGGTGCCTAAAAAGTGTGTGTGACAATAATAATCTGTGATGCTTATTATAAGATATATCACAAAGATATAATTAAAAGAATATGAATGGTTATGCAAGAAAGAAAAAGACTTAAAATCAACATAACCATTCTAAAAACAACAATCATCATCACAATATCAAATATAGGCCATCACATCATGATATATCAAATAAGCATAAATGTTTAGCCTACAACCATTCATCATACATAAATAGTTCAAAGTTCACCACATAGTTCACCACGGAGATACAGTTATTACAAACCAATAAATGGCTATCTTATTACATCATAATAAAGCCTAACACTCCCCCTTTGGCATCAAATGCCAAAAAGGGTAGGCACGGTGAAGCTCCAAGGATAGCAAAAAGAAAACTAGAAGGCATCATAGTCATACTCATGGTCAACGTAGTAGGAGTACTGGCTCCTGCCAAACGGCGCTGAAGAGGAAGAGCCAGCCTGATCGGGAGGAACAGAAGTGGAGGTCCAAGTGATCTCATCAACCTCATCAAAGATACCACCAAAGGTGCCACCCTAATCAGTGTTCGGTATGGAGTAGCCAATAGGAAGAGCAGGGCCATAAGAAGCATCACCATGAGGAACAAAGCCCTCTTGTGTAGTAGAGTCCTGCTCCTGTCCTGCAAAGCGCTACTGTCCATCAGAACCCTCTAGTGGAGAAAACTCGTACCCTGGGTCGACATGTCCAAACTGTGTAGAAGCACCGGTAGAGGCCCATGCATGGCACTCCACTCCTCATAAGGATTTCTGAAGTTATGGAGCGGAGATGAAGGAGCAAGGCCAGAATTCTCCTCCAAACAGTGCATGCGGCGATCTTGCTTCCTCTAGCAGTAGCAAAGAAAAGACATGAACCTGGTGAGAACATATCTAGTAGCATCACCAACACCACGACCACGACCACGGCCACGGCCACGGCTAGCAGGAGAACCGTGTGCAAAAGGAGCAGCATCATCACCATGTCCAGTAGTAGCACCATCACTTGTACCATCACCATCATCATCATGAGCAGTCCCACTGCCAATAGCCACAGAAGCTTTGCCTTTGCCCTTTCCCATGTGAGGGGTCAAATGTTTCACATTCCAATCAGGATGAATGATGTCACACCCAAAAGAAAAGCCTGTGACTTGCTGAATAATATAAGGAAAGCTCTTGTGGGAATCCATAGAGACATCTCTGATGTTGTGGCAAAGAAGATCGGTTACACTGAATCTCTTATCAAGCCCAAAGCAAAAAGAATGGTTGGAGCATGATTATGAAGATTTGTAGAATCCCCAACCTTAGGATCAATTGTAGCATGAATCAAATTGTTGAGAATATAGAATTGAGGCTTCAAATTGTGACTCGTCCCATTTGCTAGCATTAGATCCTTGTACAGTCTAGCCTGAATAAACTCATTTCTACCAACACTCCGAGGAAAGTGATCATATAAGCTCAATGCCTCTCTGTCAAAGTGATCAAACCCAAGAAGCCTAGAGAACAATGCAGTCCAAGAACCTTGTTCTTCTCATCCATCCATAAAGTATCCTAGAACAGGCAGATAATCTCAGTATTCCAATTATACTTGAAGGTCATAAGTGGCAGAATGCGCCACTACTGGAGCTTAGCAATCAAAGCATTAATCTGAGAATTATTGTGACCTTCTAAGGAGGAAAAGGAAGAGCCTTGTGCTGAATGATGGGAGTAGTGAGGCCCCTGGGACTATCCTTCATGCAAACAGATGCACAAAAATCTCTATGAAATTGAGACCAAAAGCGATAGTCCACAGCTTCATATTTGGTCCACTGAAAAGGATTCTCTTTGTACGGACATCCCTTGCTTGGTCCTTATAGTTGATGGGCCGCATTGAAACAACATCATTAGGATCTCGAGGCCCATGAAGGCGAGCATTCTGATTGGTTGGATGATGGGTAAGCTGACACCCGGCGGTGGCTAAACCAATACGGACATGTGAGCTGCGAACAACCTCAGGATCAACTGCACGACCCTCTACATCAAGCGGTGACTCACCATCCCCCAAACTTAGAGGACAAGGACGAGCACCACGGTGGGGATTAGCACGGCGCTCAACCATACTGCAAAACAAGGTGGCCAGGAGAAGGTCTTAGTTACGGCAAAGGAATACGGTAAGAGAACGAGCGAGTGGAGCTGCACAGATGGATTGTTAATAGTACGGCCAGAACTTCCGGTCGGTGAGGACTGGAACTTCTGGTGGCACTATTCACGGTGTGTTCCACACAGTTCTGCCGAAATCATCCAAGGAAGTTGCCCAAAACACATTCCAACAACATGTATCCACTAAAACCAGTGAGCATGCGCGAGGAAATGGTCTAGAACAAGGTACATTGAGAGATTGGGCATGAACTTCGAAGTACCTTGCTTCTCGAGGGAAAGAGACTGAATCCAAAGCAAGCAAAGCCTCCCGGCAGCCACCAATGCCACCCACGCGATCTCCAAGGCCGGGACAAGGTCCTCCTCAAAGGGATTTGATTTGGGTTGGAGGGAGAGGGAGATCGGGTGGAGGAACGACGGGCGGCAGCGCCGTCACCCAGGCGACACCGGTGGGCGGGTCGGGCGAGAGAGTAGGAGAGGAGAGGGGTGAAAATGAAAAGGTAAGAGAAACTTTGTAATTTTTACCTGGTGGCCCATTTTACCGCAGTCATTTGGCTGACCAGAAGTTCCGGTGGGGGAACCTGGAAGTTCCGGTCGGACAAGTCAATGCCAGATCTAAGCCAAAAATTAAAATAACAGACGGATCGGGCAACAGCCAGAACTCTAGTCCGGTCGATCGGAACTTTCGGTAAAGTCAGAAGTTCCACCCAACGATTGGAACAAAATGTTGACGCGCGCGACGAACAGCAACCGGAACTTCCGGCCATTGCCACCGGAACTTCCGGTAGGTCAATTTTCAGCCACAGCAGTTCTTAAAATGGTGGACATATAGTGAACAAGAACCAACTGAACACATGTCCAGATTTCAGGAAACCATTACAAAGCAATGGACATATAATTGAGATGTAAAAATAGATTTTGAAATTAGCATACAATATTTAGATAATGAATTTTGTGCAATATATTAAATCAAACAAGGTGTGCAAGATGTCATTCCACATTACGAGAATCAACGATATTGAGCTCACGCCTCGAAGCACAAAATCTTGACTCATCTAGAGGCTTTGTGAGGATATCGGCTAATTGTTTTTCGGTTCTCACATATTGAACGGCGATATCTCCTTTGGCCTGATGATCTCTTAAAAAATGATGATGGATGTCTATGTGCTTTGTACAGGAATGGTTTATGGGGTTATCGGCTAGCTTGATTGCACCCAAAGTCTCTCAAGGTTTGCTTCATCTAAAGTAGTTGGGCACAACAAGAGCCGGCCGCCACATACTCGGCTTCAGCGGTGGATAGGGCAATGGAGTTTTTCTTCTTTGAACTCTGAGACACCAAAGACCTACCAAGAAATTGGCAAGTCTCGGATGTACTCTTTTTTTCTACCTTGCAACCGGCATAATCCAAATCGAAATAGCCAAGTAGAGTGAAAAATGAGCCCTTGGGATACCATAAGGCAAGATTAGGTGTGAGCACCAAATACCAAAAAGTTCTCTTAACGGCCATGAGATGACATTCTTTCGGATTAGATTGAAATCTTGCACATATGCACACACTAAGCATAATATTGGGCCTAGATGCACAAAGGTAAAGCAATGAGCCAATCATGGAGCGATATACCTTTTGATCAATTGCTTTACCATCTTGGTCAAGGTCAAGATGTCCTGTTGTAGGCATTGGTGTTTTGATGGGTTTGGCCTTGTCCATGCCAAACTTCTTCAACATGTCATAGGTATACTTGGTTTGTCAAATGAACGTTCCTTCCTTGAGTTGCTTGATTTGAAAACCGAGGAAGAAGGTCAATTCTCCAATCATGGACTTCTCAAACCTCTTGGTCATAATCCTACTAAATTGCTCACAAAGCTCATCATTAGTACTACCAAATATTATGTCATTGACATATATTTGGTAAATAAAAATATCACCATTAACTTTGAGAGTAAATAAAGTAGGGTCGGCCTTTCCTATTTCAAAACCTTGTTTGAGTAGGAAATCCTTGAGACAATCATACCAAGCTCTAGGGGCTTGCTTGAGCCCGTAGAGTGCTTTGTGAAGCTTGTAGACATGGTTGGGATGGTATGGATCTTCAAAACCCGATAGTTGTTCAACATACACCACATCGGAGAGGGGGCGTTGAGGAATGCACTTTTCATGTCCATTTGAACAACTTGAAATCATGGTGAGCAGCAAAGGCAAGTAATACACAAATAGATTCAAGCCTAGCTACTGGTGCATAGGTCTCCCCAAAGTCTAGACCTTCAATTTGGATGTAACCTTGAGCAACCAATCGTGCCTTCTTCCTTGTGACCACGTCATACTCATCTTCTTTGTTGCGGAAGACCCACTTGGTATTTATCACATTTTGCTTGGGCCTTTCCACCAAGGACCAGAATTCATTCCGGGTAAAGTTTTCCAACTCTTGCATAGCCATCACCCAATCCTCATCTTGCAAGGCATCCTGCACCTTAAGAGGTAACATGGAGGAAACAAAGGAATAATGCTCACAAAAAGATGCTAAACGAAAACAAGTCATCACTCCTCTTCGTATGCTTCCTATCACATTTTCAATGGGATGGTCCCATTCAATGGATTGATAGACTCTTAGGTGAGGTTATGTTGTCCTTCTTTGAATTGGGCCATCATCTTCACTATCATAGTCAATGTTGGTCGGAGAGACCCCATCAAGGCCTCTCCCTTGATCATCACCTTGGTTGCTTTCATGAACTTGTGGTGGATCTTGATTTGCTTGTTCTCTTGAGTCATGACCAACTCTTGATGTGGAGGCATCACCATGGGCATTGGTTGACCCATGATCTATGTGAGTGTCATGATGGACTTGCACTTGTGCATCATCATCATCATCTTGTTCAACGGGCTTTACTTCACCAGTTGCAAGCTTCTTTATCACTTTATGTGAAGGCTTCTCTTTACCTACAATGTTCATATTGACTTGCTCCTTTTGAGAGCCGTCGAATTCATCAAAAGTCATGTCTACCATTATTTTCGTAAGACTGGTGGTCTTATTGAAACCACGATATCCATGTTTGTTAGTACCATAACCAAGTAGGAAACCTTCATCAACCTTCAGTTCAAACTTAGAGCTTTTGGATTTCTTTCTAAGTATGAAACACTTGCATCCAAAAACTCTAAAGTAATCAACCTTAGGCTTTTTACCGGTGAGAAAGTTCGTAGGTGGTTTTGTTCATGATCTTGTGGAGGTATAGGCGGTTGATTGCATGACATGCCATGTTGACCTCCTTCGCCCAATAGTCCTTCTCCAGAGTCTTATACTCATCCAACATTGCTCTTGCAACTTCTATGAGCGTTCGGTTTTTCCTTTCCACAACCCCATTTTGTTGGGGAGTGTAGGGGACCAAAAATTCATGCTTGATCCCTTCTTCATCAAGGAATGCTTCAATGTTGGTGTTCCTAAATTCTGTCCTGTTGTCACTTCTCACTCCCTTGATCTTCACATCAAACTAATTTTTAGCTCTTCTTGCAAACTTCTTGAAGATCCCTTGGGTTTCACTCTTTTCTTTCAAAAAGAACACCCAAATTTAGCCTGAATAATCATCAACAATTACAAAACTGTATTTGTTACCTCCAATGCTTATATAAGCATTGGGTCTGAATAAATCCATGTGTAGTAACTCAAGTTGTCTTGAAGTTGACATGACATTCTTTGCGGGATGTTTGGCTCCAACTTGTTTCCCCGCTTCACATGCACTGCAAATCCTATCTTTCTCAAAAGAAACATTTGTTAGTTCAAGAGTGTGTTCACCTCTTTGAAGGTTGGCCAAGTTCCTCATCCCAACATGAGCTAGTCGTGATGGCATAACTAACCCATGCTAGATTTTTCCTCTAAACAAGTCTCAGACCCCACTCTACTAGCTGTGAAGTCAACTAGATAGAGCTTGCCCTTTAGTTGACCCGTAAAGACAATAGAGAAATTCACCCTTCTAGAGACTTCCACACCCTTATCCGTAAAGAGACAATTGTAACCCACCTCATAAAGTTGTGAAACGAACAATAAATTGTATCCCAACGAATCCACAAGTAATACATTTGAAATTGAATTATCATTTGATATAGCAATTTTACCCAAACCAAGAATCTCTTCTTTACTATTATCACCAAATGTGATTCCTTCACCCATGCTCTCATTTGGTTGGAAGGAGTCAAACATTTTCTTCGCTTCGGTCATATGATTAGTGCATCCACTATCTAGCACCCAACATAGTCCACCGGAGGAGTGTTCCTACAAAAAGAATTAAGCCTTTGTTTTAGGTACTCAATTAGAATTGGGTCCTAGGGGGTTAGACACAGAAGATTTGGGCACCCAAACAGTCCTCAAGATTTGTCTCTTCTTGAGAGCACCCACATACTTTATAACAATTTTACCATCCTTATCCCAACAACACAAATAATCACAAAAGTTGTTCCTTGAGATAGGCACTTGTTGCTTGGGATCTTCACTTCCTTCTTTTTGATGTTCTTGTTGTCGGAGGAAGTGATAGGAGAAACCTCAACATTGTTTACCTTGTTGATAAGATCAACAAGAGGCACGCTCTTGTTGAACTTTACACAAGGCACACCATTTACCATGTTTCTCCCATTGGATTTACCATCATACCTATTGTAGCCGAGGCCATCCTTTATGTGAGGATGCCTAGGTGCCTTGTAGATTGTGGTTGTTGCTTATCCTTGCTCTTGCAGCTAATGTCCACAATAGCTTTCAACCTAAGAATCTCCTTTTCCTTCTTCTCTAGCTCAACAAGGTTAGTAGCATAAGCATTTATATCAACATTATAACATCTTTTACCTCCTTTACTAGTTGAAGCATTTGAGTCCTTAGAAGAAGTAGAAGTGCTCTTCCAAGTGTCATAGCTTACCTCAAGCTCATGATATTTACTTGTCAAGCTTGTGAGTCTTTCTTGAGCTAAACTATAATCATTCTTTATACTAGCCAAAGAGTCATTAAGTGAGGCATGTTCCTTAGTCAAGCGCTCATGTGAGTCCTTGGCCAAAGACAATTCTACACTTAACTTCTGAACCTTCTCTTTTTCTTTGGTGAGACATGCCTCTAGCCCTTGGTTCTTCTCCCTTTCCATTAGGAGCATTTCACTTTGTGACTCTAAGCATGTCTCATGCTCATCTATGGTGTACATCAATTTTAAGATTTTAGAGGCAACTTCTTTTCCATTGTTTCTTAATAATTTTGATAGCATAGTTTTCATCAAATTCATCATCATCATCACATTCATCATTAGAGTGTGTGGAAGTGTGGGATGATACCTTTGCCTCCTTTGCCATAAGGAAAGTGGGAGTGACGTCATCATCGTCGGAGAGACTGGCGAAGAACTTAGGTGATGAAGAAGTGTTGGTGAAGAATGATGTCGATGAAGAGGATGTCTCATGTATAGCAATTGCAGCTACACTCTTCTTTTCATTGTCATGGTCTTCATCACTATCATCATCGGATTGCCACTCTTCACCTATGTGTGCTTCACCTCTCTTCTTGTTCTTGTATTTCTTGTCACCCTCCTTCTTGTACCTTGACTTTTTGCCTTTGTTTTTACAATCCGTATCAAGGTGACCGACCAAACCACACTTAGCAAAATCTCTTCTTGTATACCTTATTTCCACCACTACTCCTCATTTTATCTTTCTTGTTTATCAAGTACCTTGCATAGTTTTTCACCATGAGAGCTTGTTCTTCATCAAGTTCTTCCTCAATGTCACCATGCTTGTGCTCGCAACATCCCTTGTTGCAATGACTTGACCCACTTGCATGAGATGCCGCAAGGGCAATATTTCTCTTTTGACTAAGTCTTTCTTTGGTCTCATCATCTAGAACTTCATGATGCATAATCTTTGCTATCATCTCTTGTGTTGTCATGGTGGTGTAGTTTTCTCTTTCCATTTTCACCGAAGCTAGGATGCTATTCTTGTCACTATATATTCTACACAGCTTTCTTGCTACAGCTTGTTCATCCCATCTATCACATCCAAGAGCTCTAACTCTATTGACCAAAGTCATGAATCTATCATACATTGCTTTGGTTGTTTCTCCTTCCATTACGGCGAAGTTCTCAATATTGTTTGATAGGAGCTCAATGTTTCCTATTCTCACAATTTTGTCACCTTCAAATGATATTCTCAAGGTTTCTCAAATTTGCTTTGCATTCACCATACCATTCACTTTGTTGTTGTCTTCCGGAGTGAGACATTGCAAAATTAAGGTTGCCACCGTAGCATTGAGATGAAAGTCTGACTCATCTTCGGGTGTCTAATCTTTAGGATCTTTGGGAATCTTCACGCCAATTTCAACCGCTTGCCAACATCTTGCAGCTATAAGATGCAACTTCATCCTATGAGCCCAATCAGTGCATCTTACTCCATCAAATGGAGGTCACTTGGCGGGATTGATCACTGGCATGTGAGCATTGTTCTTGCTTGTGCTTTCATAGTTATAGCTCGCTCTTGTATAGCTTTTTGGTGTCTTGTTTCCATCGTCACCTTCATTCTACTTTTCATGAGTTCCTTCTTGATTCTTCTTGTCAAGGATATTCTTCATCTTGTCCAGTTTCTTTTGCATCTTGTTCATTTGCTCTTCTTGTTGCTTTTATAGCGTGATGGTGAGCTGTGCCGCTACTTGTGTGGCTATTTCCTTCATTTGTGCATCATCCATCTTGGCCATTGTTACACCTCACGCGGTGAAGCGTGAATCGAGGGACCATGGCTCTGATACCACTTGAAAGGACCTAAATGGACTAGAGGGGGCTGAATAGGCCTGTTTGAAAAACCTAAAACTCACAAACTCAAAATGCTGAAGTTAAATACCAACCGGAACTTCCGGTGGGTTTGGATCGGAAGTTTCATGATGAGAACTTCTGGTGCAAACCGACCAAAACTTTTGGTGCCCTACTGAGCTATGAAATCAGAGTGAAATGAGTTGTGATTTCGATTTTGATTGTTACCACACACTCCTAGATGTTGATGATGAATGATGTTCAACTCCACGAATCCTAGCACCGCACCAAATCGTAGATCGGCTCCTCCAACCTATGAATTTTAGGGTAGAGAGGAGGAACACGAAGAACACAAGAATAAGGGTAGTCGATGCTACGTCCATAGCAAGACACAAGATTTATACCAAGGTTTAGCAATCCCCATGAAGGAGTTCCTATGTCCTCATTGTTGAGGTGACCACGAAGGCCCGAGCATGAAGGTCTCCTCCCTCAAGCAACCACGAATTTAAACTTGAGATATCCACTAAGAATCAAGGGTAATACAAACACTTTGGGGCGCCCTCACAAATGAATCAACACAGGCAACCACGAAGAACGCCTAGCCGGCTAGGGTTCCAAGAACCCAAGAGTAACAAATGCAAACCAAACCGGTAAGACGAGGAGGACAAGTGCTCAAGTTGACAATCAATGCTCCCACTCTCAAATCTCACATCCCTGGCTCAAACAATCAAAGATTGAAGCTTGGAAGCAAAGGCGGAGAGAGATTGGGCGAGTTTAGCTCACAGGAGATTTTGGCAAAGCTTGGGAATTCTGAATGAATGGGCAAGAGAGAGAAATGGAGGTGAGAAAATATATATACTCAGCCTCAGAAGCACTTCTGGAACTTCTGGTGGAACACACCAGAACTTCCGGTTAATTCAAGATCTGACTGTTGGGGCATAAGGAAGTCCACATTCAGATTGGGATGACCAGAACTTCTGGTCAGAACACTAGAACTTCCAGTGAGCACCGAAACTTCCGGCCGGAGACCGAAACTGAATACTCACACGCGGTCGCTGCTGAAAAAAGAACTTCCGGAACTTCAGGTCCTAGTACCGGAACTTCTGGTCTGGGTCGGAACTCCGGATTAAGGCCGGAACCCTTTTCTTGCACGCGGTCTCTCGCGAGCACAGAACAACCGAGACTTCCGGTCGTTGGACCAGAACTTCTGGTGCACCAGCTGCAAACATTTTAAGTGGGTGTGTGTGCACGGTGTCTCTCAAACGCGATAGCTAAACCAAAATGAGCACTTGTAAACCTCATCTAGCTAGTCTAATTTGCATCCCTCTTGATAGTGCGGCGTTTCCTATAACTCAATTTTAAATAAAAAAGAGTATACTGATTGAGTCGAATCGCCTTTCTTCCATAGAAAATTTAGGGGTCGTTGAATCATTAAATATATTCATTTAAATCTTTCAATGGACAAACACCTGTAAATACACTTGAATAAACTTGTTAGTCCTTAATTTGATTATCATTAATAATCCAAAACCCACTTCGGAGGTGAATGCACTTACAAGGTGGCCCACCCGCGGCCGACTCTCGCGCGACGGGCTCGACTCGCGGCGCCCACGCGCATAGCTGAAGCCATGCTCGTGGCCGGTGGCAGTCCGCACGCGGCCAAGCCCTTACCCGCGGCCGGCCACTGCTCACGCAACGGAGCGGCCTCCTGGCAGAGGAACCCGCTCGAGTGGCGGTGGAGGAGCATGTGGCGGAGAAGCTGGTCCTCCCTATTCCCGTGGCAGTCTGTAGAGCCGCGGCCTCGCACTCGCAACCTGGTGCCCGCGGTAGCCGGCCGGGCCGCGGTGTCGTGCTCGCGACCCTTCTCCCGTGGCGGACGGCCTCGCGTTCGCATCGTGGCGCCCGCGGCGGCCGGTGGAGCCACGGCCTCGCGCTCACATCTCCGGCACTGCCGGTAGCCACGCGCTCGTGACTCTTCTTCCATGGCAGACGACGGAGCCGCCATCGCGTTCGTGCCCATGCGCCGGCGGGCGACGATGGAGCCTCCCTCGCACTCATGCCCCTGCACCCGCACCGTGACCACAAGGCAGAGCGGCGAGGCAGAGGTGCGCGGTGACATACTTAATCGTGATGAAACGCCGGAGTCCCTCAATGCGAATTTCATCTAGTTTCACCATGTGGGAAACAGCGCCCGGATCATGTCGTGGGAATGAAATGATCTCCTTCTCTCTCCTCTTCGTTTCATGAAAAAACACCCAAATTGCTGATGTGGCAGCCCATTTAATATGCATGACACCGTCATGAAACCTCCACTGAGACTGGCCTTACTGCCAATGTCGACATAGTCAGTTAGAGATATGAAATTAAAAAATATAAAAATAATAAAAACAAGAAGAAGATTATGGGAATAGCAGAAGATTATGGGAGCTCAAAAAGGATCGTTTGTGAAAGATTGCGCTAGACAATCTATTTCAAAATCAATAGCTATTTGTTCTCTCTCGCCAATAAAATTCTTTCTATATATTAGCTATTCCAAAATCATTAGAGATATTATTACCGTTAGGGGGTCCGGTTAGGGGGTCCTCATCAATAGGCAACGTCGCTGGCCCTCTTGTCCAACCTAGGTCTTTTAAAAGGAAAAAGAAGACATAGCAAGAAAACAATAATTGTTGAATTTTACACATGCCAAGTAGGGCACTCACAATGTAGACTCTATCATAGAGTCTAAACATATTTATTATCTCGAACATTGTGGACTTGGAGTCTAAACAAGACTTGGAGTCTTATTTTTCTCACTCTCTCTTCAATAAATATACTGCCACATCATCAAAATACCATAAATAAGGGGTAATAAATAGTCTTAGACTCTGTGGTAGAGTCTTGCATTGTGAGTGCTCTTATTAGAAAGAAATAATACTTTGTCAATCTCAAGAATCGTTAACAATTCTTTTAAAGATGTTCATAAGGGTAGAATTTGAAGTATGTTCATTGGAATGAGTGTGTTGAGCGTTTATGTCCGTAATTATACTTTTTTTTTTCAAAAAAGGCCCTGTTCGGCTGATCCACTGCCGGCTGGTTCCGGCTGATCCTCCTCTCTGTCTTTACTGTGCAATCGGCCAGCACCAGCAGACCGAGTGAACAGCCGAACTGGCCCAAAACAAAGAAAGCTAAAATATAATAGTAAATAACTTTTCTTGCGTCTCCTCTAGGTTAGCTGGCGATTTCATTCATAACAGCTGATTCCATACAGCTGCAGACGCCCCTAGGACTTTTAGATGGTTGGATCTAAAAAACATTTAAGTACGCAAGTGGCCATTTAATAGTTTCATAAGCTAATCATTTATTACCAGCAAGGTCACAAGGGGTTTGTAGGGCAGATTGACCTAACCTTAACTGAGCCATGGTTAACAAGAATTATTCACATAAACAATAAAAAATTAAATTAATTAAACTCTAAGGTATATAATTTCTGGACATGGAGCATTCAACTGAAATTCACACCAACGAGTTTCTTTGGACCATTGATAGCGGAACTATATAAGTACTAGTTAAGTATGTACTCCCTCCGTTTCAAATTATAAGCCATTTGAATTTTTCTGGTTCATGCATTTTGCTATGTATCTAGACATATGTCTAGGTAGTCTAGATATATAGCAAAATACATGAACTAAAGAAAAGTCAACGACTTACAATTTGGAACAGAGAGAGTAACGCCTTATATGCATATACTAGAACACTGCAGGGTGTTGTCGTGCCAAATGCCCCTCCAGCTAGATATGAATAGTCATAATTCTATATGTTATTGTACCTAAGATATATGGTCGCATACATATATAAAGTTCTGTCATAGTTGGGCTTTCAAAAAAAGTTTTATCATAGTTGAAATTACACTAACCTGAATGGTAAAAAAAGAAATTGAGAATAGAGCAATCATAAATTGTTGTAACTGGGTGGATTCCCCACGCGTTGCCGCGGTAATTTATTGGAACATCTCTTGGGAACCTCTCCAGTGACTCAGAACTTCCTGTCCCCTAGCCAATTGGTGCAACATGAAACCTTTTTACAAGTCTTCCTCTTTGCTCACTCAGAAAGATTTTGTTTCCACTTTCATCCGCTCAGGAAAGAGAAGCAGTATATATGGACCCTCTCGGCACCGGTAGTCTGCACCTGGCTCTGGTCACCGTGCTGAGCACAAAACAAAAAGAAATTACAAAAGGACTGCGGTGGAAAGATTTATGATTAAATTTTCTTGAATGATCTTGACAGAAAGTCTCCATGAGCCGATCCGACAGCCAGTGGTTCTCCTTCAGGAGACCCACGGATACCGAGCAATTGATGATGTAGAGGTCTCTTTTACAAAGAATTCAATGCAGTCTTAGTTTGTAAAGATGAGACATACTAGGAATCTTCATTGTTGGTATTGAAATGACAACAAGTTGTTCGCTAGCATATGGCCGTTGTAGTTTTCAAATCATTCTAATTAACGTTTTATCAATAATTCATATATAGGGTACATTAGTGTCTATCTAAGGTTCTAGCATTTTCCAAGAAAAAGATCAATGATATGTGTGGGCAGAGAGGATGAGATGCTATGGCCATAAATAGATGAGGTGGGCTATCACATGTCACACACCTGAATCAAGAAGTATCTCTCCTCCCCCTTGTACTTTTATTTAGTATTTGGAGCTAAGCCAGACTCTTGTGAAGAGCTTGGACATCTAGAAGAAATCTCAGTATGATCAATACAAAGAGTTCTTCTAGGTTCTTATTCTGATCTTATGAATATAGTTATGTTGTCAAATTGGAGGAAAGTTCTTATGTTATTCATTTAGCATATGAAACTTTATACTTAATCTTTCATAT
This sequence comes from Bothriochloa decipiens, assembly GCA_023333625.1. Taxonomy (NCBI): domain Eukaryota; kingdom Viridiplantae; phylum Streptophyta; class Magnoliopsida; order Poales; family Poaceae; genus Bothriochloa; species Bothriochloa decipiens. Next base: position 29,524,372 of record CM041636.1, on the reverse strand, counting down.
ATAATTTGTACCAAGACCTAAATTGAGGTGATGAGTTTTGCTTCAAATTAGTCTTAGTCATTGTTTTCTTGTGGGTTCATCATTCATTCTCGTGATGAGTATTCAAGTAAAGAGCCTTGATAAAGACGAATAACCCTAGCAAGTTGTAGTCAATGGCATAAATCTGGTGTTTAGGCTAGAGGCTACCTTTCTTTACCACTAATTTTTGACCTTGTTACGATGCACACAAAGTGTTGCAATATGCCCGAATAGTTGCAATAGCAAAATAAAAACACTTTTTTCATTGCAAGGCATTGCAAGTGCTTGCGTGGATAAAGCTTTGGACAACACTTTTCTAGGAAGCGTTGCAAAATGCATTTTGGATCTGCAATGCCTCGGTGTTGCAACATAAGTTTTGCTACGGTTATAGGTGTGGCAACAACATCTAATGCAACGCCTTGGGTGTTGCTAGATCTTACAATGGCAAAATGCCCATGTCGTTGCAGATGGTGCACTAGCAACGATAAATGTGTGTTGCAAGAAAATGTATCTCTTAACGTGTGTGGCAATAACGATCATGTCGCAACACCAAAAAGTTGTGGCAACAAGTGCAATTGCCATGCCCAGAGGTTTGGTGGCTATAAGCTGCATCCTATATTGCATCGCATAACAAGTGTGGCAACAAGACCTATGTCGCAACAATAAGAAGTGGTGGCAACATGTGCAATTGCCAGGCCCAATGTTTGGTTGCTATAAGGTGCAGCCTCTATTGCATCACATGACGAGTGTGGCAACAAGACCAATATGGCAACACCAAGAAGAGGTCGCAACATGTTCAATAGCCATATTCACACTGTCGTTGCTATAAGGTACAACCTCTATTGCTATGTGGATTGTTAGTTGCTATAAGATAAATTGCCACAAAAAATGTTGTTGCCAATAGCCACTTTTATAACATGCTTTGTTTGGTGCCACTAGACAAAATTACAATGCTATTAATTAATTAGAAACACAATAGACATAAATAAACCATTTGAATAAAGTCAATAAAATAAAATATCAACTTGTTCAATTTGTACACATAAGAAATAAAATGATCAAGTAGAAACTCCACCTACACACAACCTATTCAAACCACCCCACAATAAAGTGACTCAACATATTGGTTCCTAAATAACATCTAAAGTGGCTGGACACTAGTAATGGACAAAGCAAGCTTGATTTGAATTGGCCAGCCCATTGAGCGCTCCACTCAAACTCTACCTTCCTGCTGTTGATATTTGTTATGCACACAGAAGAATCAAAAAGAAATAATCCGTAAGCGCACGGATATCGGTGAGCACTTCACCCTGGAGATGTTTCTAGAGTATTTATTTATCCGCTAGGAGAAAACGTGCGATGACTAACCAAGTCTATGCTTAACCCCTAAGCTGCAAGCAATTAACGTGATATAAGGGATATAGAGAAGACTGCTACGGCACCCTAGTTCCAACCTTTGCAAGCTATGCGACCACTGTCCTAATGGGGACACACCGAAGGAAAAGAGACACCACAGAGGATGCTTAAGCCTGGCACACAAGTCCTACCAATATCTTCCAATGGGAGGAGGCTGCAAAGGTAACAACGGGATTGTCACTTCCCGCACTATACACACTGATCCGGAAGGTAGAGGGATATCTACAAGCAACCGTGTCTAAGCACCACGCTTACACATGAATTACTACTCTAACCCAATAGCAACAAAGTATTAAAGTACTTAAAAGAGTCGCAAACCATAGAACAATAATAACAATGTTACTTACTAGAGCTTAGAAGTTGAATTACCAAAGAATCTCAGAAGCAAGCCCTGGGTTAGGGAGACTTGATCCCACATGTATAAGCCGGAGAGGAGACACTGACATGTCAGGCTTCCTCCAACTCTACCTCCACTCTATCTCTGTCAATCTAGAAGAAGAACTCTAATCTCACATAGAGACTACAAAGCTAATCCTCTCAGCTGATCGTGACTGGAAAAAATGAATTAGGGTTTCAAGGGATGCCTCCTCCAGGGTCCAAGGTTCTTGCTTATATAGCCCCCTAGGATGCACGACAGCCCTTGGATCAAACCAACCTTAATCAACGATGAATATTGATCCTCAAGGCGATGGAGGGGCGATCCACGAGACTCGACCAAAATTGTGGAATTCTGTCAATGTAACACATATATCTAGATGATATTTATGTTTAAGTCCTTTTTCATGTTTTATTAATTGTTAAAATTGACTCTTATCTACTGTAAACAACTCCCCCAAGCTTACCCTTTGCTCGTCCCTGAGTAAAGATAAATGACGGATCAGGAGTTGCTATAATGCTTTCATGCCTCAAAACTACACATGCATTCAAACAAGAACTCACCTCGCGATTAGAGTGAACTATTCTGACTTTCAAACTCACTCATATTACCTTTCACCATGGGGCTTGTAGCCATCACTTGGGTCTTGAGCAGTTGAAAGACAGAAAGGTTAAGTCAAGCACTATGTTTCTAGCTCTTTGATCTACCTTCATTCAGGAGTTTTTATAGATTTTTAAATAAAACTCAGAGATTCCTTAGTATGACCTGCTCAAGTCTCTCATTTGTAGTATTTGTGGATCCTTACTAAGGCATTGATGGTGTATGCCTTCTCTCCTCTCAAAATATGTGGTATTTTTGGCATAAGGCAAAGTAATATTGTGCCTCTCGCTCTCACCACATACTAGTAGAATTATGTGGAGTTCATAGGTGGAAAGAAGATAGCTCATACCTACTTTGAAATACATATATTGCCTAGTCCAACCACGGATCTAGAGAAACTCCTCATACAATCAAATCGAGATGTGCATGTGTGGTTGTGAATGAGTAGTGAACAAAAAATAGGAAAGAGAATATTTGTGGAAGGTAGAAGGGGTGAAAGCCTAATTCTACAATGCTCCTTTACAAAGGGTAACTTGTCTCAACTTGGAACTTTGAAGGATTTGGAAAACTGGGGCTTTGCTCTCTCTCTCTATATATATTTTTTCATCATAATTTTTTTCATCACACTTTTTTTCACTTTTTTCATAGCCCACTCTCTGATAGAAGAGAATTTTTGAGATGAAATATGATAAAACTTGGAGCATTTATTTTGGAACTTGGGTAGCAGACAAGGAAAACACATATGGGGAAATATTTTTGTTGCTCACTCCCAGTGTAGGAGCAGAACATTTTTGAGTGGATCTAAATGGGTGAATATGGTGGTTCTTACTTCCAGGGTAGAAGTAGCAGGGGTGCAGAGTGTGTGTGAAATCTTGATTTTAACCGCATAAAAAGTTCCTAAGGGTCGACATAGCTAGACCAAACTCAATGCACACAAGCAGTAAATAAATGTGGAAGTTTTCCTACTCTAGCAAGAATGTATATATGGTTGTGGTAGGAATTTAAGCTCTCGTCATACAGGAACTCAACATGTGACATTTTTATATTTTCAAAAGATAAATTCTCCAGAACTCTAGTATCTCTAGGAACAAGATAAACAGTAGCTCAGACCTTACCATATCATATCCACCAACTACCTAGACTTAGATCAAGCAATCGCTACCCATAAGTTTCAGGTTCAGAGCAAATCTTAGATCAAAATAGTTGTGTCCAAAACTTGGGACCATTCGAGGTTGAAAATTATGTACTTGAAAGGAATTATGGCAAAGCAACTAATCATCATTTACATGCAAGAGATTATTCAAAGACTCCTCTATTATTAACAACATCTTTTAAGAACAAAACCCTTTTTATTTTGTTTCTATATTTTAAACCATCTTTATTTCTAATTAAGAAAACTCATAAAGAATAAAGTAAAACTGAGGAAAGAAAATACATAGTTGGATACATGGGGGGTACTATCCCCCAAGCTGGATGTTGATGTAGTTGTTCAATCTTGTAAAGTAGCAGACTGGCAGCAGGGATATTCTTCATCCTCTAGTGGAGCATTAATTGAGGTTGATGATTGTTGAGACAATGCTCCACGAGTGGATAGAACATCCACATGCTTGTCAGCTCTTCTTTGTGCTTCAAATTCTGTGAAACTCAACTGGACAACAAAACTTGTGGAATAGATGAAGCGTTAGTGGTTGGCCACTCAAGCATTAATTGTCCAGAGCTTTTGAGATTGCTCTCGATTCTTGTAAGAAGAGTTTCAATAGGATTTCTCTCAAAAAAAATTTGTATTTTTACATTTTTATGATGTGGAAAAGTCTAACAAGACGAATGCATATTTATTTTTACTTTTATGCCACCGTTGACGGTAGATAAGTATCATTTTAATTGTCAACACAACATGAGAAAGGATTAAAACATGAATACTATCTAGTTATAGGGGTTACACTAACAGAATTCCATGAGTTTTGGTGAATGTCTATTTTCCGCAGGGGGTTATCAGAAAAGAATCGAAAGGGGCCTATATGTTAGATTTACATAGAGAGAATACCATGTCCAGCAACTCAAGAATACTCTAGAAGACTCAAGAAGGTGACCCTACGAAGCTGGACCCACCTGGCAGAGGTAGCTGGGTGGGCGCCCATGCCACCTGGGTGGCCGCCTGGCCAGGTGGACCAATCAGGTCCAACCTCGCGGATCCTGCCTCCACCGACTTTGAGGATCAATCTCAGCCACCTATTCAAGTCAGTTTGATCTGAGGGCTGTGGTGCATCCTAGGGGGCTATATAAACAGGGCCCCTGACCCTTGGAGAAACCCTAATTCATTCAAGAATTCATTTGGAGAATTCATCCTCAGCTCTAGAGAAGCCCTAGAGCCACCATCGCAATTAGAGCTCCATAGTTTAGTAGCATAGCTACATAGGAATAGATCTAGAGGGAGTCAAGCCTAGCTTGGAGTCCGGATCTGTCAGAGTTCTTGGTAATTTCTTCTACTTCATTATAATATTTATCATTATTCTTGCTACTATGAATAGTATTTTATTCTATTCTAATATATTAGATACGACTTTTCTCTATTTGCTTATGTTCTCAATTATATTGTTCTTAGTTTACTTTGATTATATGCTTAGCATAGTTGGATTAGAATTATGTTTATGCATAGGATCGTATAGCGCTTGCTCATTAGATCAATCGGTGAGTGATAAATATTGTGTAGGCATGGTTCCTAGGCTGTATATATCTGTGATTGCACCCTATATTTCGGATCATGAGGTAGATCGTGGGAGTGACAGTCCTGTTGAGTCCTTTTAGTCCTCTTCCCGAGTATAGAACTAGTAGAACACCACTATTACATGGAAGTGATTGCTCTGTTCACGATCTTTCTTGGTAATATCACTATGCATAGATGTAACCTTTTTCCGCCATGATTGTTAGGTGTACTTACACTAATCATTGTATGCTTTGACTTTATAGTTAGAATAACTTAGGATTTATTCTTGTAGATCGTCGTAGTCCATGCTAGTGTTATAAACATAGAGTACTCTATTGAGATGTTTATCATTATTTTATGTGGCTATGTGCTCTTATTTATCTTTATCATTTACCATTCATATATATATTATTATTTTATGTGACACACTGTAAGCTCTCTGTTATCACATGCAGTGCTCATTACTCATATCCATAAGCATTTAATTCCCAGTGGTAAAAATATAAATAACGATACCTGGATTACTCCGGTTAAAATGCTACATTAGTATTATCTGTGCACTTACGGATTCCTTATTCATTTCTAAAAAAGCATATGCATTTAATACCAGCACCTCTAGCGCCATGCTGGGGACGACAACCTAGATTAAGTGGTGTTAGAGGTGTCAACAAGCATTTTTGGCGCCGTTACCGGGGAAGGTTGAAAGCTTACCAAATGGATAATGAGCATCACTGCATCTACTAATGTGATTGAGAACTGTCCACCCTTCTCTGCTTATACAGACTTACCCTTGTCTTTTGTCTATGTTATATATCATATGCAGGGTATTGTATGAGCAGGTTCTAACTTCTAGAAAACTACGTTGATAATCTAGAAGCTTTACTCAAGAAGACCAAGGCAAAGTTGAAAAGCATTTATCATCATTATTAGCTCAACCTGCCAGTTCTTCTGTATCAGAAGATCCACCTGTTTCTTGAAGTTTGACACCAGCATTCGACGCCATGGCCAACAAGTCACTTCATGAGTTTTTAGCTCCCACTATGGACAACATCTGTACTAGACCAGCTGCGGACATCAATAAATCTTTTGAGCTCAAGACAGCATTGATCAATATGGTGCGAACAAGTCAGTTCTATGGGAAGGCCCATAAAGATGCTAGTGCTCATCTCCAATACTTCCTGGAGATTTGCAGCACTTTCACTATCAAGGATGTCCCCAGAGGTGCTATACTACTTCGCCTTTTCCCATTCTCACTCTTAGGAAGAGCGAAGCGGTGGTTCTATGCCAACAAGGAGAAGAATACTATGTAGGCACTTTGTTCCACCAATTTCTTGGCGAAGTTCTTTCCCATAGGCAAGACCAACGCTCTCCGTGGGAAGATATCAAGTTTTCAGCAACAACATGAAGAGACAGTCCCAGAGGCCTGGGAGCACTTTCAAAGACTACATCCTCGAATGTCCTCATCATGGAATGGAAAATTGGCTACTCATGCAGACCTTCTATCATGGGCTCAACAACAGCACTCATGAGACCATGGATGCTGCTAGTGGAGGTGCATTCTTATCACTTACTATTCCTTAAGCCACAGCTCTTGTGGAGAAGATGGCCTCCAACCAAGGTTGGAGTGAAGAGAGAACTCAGACCCACAAGAGAGGTGGGATGCACCAGCTCAAGGAGGTAGACATGCTGTTTGCCAAGATGGACCTACTGATGAAAAGGCTCGATGAGAGAGCCATTGAGAAGAAAGAAGCCATGCACATTCATGATTGATGTGAACTAGGGTTCTCGATCTTCCGAAAGGTTCTAATAACTCTCGATTTGGTGGAATCGCGACACCATTCGATCCGGCTTCCGAACAACTCGGCTCTGAGCCCCGCAATCACAGCACCACGTCTCCTCTGGTTATCGACCGTCGAAGCACAGTCGACCTCGCCAAGAAGGCTGAGTCCTTTGCCTACTAATCGAAGAAGGCTCAACAACGATACACGGCCCAACGGACCAAAAACGGTGACGCAGCACCGGAACAAATTCTGGATGCTAACTTGTTTCGATGTTTCCCGATGACTCCGAAGGAATTTTGACCTTAAACCAATGCCATTGGCTTCCTTATGAAATTATCTTTCCATCCATAGGTGGATCATCAAAAACAGAGTCCGGATGCGTCCTAGGCGTCCGCTTTACTCCACACTAGTCTTGGACTCCGAAACAGGCTCGAAGTCGACTCGGTTTGGGTCTCCACCTTGAATTGGGCGCCCTTGCTGGTCCTCCACGCCTCCAAGCCATCCCTTATGCATCCCTTGGTCCTCTCCATGATTCCTAAGTACAATATAATCATTAGGTAGCAATCTATTCTCAAAATCATAAAAAGACTTCCTTAAGAACGAGCTCACCTGTAAATTTAATTGTCGTGCGCGAGCTCTTGTGATTGGACCTTGAATGTCCAGCGGAGGATCATCTTGTGCTTCCAATGGAGTGATGTCCTCATCAATGATTCTCGCATGACTTGTGAAGAATGTGGAGAGAGTGGGCATACAGGTGCTAAATGCCCAGAGATGAAGGAGGATGTGAACTACCTCAACAACAACAACTACTATCGTCCTCAGCAAAATCAAGGTTGGAATCAACAGCAGAGGCCTAACTACTCAGGTAACTACCAAGGTAACAATAATTTCAATTAGCCGCCTTTAAGAGAGTTAGTGCATAATCAAGGTAAGTTAATGGATAACCTATCTAACAAGCTAGCGTCCTATGATAAAACTCTAGAGACAGTTAATAATAGAATGGATAGTTTTTCTAATGCTATAAAAGAATCAGCTTAGCTTCAATAAGATGCTAGAGTATCAATTGCAATAGCTTGCCAACTTTGTTCTCTCCGTGGACCAAGGTAAGATTCTGGGGCAACTAGAAGGATTAGAAACTACAAATCTTATAGACATATTTAATGCAGGAAGCTATTGGAGTGACCCTCCAAGAGGATCATTGAATGACCCTACTCTATCAATCAAGAAAGGTGATCCAGGGTGATATATGAGAAAATGTTCAATTGTCCTTTATCCTACACAACTATGTGCTTGCAGCTTGCAGACCAATGACTCTGCTACCCAATGAGAACCCTAGATGACATCTATGTGATAGTAGGAAGCTCGTATGTTTCTGCAGACTTCATGGTAGTGGACACAGGTGACGAGAGGTCCCCCATTATTTTGCGATGACCATTCTTGAATACTGCCGGAGCCATCATCTACTCCAACACTGCTAAGATCATCTTCCACATAAGGGGTAAGCGAGAAACCTTCTTCTTCAAGAACAGGGTTTTGTCACACCCTGGTTTCCAAAGAAGACCAGAGGTCATTATATGTGTGCCCAGGAAGTCCACACATACAATAGAAAACAGATAAATATCAGAAAACATGTATATTATAGCGGAAACATATATATTTAACACTTACAGTTATCAGAGTAACGCGGAACATTGGCTAAGACTTCTCTTCAGTCTTCTTTCTTCTCAGGGACTGTTGACTGGGGGTTCCATTTGCCAAACACTTCCAATACCCAACTTCTTTATCCTTCCTTTGAGAAACACTTTACTACAAACTATAGCAAGAGTGAGTTCTATGTCGAAACTCAGCAAGTACAGACGAAAAAATAATGACATGCATGGCTAATACAAAGGTAAAGCTGAAAGGTAAACTACGGTAGCATTTTAAATGTAGCAATTAAGATTTAACAAGTTGCAACCTATTCTCTAATCATCTTGGTTGAAACACCCAACCCTTTATTAAGGTTCCAGTGGCATTTAATAAATCATTTATCATCACAGATATAAGCATATATCATTAATATCATTAACCTTGAGATTGCCATCTCAAGCAACACAGGATTGCCATCCCGTTCAGATACAGATGTAGCCACCTCCTCAAACAACATCACCATGATTTAACAATTTATTCCATTTGGCTAACCATGCGAGGATCTAGGCCGCTCGTGACCGTGAGCACGGACGATATATCAATTTTAACTCTGCGCACAGGTGTACACTTTCACTCCAGATTGTGATTACTCCTGGTGCCCGAGGTGATCAGCCCCTTAGCCCATTGCCAAGATAGGCTGGCAGAGGTCACAACGAGGTCCTTCACAGGGTCATAGGCAGTGGTAACCCAATCCGCGATGTCCCAAGCACATGAGAGACGTACTCGTAGCCGCCGCCCCGGTCTATGGATCAACCAGAACTCCCATGCTAGAACTTGTAACACCCTTCACGCCATAGCTATGCTACCCGTCGGTAAGCTACCCTCCTGCCTATGATGATCCTGCTAACAGACCAAGCCAGAGCCCATTAGCCTGGAGATGTATGGAAGTCCCAGGTTGTCGCTCCATGAAAGGACCACAAGGGGGAGGAGATACGGATGACCCCATCGCTATGAGCCCATTGACATCTATTCCCCCTTCTTTCACCGCCAACCAACGATGCGGACATGCATCAACTTCTCCAACGGTCGAAACCAAGAGCCCGTGGCTCTAACATCTTTTAAGAAGCAAGTTTTATCTTCATTAAACAGGTGAAAGGTGAGGTAGAGCACTAGCAACCTAATGACCTATCAACTAAAAACCCCCATAGGTGATATATGGATAGAGTGGCTAGTCATCCCTATGGTTTGCCGATTTAAGACACATGCAATATATTAATTAAAAGTGAATAGGCGCAATATGATCAAAGGTGCCTGCACTTGCCTTAAACCCAAAGTCTAGCTGCTCTTCTGGCATCCAGCTTCAGCTGCACTTGTCGGTCCTCAGCTCTTAGTCTTCAGTGTTAACAAACCGTTCTTCATCTAGTCGCAGCAACCAAACAACACAAACAACACACAAAAAAGACAAGACTAAGAAGAATACACCAATCAAAAGGGAAACTAAAAACAGAACGGTCTAAATGGCCAAACTCGGTGCTACGGTCGCAATAGCGCAAGAACGACGAACGACGGATCTATCGTTAAAGAAAACATGATTATCGAGGTACTTGCAACAAGCACAGAGACAAACTTTAAGATTGATATGTTTACTAAAGCAAGATGCAGAACTTATAAGAAAGACATAAAGTCAAATCAGTTGGATGTTGTTGAAATGTAAAGCAAGGTTAAACATTATTCATACTCTATTTATAAGCAATTATATTATCTAAGCCAATTAAACATTCATAATTTATAAAGCTTAGAACATGTGAGTGCATTAAAGAAAACATCATATGCTTAAAGATAAATTTAAGCAGGACATAAACGACAAGACATGTTTGTAACAGAACCGACCAATTTATTAGAGCACAAGCACATAATCCG
>CM041636.1:29398548-29483928 GCA_023333625.1 Bothriochloa decipiens | reverse complement strand
GCTCCATAACTTGTCTTATTAAGAAGATTGCTTCTATGGTTGACCTTGGAAATAAGCTTTGGAATCCAAATTAAATTTCAAATATGGAAATCATTTTTAGGGTTGGACTTAGACTTATACACTATGCTTGACACTAGTGTAAACACGGTTTACACCTCAAGTACATAGAATATAAACTAAGCATTTGCGATGACATTCAAAAATAGGGTTTTATTATTTCATGTGACAAAACATTCCAGAAACCCAATCAACCTATGAAATGTAAACTTGTTTTAGTTAATGCACATTAAGGTTGACTTAAACATGAATGCTTTACAGTGCATATGATGACATGGCATGTTTTAGTTAATATAACACCAGAGGTTTTACACGGCGGCGGCCTGCCGTCGCTGCGTGTGGGAAGGAGAGGCCTCGGCCCTGGCTGGCCAAAGGCGGCCGCGGGCGAAGCAGGGCCGGGCCGGCGCCTATGGCTGAGCGGCCACAACCGACGGCCGATGGCCACTCGCTCATGCGGGAAGGCAGGCCCTCGGCCAGGCTTGGCCGGCCGACGGCAACCTAAGGCGGCTGACGACGATGTAGGGCGCGCATGGCCAGGCAGCGGTTGGCCGGCCGGGCCAGCAGCGGCGGCGCCTAAGGCCGTGGTGGCCAGGGACGAAGGGGATGATGCCGTCCATGGATGACCTCGCTGGAAAAGAAAGATAGGTTAGGGACTCGATGAAACGGACACGGATTTGTGAAACGAAAGGCGTGCCGGTGTGGAGGAGATCGAGACAAACTTCACAGCGGTGACGGTTCTCATGGAGCCCGCCAGAGATGGCCGAAAAACCTCGCCGAACGTTCGCCGGAACCCTAGCCGAGGTGAACTTCGGCGATCGATTCCGGGAGCTACGAGTGGCGGCTTGGGATGTGGTTTTCAGATCTGGAACCAGCGCGTCAAGGGCTACGTCAGCATATATATGCCTAGGGTTTGGAGTCGGGAGAAAATCAGATATTTTTATTAATTTTGGGAATTAGAAGGAAGCATTTTTAGTGCAAAAATAATTCCAGAAAAAGCTGAAATCATTTTAAAGCCCTGAAAAATATTTCCTTAACTCCAAAAATTATAGAAAAATAGCCAAAGGTAGATTGAGACATGATGAATCCAAATAAAATATTTGTAGCTCATGGGAAGGATATTTTAGAGCATCTAAAAATTTCCGAAAAAGTTTAGAAAATTTCTAGGAAGGATCAATCGACGTCTAATCACGTTTCTGATAACCTAGCACACTGAAAAAACAAAGCACAAGCAACACACAAGCATCATACTAACAAAACCCATTCAATTATTTTCTAAAAAGAATATAGAAAAGCACATTTTATTTAGCGCTTTCTAATAACAACCCAAAACACAAACTTTGGGGTGTTATAGGTTTGCAATTTCCAGCACACCCTCAGTACCCTTATGAGCTGGAGAGGGAGACCATCACTAGGAACAACAAAGCCAAGACAAAACCAAGACCAAGAACAAGAGCAACAATAAGAAGACCTAGAAAACAGAGACAATGAGAATGGTCACTGCAGTCCACAAAGAGCATGACCATCAGCTCAAGTCCCCGCACCTAATCAAGAAGGACGACCCAGGTGTCCCGACCATTCAATGCTCCATCAATAGATGCTCCTTCAACAAGGCTGTCGTGACATCGGATCGGGCGTCAACATAATGGCCAAGGTGACTTATGAATATCTATATGGTAATATGCCTTTGGACCCTACCTATGCACAGCTGTAGATGGTGGACTAGACCTTTCGCTTCGTGGAAGGGATAGCCAAAGACGTCCCTGTCTAGATTGATGACCACTACATCCCCACTGACTTCCTAGTCATCGACATGGGTGAAGATGAGTATGATCCACCCATCATCTTGGGAAGACCATTCCTTAACACTACCAAGGCCATCATCTATATTGGAACAGGGGACGTTCACTTACACTTCCCTCAGAAAAGGTGCACCGCTATTTCACTAATAACTATATAATCAATGAGGAGCCTAAGATGAATAGGTCAAGGAGAAGGCAGCGTACCTGTCGCTAGAACAAGAAGATCATTGTAGATGGATGGGTTGGCTATGAAGGAGAGACGTCAAAATTTGAAGATCGGTACCCAAATGAGGAGAACGCCACTGAAGAGGTACCACCAGTAGAAGAAGAGATAGTGATCACAGAAGCTCCCTCCTCCAAGTCACCCTCACCAACAAAACAGGTATGAAAACCAAAGGTAAAATCATATTCAGATCCTACATGAGAGACAGCACCAGTGTCGCCGTCCGACGCGCCCCTCGAACAATGAGCGAAAAAGGAGGTCCTGTTCGGAGGACTTAAAATCATCGAACGCTGCGCCAAGAGGTAACTTGGTATTTATTTATATTTTCCTTTCAGCATCACATTTTCCCTTATGCATATTTACCTTTTCCTACATACATCCTTAGTTGCATCTTTATCTTTCTGCTTTTAAAATATATGTCATGCTTTGCATCCTGAAAAATGCTAAGCCCCATGTGAACAATGTGTAGTGCAACAGTTCACATAGTTATTCACCATGGTGGCACAAACATAATTTTTTAGCATCTTTACCCTTCTTTTGTCTGCATACCATAAATATAAATCTATAAAAATATAAGATCCTGCTAAAAGATAAAAGGTTAGGAAAGTTCTAGACATCCAAGACTTAGAGGTTTATCACTAACGCTTAATTAGTTCCATAAGCTTTGCTGTCTATTTGAGCTTCACAGAATTCAAGGGATCAAGAAGAGCTAACAGGTAGAAGGACGTCCTATCCCCTGTCAAAGTGCTGTCTTGAATAGTCGAGCACTGTTTCCTACAGCAACCATCCACGACACTGCCAGTCAGCAACATCAACAAGCTATGTCAACATCCATCTTCGGGGAGAGCTACCCCTTGTATAGAGCTAAGTATTCTTCACTCATCTATTTATTTACAGCATGCTATGATAAAACAACTAAAAGATGAATAACCTTAGAAACCCAATAAAGTTTTCCCAGTATCTTTTCTATTTAAATTTGTTAGCTAAATAAAAGGAGAACTCTTTTTAGAACCTGTTGCTAAAATGAACCTCTAGAATAAGCTCTTTATGGATATGATGAATAGTTACTCTGCCATAATTCCTCTCAAGTACCTAATTTTCAACCTTGTGCTTTCTCGAGTTTTGGACACAACTGTTTAGACTTAAGTTTTGCTCTGAGCCTGAAACCTATGGGTTGCGAGTGCTTGATCTAAATCTAGGTAGTTGACGGATAAGATATGGGAAGGTTTTGAGCTGCTGTCCATCTCACTCCTAGTGATACTAGAGTTCTAGAGAATTTATTTTGTGAAAATATTAAATTACTACATGATGAGTTCCTTTATGATGAGAGTTCAAAATTCCTACCACGACCAAATACTCATGCTTACTAGAATAGGAAAACCTTCCATTCATATGCATATCACTCTATAGGCATTGAGGGTAGTTAAGCTGTGTTGACCCTTAGGAGCTAGTCATGCAGTTAAAGATACTATGTGCTCTCCATTCATTGATCTACACTACTTCTGTCCTCAGAAGTATGCACCCACTTATGCTTATCATTCTATATTCACACTGTGCTACTTCTGTTTCTAGAAGTACCACCCATATATACACATTCTACATTATATGCTCCTCCTACCCTGGGAGTATGCATTCATCCATTCGCATATACATATTCCCTATCTAGATCAACCCAGAAAATGTTCTAACTCCTACACTGGAAGAGAACATCCAAAAATATTCGTCGCCATCGTATTTGCAATAAAGCTGCAATTATTTCAGTTCATACTCCCTATTGCTATAATTGTATCGAGAGGATTGGTTGCTCTAAAAAAAGAAAAGAGAGAAAGAGGACAAAAGTCCCAAAAGAAAGAAAGAAAGGAAGAAAAGGAAAGAGGAGAAAAGTCCCAAGAGATATAGCAGCCAAGTCCTCCTCTTCAAAGAATTTCAAAGTTTCCAAATAAAGGGAGGTATGTTCCCCCAAGGAGCAATTGTAGAATTAGATCTTCACCATCATCCATCACCCCTCTAAATCATCTCCTTATTGTTCACCATCATTCCTATCACTCATTACATTCCCCTCTTTAGCTACATGCACATATGACTTTAGTGTATGACTAGTTCCTCTGGATCCATGGTTTAACTACGCAACATATGCAAGTAGTTTGAGTTATCTCCCCACCTATGAGCTCCACAAAAGTCTTTTAGATATAGGGTGAGAGAGAGAAGGCAATCTCTTTATGCCTTAGTTCCACAAATACCACATATCCGAGAGAAGAGAGAAGGCATACCTTACACTTGCCTTAGAGAAGATCCAAAAATACCACAAATGAGAGACTTGAAAGGATCATACAAGGAATCTCTGAGTTTTATTTGAAAATGTTGCAAAAACTCTGAAATAATAGTTGATCAAAGAGCAAGAAACATAGCGCTTGACTCGATTGTTCTGTCTTTCAACTGCTCAAGACTCAAGTCACGGCTATAAGCTCCATGATCAAAGGTAATATGGGTAAGTCTTGAGTCAGAATAGTTCACTCTAATCCAGAGGAGAGTTCTTGTTTGAAAGCATGTGTACTGTTGGTGTTTCTTAGCGTTAGTCGAAAAGTCCACAAGCGCACGGAAATACCGTTGTAGCCTTCACCCGGAAGTATTCAAGATATCGTATTTTTCATAGGAAACAGAGTATTTCTTCTAGCTAATTCACCCAAGGAACAACACAAGGGTAGAGATAGAAAGGGGGTAGAGAAGGATTCCTATAGATTTTTGGTCTTAAGAAGCATTGCTAAACTTCTACTTGCTTACTTCGGGCACCGGCTTAGGCCCGGTCTGCCAATCCCCTCCGGCTTATAGCTCTACACCACACACTGACGTGGTGGAGTGCTAGGGATGAACAGGGCTATCACCACCTGTCCGCCTACCCCTCTGCCCATCGTGATACGAGGCAAACCAAGGTAGCTTCGAGCCTAAACACCACGTCTAAGTTGTCAACTACTACTCTAGCATGATATCAAGGCTTACCCGTTCCTGGGGTCCTTCTACTAGAGCACTTGTCACAAGGATGAACGACGAACCTGCAAACAAGTGTAGGTAAAGCTCAACTAATCAAAAGACTTAATAGACTATAAGAAACATGAACACTTACTTAGCCAAGATCCTGTGAAGGAGCCAAGTACTTGTTCGTAGAGGTACAAGCTCGGGGAGATGCCGACAAGCCCGGTACTTCCCCGCTCTCTTCCCTCATATCTCACTTTGTAACTCTAGGTAGCTATTAGGGCATAGCCCCTTTGGAATGGTGCTCAAGTGTGCAGTGCTCTTCTCCCTTGGTGTGTTGATTAATGAATGAGGAGGAGAGAGCCTCCTTTTATAGGTGGAGAGGAGGTGGCTCTTTGTAAAATAGTCATCTCCATATGGAAGGACCCAAACCAACCTCAAAGGATGGTTTCCACTTTCCATCTGCATTAATCATAGGTGGGACCGTCCTTGGGGAACCGCCTTACAACCACCAGAAGAAAACTGGGCCTGAGAGGCCCCACCAGCGGGGCGGCCAGTCCTGGGGGCAGCCGGTCCCCTGGTGGGTCCATCTAGCCAACGCCTTTTGGTAGCATGTAGGCCTCGTCGTTAGCTTCATTTTGCCGGGTGGATCTCCCAAATCAGAGTTCGGATGAGTGAGTTATGGCCAAATTACTCAGGCCTACTCGTGCAGTCCTGAATTAGACTTAAACTTATATATCTTTTTATTTGGAGCTCCAAATGAGACGAATAATATATGCATTTTGATCAGCTCGACGAGCCCGTCGCAATGGTGTACTCCATTTTGCCATTTGAGATTTTTTTATTTTATGAAAAGTTGGATATTCCTGCAAAGCACACGAGAAAACCAAAACTCGTGGAACTTGTTAGATAAATAATATTTATTCTTTGGTGTTCCATTATTTTGGCATAGTTTGGCAGTCAAATTATATGCAACAAGGAGTGCCAACAAGACCCTCACACTTAGTCCTTTGCTCATCCTCGAGTAAAGGTTTAAAGGACTAAGATGGGTCATCTCCTTGATTTAAAATCCTGCATACAAGTTATTCCAAGCTTCACCTGCACTCGAGAACTTCAAATTGTCTACCACATTGTCTTGGGTAATTGAATAATGGAACAACATGGATTCAAATCCTCTTGCATCAATTAGCTTAGAAACTTGGGTTTTCATAAGATTTTTGAAAAAGAAAAGATAGCCTTGCTCCTCAAATGATACACTCAAGTCGCTCATATATGTGTGTCTGGTTCCTCACCAAGGCATTTTGAAATTGCCTTCTTTCATAACCTATCTCTAAAGCTTTTGAGTGGAGTTTTGGGTAGGTATGAAAGTGGGCATACTTGCATCTCATATATTGTCGAGTCAAAAACCGAACCACACGAAGATACAAGTCATACACTAGATTGAGATGTGCAAGTGTGTGGAATGGAAGATGATTCCTAATTCTACATGTTTTTGGTACTCCATGCATCATGACTCTCTCCTTTATTAGATGGAATAAAACTTTTTGGAGAGATATGGGCTATAAGATCATATATCCATATATATTTTTTTCTTTGAACGGGGCTTTGGACTTTCCCGTTGTTTATTGCTTGAATTTTTTTCTTTCTTTCTCTCATGCCCCTTGGCACATATTTTTTTCTCTTTTTCTTTTTTTCATGCCCCTTGGCATTTTTTCTTTTTTAAGCATGCCCATATCTCTTGTCGATACATGAAGAACTTTGGATGGAGAGATGTCATGATGGAATGTGAGGAGTAATTATATGGTAGAGAATGAATGCACGGCTCTCAAGGTAAGAGTCGGCATTTTTATTTGGTGGATAACAATGCGTGGCTCTCAAGGTAAGAGTCGGCATTTTTATTTGGTGGAAGAGTGCACAACTCTAAGGGTTAAGAGTTGGCATTTTTGGTGGACAAAAGGGTGCATGTTGTGCGCAACTCTTAGTGTAAGAGTCGGCATTTTATTGTTGGGTGCGTGTGAATCTCAATCATGGGTGCATGACCATAATCTCACATAGGTTACATCAATTTGACAAAACTCAATGATCAGATAAGCAGCATATGACTAAAGGTTTGCAGAAGTTAAATAGGTCATATGGCCTTGGTAGGAAATTCATTATCATTGAGGAGCATGCTATCGCATTTTGATTTTGTAAAATAAATACCAAGTCCTTCATAAAAGAGCAAGGTTCAAATCATCTAGCTATATCACATACTCAAATTACTTAGATAGCATGGGGTCCCTATGATAGTTGTTCACAAGTTATAGGAATATTGGCGAGGAATAAAGAGCATACAAATTTTATCAAAGGATAACATGGAGATGGTGTGTTAAAAGTTTTGCATTTTCAAATTAATCAATTTAAACTTTCAAAATAAACTCAGGAGATGTGAGGGTAGAGTTGCACAAACCACCGTTGAAGATGAAGGAGTTAATTGAAGTCATGTGTCTTTGTCCTTTTGCGTGATGATTCGCTTGGTGTTGTGCAATATGTAGGGGAGATCTCGAGTGTGTGTTAGTTGTGCTTGAGAGACCTCCCCCAGACTTGTTCTTGTACCTATTTTTATTTTTAACCAAGAAACAAAAAGAGAAGGAAACAAGCATGGGCTCTACCAGGTTGAAACCCAGGGAGCTCAAAATTTAATATGATTACTATTATTTATTTATTACTGAAAACTTGTTCACTCAACTTTTTTTTTGAAACTCAAACAAGGCCAAGATAAAGATGCAGAGAAAGATATGCCTCGGTTTATCTCCATATCAATTTACTTCCATTGATTATGTCAACAACTCAAGGTTCATTAATCAAAATTCAACTCCATGTCAAATTTTGATCAAAGATGGCCATTTAACCTAAGCACCACGCTTAATTTAAAAGGAACTATGGATGTACCAAATATGAATACATCCAAACCAGGGCAGGTGACAAAAACAAAAGAAGCATGTTTTTGTAAGAGTACATGAAGATAAGAATGAGTAAGAGAGTTGGTGAACAATGTTACCTTTGCATACCTGAATATTCGTACCTGCAGCATATGTGAATTGAAGTGTTGTAACAGCTGCAATGGTGGCTTCAGTGTATGATCTCAGGTGATTACCAAGGTTAGGTCATACACAACTTGTGTGCATGGGCCATAGGCCTTGGGAGTTGCAAAGGTCCAGGAGGGGGAGACTCTTTTTTTTTCAAATTTTTTTTGTAGTTCTCCCTTTTTTCTCTATATATATTTTTTGTTATTTTTTATAACATCTCCTTTTTTCAATACTCTTTTTTCAGTTCTTTTTTTAGCAAGGTGAGATTGACATCATCATCATTTTTTTTGAATGACCCCTTGGTGTGTATGGAACTTGGGTTTCTCATCGTCCTCTCCCACAGTTGGACTTTTGTGTAAAAGTCAAGTGTAGAGTCAGGGTCTTCTTTCGAGTGTGTTCCATCACCTAGGAGCACATCAAGGTTTGTAGTTGATGTCGCTCCATGTTGTCAAGCATCATATGACCTGAGTTCTTCTTGATCTTTCCTGAAATGGTTAGCTACATACCCGAAGGTGCATACTAACTTGCTTGACAACATGTCTTAACTATTATTAAAGAGATTTTTTTTAAAATAATAATAGTAAATAAAATAAAAGTTTTTTTAAGATAATCTGAGGTATCTCCTGGCAGTGCTTAAGTTATGGTCTTTAAGCTTGACCGTGGAAACTTCTTCTTGCAGCTATCAATGGTGCGGTAGTTCCCAACTCCTCCACCATGCATTGGGCATTGATATTCAAGCTGCAAGGTAAGCACCATTTTGCTGCTATGAGATCTTGAATTCTTATGGTAAACATAGGCATCAACAACCAACCTCTTAAAAAGTTTGCCAATGATAAACAAGAGGTGGTTAGGATTCTCATAGAGGCATGGTGTCAGAAGCGGAACAAACTCTAGAGACTCTAAAATTGAGCATGAAACATGAGATGTCTCAGAAGCGAAGTTAGCATGCTCATTAGCGGTTTGCTGCTTGGTCTCTAGAGTTGTTGCTTCGGGCATGTCCATGGCATGGAGTTTTCATATGGAACTAATATTGCATGTCGGCCATTATCAAGAGCAACATTTCCAAGGCCAGAGAGACATGGCTTATGTTTGAGTAAGGGTGACAAAGGACGTTCAATTTCACAAGGATGAGAAATGAACGAAGAACTAAACTTTGCCTCCTAGAACAAGTTCTCCTCAGGAAGATACTCCACCATTGGATTTTCTAGGTGAGTGGTGGGAGCAATGTTCTCGAACTTCTCATTAGGGTTCCCTTGGGAAGATTTATCTTTGAAAAGTTCATCCAAGGAACAACCTATGAGGAACTCTGAAGGATGGAGAACAGTCCCCTTCGGTGTTCGTGGTTTGGGTGGGGGCTCATTAGTCGAACCTATGGATGGTACATGGTTAGATTCGACTAATGGGGACTCCCCCACACTTGACATGACATGTCCTAGAGGGTTTTGGTTTCCACAATGGGGAAAGCGTGCTTCCCTAGGATGTGATTGAGGATCTTCCTCTGTTCCGCCGTGGTTTTATGTGAAAACGTCCCTCCGACAGCCGTGTCAAGGCATAGGGCAGCATCTTCATCTAGACCCGAATAAAAGAGATGCAATTGCAAGCTGTCAAGTAAAGACAAATCTAGGCCGGCATGTATTAACATTGTAAACCTGGCCCAGGCCGCACCTATAGATTCCTCCTTGTCTTGCTTAAAATCAAGGATTGCCCTTGGTAGAGAGTTGAGATGGGACATAGGAAAGAATGTAAGACAGAACTTGGCTTTAAGTTCTTCCCAGTCCCCATTCATACTTTCTACGGCGTTAGTGAACCATTGCTTTGCCTCCCCCTTGAGGGAGGACAAAAACAACTTCCACTTAAGAGTTTCTTGGGTCATGCCAGGGATGCTCAGGCATGAACACAATTCCTCAAAATCTCACAAGTGGTCAAATGAATCTTCATTGTCGCGACCAAAGAAGGGATTTGCCCGAACCATGGCTTTGAATCTTGGGTGGAGTTCATGGCTAGAAGAAAAGTTTGTTTTTGAAAAAGATGATGCTCTAAGAACTCCCCCTTTGAAGCAAAAAGATTTGGAATTGAAACTGGCTTCATGGTAAAAGGATCAGATAGAAGAAGTATTTTGTTTTATAAAATAAAATATAATGTTTTTGTTTTTAAAATAAGGATACAGATACAAGGACGAACTAGGTTCAAAGAAAATAGCAACCGTTCCCCAACAATGGTGCCAGAAATCTTGTTGGTGTTTCTTCACGTTAGCAAAAAAGTCGCAAGTGCACGGAAATACTGTTATAGCCTTCACCTGGAAGTATTCAGGGTATCGTATTTTCCACAGAGAATGGAGTACTTCTACTAGCTAATTCGCCCAAGGAACAACACAAGGGTAGAGATAAAAAGGGGGTAGAGAAGGATTCCTATAGCTTTTTGGTCTTAAGAAGCGTTGCTAAACTTCTACTTGCTTACTTCGGACATCGGCTTAGGCGTGGTCTGCCAAGCCCCTCGGGCTTACAGCTCTACGCCGCACACGGACGTGGGGGAGTACTAGGGATGAACACGGCTGTCACCACCTGTCTGCCTACCCCTCTGCCCATCGTGATATGAGGCAAATGAAGGTAGCTTCGAGCCTAGACACCACATCTAAGCTGTCAACTACTACTCTAGCGTGATATCAAGGCTTACCCGTTCCTAGGGTCCTTCTACTAGAGCACTTGTCACAAGGACGAATGACGAACCTGCAAACAAGTGTAGGTAAAGCTCAACTAATCAAAAGACTTAATAGACTATAAGAAACATGAGCACTTACTTAGCCAAGATCCTATGAAGGAGCCAAGTACTTGTTTATAGAGTTACAAGCTCGGGGACACCGACAAGCCTGGCACTTCCCTGCTCCCTTCCCTCACATCTTACTTTCTAACTCTAGTTAGCTATTAGGGCATAGCCCCTTTGGAATGGTGCTCAAGTGTGTAGTGCTCTTCTCCCTTGGTGTGTTGATTAATGAATGAGGAGGAGAGAGCCTCCTTTTATAGGTGGAGAGGATGGGGCTCTTTGGAAAATGGCCATCTCCATATGGAAGGACCCAAATCGAACTCAAAGGACGGTTTCCACTTTCCATCTGCGTTGATCGTAGGTGGGACTGTCCTTGGGGAACTGCCTTACAACCGCCAAAATAAAACTAGGCCCGAGAGGCCCCACCAGGGGGCGGCTGGTCCCCTGGTGGGCCCATCTAGCAACTGCCTTTTGGGAGCACGTAGGCCTCGTTGTTAGCTTCGTTTTGCCAGGTGGATCTCCCAAATCGGAGTTCGGATGAGTGAGTTATGGCCAAATTACTCAGGCCTACTTGTGTAGTCCTGAGTTAGACTCAAACTTATATATCTTTTTTATTGGGTGCTCCAAATGAGGCAAATAATATATGCATTTTGATCAGCTTGACGAGCCCATCGCAATGGTGTACTCCATTTTGCTATTTGAGATATTTTCAGTTGGATATTCCTGCAAAGCACATGAGAAAACCAAAACTCGTGGAACTTGTTAGATAAATAATATTTATTCTATGGTGTTCCATTATTTTGGCATAGTTTGGCGGTCAAATTATATGCAATAAGGTGCGCCAACATGTACTTATGAGGTGTGAAAGCATTATAGTAACTCCTGAGTCTATCTTCGCTCAGGGACGAGCAAAAGGTAAGCTTGGGGGAGTTTGTTGATGGTAGATAAGTATCTTTTTAACCATCAACATAACATGAGAAAGGATTAAAACATGAATATTATCTAGTTATAGGGGTTTCACTAACAGAATTCCATGAGTTTTGGTGAATGTCTATTCCTGCTGGGGGTTATCAGAAAAGAACCAAAAGAGGCCTACATGTCAGATTTACATAGAGAGAATACCACGTCCAGTAACTCAAGAATACTCTAGAAGACTTGAGAAGACGACCCTATGAACTCAAGAATACTCTAGAAGACTTGAGAAGATGACCCTGCAAAGCTAGACCAACCTGGCAGAGGTAGCTGGGCAGGCGCCCATGCCACCTGGGCGACTGCCCGGCCAGGTGGACCAATCAGGTCCAACCTCACGAATCCTGCCTCCACCGACTTTGAGGATCAATCTCAGCCACCTATTCAAGTTGGTTTGATTCGAGGGCTATGGTGCATCCTAGAGGGCTATATAAATAGGGCCCCTAGCCCTTGGAGAAACCCTAATTCATTCAAGAATTCATTTAGAGAATTCATCCTCAACTCCAGAGAAGCCCTAGAGCCACCATCTCAATTAGAGCTTCATAGTTTAGTAGCATAGCTATATAGGAATAGATCTAGAGGGAGTCAAGCCTAGCTTGGAGTCCGAATCTGTCAGAGTTCTTGGTAATTTCTTCTACTTCATTCGTTATTGTTCTTGCTACTATGAATAGTACTTTATTCTATTCTAATATATGAAATACGACTTTGCTCTATTTGCTTATGTTCTCAATTATATTGTTCTTAGTTTACTTTGATTATATGCTTAGCATAGTTGGATTAGAATTATGTTTATGCATAGGATCGTATAGCGCTTGCTCATTAGATCGATGGGTGAGTGATAATATTGTGTAGGCGTGGTGCCTAGGCTGTATTTATCTGCGATTGCACCCTATATTCCAGATCATGAGGTAGATCGTGGAAGTGACAGTCCTGTTGAGTCCTTCGTAGTCGTCCTCCTGAGTATAGGACTAGTAGAACACCACTATTACATGGAAGTGATTGCTCTATTCATGATCTTTCTTGATAATATCACTATGCATAGATGTAAACTTTTCCCTCCATGATTGTTAGGTGTACTTGCACTAATCATTGTATGCTTTGACTTTGTAGTTAGAATAACTTAGAATTTATTCTTGTAGATCATCCTAGTCCATGCTAGTGTCATAAACTTAGAGTACTCTTTTGAGATCTTTATCATTATTTTATGTGGCTATGTGCTCTCATTTATCTTTATCATTTACCATTCATATATATATTATTATTTTATGTGACAGTTACCCTATATGAGAAGATAGATAAAGACACGGTTAAGCTCTCCATTATCACATGCAGTTCTCATTGCTCATATCCATAAGCATTCCCTTCCCAGTTGTAAAAATATAAATAACGATACCTGGATTACTCCTGGTTAAAATGCTACATCGGTATTATCTATGCGCTTGTAGATTCCTTATTCATTTCTAGAAAAGCATATGCATTTAATACCAGCACCTCTGGCACCATGCTGGGGATGACAACCTAGCTTAAGCGGTGTTAGAGATGTCAACAGTATATCATAAGTAATGACAGTTAGGAAGGCCAGTCAGGCACTTCTAACTGTTATTACCAGACTGCCTTACCTTGGCCAGCGCCGTTAAGGGCCGAGAGTTACTCTCTGATGTAATGGAGGTTAGGGATGGCAACACACATTTCTACTATCATTACTAAGGATGGACTCTTAGTATATCTTTTGTGATGATGCTAAGAAACGCCAACAATTCCATTGTTGTCTACTGGAAGTTTGGCGATTCTTCCCCTCAGGGCATTTGTTTTGCCCGTGGGGAAGAACTTAGCGAAGAACACTGTGGAGCATTTGCTCCACATGTTGATAGCTTTCTTGTCCTTGTAGAACCACTGTTTTGCCTTCCCCACCAGGGAGAAGGGTAACAGGCGGAGCCTGATGACGTCAGGTGCGACATCCTTGATAATGATTGTGTCGCACAGCTCCAAGAAATGTTGTAGATGAGCGTTGGCATCCTTGTTGGGCAGCCCACAAAATGGGCTCGCCTGCACCATAGTGATTAGCCCGGTCCTGAGTTCAAAGTTCTTGTCCCCAATGTTGACAGCGGGCCCGGTGGGCACATTGGCAACAACCAGGGTGGAGAACTCGCGGAGTGACTTCTGGGCCATCTCGCTTAGCGTGGAAGGTGCGGTGGTGACTGGTTCTTCTGTCAACAGAGTGGCAAGAGAAGAAGGGGCACAACACTGGTTCTTCCTTAGGAGTGCCTCTGGATTGTTGACGAAGTTTTCCGGCAGGGAGAAACCAATCATACACTATCCTATTTTCATCCACAACAGGAGAAAACATAAAAGTTAGCCTGCATAGACAATGGTCATTTCTAATGAAGTCATATATATTTTCTTTTCTTTCTTATGCTAGAGTTAATTGTACCAATGCCTTCCCCGGCAATGGTGCTAGAAATGCCTGTTGGCATTTCTTAGCGCGAACACCAAAAGACAAGTAGGGAACCCATCTCTGGCGGTCACGCCAGAAACGCCTTTGTGTAGGCAGGTCCTAATATTGCTACTAGAATTGATTCTCTAGCAACGACATAAGGATTGCCATGTGATAGATCTTAACCTTTCAGAAATATCCGCAAGTGCACGGATCTATCATTGTAGCATTTCACCCAGAAGTATTATCAGGGTATCATTATTTATATTTTCTCAAAGAAAGGCGGGTACAGGTACCTCCAGTATAGAAATGTTATGACTTCATATCATCGAAGTGAGGCCAATTGCTATGCAGGGGTAAGTGATAATCATATGGATAATAGTGGACACACACTTGGATCTACCATAAGGATAAATATAAAATAAAGAATAAACGAATGGAAGAATAAAAGAACAACTACATGGAGCAAGCACATCTTATACATATGCATTGAACAGCTGAGTCACATGATATACAGGTCAAGCAACAAGTCAGGGTCTAAGGTAACAGGGAGATCCCGGCAGCTGATCTGTCACCCGATGGGGACATTTACGAACTCCTACATGACATACGAATGTGGGGATTACGATGGATGGATGGGACTATAGGTCACTCCCCGCCGTTTACCCCTCAATCGTGGCATGATATCATATCCGAAGGCTCCCTCATATCCGGACACCACGCCTGCATACTAAGGAACTACCTACATCTCCCTAGGACTCCCACCCTACGGATGGACGAGCTAGGACATTGGCAAACCCGAAGGAACAACGAACCATTACCCTATTCCTATCATCATCACCATTCTTGTGTATCATATGAACGATGAAGAACATTTATGAGCATGATGAATAATTCTCATATGGACTATAGTCTAGTTCATAATCATCGAATATATCATGCTCAAGACTATACTCTAGTTCACATGCGATAATGTATATAAGTGTAGAGAACTTAAATAAGGAAGAACTCTCCATAGAAATATTACCAAGAGTAGCTTTGCTTCCCATGAGACAAGCCCTTCTTGCTAGCTTCTAACCTTGCTCCAACAACTACTACTAAGCTAAAGAATAAATGTAGAGAGAGGTAGAGTGCTCCAAATGGTGTGTTTATATGGGTGTGCTCTCCTCCTCTTCTTATAGGTGGCCGAAGGCGGTTCGGGGGCAATCTTGTCAACTGCATAACCGTCTAAGCTTCAGATGGAAGGTGCAAACCACCTTGCCAAGGCTGGGCCCAGTTGGCCGCCTGGCTTGGGCGTGCGCCAGGCCAGGGGCGCACGCCCCTGGTTCACGCCTCCCCCTGACCGACCTTGGATGGTCGGTTGTGGAGTGGGCCTGGACCATGCCCATGTGGTGCACTCAACCCAGTTTGGCCCCGAAGTGGACTTCTTCCCAATCCCTTGATTTTACGCTTTCTAGAAAGCGTATTTCTTGAGTGGAATTCTTGTACTTATTTGTATGTTTCGGCAAAATAATATTTCTCCAAGTACAAGTGAAATTGGGTTAGTAATAAATGTAAATGTGTATGTAAATATATAATTCGCCCCTTTTTGGTCTTTAGTTGGCAGTGTAAAATAGCAGTTAAGGACCGCCTACAGTTGCCCATAGAGATCGTTTCCTTCTCCGGCATGGGTATCGTCAACTAGCAAACATTCAGATTGTTAGAAAACAAGCATTGATATCAAATCACTAGTGTTAATTGTTTCATAGAGATTTTTAAGTTGATACCTAGCCAATTTTCATTAATGTTCTGGAGGTGGGGGGATACAGGAGGTTGCCCAGTGAGATCATCTCCTTCTATGGCATGGGTATCGTCAACTAGCATACATTCAGATTGTTAAGAAACAAGCATGGATATTAGATCGCAAGTGTGAATTGCTTCATAGACATTTGTAAGTTAATACCAACCTTCGCAACTTGGACAAATGTTCTTTGTGTGGGGGGTGATGGTAGTATGCCCCAGGAGATCATCTCTAGCATTGGCGCCATCATCTAGCATACATTCAGATCTAGATGGGGAGACGGTAGGATGAGCAGAGAGACCATCCAGAGCATGGGCACCAGCATCTAGCATACATTCATATTCAGATTGTTATAAGTACAGTAACATGTATATCAAATAGCTATTGTGAATCGATTGATAGACATTTGTAAGTTAATAACAACCTTGGCAGCTTTCATTATTGTTCTGTGGGTGAAGCGAGACGGGGCTTTGCTCATAGTGACCCTCTCCATCTACGGCAACAGTATGGCCATCTGGCTGAAAGCAGCCATCCACAGAGCTGGGGCTGCTGATGTCCTTATTAATGTCTCCAGACAAATCATGCAGACTGAATCCACTGCTGGCGGATGCGGTGGCTCTTGCTAATCGAGAATTTCTTCATCTACTATTGATCCATACTGCTCTTTATTTCTACTAACGGACTGGGTTTGATGGTGCCTTTCCAATGGTGATGTGCTCGACGGCCGCTTCAAAGTCCTTCGACTATTATTCATATCAGCAGTGCCTTTTGGCCTGCTGGCAGAGCCTCCTCTATGCCTTCTTGGACCAACACACTAAAATTGGGCACACAACATTTTAGCAGCAAGCATGTAGTATGTATAAATTACATTTGTATCCAAACAGAAAAGTATTAAATTGCTACATACCCACCCACCCACCCACATCCCCCAGGACCCTCACTCCCCTCACCCTCAAAACTCAATACAAAAGAGAACAAGCACCTCATCGCGAGGCACTAGCCAAGCCTCTAATTCTGAATCTGTTCCATCTCATAAATTCCATCAACTAACTCCCATGGATCAGGGATATATTCTAAATCTTCACCGTGTCTATTCTTTGCGCTTGACTTTTTTCCATTGGAGGAGACACAGGTTTTGGCTCCATAGGTATCAGTTCTTGCATCTTCAAAAGATTCCTCGTGATGTTTTCATTCCGTGCTCGTTCATAAGGATTTAGCTCCTCATAAAGATTACAAAGGAACTTATAATAAACTAAAGACTAACGATTATACCAAATGACAACACAACAGAGCAGGGGTGTACAAATAAGTGCCAAACTACAGCTTATCCAGAGATCATTGATCCAATAAAAGAGCAGATACAACTACAATAATCTCAGGTTCAACCACCTTAGTGCAACAAACATCATAAAAAGGGATCTTGGTACCTGTTCCTCTGCGTTGACTGGTTGGTGTTCATTGTCGAAACCTAGGTCTCATCGTCATCGCAGAGCTGGTGCCGCAGGCATTGACGATGTGGTACCCGATCTGGATCCGGCTAGGGATCGGATCCGATGGATGGCAAAAGGTGCCGAGGCCGAGGATCCGGATTTGGAGTCAAACTGCTACGGTGATGGCGCCTAGCGCTTGGAATGGGGTGGGCATAGCAGCGGGCGCTAGGCGGCACCGCTTGAAAGTTTGAAAGTGGAGAGGGAGGCCGGAGCAGGAAGAGAGATGGGTGCGGCTGCGAGAATGGGAGATGGGGGCGGAGAAGGCTCGTCCTTGCGCTTTTATGTGGCCACCATAATACCACAAATGCCCTTGTCTTTGATGAACATATTTTTAGTGCGGAAGGGCAGAACAGAGACATCTATGTGTTGGCGGCCACGGAGCCAAAATTTCGCACAAAATTCAAACCTTCGGGCGGGGAGACCGCCTGTCTGCTCTCAAGCATAGTCCACCACATATTCTGACTTTTTAATAGGAAAATGATTATGATTAGAGAAAGTCCCTAGCTCCGTAAATTTAACACGTTGGACAGCACGTTGGTGGCAGGTGATGTCGCGGCCTCTCTCGCTATCAGAGCAGGAAACGTGTCAACCCTCAACTACTTGTTGATGTGAGTTTTAGTTTCTTTGTTATTTTATTCTTTTATCCGCATTTCAATCGAGGATAGGATATGGGCCTAGGAAATATTTTAGTTCACAAAAAATAAGAACAACATGTATTTCAACTACCAGTTACATACAACTTGATGTATACAAGTACTTGTTCAGGTAAAGCTTTCACCCCGATCGGAACCGCTTTCATATGTCCACCACTATTTGACTTATCAGAGAAGCCATGCTTGTGTACCAGCCTCTTATGTAATATTTTCTTCTCCTGGCCATCTCTGTTAGAAGAAGCTTTAGCCAAAGCATGACTTAGCTTGACATTCCACTTCCAGTTCCTCAACCCTGCATAGCGGATGCAAAGCGATGACTTTTGAGAACACACCAAAAAATTAATATGAAAAACCAATGGCATACATAACTATACTAAATTATTGAAATGCTTCCCTAGTTCTAGATCGTCTCATGAGTACCTTGGCAAATTGGGCATCAGCAATCCTCTTGGTTCACTGGTCCTCCATAAAAAGCAATTGTACCTGTTGACCTTCCTCGTCTCCCTCATTGTCCGTGGAGTTGGCACAAAGACGAGACCGTGTGACATGAAGATTACGGCCATATTGATCACGCAGCATGACCTTGATCATGTATGGCATGGCAACGTTAGTGCATGTGTACTTGATCTGGTTGCCACTCAGGATCTTGTCATCCCAGTCTTCAAAACATGTGTTGGTCCTTTTATTCACCATGACCACGCCCAGCAACATATCTGCGAGCTATGCAAGGCTTGGCACTTTGTACCACTCCTTATCATGGATCATGAACGACACCATGGCATGAAGTTCCACCATATTGGAAAGCTCAATCTGGTGGCCATCCCGTAGTCAATCGAAGTTGTTGGTGAGATCAACGCTGACAAAAATGTGGCCTTCCTCCACAAGGAACTTCTCGAGGTCATCGGGAATGTTGCCGATGACGCCTATCTGGAAGAGAAGCCACCTATCATGGATGCACATTTGGATGAGGGCTATCTTTCTCTGCTCCTTCTCATAAAACTCCATGTCGAAACCGACGATGATGGCTCGATGCTCCATGTCATCGTGGACTTCTTGCAGAAAGTGATCCACCGTCTTGGATGAGGACATGACAGTAACCATGAACTCTTTCTCACTGACTTGGATAGGGATTTCCACGTCGTCCGTGGAGCAGGAACTGGAGCAGGAGTGGGATGATCTGGCCATGGTGCGCGAGGGAGATGAACTATCGTCCATGGAGCGGGAGTGTAATGATGTAGCAATGGAGCGGGAGGGAAATGAATTATCGCCCATGTAGCGTGCGGGAGCAGGAGCGATTGGGATGAACTGGTGGGGTTCGGTGCCTTGATGATGACGAACTGGCAATGCGAGAAGAGGGAGGTTATATAGGAAATGCATTAGAGAAATGCGATGCGACCCCATCGCTAGTTGTGAAACTCGAAGAACACAACTGCATGCATGCATGGGGAAGATGCACTCGAATCATCGCTTAGTAGCCTATCGCTCATTGGGAAACTGGAAGGAATCAACTGCATGTGTGGGGAAGATGCATCGGATCATCACTCAATAACTGCGCACCGATAGTAATGCATGAATTGCCCACCTTCTAGCTAGCATCTTGCAGTGAGGACGCATCTCGCCACATCCTAATGCATAATGAAAGAGGCATCGGTATTGAAATGCTATTGCGCATAGGAAAGTCATGCTATTGTGCATGAGAAAGTCTAGCCCCTCTAAAGTAGACCGCGTCAGACAGTATTCTCCATAGTTTATCCTCTTTTTCTTGTGATGCTTGTTACTATGTCATTTAGTAGTTTGTGTGACTAACTCTATAGCAAATAGTAATGACGTATACGACATAAAATGCAAGGGAGCACACCAAAGCAAGATTTGTCAAGAAGAACTGCACGAACATGGACTTCGAAGGGAATTTGTTCAAAAGCACTGAGACTCCCAAACATCAAACCACAAATGATCACTCAACCATAGTGGAAGGGCTGGTGGTTGTAGCCCTTGCCGCCCCTTTGGACTGCTACCACGTGCACCAGTTGCCCGCGGAGTGCTCGTCGACGTGATCTGGCTATGGTCTAGTTTTGGACATTTTCCTTGAAACTCAACCATTGGTGCCTCCAGCGGTGCAGGCAGGCAGCAACAGCGGACAATGGGCCCAGACGCAGAGCATTTGCCAACAGAGCACTTAGTGATGCATCTTCAGCAAATGTCTAGGTCAATTCCATCCGAAAACTTTGTATAGTTTTGTAGTTGTTGAATTTCTCTAGGAACGCTAAAAAGTCTGACCACCAGAAATATCATCCCGTAGGACAACATGCGAAGGATTGTCTATTTTGAATATCATATCAATCAGTCTGTAGCAAGCCGATAGCATTGCACCAATTGCGTTCCTATTGGGCCAACACAGATTAATGCCATTATCACCAAACGTCCTGAGCCACACAATGCTCAACAGAGTTTGAACCACCTAATACAGAGTTCAGTAAAGGTTAACACAAGCATGCAAAATAAATATGTCCATGAATAATGAAATAACATTTGGTCCCTTATTTTTAGAATAACACAGTAGTACAACGCAGAGATACATCAAATTGAGCTTTATTTTACTTCTCCCCTAAAAATAAATGCCTGAGCCAACACAACACACCAGGGATCCTCCACCGCTACCACTGCCACACGTGTTGAGGGAGGGGAAACAAAATTCCCATGAGTCGCATATCTCTAATTCCATAGATACTAAATGTTCAATCATCTGACCATTTCCCTGTCGAGGCACACGTGGCATACTCACAGATCTTATTGAGCGCTTCCTGTTTCCTTCAAAGGTACGCATGGAATACCCACGGAGCTTATCAAACTCCTCCATATGCCTTCTGCTGAACTCCACTGATTCCAGTCGAACCTTTGACATCTCCCTTACCGTTTCATTCAGTTTATTTGGGAGCGAAGGAGAATATTCCTGTTTAGCTACAAGCTGTTCATGAAGCATTCTCTCCTACGAAATCCAAGCAGTAAACATCAGCTTAAAGATAGTGGAAGTGGACTTCGGTTGAAAATCCAAGAAATTATGGAGTGGACCCTAGAATCAATGAGGCAGGTGGCGTCGAGATTGAGTTCTTTTGGATCCTGGGTGCTGGCCATTGCACCTGTCCTATTGCTCAGTTGATTGGCGAGTGCAGCAGAATATTCCCATTCAGCTACAAGCTGTTCACAAAACCTTCTCACCTGCAAAATCCAAGAAGTAAACATCAGCTTATAGATAATGGATGAGGACTTCAATTGAATATCCAAGAGATTATGTAGAAGACCCTAGAATCAATGAGGTGGATGGATTCAAAAACGTATTCTTCTTCTTCTTGGAGGCGAGGCGATGCGTCAGACCAGTTGTTGGGGTCCGCCACCATTTCCTCAGTGTGCAATAGCCCTGTGCTTCCTAAGTAATCAGATCAATGAAATAGAAAATAATCATTGGCACTGGTGGAGTGAACATCATTGGCATTGGCAAAATTGAGTGCAGCTCTAAGATTAGTGGCATTGATTTGCTGCCTCCTACCAGAATCATTCCTTGTCCTGCATCTATCTAAAATTATGGGATATGGTGATATGCATCAAAGGTTATCAATCTAAGCAAAATCCCCAAGTCCTGTACTATAGTAGATAAGGCAAAACCCGAATGAAGAAACAACAGGAAAAAGAGGAGAAAGAAGACCTACGAATCGGATCTGACACTTCTGTCGGCGCACACAAGCAATGCGGACGCCAATGCTGCCGCGCCCCACCGGGAAAGCCCCGCCGCCTACCTCCAAATGGACACCAGAGCCAGCACAGCACACCGGGGATCCTCCGCCACCCAGCCAGCGCAAGTCTAATGGGCAGATATTTTCCCATTTGTAGGGGATATATATCCAATATTATAGGTCACCATGTTCCACAAAAGGAGGACCCCTAAAAGCAGGGACGGCTTAATTATCGCACGGCCCAGCACTGTCCCGTGGTACACAAAATAGATATGGTCGGACTTTCTCCTAGTACACAAAAGAGATATGGTCGGACAGTCCGATGTCCCAGGCCTTGGCTCCTCGCAATTCATATCTGTGAACACCAAAAAGTCTGACCGTTACATAATTGAACACGAAGACAAAGAATAATGCGTTTATCAATTTTCATTGTCGTAGCAATCCGTATGCACTGATACATTGAATCAATCACCAACCTGCTGGCTCCCCACCTTGCAGCGAGGAGCAAATCTCGCCACATCGTAATGTAGAATGGATCGAGATGCATAAAAGATGCTCATTCTAAGTGAAATACCCAAGTCCTGTAGTACATCCATAATGAGGCAAAACCTAAATGAAGAAACAAACGGTGAAAAGGGGAGAAAGGAGACATGCGGATCGGAACTGTCATCTGTGCCGCCGCACACAACCAAGGCAGATGCAATGCCGCATATTTGAGTCATGCATTCTAAATTTAGCTATTTTAGAAAAAACACAAGGGTCCAACAGATACTCTATCTTGTAGTCCAGTTGCCGCATATTTGATCTCGAGGGACGAAGTGTGTTGTCTATTTGAATATTGTAGCAACCAGTCTGCTGCCAAATCAATAGCATTGCATCAATCGCCTACCTACTGAGTATGTTGCAAAGAGTAGCCAGACTCGCCGCATCGTAACGCAGAACCGAGGAGCATTGATGCCGGAATGCTATTGCGCAGGTAAGAAAGTCTGGCCGCTGAACATTTGAACGTCTCTGACAATAAACATTACTGGCCGCATATGCTGTATTTTGTTGTCTGTTTCTAAAATTGGTGTGATGTTCAAGTACCTGATAACCGATGATCTAATTTGTGTTCTCAATGTTAACTAGGTACAATTGAGATGTTATACGATTTTATCTTGTTGTCATACGACCCATGCACGTGATCTTTTGTTGAATTTAATATTGGTTGTGTCTGCTTTGTATCCCCCGTTGGCTCTTATTACATGTTTGTTGTAAACTGTATGGAGTGAGGAGTCCATCTCAACAAGTCTCGCCTCGATACAGTGGAAAAGTTCAACCGCTGCATACTTGATCTCATAGGACGACGTGTGAAGTATTGTCTATTTTGAATCTCTTCGCAATCACTCTGCCGAGCACTCATTGACGGTTACACTTTTGGTCAATCTGTAGAAGTGGTACAAATGAGTTTAATAATATAAAGTTTTATAATAGATCACGTGCAAAGGTATTATTACAACAAGTTTTTTAAAGGAAATGTTGTTGGGCCCAAAGTCCGGCCGCTGCATATTTGAAAGCGTAGGACAGTATCCTCCATAGTGACCCGCCTGACATGCTTGGCGCGGTTGTGATAGGAATTTTCGCTGTACATATTTCAAAGAGCAAGTTCAACAAGTCATATCAAAGGCAACAGTTCGTCTCACCTGTTTGTTGCAAACCATTGGCAGCTAGGAATTATCTGAACAAGTTTTGCCTCGATCTAAAGCATCATGTTTGAGACGTGGCTGCAGACGCAAGAATGTCTAACCACTGAATATTTGATCTTGTAGGACAAATTGTGAAGGGTGGTCTATATTGAATGTCATAGCAATCAATCTTCTGGGAAACCGATACCAATGCATGAATTGCCCACCTTATGGCTCACATCTTTGCAGCGAGGACGCATCTCGCCACATCCTAATGCATAATGAAGGAGGCATTGGTATTGAAATGCTATTGCGCATAAGAAAGTCATGCTATTGCGCAGGAGAAAGTCCGGCCCCTATAAAGTAGACCGCGTCAGACATTATTCTCCATAATTTATCCTCTTTTCATGTGATGCTTGTTACTATGTCATTTAGTAGTTTACGTGACTAACTCTATAGCAAAGAGTAATGATGTCTACGACATAAAATGCATGGAAGCACACCAAAGCAAGATTTGTTGAGAAGAACTGCACGAACATGGACTTCGGAGGGAATTTGTTCAAAAGCACTGGGACTCCAAAACATCAAACCACAAATGATCACCCAACCGAGCCCCTAGGAGTTGAAGACTGAGGCATGCATCACCTCAGGGAGCTACGCAAGACATCGCTGTACTTATTGAGCTGCTCCTATTTCTCTCTAAAGGTACGCATGGTATCCTCACGGAGTTTATTAAACTCCTCTGGTTTCTCTGTCGAGGCATGCATGACATACTCTCTGATCTTATTGAGCTCCTCCTGTGTCTCTCTAAAGGTACGCATGGAATACTCACGGAGCTTATCTAACTCCTCCTTATGCTTTCTGATGAACTCCACTAATTCCAGTCGAACGTGTACCATCTCCCTTAACGTTTCCTTCAATTGATTGGGGAGCGCGGGAGAATATTTCTATCCAGCTACCAGCTACTTGCGAAGCATTCTCTCCTGCAAAATCCTAGCAGTAAACATCAGCTTATAGATAGTGGAAGGGGACTTTAATTAAAAATCCAAGTGATTATTGCAGTGGACCCTGGAAACAATGAGGCGGATGGCGTCGACATTGAGTTCTTTTGGTTCCAGGGTGCTGGCCGTTGCACCCGTCCTATTGGTCAGTCAATTGGCGAGTGGCAGAAAATTCCCTTTGAGCTACAAGCCATCCGCAAAGCACTATCACCTGCGAAATACAAGTAAACATTAGCTTATAGATAGTGGACGAGTGCTTCAATTGAATATCCAACATTATGTAGAGGACCTCGGAATCAGTGCAGCAGATGCGTTCCAGAACGTATTCTTCTACTTGTTGTAGGCTGAACGATGCATCCGCCCAGATGGTGGGGGCCGCCTCCATTTTGTCAGTGTGCAATAATCTTGTACTTCCTAAGTAATGAGATCAATCGAAATAGAAAACAATGGTTGGCACTGATTCAAAGAACATTGGCATCACAAGATCCATCAGTCCATTAGTGAAGGCCAACGCTATTCACCACCGTCGGTGGTTGATAGCAATTTACCGCCGGCATGCATTAAACACCGCACGCCAGCTAGTCCCTTCCCCGCGAGGCCGCAACCGTAACACGTACTACCAATGGACACCCGCAACAGCAAAAGCAAGAATCAGGCATCAACACCAGCCGCTTCCTCCTGTGACCTTGACAATAAAACCTACGGCTAATCTTTAACCACCAACAAGAAAAGTCAACTTCATTAACTCCCGCTTCCGTAACTTCCGCCCGTAATCAAGGAAAGGAATTGTTTTTGAAACATAAATGAAAGGAATTGACCTGTATGGCTGCATGCAACCGGAATTTTCTTCCTGAAAAACAATTCGGTAGTATTTTTTACTTTCTCGGCTTGGTAATATTTTGGTACTATTTTTAGCTTTCAAATTTTATTTTAAGCATAAACTTGTTTCACTTAACCGCAAAAATATGATCGAGAAAAATAACCGTGATTCTCTCACGTGGATTCTATTATTGTCTGTAGAAGAGGATTAAAAGTAAATCTTCCCAACTAGTAGTAATCTTTTCTTTCTGAAGATGAGGATTAGAAATAAATCTTTCCGATTAGAACTAATCTTTCCTATTAGTAGTCAATTATCCGTAATTCTATTCCAACCGTAATTTTCTCCCTCCACCAACTATAGAGCAACAGATTTTGCTTTATTGGTAATTTTATTCACGATAACTTTATTGGTAATATTTCTTTATTGGTAATAACTTTATTGGTAATATTTTGTTTTTGCAGTAAACATTGTCCAGTACTAATTATTCTGTAATCGATACACAAGCACGTTGCTCCTCAGATCCATCGCATTCAACGTGTGCACAAAAAATGGAAAACATGAACAACAAAAATCCAAACTAAAATCCATCTGCAAGGATGAAATCCTGAGACGACGCTAGTGCTTGACCGAACACATGAACACAGTCTTCACATCCGGAGAGGGTGGCATCGGTGTTGGTAGGGTGGAGCGTCGGCGTTGTCCTGATGTGCCGTCGGGGGAAGCTCGGTGTCCCCACGCCCAGCGAGGAACGCCTGCGTGGACGCCGGTCGGAGGAGCCGTCGCTGGTGGAGACGTAGGGGTGCGAACGCCGGACGGGGATGAGACGCCTCCGCGGACCCCAGGGAAGGAGCTTCCACGGGGCGCAGTGCGAGCCACGCCACCGCCGAGGGCGTCGCTGGAGGGAAGGGGGCAGTCGCTGCTACGGTGTGAGATGCACCAAGAGGGCAGCCACAACCACCATCGGAGACAGAATCTGCTCGGGGGAAAGACCGTTGTCGCCGATCTCGATCCGGGAAGCGCTGGAGCCGGGTGATGCCGCCGAGGACGGCCGCGCGGGCCACGACGTGAAGTTGGAGCCGGTGGGGAAGTGGGGCCACTGCCGCAGCCGGTTGAGCACCACGGCGGTGAGGGGGAGACTCACCGCCACCGCTGGTGGGGGAGGCTCGCCTCCATCGGTGGTGTGGGGGTGGGGAGGAGACGCAACCAGTGGGCGTCGTTGGGGCGGTGAAGCCAAATCCCGCCACCATCCTCTCGCTGCTCGAAGGATCCGCTGGATCCATCCGCCAGACTGGTGGGCGAAGCCGCCTGGGGAGGAGACGCAGCTGGTGGTGGGAAGGGGATGGGGGAGCCGCCGGTGTGTTGGTAGGGGATGGGGGAGCCGCCGCCACGATGACGGGCGCAGACCCGGCGGCGACGTGGGGACGATGGGGAAGCTGGCGCCGTGGTGGTGGTAGGGGATGGGGGAGTTATATATAGGTGGTGAGAATACAGGCATTTACGGTTGCGGGGCTGTGGCGAGGAAAATTGGTAAGAAAACTTACTGTTAAGAAATCAGGTTGGTGGGAGGAAAAATTATTGTCACGGGAATGACCGGTTGTAAGGCTGGTTGGGTGGTAAACAGTTATATACAACCCAAGGTGGTCAATAGGGAATATATATATATAATGGTTACAGCTATATTAACTGCTATTCTAGTTTGAGTTGTGTGTATATATATATACACAACTCAAACTAGAATAGCAGTTAATATGGCTGTAACCATTAGTCCAATATAATTTCGGCTAAATCAAGTCTAACCACCATACTTAGAATACTACTACAAATTAAGCTTACGGCTAAACAACACAACGTAGCAGGTATTTAGATCACTGAAGTAGAAAATAATGCAACAAAGATCCATTAATTAAGTCCACGGCTCATAACAAAATACAACTTTAACAACCATTAATAATTTGCATGGTACGAGCTCATTTCGGCTAAATCAAGTTTAACCATCATACTAACAATACCATTACAAATTCAGTCCAACAGCCATGAGCTACAGGGACTACCAGAACCATTACCGTCTCGCATCTATCTAAAATTAAGGGATATGGCGGTATTCCTCAAAGATGTTCACTCTAAGCGAAATTCCCAAGCCCTGTAGTAGATCCATGATGAGGCAAAACCCAAATGAAGAAACAAATAGTAAAAAGGGAAGAAAGAAGACCTGTGGATTGGATCTAATGCCTTTGCGCAGACAAGCGACATGGACGCCAATGCCGCCGCGCCCCATTGGGAAAGCCCCGCCGCCTGCCACCAAATGGACGCCAGAGCTAGCACAGCACACCGGGGATCCTCCGCCACCGCCTCTAGCTTCGCCGCCCAGCAAGCGCAAGTCGAATGGGTAGATATTTTCCCATTTCATGGGATATATATCCATTATATAGGTCAACATGTTCCACATGACTTGTTCCTTAGGAGCGGGGATGGCCCAATTATCACAAGGCCCATATAAGGACTGTCCCGTGGTACACAAAAGAGGTATGGCCTGACTTTTCCATGATACACAAAACAGAAAGGGTCGAACTGTCCCATCTCTTGATCTTGCAAGTCCTAAGTCTTGGCTCCTGGCAGTTCATGTCTGTGAATGCCAGAATATTCGACCGCTACATAATTGATCACGTAGAACAAAGCGTAATGGGTATGTCAGTTTTCATAGTATTATTATTATGGTCATATAATAAGTTGTAAAATTTTTGGTTCATTCCAGGTCATAAGGCCTCATCGGCACGTCGGCACTCATCTTCACCGTGACAACTCAGGGTCACCGCCGCAAGATCCGCTGTATTTTGTTGCCAGGACATGCTCACTGGAGACAATCATGATGTTCAACAGTTTAACTTGCTGTTATAATATCTATGCACGTGATCTTTTGTTGACCTTTATAGTACCCCGTTGGTTCTTATTATCAGTTTGTTGTAAACTATATGCTGCTAGGAGTCCATCTCAACAAGTCTCGCCATGCTCTATAACTTCACGGGTGATACCTAGCTCTTCAGTTTTACTGTGAATGCAAGAAAGCCCGACCGCTCTATATTTGATCTCGCAGGACAAATTGTGAATGCTTCTATTTTGAAAGCCCTATCAATCAGTCTGCCGAGTGCTCGCTGATGGTTGCGATTTTGGTCAGTCTATAGTAGTGGCACAACAGAGTTTAATTTAATATAAAGTTCAACCACAAATCACGTGCAAGGGTATTTTTACAGCAAGTTTTATTAATGGAAATGCTGTTGGACACAAGAAAGTCCGACCCCTTTATGTTTGAACGCGTATGAAAGAGTATGATAGTATCGACAACTATGACATAAAACACAAGGGACGACCCAATTATCACACGGTCCGTTTAAGCTCTGTCCCGTGGTACACAAAAGTAATATTGCCGGACTTTCCCATGGTACACAAAAGAGAAATGACCGGACTGTCCCAAAGAAATGACTTTTGATGCCAAGTTTGAACACTCATCTTATTTAAAAAAATTGCACAAAGACAGTTGCACAAAAACGCCGCAGGAGAAGTCCAAGCCCAGGAAGGAACCGACCACCTGAAGGCGGTGGCCAGCCAGCCCCGCCGTGGGAACGACTACCCCCAGGACCGGCTGCCCCCTGGTGGCCCCTCCCGGGTCCAGTCTTCTTAGGCGGTGTGTGGGTTGGTTCCCTCAAGATGGTTTCACCTGCTTCCATGTGGGGAGACACCCGAGCCATCCTACTTGAGCTATAAATAGCTAGGAGATCCTCCACTCTAGACACACACCAACATTTGGAGCAGTACACCTCGTATTTCCTACTTGTTCTCTTTAGCTTAGTGTTAGTAGTTGATGAAGGAAAAGCTATCAAGGAGAGCTTGTCTCCTTGGAGGAAGCAAGAACATCTTGTATGAATATAATTCAGATCTCCTCTATGAGCAGGTTCTTATCTTATTTATATAGAAATGCATATGAATTAGAGTATAGTCTTGTTCGTATTATAATCATCACATATAAACTAGTCTATAGTCTATGTGTTATGTTCTTGATATGTTCATCAAAGTCTTCATCGTTCATCGAATTAGTATGAATAGAGGAAGAACTAAGGATGGGATAATGGTTCGTTGTGCTGTCATGGTTGCTCTTAACCGAGCCTGTCAATCCAAAGGGTTGGGGTCCCGAGAGATTAGGAGTTGTTTCCAATTACATGAGCGTGGTGCTCGGGTATGCGAAGATCAGCGGATATATCGGTACCCCACGGGCAGAGGGTAGGTGGGCAGGTGGTGACAGCCCTGTCCATCCCAAGCACTCCCCCACGTTCCGGTATTGAGTAGGAGTTCGTAAAGTCTCTATTGGCTGGCAGACGAGCTGCGGGGATATCCCTATCATCCCAGACTTAGTCTTGATTCTAGTCATATTAGTTAGATGTTATCTGCTATTCTTTGCATAGCTGTATTAGACCAATGCTGCTCACGTAGTTTACTCTTTTATTCTTTATTTACCTTTTATCCTTGAGGTTGGCTCCTATATGTGTGTCCACTATCTTATGAACCTGATTTACCACTGTTTATGCTATGTCTACCTATGCATTCAATAAGTTATTATGTTATATGCCATAGCTAAATGCATTCATTCTACCCTCCTATGGGAAATTATAATACGACACCCTTGAATACTCACGGGTTAAAATGCTACAATGATAGTTCTGTGTGCTTGCAGATTTATTCTTACTTTTTATTGAGCTATCGATTGGCATACCTAAGTATCATTACTTAAGGTTTATAATTCTTGTTGCACCCCAAGGCGCCGTGCTTTAGTTTTGCATATCGTAAGTAATGGTAGTTAGGGAGGCCAATCAGGCACTTCTAACTATTATTACCAGACTGCATTAACTTGGTCGACGTTGTTAAGGGCCAAGAGTTACCTTTCTGAAGTAATGGTAGTTAGGGATGTCAACACACATTTCTAGTGTTATTGCTGAGGACGGACTTATAGTCTATCTTTAGTAGTAATGCTAAGAAATGCCAACAAGCATTTCTGGCGCCGTTGTCGGGGAGGGCAAAAGAAAAATGCAAACATCTAGCATTGGCATAAACATTGATTATAAAATAAGCATTGGTAGCCATAGTTTAAGCAAACTAACTTTGCTGTTTTCTTCCTCTTTTTATTGGAATGAAAATAGGATAGTGTATGAGCGGTTTTGACCTACCGGATAACTTCGTCAACAACCCAGAAGCACTCCTAAGGAAGAGAAGGGCCCGTACCATTTCCTCTTCTGCTACTCCACTGGCAAACGAACAGGTCACTTCCATACCATCCGCTACTACCACCATGGCCAAGACACTCCACGACTACTCCACCCCCACTGTTGGCAACATGCCCGTTAGGCCTGCTGTCAATGTCGAGAATGAAAACTTTGAGCTCCGTACTGGCCTACTCATGATGGTGCAGGCAAACCAGTTCTGTGATTTGCCAAGTGAGGACGCAAACGCGTACCTGAAACACTTCCTTGAGCCATGCATAACAATCATCATCAAAGATGTCGCACAGGATAGCATCAGGCTCCGCTTGTTTCCCTTCTCCCTCACGGGGAAGGCGAAACAAGGGTTCTACCAGAGCAAGGAAGCTGTCAACACGTGGGACAAGTGTTTCATGACTTTCCTCGTGAGATTCATCCCCATGAGCAAAACAAATGCTCTATGGGGAAAGATATCAAACTTCCAGCAAACCTCACTCGAGTCCATCCCTGAGGCTTGGGAAAGGCTCCAGGAGTACATCTAGGCCTGTCCCCATCATGGGATGGAACATTGGCTCGTGCTTCAAAACTTCTATGAGGGCCTCACAACCATGTCTAAGGGGCACATAGATGCCACTGCTGGAGGCGCGTTCCTCTCCCTCACCATTGAAAATGCCACGCCACTGATTGAGAAGATGGTGGCCAATCAGAGCCAGGGAGAAGGACGTAAAACACAAAAAGGCATGAATACCGTGAAGGAGACGGATCTACTTGCTACAAAAATAGACCTACTAGTGAAGAAGCTTGAGGGACGTGCCCTGATCCTACCACCGGCACCGTCCAAGCCATAAACTCACACATGACGTGTAAAGTATGTGGAGATGTTGGCCATTTGGGGAACAGTTGCCCCGAAACCTAGGAAGAAGCATCCTACGTCAACAACGGGTTTCGTCAACGCAACAGGTAATTGGTGGAACAACTAGAACCACCCCAAGGTAATTCTTCTAATTTTAATTCAAATTTCAATTCCACCCAACCTTCGTTAAAAGATCTTGTCTTAGGACAGGCTAAGATAAATGAAAACCTTACAAAAAAGCTTTCTTTCAATGATAAAATATTTGAAAACATAAATGCTAAGCTTGATACATGTCCTTATCTATTAAAGATCAAATAAGTTTTAATAAAAAGATAGAATCTCAGATCACTCAGCTTGCTTCTACTGTTAAATCGACCGTACCTCTTGATAGCTCTGTTGAGAATGTAAATTCGGTGACCACGAGAGAGGGTAAGACTACTCATGATCCACTACATCCTAACCATAAGACAGGAAAAGCATCAAGGCAGCAAGAGGAAGTGCCGGTTGAGTCGGCAGAACCATAGGAAGAATCTGCGAGCCAACATCGGAGAATTATGTGGACACCATGATGCT
Organism: Bothriochloa decipiens; assembly: GCA_023333625.1. Lineage (NCBI taxonomy): Eukaryota > Viridiplantae > Streptophyta > Magnoliopsida > Poales > Poaceae > Bothriochloa > Bothriochloa decipiens. The sequence continues at coordinate 29,451,843 of CM041636.1, read as the reverse complement.
GCCTTTCCCCACAAGGATAAGGAGGAAGAAGAAGGCTAGAGATGAGCAGTTCCTCTGATTCGTGGAGATGGTCAAGAAGATGCACGTCAGCATCCGACTGATGGATGTCCTACACATACCCTCCTACGCCAAGTACATCAAGGACATCATCAACAACAAGCGACCATTGCCATCCATAGAAGTTGTCAAGCTGACTGAAGAGTGTAGTGCAGCTATACTCCACAATCTACCTAATAAGAAGCAAGATCCTAGGTGCCCCACAATCACATGCTCTATAGGCACCTAGCAGTTCAATCATGCCTTATGTGATCTTGGGGCAAGCGTAAGTGCCATGCCAAAATCAGTCTTTGACAGACTGAATTTCACCAACTTGGAGCCTACCAACATGACACTCCAGTTGGTCGACTCCTCAATTTGGTATCTGGCAGGAATCGCCCAAGATATCCCAGTAAAAATCAGAGGGTATTATGTCCCAGTGGATTTTGTGGTGCTCAACATGGAACTTACAAAAGAAACACCACTTATCCTGGGGAGACCATTCTTGAGCATGGCAGGAGCACAAATTGATGTTGGGGCTAGAGAAATCCGCTTCAATATCAATGGACAAGAAGAGAAGATCGAGTTCAGGCCTCGCCATCTGGAAGAATGCAACATGATACGCATCAGATACGGGCTAAATCCCCAAGGCATCAAGGAGGTAGAGATTCAACCTCAGCTTCTAAACAACCTCGCAAAAATCTCAAAGAAAAAGCCAGAGCCAAAAGAAAAGGTGGACAAACAAGGAGTAGAGAAACAAAATGGCTCCTAAAAAGAAAACACAAGAAAAGAGGGAAGAAATCCTCAAGCCTTCATAGAAGAAGACGGGTGGAAACCCAAGGAAAAAGCTGGACATACTGCCACACCGCCCAGACAAACCAGAAAGTATGGAGGCCCAAGCAGGTACAACTGTCAACTTCTCCCAAGACGGACGTATCATCATCAAGTTAGCAATGAAAGGGGGACAAGTCCTGCTCAACGGACTTAAAAAGGTGAGCCCTTGCTGAAGGTAAATTGATAGTTATCCTTAATTAATATTTACTTTCAATAAAATAGTAATTTCATTACCTTTAATAAAAATGCCTGAGTAATTTCTTTGTCCCCTAATAAATTAGCTTTTATCCATCATATGATTCTTCCTACTTACATTTCTCACCTCAGTCTATGGCTTTGCATAGAGTTTTGAGATATGATGTTCAGCTCATCATGCTCTCATAAGTTTTTAATGCAAGCATGGTGCTTGGGTTATTAGCTTACCTAGGTTGAACAAACCTTTGAAACAAAGTGCTAACATAGACTAGGTATATGGACTAACCTATTGCAAATTCTAATATGACAAAAGGAGTCCAAAAAAGATGATGATGGAAATAAGGTAAGTCTCTTTACTCCTCTTATATATATATATATATTTTAAGGGGACCACATCATAATCTAGCTTGGGGGAGGCACCCCCACTCAGGTATCTTGTATCTTATCTTTGTATACTTTCAAATCTTTATACGTATAATAAAATTTATTTCACTCTCATATGTGTTAAGATATATTAGTTTCTCTTGTGTTGAAATGCTGAATAGTTGCTCTATCTATAATTCGTTTGTGCCTAAGTTATAACTTAATATTCCTCAAGGTTTAAGTTTGTTGGCTAAAAGTGTCTCATTCTGAGAACTTGAAATATTGTGGGTTGCAATTGCATGATCCCTTTCTATGTTTTGCGAGATATGAGATGGTACAAATAGATTTTGCTATGACTTTGTTCTACGAGAAACTTGACACCCGGAGTTTTCTTTTCAAAATTTCAAAATCAAAAAGTTCCTCAATTATGAATACCCACTAAAGCCATATGATATGCTCTACTTTTATAAACCTTTAGTCATATGCTACTTGTGGAACTTTGAGTTGGGTCAAATTATTGTGACCTAGTGAGATAATGGTCATATGCCCATGATTGAGATTCACATGCACCCAACAAATAAAGCCGACTCTTACCCTGAGAGTTGCGCACAACATGCACCCTTCCATCCACCAAAAATATGCCAACTCTTACCCTGAGAGTTGCGCCCCCAGTTTCCACCAAATAAAAATGCCGACCCTCACCCTGAGAGCCACGCATTCTTTATACAACATTTTCACTCCTTGCATTCACCATCAGGACATCTCTCCATCCGGAAGTCTTCATATGTCAAACAAAATATATGGGCTATGCTAAAAAGAAGAAATGAGAAAAAGCCAAAGGGCATGAGAAAGCAAACAGGAAAGTCCAAATACCTGTTCAAAAAAATAAATGATGATAATTCTATAGCCCATATCTCTCCAACAATTCTGTTCCATCTAATAAAGGAGAGTCATGATGCTTGGAGTGCCAAAAATAATTAGAGATAGGTTTCCACCATACTCATTCTTCCACACACTTGCACATCTCAATCAAGGTGTATGACTTGTATCTCCTTGCGGTCTGGTCTTTGACTCAGCAATATAGGTGATGTAAGTATGCCCACCTTTATACCTGCCTAAAACTCCACTCTCAGCCTTAGTGGTAGGATATAAAAGGAAGCACTACAATGCCTTTGGTAAGGTGATCATACACATTGAGCGAATGAGAGAATCATTTGAGGAACTTGTTTCATTTTACAAAAAACTCTCAAAACCTCCGGATAGACAGTCTATCAAAGAATGAATGATTGATGATTCTGTTATAACTGTTCTGTCTTGCAACCGCCCAAGAACTTGGAGAAGCTACAAGCCCCATGAGCAATCAAGGTAAAGAGTGGATAGAATGCGAACTTATTTAAATTGCGAAGGAATGCTTTGTTATAGGCATGGCACTTATGAGTTATATCAGCATTGTAGCAACTCCTGATCAGCAACCATACTTAGCTGTTTGCTCGGGACGAGCAAAGGTTAAGCTTCGGGTCTTGTTGGTGGTCCTTATGGATCATTTCTAACTGCCAACTAGGCATAAAAAGAGAGAGACAATCATACTTTAACACATATACTCATGCTACTAATAGAATTCCACTTGTACCCCTAGTATTTATGTTTTTACAGGATTTATGGTGAAACAAGTGGAAGTGCACAACATCTAGAAGAAAGTGCAAAAGTAGAAAGACGAATTCGGGAGTGCACAAACAAGATCAAGAGAGGAGCCCACCTTCAGTGCATACCTGTGCCTGATCGTAACCACAGGAGAAGTTCAGGCCCAGAAAGGAACCGACCACCCAAAGGCGGTGGCCAGCCGGCCCCACCAGGGGAACGACCGACCTCAGGATCAGCCGCCCCCTGGTGGCCCCTTCCGGGCCCAGTCTTCTCAGGCGGTGCTTGGGTCGGTTGCCTCAAGGTGGTTTCACCTGCTTCCATGCGGGGAGACACCCGAACCGTCCTACTTGAGCTATAAATAGCTAGGAGCTCCTCTACTCTAGACACACACCAACATTTGGAGCACTACACCTCATATTTCCTACTTGTTCTCTTTAGCTTAGTGTTAGTAGTTGAGCAAGGAAAAGCTATCAAGGAGAGCTTGTCTCCTTGGAGGAAGCAAGAACATCTTGGTATGAATATAATTTGGTTCTCCTCTATGAGCATGTTCTTATCTTATTTATATAGCAATGCATATGAATTAGAGTATAGTCTTGTACATATTATAAACATGACATATAAACTAGTCTATAGTCTATGTGTTATGTTCATGATATGTTCATCAAAGTCACGAGCGTGGTGCTCGGGTATGCGGAGATCAGTAGATATGTCGGTACCCCACGGGCAGAGGGGTAGGTTGGTAGGTGCTGATAGCCTTGTCCATCCCAAGCACTCCCCCACGTTTAGGTATTGAGTACAAGTTCATAAAGTCTCTATCCTGATTCTAGTCATATTAGTTAGATGTTATCTGCTATTCTTTGCAAAGCTGTATTAGACCAATGCCTGCTCACATAGTTTATTCTTTTATTATTTATTTACCTTTTATCCTTGAGGTTGGCTCCTATGTGTGTGTCCACTAGCTTATGAACCTGATTTACCCCTGTTTATGCTATGTCTACCTATCCATTCAATAAGTAATCACATTTACACCAAAGCTAGATGCATTCATTCTGCCCTCCTACGGGAAATTATAAATACGACACCCTTGAATACTCATGGGATGAAATGCTACAATGATAGTTTTGTGCGCTTGTAGATTTATTCTTATTTCTTACTAAGCTATCGATTGGCATACCTAAGTATCGTTACTTAAGGTTTGTAATTCTTGTTGCACCCCAAGGCATCGTGCTTTAATTTTGCATATCGTAAGTAATGATGGTTAGGGAGGCCAATCAGGCACTTCTAACTGTTCTTACAAGACTGCATTAACTTGGCCGATGTCATTAAGGGCCAAGAGTTACCTTTCTGAAGTAATGGTAGTTAGGGATGTCAATACAAGTTTCTAGTGTTATTGCTAAGGACGGACTTATAGTCTATCTTTTGTAGTAACGCTAAGAAATGCCAACAACAGTCAATGTGAGTCATTGTTGAAGAACATTTATTAATAAAGCAAACCATGACAGGACACAGTTACACCATGGGTGGCTGATGTGTTTTTGCAGATGTAGGTGTCGAGGGAGGAGAATAGAAGAAGTTGCTTGTGACTTGGGGGCCTAGTTACATGGTTTGGTCTGCGTGATGCCAAATCTCTGAAGCTGGTGTTCATGCTGATGTTGGGCAACAACGCATTACCACAAAGTTGTTGAACTAGGAAGAACCTTACTACAACAAGCAAGATTCGCCTCACCCTAATGAAGACCGGAGGAGCCATTCGGTGTCAAAATGTTTCTGCGTCTTAATGTCTGGCCCCTGGTAAATATGAACACGCCTGATAGTCCCCTCCATCGTTTATCATCGTTTCCCTGTGATGCTAGGATTGTGTCATTTATATAATTCAATTTGCAAACAGAGTAGAGATGCCACACTAGTTTAGCTGAAATAGCTTCAACATCCATCCTTGAGGAAATTAAGATGTCCATGAACAATGAAACAACATTTGGTCATTTTTTTAGTATAACACAGTACAACACAGAGATACATCAAATTTAGCTTTATTTTACTTCTCCCCTAATGAATCCGACAGCAAGAGAACATAAGGAAAATAGAATGGCCTCCAGATGAACACATCTTTAACTCGATGTGGAACATACTCAATGACATAGGCAGGGATGACATGAACTTCTTTGTGATCTCATACGTGAGCTTTGTTCTATCCTTCGCTTGAAAGAAAATCAAATTCCATTCTGGGTGAACTATAATCACCCAGAACTCCTCATCAAGCCATCCATACTCTCCCAATCCAACGCTATCAATGCTTCCAGACAGCACCAAAATGCTGACGGTATGCTTCAATGTCCAATTATCAGTACCATAGTCTTGAAGGAACCAGATTGAAAGCATGGGATCATTGCAACCATCAACAGTAGATACACACAAGTGAACCTGAGCTTGATGCATTTAGTTTTGTCTCCCACTAGGACAACCAATTTTCCTCCAGGTCTTTCCCTCCATATCCACACCAGGTATGGTAAAACCTTCCTCAAAGTCCCCCATAATGTGCAGAGAGCCATTGAGAAACACACTTTTTGCTCTAAACGCCAGTGCATCAGTACCCTCGCCCCGTTCAGATTCCTTGTAGATCCACGATGAAGTTTTAGATGAGTAGATCTCCAAACCTGTGTACCACCCGTCTTCACCATCCATAGTTTCAATCACATGGAAGTGTGAGGAACCTGTCGGATCGAAACTCAAGTGAGCCTCATCCAAAGCATGGCCAACAACACGGGTGATTGGCGGTAGTATCTCATACGTCTTGGTCATTGTGTTGCTGACGACATAGCGGTATATAAGACCCCCAAGGCATCAGCATAGGTGTTGGTATTTCTTAGCGTAATCAGATAAATCCGCAAGCGCACAGAGTACCATTGTAGCTTTCACCCGAAAGTATTCAGGGTATCATATTTCCACAAGGAACAGAGTGTATTAGAGGGAAGCAAGAATGACCAAGAGATGAAAGTAGAAGGATATTTTTGTAGGTCGAGAGAGCTTTCTAAGCTTAGTCTAAGGTCACTGATAACTAAAGTCTCGGCTTACTCGACTTACTCACTTCAGAGCAGCTGTTCCATTCTAGTTCTCAAAAAGACTAGGAAGACGTAACCGGGGTCGGGCAGCCAAAAGATCTATGAAAACACCAACCTGAACATGGTGGAATACAAAGACCTTGTCGGGTCTATCACCCCTAGGGCTGTCACAACTATCCGTCGGGTTGGGCGCAAACTCAGGGAACTCGCTAGTCCAGACACCACATCTACACTAACGGCTACTACTCTAGCCCAGATCTTAGAACTAGAGCACTCGGTTGAGCGGAGATCCCGTAAGCAAGCAGGTAATCACTAGACTTTAACTAAATAGATCACTAGGGAATTGCAAAGAAAGAATGCGGATATTACTTACACAGGAGTCTGCTCCGTAGAGGTACAAATTGGAGGAGAACCCGACAAGCCGGCTCCACCTCCACTCTGCGCCTCCTCTCTCTTCCTCCTTTTCTAACTTGTACAACTAGGTGAGAGCACATAGAGAGACACTACTACTAGAATGATATGACAATGAAGCTCAAGTGTAGAATATATAATGAGTAGCTAAAATATGTAGTGTAGAGTGTGTCTTTACAATGGGAGAATAGCCCTCTATTTATAGTTGAGAGGAGGAAGACACTTTTGCACTTGACCCCCTCTCTAATGATGGTGGCAAGGCATGCAACCGATCTAATCACGTCGGTATGTTGATTGGCAATCAATCTGTGTCGAAAACTAAAGAGGAATTGGCCATTAAGGCCCTAAACCAGAGGTGAACCGGTGTAAACCGTGCTCTGCAGTATTTTTGGAAAGTAATCTGGGCAGACTGGGCCAAAACTGGCCAAACCGACGACCCAACCACGTGTGAACCCCGCAAATGAGCAACCGCCTCAAGCGCACCAACCACGCTGCGCCACGTGGCCTTGGTGTGTGAACCACGTGCATGCACATGGCGTGTGGGGCGCTGCCATGTGTCATTCTCCAATTCACAGGTTTGAGATTCGTTTCTCGCCTCTAAGTTTCAAATGCGCCTGTGCGCGCACGGTGCGCCCGCGTGATTGAGGGGCCCCGGGCCATGTGTCGCCATTTGATTGGCGGCCATGGTCGAGTGTTCCTCGGTGAGAGGCAGCACCTGCCGCTGCTGGGGCCCACGTGGCCCACCTGTCGGTGCCTGTTTCCTAACAGCTGATGCTGCTGTCGAGTTAATTTTAGGGGTGCTGGCGTCAGCATGACATCAGCATCCCCTTTAAATTTTGAAAATTCCATATATTTTTATTAGGAGCTCCAAAACTATTAAATGATACATCCATTTTGATCAGCACGATGAGCCCGTCGTAATGGTGTACTCCGTTTTATTTTTTGAGATAACTTTCTTTCATGGAAAGTTAAGTATTCCTGCAACACAAGTGAAAATGACAAAACTCGTGGAACTTGTTAGATAAATAATATTTTTGCTACGATGTTCCATGGATTTATATTATTTTGGCGATCAAATTATATGCAATAAGGAGAACCAAGAAGTTCCCCCTCACTTAGTCCTTTGCTCGTCCTCGAGTAAAGGTTGAAGGACTAAGCGGGTTTATCTCCTTGATTTGAAAATTTGCATACAAGTTATTCCCAGCTTCACCTGAACCTATGAACTTCCCAGTGTCTACCAAGTCATATTGGGCAATTGAAAAATGGAATTGCTTGGATTCAAATCTTCTTACTCGTATCCCTGCTCAGAAACTTGGGTTTTTATAAAAATTTTGAAAATAGAAAGATAGCTTTCATTCCTTGAATGATTCTCTCAAATCACTCATATTTGTAAGTGGTTCCTCACCAAGGCATATAGAGGGATTGCCTTCACTTGATCATCCTACCTCTAAAAAGGTTTATCTAGAGCTTTAGGTAGGGATGAAAAGTCTAAGGCACACTTATCTTGCATATGTTGTCAAGTCAAATCCCGGACCTCACCGGAGGGAAGCGTCATACTCTTAGATCATAAAAGTGTAAGTGTGTGGATGTGATGGATAATATAAATGGTGTCTAACCTAGTTCTACTATGCTCTTTAAAACATATCTCTCTCTTTATTAGGACTTAGAAAGATTCTTCTATGAGGGCCTGGGCTATCCTTATTCTCTTTTCTTTATTTTTTTCTTTTCTTCCACCTTTTCTTTTCTATTTTTTTCTTGTATCTATATATTTTTTCTTTTTTTCTTGTCCACTTTGTTTTTACTTCTCACTTTTTTTTCATTTTTTTTGAATGATAGCCTCATGCCTCTATTTGCAATAAAAACTTTAAGGGAGATATGAACAAGGATTCAGAGCATTTATTTTGATGGAACCTAACAAGCATATTTTTGGTTCACCCCCAGTGTAGGAGTAGAACATTTTGGGTGGATCTAAGTGGAAGGCATATTTTGCGCCTACTCCCAGGGTAGGAGTAGTGCAATTATTTGGTGGATGGATGAAATGAATGTTGTGCGCAACTCTCAGTGTAACAGTTGGCACTTTATTTATGGGTGTACGTAAGTTCTGATCTTGGGAGCATGAAACATCGCTCAACAGGGGTCATAGAACTTGATCAGACTCAACACAAAGTAAGAGGCATATGTGGAAGGTTTGATCATGAAAGAGCATATATGGCCTTGGTAGGTAATTGCACATCATTCAAGGAACATGCTATTTGATTTTTGCTTCGTAAAATAAATCCCAAGTACTTTGCAAGAAATGAGCAAGCGTCATGTCATCCTACTATATCTCATCCATCAATTACTTAGATAAAATGGGGTCCCTATGATAAGTGTTCACAAGTTGTAGTAATATTGGCAAGGAATAAAGAGTATGCAAACTTTAATCATAAGATGGCATGGAGATGAACATCAAAGTTTTGTCATTTTAAATTTGTGCAATGTTAAAATTCAAAACTTTAAGAGGAGTGAGGGCAGATACGCACAAACCACTGTTGAAGATGAAGGAGTTGATGAAAGTCCTTTTTCTTGTCCTTCTATACGATGGGTTGCTCGATGTTTCTGCAATGTGTTGGGGAGATCTCAAATTTGTTTTAGTTATGCTTGGGAGATCTCCCCCACACTTATCTTTTGTACCTATTTTATTTTAACAAAGAAAACAAAATAAGAGGAACTACAACAAGCAAGGGTTCTACCAATTGGGAAATAAGGAGTTAAAACTTTATTATTCAAATTATTATGACATCATTATTTTTGTTTCATTTTTATTAAAAAATTGTTCAACCAACTTTATTAAAGCTCATGCAAGGCTAAGATAAAAAATGCAATGTAAACATAGCCAAAATTTATCTCCACTTCAGATTACTTCCAATGTTTATGATAGCAACTCAAAGCTCATTAACCAGAATTCAACACCATGTCAAATCTTGATTAAGCAAATTATTTCAACCTAAGCACCATGCTTAATTTTGAAAAAGATTATGGATGTTACTCTCGAGAAGAAACATCCAAACTAGAGTATATGACATAAACAGGGAAGCATATATTTGAAAGATCATATGGAAACAAATATGAGCAAAGGGGTTGTGAACAGTTATTAACTTTTGCATACCTAAGTGTTCTTACTGGCAGCATGTGTGGATTCAGCTTTGAAGATGCTGCACCGGCGGCGTGGTTGTACAAGCTCCAAGTCAGGTGAACAGTAAGGCCAAGTTTTACACATAACTAGTGTATGTGGGTATTGGGCCTTATTGATAGCAAAGGTGTAAAGGGGAGGACTTCCCTTTTTTCTCTCATATATTTATTTATTTATTTATTTATTTTTCTCAATTTTTTTCATCTCTCTTTTTTTCAACTTTCTTTCTCTCTCTTTTTGTTTCAACTTTCATTTTTTAGACTCCATCCTTTTGCTTTCTGTTTTCTTTTATTATTTTTTTATATATAGCAAGGCAAAGCTAACATCAACTTTCATTTATCTTCATGGATGACCCCTTGCTGTGAGTGGGACTCGACATTCTCACCATCTTGCCCAACACTAGACTTTTGTATAAAATCCAGGTGTATTGGGTCAGGGTCTCCTTGTAAGTGTATTCCACCCTTCAAGAGAATCATGGTTTGTCGTTGATGTTACTCCATGTTCTCAAGCGCCACACCTGGAATGGTTAGTGACAAGAATATCGAAGGTGCTTGCTAACTTGATAACATGTCTTTGCTTTTATTTGAAAAGGAAAGTTTTATTTTTTTTCATGATGATGATTATAGATTATAAGATAATAATGATAATACTAAAATATATTTTTTCAAGATAGTCCGGGGTATCTCTCGGCAGTGCTTATTTTAGGACAAAAGCTCATCCTTGGGAAACCTTTTGAAATAAGTCTAATGTTGATGATGTGGTTTCCCCTCTAACATCAACCTTTGTGATCTAGTCTGTAAAACTCATGCCAAAACATTTCAAGATTTGCAAAACTTATGATAGATAAAAGCATCTACAACATCCTTCTTAAAGATTTTATGAGCAGGGAGCACAAAAGGGTTGTAGATCTTGCAGATGATGGCCGAGTCATAGATCAATCCAGGAGATTTTTTGTATGTGCATGAATGAATGGGGTAACTAAGAAATAGCTTCCATGCTCATCGATAAAATCTTCTGTCTTAGGGGGAGGTTTTCTTTCTGATGGCAATTCGAATCCTCCGCAACATAAGGATAATTCATAGTTATTGCGTAGATTGACATAACCTCACCCCTAAGATTTAAAACCGATTGGGATGAGACATTGAAGTTAGGCATAGAGGGCAAAGGGGTACGAACGTCTTCCCTGAGAATTGATTCTCCCTCTATGTCTTGGGAATGTTGTTGATGTCTCATACAAGAATTCGAGGCATAAGGTGACGTTGAAGTGGGAAACTCTATGGTATTCCCAAAATCAACATCAAGAAAGAGGTCATCCTCAAATTCGAAGGGGCACACAAAAGGATGGGATTCATCATTCATTGAAGTGTGATGTGTCCCCTTAATGGGAGGTTCCTCAGGAACCAGATTATGAAAAGGATTAGAAACAATTTCAAATCCGGTTGTGGATGCCTCCTCTTGCTGGTGGGGCTTGACTCCATTGTTTCTTCAGGAAGCTCGCCATATATACAGTGTAGGGAGTGTTTTCAAGGATTTTCTCCAAAGTGGCTTTCCCTTCACTAATGGACATATGCACAGATGAGCATCCAGAAGACATGTCAAGGTGGAGAGCATCTTCTTTGCTAAGACCATTGTAGAAGTGACTTCGAAGGACATGGTCAAGCAAAGAGAGGTTTGGACTGGTAATTATAAGACTTAAGAATCTGGCCCATGCTGCTCCTAGAGTCTCCTTCTCCTCCTGTTGAAAAGTAAGAATTTCTATTCTAAGAGTGGCAACTCTAGAAACAGGGAAGAAAGCAAGACAAAATTTGTCTCAAAGTTCAACCCAATTTCCATGAACACCTCCTACGGTATGAGCATACCATTGTTTCACATTTCCTAAAAGTGAGAATGAAAACAATTTCCATTTAAGGGTATCTTGAGTCATGCCAGAAAAAATTAGCCAAGAACACAAGTGCTCGAATTCCCGAAGGTGGGTATAAGGATTTTCATCTTGTTGCCCAAAGAAGGGTTGCGCCCGAACCATGGCTATGAAAGCGGGGAAAATTTCATAGCTATTTGTAAGAATGGGATGGGATGATGGTGGAAGTTCCAATGAATCACCCTTTCGAACCGAATATAGAAAGTTAGGAGTGGAATCCATGTGGTAAGAATGGTGGTGGTATTGGAATGGTGCATAAATTTTTTTATAAAGAAAATAAAAAGGATACACGGACGAACTTGCTTCGAGTCTAGAACAGCTACCGTTAACTGACAACAGCGCCAGAGAGTTTATTGGTATTTCTTAGCGTAAGAAGATAAATCCGCAAGCGCACAGAGTACCGTTGTAGCTTTCACCCGGAAGTATTCAGGGTATCGTATTTCCACGGGGAACGGAGAGTACTAGAGGGAAGCAAGAACGTCTAAGAGATGAAGGTAGAAGGATACTTTTGTAGGACGAGAGGGTTTTCTAAGATCAGCCCAAGGTCACCAGATAATTAAAGTCTTGGCCTACTCGACTTACTCACTTCAGAGCAGCTGTTCCTTTCCAGTTCTCAAAAAGACTGGGAAGACGCAGCCGGGGTCAGGCAGCCAAAAGCTCTACGAAAACACCAACCCGAACATGGTGGAATACAAAGGCCATGTCAGGTTTGTCACCCCCCGGGCTACCACAACTATCCGTGGGGTTGGGTGCAAACTCAGGTAACTCGCTAGCCCAGACACCACATCTACACTAACGGCTACTACTCTAGCCCAGATCTTAGAACTAGAGCACTCAGTCGAGCAAAGATCCCGTAAGCAAGCAAGTAAGCACTAAACTTTAACTAAATAGATCACTAGGGAATTGCAAAGAAAGAATGTGGATATTACTCATGAAAGAGTCAGCTTCGTAGAGGTACAAATTGGAGGAGAACCTGACAAGTTGGCTCCGCCTCTGCTCTCTTCCTCTTTTTCAAACTTGTACAACTAGGTGAGAGCACCTAGAGGGACACTACTACTAGAATGATATGAGAATGAAGCTCAAGTGTAGAATATATAATGAGTAGCTCAAATATGTAGTGTAGAGTGTCTTTAAAATAGGGGAACAGCCCTCTATTTATAGTTGAGAGGAGGGAGACACTTTTGCACTTGACCCCCTCTCTAATGACAGTGGCAAGGCATGCAACTAATCACATCGGTATCTTGATTGGTAATAAATTTGTGTCAAAAACCAGAGAGGAACTGGCCATTAAGGCCTGAATCAGAGGTGAACCGGTGTAAACCGCGCTCTGCAACATTTTTAGAAAGTAATCTGGGTAGGCGGCCAGAAGAACCGGGCCAAAACCGGCCAAACCTCCGGCCCAATTGCGTGTGAACCCTGTGGACCTGCAACCACCTCAAGCGCAGCAACCACGCTGCGCCACGTGGCCTTGGCCGGTCGAATGGACGCGCCCGCTCCCGTGCTCCGCGTTCAAACTGCGTGCGTGCGCATGGCATGTGAGGCGCTGCCGTGTGTCATTCTCCAATTCGTTGGTTCGAGATTCGTTTGCCGCCTCTGAGTTTCAAACACGCTTGTGCACGCGCGGTGCGCCCGCGTGAGTGAGGGGCCCGGGCCACGTGTCGCCCTTTGATTGGCGGCCATGGTCAAGTGTTCCCCGGTGAGAGGCAGCTGGTGCTGCTGTAGAGTTGACTTTAGGGGTGCTGGCGTCAGCATGACATCAGCATCCCTTTTAAATTTGAAAATTCCATATCTTTTTATTGGGAGCTCCAAAACTATTAAATGATATGTCCATTTTGATCAGCGTCGTAATGGTGTACTCTGTTTTATTTTTTGAGATTACTTTCTTTCGTGAAAGTTAAGTATTCCTGCAACACAAGTGAAAATCACAAAACTCGTAGAAATTGTTAGATAAATAATATTTTTGCTACGATGTTCCATGGATTTATATTATTTTGGCGGTCAAATTATATGCAATAAGGAGCTCCAACAATAGGATGTGCCCATTGCAGCAATCTGAGATGGCTACAGAGTCCTCCATGAAAGGCAACAATTTGAAGGAGGACGACATACACTGGGGACGTTGGTGAAGTCTTGTTCGCCACACGCACCATCATAGAAGAAGTCAGCCATAGTCTGGGGCAGTTTCTTCTAGTTACTGGAGTCCTTGATGAGGCCAATTTGCTATAGTTCAAGGAGTAGGTGGGGAGGCGGCGGATGATCTCAAAAACCAGATCCTTGTTAAACTAGTCCACTGCATCCATCATCTTGCGGGGCTCCATTTGGAAGGAACTGCGATCCTAAGTGTGCAGTGCGATAGAGATTCCTTAGTAATGGGATCCTTATAGCGGAAAATAATCCAACAAGGATCCACTGGTGAAAGGAGAGAAAGGAGAGCTGTGGATCAGAACTGTCGTCCGTGCCATGGCACACAATCAAAGTGGTCGCAATGCCGCATCCGCCTACCTCAAAATACATGCTTGAGCCATCACAGCACACCGGGGATCCTCCACCGCTGCCACTGCTGCAACTACGATGGGCAGATTTGTTTTCACTTGCAGGGAATATATATAAGTCAACATGTTCCACATGAGGAGGATGACAACTATCCCTTAGGAGTGGGGATGGCCCAATTATCACATGGCCCATTTAAGGAGTGTCCCATGGTACACAAAAGAGATATGGCCGAACTTTCCCATGGTGCACGAAAGAGAAATGGACGGACTAACCATCACATGAACAATACCATTACAATTCTAGTCTAAGAGCCATGAGCTACATGAACTACCAGAACCATTACCGTCCCGCTTCTATGTAAAATTAAGAGATATGGCAGTATGCATTAGAGATGTTCATTCTAAGCGAAATACCCAAGCCCTGTAGTAGATCCATGACGAGGCAAAAATCCAAATGAAGAAACAAACAGTAAAAAAGTGGAGAAAGGAGACCTGCGGATTGGATCTAACACCTCTGTGCACACAAGCAATGCGGACGCCAATGCCGCGCACCCCACCGAGAAAGCCCCGCCGCCTGCCTCCAAATGGACGCTGGAGCCAGCACAGCACAGCGGGGATCCTCTACCGCCCCATCTAGCTTAGCCACCCAGCCAGCGCAAGAGTGGGTAGATATTTTCCCATTTTTAGGGGATGTATATATCCAATATATAGGTCAACATGTTGCACACGAGGAGGACTCTCGAGAGCGGGAACAACCCAATTATCACATGACCCATATAAGGACCGTCCTGTGGTACACAAAAGAGATATGGTCGGACTCTCCCATGGTACATAACAGATAAATGGCCACATAGGATGACCACATAGCGGTATCCATCAGGTACACAGCAGCAGCATAGGATGAGGCCGTTGCCGCAATCACTGATAGCTACATTGTCCATGGGTAAGAATTCAAAGGACAACTCTACACCGGTGATGCTGGTGAAGTGTCTATAGCCTTTATAAGTGTCGTAGATGAAGCCAACCATAGTTTGGTGCAGCAGCTTAAGGTACTTTGGGTCCGAGATGTGTTTTTTCTAGGATTTATAGACCATTTTGCAGTAGAACAAGGAGCAGGAGGGGAGGCAGCAGAGGATCTTGACAACAACATCATCCACGAGGCTGGTAAATGAGTTTGTCCTCTTGTCGAGGGCCTCCTCCATTTCTTAATAAGCTCAAAAGAAACATATGCACTCCATTCTAACACCCTAACATCCATGCATCATAGATTTTTAATCCAAATGCAATCCCCTAATACCATAGGTGGGACATGCTGAAGCAATACCCAGATGAAGAAACAGACAGTAAAAGGTGAGAAAGGATACCCATGGATCAGATCTGACGCCTCTGCCGTGGCACACTACTAACATGGACACCAATGGCAGCCAGCCGAGAAATGGACTCTTGAGCCACCACAGCACACGGATCCTGGTGTTCAAAGGCTACTTGTATGTTCCAATTCTGAGTGGCCTGGTGTGCCTATCAGAGTAGCTACAGGTCACACAGGTAGACATCAGAGGAGTGCAGACAGCTGTTGAAATTTACTACGATGGCAATAAAGTCCAAGGCCATTACATTTGACCGCGTCTGACAGTGTCTCCGTATTTTATACTCGTTTTCCTATGATGCTTGTTACTGTGTTGGTAAGTAGTTTACGTGACTAACTGCATAGGAAAGATCAACGATGTCTACGTCATAGAATGTAAGGGAACACGCCGAAGTAAGATTTGAAACTGCTAGACCATACTGCACATCACGGATGAGAGGTGCTATTGATTTGTACTGCAGATGATAATGTCCGACCGCTGCATATTTGATTTTGTAGGAACAACTATGAAGGGTTGTTATGAATGGTGTAGCAATCAGTCTGCTGGGAAATCGATAGCATTGCATGAACTAAATTCAGGCTCCGCCCTTGCAGCGAGGATCAAGTCTCGATGGATCCTAATGCAGAACTAAGGAGCCAGTCGTGTACATTTGACCGCGTCTGACAGTCTCGATGGATCCTTGCTTCCCCAACCCAATTATTTATTGAAGATGATGGTGTAGTAGTGGGGTGTGTTTGACGATGGTTGTAGAGTGGTTTGGTCCAGCCCCTGCATTTGAACGCATCTAACAGTATCCTCCATAATTATACTACTCGCTTTCCTCTGATGCTTGTTATCATATTCTTTACTAGCTTACGTGACTAAATATGAAGTATATTGAAATAGCCTTATCATACTATGTGGTCCAAGGGTACATGAGATCAACACGTTCCACACGATGAGTATGTATGACTCCCTTAGAAGCGGGGAAGGACCAATTATCACACGACCCATATAAGGACTGTCCCATGGTACACAAAAGAGATATGGCCGGACTTTCCCATGCTACAAGAAAGAGAAATGGACGGACTATCCCATCTCTTAATCCCACAAGTCCCAAGTCTTAGCTCCTAGCAGTTCATGTCTGCAAACACCAGAATGTTCGACCGCTACATAATTGAACTCATAGGACAAGCCACTAATGTTCGAATGTAGTGCGCACATAAGAAAGTTTGACCCTGTACATTGGACCGCGTCTAGCAGTACCCTCTATAGTTGATCCTCATTTTCATGTGATGCTTGTTATTGTGTCCTTTACTAGCTAAAGTAACTACTAACTTCATATGATAGAGTATCAACATCTATGACATAAAACGCAAGGGAGTACACGAACTTTTATGTCTAGATACATAGCAAAGTGATTGTACCAAAAAAGTCAAAGTGACTTACAATTTGGGGTGGAGGGAGTACAAACGAAACTAATAATTAAAAAACAAGTCATTACAGTAAACAAGAATGACTCCCCTTTTTACAAGCTACTTTCCTCATCTGATGACATATAGGTTTCAGATAATGGATTCCTCTGCTAGATCTACAACTTATGGCTGAAGACACTATTAGTTGGCCCATTTATGATTAACTGTCTACCACTTCAGAAATGAGATACCGAAGGACTTTCCCCTCTCTTGATATACTGCATGTCCTTGCAAAGATGGCCCAACTATGGCACACACTTGGAGGACTTTCTGGCGCTGCACAAATGAGAAACGGTCGGACTGTCCTAATAAGCAAGTAAAGCAACAACAACAGTCGAGGGGCAGATGTACTATAACTAAAACCCTAAAAGCTTTTTTTTGAACTACTAGCCAAAGGTAACTCACGGGTGCGGGTTGGTGACCGTGTCCGCCTTGAATGTCATCTACCACCTCCCCATCTACCATCTCCCCTTCAACCATCCTCAGGGTGCCTATTTAGGGGTGGATCCCTTAATGAGTGGTTTGAGGAAGAAGAAGAGGAGGCACCCTAGACGTTGAAGACAAAAGGTACAGCAGCACCCATTATTTAGGCCACCTCAACTAGTGAGTTCTGTTCTCTCTTTCCTCTTCTTCCTGTGACGATAAGAGATTGGGGAGGAAAGAGGAGGAGGCACCCTAGAGATTGAAGACAGAAAATCAGAGGAGCCCTGTTAGTTAGGACACCTCAACAGAGGAGACCCATTGGTTAGGCCACCTCAACCAGCAGGTTTCTCTAATGTTAGGACTATTGATGTTATCCACTGTTTTTCAAAAAAGTTGATGTTATCCACCATCCCACCCCGTTAGTGTCCTCATTGCTACTATCAATTCCTCGTCATCAGCAGTTAGGCCACCTATTCACATGGTTAAGGTGTGGAGACTTGTTCCAATGATACAAAGGAAGCCAAGGCAAAGAAGCCTTAACACCTTAATCTTCAGAATGGTGGCCTATTCTTCGCCCCTTTGACATATCCCTCTGGTGTCATCGGGGAGGCTAGGGAGGAGGGGATTTGGCGTATCCCCTTGTCTACAGTCTAAGGCTGGTGAGTCTATTCCCTTGTCTGATGTCAACCTTGCTGACCTCCTTTTGTTTGAAGGACGCAGCACTTGCTATGGGTTTTGTGGTTGATGGTCGGCTGGATCTAGTTCTTGTTCCCCTCAGCCATGGTAGCTATCACCGATGAACTCAAATCCAGGAGCTGGTGAGGTTGGGGCTATTGGTGTTTCTTAGCGAAAGTAGCAAAATTTGCAAGCACACGGAAATACCATTGTAGCACTTCACCCGGTGGTCAACAGGGTATCATATATTTCATGAAGAATGGTAAGTTCAGGCTAGATCCAAGCAGAGTCACCCAGATATAGTAGATAACTAGGATGGTGAAGTTTTCTAATGGCCGATCCTTAAAAGGAAGCTAACTAAGATGCTACGATCTTACTTTGGGCACCGGAGCGCTCCTGGTCTGCCAAGTGATACCGGCCTGTTGCTCTACGCCGCACCCAAACTCGGGGGATTACGAAGGACAGACAGGACTAGGTCACTCCCTACCGCCTACCCCTCAACCATGGGATGCGTGGCAAACAAAGGTAACTCCTAGCTTAGACACCACATCTACGGCTATTCGTTACAGCTCTAGCGTTGGCCAGGAACTTCCATCTTTATGAGGAGTCCTCTACTAGAGCCTCCGCCACAAGGACGAGCAATGAACCCACAAGATAATAACGAGCAAGGGTAACTTACTAAAAGGTAAAGTACCAAAAGGTAAACATGAACCTGTTACTTCAAGTAGTAATACATCGCCGAGGTACAAGCGAGGAGGGACCGACAAGTCGGCACTCCGCCCCGAGGAAGACGATGCTTCCAAGAACACTTCACGGAGCTCTCTACTCTTGCACCTCTCTCACTCCTTACTTATGACTAGCTAAGGCTAGATACAATAGCTCTACTCCTCTATAATGTAGCTTGTGGAAAACTAAAAGGTACTTATCGTTTTGTGAGAGGAGAGAACCTAAGCTTAAATAGGGGAGTGAGAGGTCGGTTTCAGAGTGGCAAATGACCAACGCACCCCTGAACCACCTTAGGGAGCATTAATGGCACCGCCTGACTGAAGCTAGGCCTGGTTGCTGACGTGGCATGGGCGCGGACCAGGCCAGGGGCGCGCGCCCCTGTTTGCCGCCTCCCCTGACCGACCTTGGTAGGTCGGTTTGTGGCTGGACCTGAGCTCGGCCCATGTGGAGCACTTGTGTTGATTTCCTTCGGTTGGGCTGATTCCTGGTGGGTCTTCTTGTTTTGCTATGGGCTAAATTGGTGGAGTTTGAATATTTATTGTTTTTCCTTTATTTCTTGGCCCAAATTAATATATTCTAGGAACAACCTGCAAAACAAGTACAAACACCAAAACTATGGAACTTGTTAGTGTAAAAGCCTTATTTCTATAGTTTTAGGTGGTTCCTATACTAATGTTGGTGGGGTTAGAAATGAGTTAAGGACCACCAACAAGCTCCCCCACACTTAGCCCTTTACTCATCCTTGAGTAAAGCTGAAGGACTAAGGTGGTTACATTCCTCCAAGAAGTTAACCTGCATACAGATTATTCTAAGCTTCAGCTGCATCTGTGAACATTCATGATGTCTACCATGTCATCATAGAGTGATTGAAAGATGGAATAGCAGAGATTCAAGTCAACCAACTCTACCTTGCTCAGAACTTGGGTTTTTAGAGTTTTTACAAAGAAAGATAACAATGCTCCCTGTATGATACTCTCAGAATGCTCCTTTGAATCTTTCCTGACCAATGAGCTTAGATCAAACATGTGTATGTGTTGGTGTTTCAAACCCAGGGGTCTAGCACCAACAAGTAAATTTGTACTGCATGCTCCCTAATCTAGATGATGATGCAAGAAGAACACAAAAGGTTTATCCTGGTTCGGGCAATAGAAGGCCCTACGTCTAGCCGGGGGGAGGAGAGTTTGTATTATCTTACATATAAGTGCTTGTACAGGGGTGAATACAAGCGAGCGAGTAAGTGAGCTGGGACTTGAGCGTTTTGGGCTCTGGTTGCTCTTTATACCCTGTCTAGACTAGGGCCTGGCGTCCCCTTTTATAGGTGAAGGAGGGGCACAAGGGTACATGGATCTTAGGGCGGACGTGGCTGCTGACATCGAGGAGGTGATGCGAATCATGTCGGTGTTGCTATAGAGGTGTGCGCCGGGCACGGTGTGTCCTGTAGTGACATGTTCGGAGATGACATAGCCATCCTTCTCGTGCGTAAGGTGACACAGCTGATGGTCGGTGATACACGGATGTCCAAGAACGGTCGTGTGGATCCCTGTAGCCGTCACATTGGGAGTTGTCGGAGTGTTGACCGGTGATGATGAAGTCTCGCTTGAGGGTTTGATCAAGGGGTCGAGGGCCGAGTGGATAAGAATGAGCCCAGGAAATACGGGAGATGTGTCGACAAACGCATCTCGAGGGAGTGTCGAACGGGGCACAGTGCATGGCATGGAGTTACAGTGTGGTACGACCAGCCAGATTCCCGGGTATGGGAGGCAAAAGTAAGATTTGACCTATGTACTTATAACTGTTACTGTCACTGTGGCCACAAGGTTAGGCGGGAGCAAGTAGAACGCATTAAATGCTCCTGGATTCATACAGAAGGTCAGTATTCGAGGGATGCGTCGCATTCGAGGGGTGCCTGTTCGCTCGGGCGAATCTCCATCACCGAGGGGTAGGTTGAGTGGCACCCTCGAGTGATATGCTTTGCCTCAAGTGGGGTACGTTGGATAGGTAGCCGCCCGGACCACCGAGGCCCATTCATGGGCTGGCCTAGGATGACCTCAAGGGCTAATGATACTGGGTTTGGCTTGTTGATGTCAGGGGTTAATCCCCATAGTCGAGGGTTAAGGGTACCCCTTTCTTAGGTACCCGACAGTAGCCCCCGAGCCCCTCTGTGAGTGCTGGCACTCGAGCTGAGGGTCATAGGCTGAGTGTGAGGTGCGGTTCGTAACTTTCTGTGGGGGGCGCGCGAGCGTCCCCCGTGGGTGTAGCCCCCGAGGCCTCGGAGGAGTAAGGAGACTCCTTCGAGGGCTTTATTTGTCTTTTGTTGAGAGGTGCTTGTCTAGTTAGGCATAGTGGGCATTCCTGAAAGGTGAGGATAATATGAACTGGAGTTGTAGCACCTAGTCGAAGGGTGGCTCGAGTCATCGAGCCCTCGGGTGTGTTCGACCCTCTTTCATCAAGGGATGCCAGGCGTAGTCGAGCCCACGAGCCTCGTGTGGCTAGGGCATTGCTAGCCTTAGGCATCCATCTCATGAGTCCTTTCGATCGGATGTGAGGTGAGAAGTGCCACACTACCCTCGATTGGGCGAGTCTCAGCGCTCTCTGTGAGCTGATAATGGGAGGATCCAAGTGAGAGCTCGTGCCCCATTTGATGGGATCGACTAGTGGCCCAGAGGCATTCTCATTGATGCAAACGAGTAGATATATGGATACCGGTTCCATTCGATAGGACTCAGTGGCTCGATGCCTCCCTCCGTGGGGATTCCATGGTAATCCTCTTATTTTGCCTTGGATACATCCAATGGGATCTCGAGGGTTCATCCTCGAACTAAGCTTCGTGTGGCTCCCCTTGGGTGTCCCTGACTTGGGTGCTTGAGGGCGGCTGTCGAACCCCAACCGAGGGTCAGCCTTCGCTCCCTCGAGGCTTGTCGTGGGGCCGGGGCCCATTTTCCTTCTCGTGGAAGACTCCATCGACCGATAATGTAGTGCTCCCATCCGTTGGGCGTGCCTTTTGAGGTGTGAGCCAAAGCAACGTGGTCATGGTGGACCTAGGTAACAGCTAGGGGCCCGACAAACGGCGTGCTTCCTACTGCGAGAATCGAGGGGGCGGTTAGGCGGGCATAGTAAATGCGGGGTTTTCCTTTAGCCACCGTCGGATCCGCCCGTTGCTCTTCCCCTGAGTATAAATTCATGGGAGGTGGGGTGCCGTCCGCTTCCATTCTCGCCATCTCGCTTTCACCGCTACTGCTAGGGCTTCCGAATCCCTGCCCACCAGCACCAGAGAAGAGGGATTAGTGAGAGTGGTCGCGATTGGGAATCTTCCCGGTCGCCCTTCAGTCGAGCAAATCTGCGCCGTCGCCGCCGCTGCCATAGCACCCACATTTCTTCCTCCGAAGGCCTGGCGCCCATTGACCATGACAGAGCAGAGGCTGCTAGAGCTGGTAGGGAAGGGGCTCCTTGACCCTATCACCACGCCGGATCAGCCAAGTGGATAGCACCACCATGGAGTGATCGGGAGCTGAACCCACCGGACGGCTACGTCGTGAGCTTCATCAAGTTCCACCAGCACAGGGTTGGATCGCTCCTAAGCTGATTCATGCAGGCGCTGCTCCGCCATTATAGGGTCGAGCTTTAGCACTTCTCCCTCAATGCCATCTCCAACGCCGCTATCTTCATGGCCATCTGCGAGGGATACTTGGGGGTGGAGCTGTACTGGGAGCTATGGCTTCACCTCTACAAGGGGGAGTTCTTCGCTGCCCTGGTGGAATAGGCGTGAGGAGAATTGTCTGCACTGGCTCCTGCAACCTAGCGCTGAAGACTGGCCGGGGGGCAGAGCCGCGCGAGTACTTCCCTACCGGGCTGATGTCCAATCACGCTCAGTGGGATGCACAGTGGTTCTACCTTCGCAACGATGAGGGGTACTTCTCGCTAGTACACTGGGTGTCTCATCACGGAGCGTCCATTTAACTGGCTACATGGTGTGGCATTGGATTTACAGCCTCGATTGAGGCCTCTCCTCACCGCGCTGAGGAGGCTTCATGACGCGGGCCTGACGGCGGCGGTCGTCGTCTCGGCCTTCCACCATCGGAGGGTGCTCCCTTTGATGGCACGTCTATTTTGGCTAGACTAGATGGGGCCCGAGGTGATGCCCGAGTAGTTCAAGGGGTGCCGCATGTCGACCGAGGCACTGCCCCCTGAGGAGATTGTGTCGCGGGTAAAGGGGGCGGTCGCTGGTGCCTTCAAGCCGAGCACATCAACCGCATCCCTATGCTGCCGGAAGAAGGCCATCTTGACCTGGTGAGTGCCTCGAGCCGTGCCTTTTGAGTTTTACTCTGCCTCTCTTCCTTCCCTTTGTTCTTACGCCTGGATGCTTTCGTGTAGGGGAACATTGACTACAGGGCGTCGAGGCCCCAGGTGAGGGAGGACGACCCCTATCGATAGGTGAGGCACTTTACCGCCCAACAACAGAAGAAGGGGCAGGATAAGGAGAAGAAGAGGAAGAAAGAAAAAAGCCTCGCACGTACAGAGGGGCCTGAGGCACGATGGGCTCCGAGGCACGAAGGGGCAGGATAAGGAGAAGCACCGTGCGAAGCAAAGGCACGATGGGCTGCCTGAGGAGGAGTCTCCCTCCAAGCAGGATGAGAAGGAAGATGATGACGATGATATCGAGGGGATGGTAGCATGCCTCAAGCCCCATCTCTGCAGTCTCCCCCGAGCTAACATGCCTTTTGCGCAGGAGAATGTTCTAGAGCGGCCGCAAGACAGGAGTCAAGGCGGTTCCTCGGCCTGTGCTGGGTCCTCGTCTCGACGCTCGTGCGGCGGGACCCCGGCTACCATGCCTCGGGAGACCCGGTCCTAGTCCTCGGTGCACAGGATGTGGACTCAGGGCCACGCAGCCTTGTCGGAGCAGGAGGGCACGGCGACGCCGTTGGAAGCATCAGCCGGCCTCGGCTCCGGGGGAGGTGTAGCTTCGAGTGGGGCCTCGAGGCGCTCTAGCGGCTCAGGGGTCCTGGGAAGTTCATCGTCCCCTTTGGGTAAGCCTTGCTTTTCGGAGTTTCCTTTCTTGTTTCTTTGACCCGCCGGACCACTAAGCATCTTTGCTTACCTCCTTATTACCCAGGCTAAAGCAACGGGTGGGAGAGGCAAATCCTTCGCCAGCCAAGTGGCTAAGGGTGGACGTGGCCACGAGGTCGGCGGCCGTGGCAACAGGTGCGACCTCGAGACCGCTGCCACCATGGGAGGCAGCTTGGCTATCTCAAGCCCACGTAGCTATGGCTCAAGGCAGACTGATGGGCTCCGCTCTTGTTGCAGGCTTGAGGGGTTCGGGGGCCATGGTGAGAAGTGGCTCCGAGCTGGAGTAGTTGCGAGAGAGGGGAAGTGCTGCCCTAGTGCTGGCGTCAGCGGCCCCTGCATCTGACCAAGGGTCAGAAGGTGGGAGTGTCGTCCCGATCCTGACGCCTACGGCCCCTACCCCGGGTTAGGCCGAAACCTCTGTCGCCTCATTCAAGGGGGAGCCTCCAATGGCGTGAGTTAGGGTCGAAGAGCACCCCCATCGTCTTCGAGGACGAGGAGGCCGCTGCTCCATCTCCATCCACGGAGGAGTGGAAGCCGTGGCCAGAGGGGCTGCGTGAGGTGGAGGCGCGGTGCAAGCAGGAGCAGGAGGGCCTGCAAAGGAAAGAGGAGGAGGAGCCGCAGGAGCAGGTGGGAGAAGAGGGGCTGGCTCCTAGCCAGCCCAAGCAACAGCAACTGCAGCAATAGCAGCAACAACAACAACAGCAGGAACAACAACAAACGCTGTCGGAGGACGCGACGCCTCTGGATTCGTCGTCACAGTGGCGGGTCGCGCTGTCGGAGGAGCTGGTGGTCTCGAGCCTCCCACAGTCACAAGGGGAGGCCGTGATTACCTTGGATGAGCTGTTGCCGCAGCAAGATACAGTGAGGGATGCATCGCTGGTCCTACGCGTGCCGTAGGCGCAAGAGGAGGGGGAGCATTCAGCTTCGAGCCGGCCGGAGGATGTGGTGATGTCGGACCTGCTGCCTTGGCATGATGTGGCACTGGGGGAGGCAGTGGTCTCGAGCCCTCCTCGGCACTGATGTCGCCCAAGTCTCTGAGCCATGCGACACCCTCACCATCTCGGCTGAGGAGGAAAAATGCCGCGCTGACACCCTTGCCGCCGAGCTTGACACAATGAAGGAGACCCTTTGAGAGAAGGAGAAATCCATCATTCTAGCTGGCCAGGCCCTCAAAAACCTGCGGTTCGAGAAGACGGAGGTGGTCCATGCCTTTAAGGAGGCCCAAAAGGAGCAGAACGAGGCTCGGAAGGAGCGTGACAATGTGGCGGACGCCATGAGGCCCTCAACACCTACTGCGCCAGTGAGTGTTCTTGCTTAGTTTTGAATTCCTTGTCTCCTTGCGCCATGACTGACTTTCGGTTAGGCCTCAAGACAGACCTGCTCTCCACTCAGACCGCCACCAAAGCGCTGCAGGAGGGCCTTCTAGCTGAAACAGTGTTGACCGATTGGCTCCGCGTCGTGATCAACAGGCTCTGCGACTCCTGGGGGATCAAACCTATTGAGGAGGTTAGGGAGGAGGTGCGTGGGACCACGCTCGTCGACCAGCTGTACCACCTCGGGGCCACCTTGAGGGATCATGTTCGCGAGGCGCTCCACATCGGCGTGAAGCGGGCGATGGCGATTGTCTACTCTGGCTTCACGTACGACATGAACGTCGTGAAGCATGGCTTTGTTTCTGACCTCACCAAATTGGACGCTAAGAATGAGGAGCAGTGCCAGGGCCT
Organism: Bothriochloa decipiens; assembly: GCA_023333625.1. Classification (NCBI taxonomy): domain Eukaryota; kingdom Viridiplantae; phylum Streptophyta; class Magnoliopsida; order Poales; family Poaceae; genus Bothriochloa; species Bothriochloa decipiens. The sequence continues at coordinate 29,426,289 of CM041636.1, read as the reverse complement.
AATCGAGGATGCCAAGGAGCTGGGCGAGAAGCTGGCGAAGCTGTTCGAGCCCGAGGTTCTTCCTACCGAGGACGCGAGGGACGCGGATGAAGAAGGTGATGGTGGCGTTGATGACCAGGGCCTGTGAGTCAATTCTGGGCAGAGAGGCCCATGTAATAAGTTAGTTTTTGTGATATTGTGGTATCGTGGCCCTAGTGGCCTTAAAACATTATGCACTGTCTGAAATGCTCGTTGGTATGGTTTTAGGCTCGAGTTCTTCTTTTTTGCCTAAATTTTACTTTTTGACTAAGTTTTTGACATGGGCTCGTATCCCTAGGGGGAGGGGGGAGCGAGTGGGGGTACATAGCGTAGAGGCGAAGGAGAGCCCCTGGCTCAACGGCCCTCGACCCTTAGGGAGTTCAAGGTGTCTTCTACTTAGTTGCGAAGCGCATTCAGGGCATAGAAGAAGAGAGCAACGTCGAGTTTTGAAAAAATGTTTGGGTTTTTTAGGAACTTAGGGTGGTTCCCCCCTTTGTTAGCCCCCGAGGGAGTCTCGATTATGATGAAGCAGAGTCAAGGCTACCTTTATTATTTTTTGAAAAAACAAAAGTACTAAAGTCCAGAGTCTTTTTATTCATTCATGATGCGATTGGTGTACAAAATACGAGAATTGTACAGTGCCTCGAGGCCCTAAGGGTAAAAGCGATGTAGCTGTTCGATATTCCACGTGTTGGTGAAGGTCGAGCCCTTGCCATCTGACAACTTGTACATCCCTGGCTTTAACACCTCGGAAACAACGTAGGGGCCTTCCCATGGTGGAGTCAACTTGTGGCGCCCCTTATTGCTTTTTCATCGACGGAGGACGAGGTCGCCTACTTGGAGGTCCTTCTTGCGCACGTGCTTGTCATGGTAGCATCAAAGTTTCTGCTGGTACCTTGTGGAATGGAGGAGGGCCATACCTCGAGCCTCCTCGTCGACGGAGGACGAGGTCACCTACTTGGAGGTCCTTCTTGCGCACGTGCTTGTCATGGTAGCATCAAAGTTTCTGCTGGTACCTCACAGAATGGAGGAGGGCCATATCTCGAGCCTCCTTGAGCTGGTCAATGGAGTTTGCGAGGGCCTCCTCATTCATCTTCTCGTTGTAAGCCTTGAGTCATGGGGACCCGTACTTAAGGTCGGTGGGGAGGATGGCCTCAGACCCATAGACCATGAAGAACAGAGTGAACCCCGTGGCTCGACTAGGCGTTTTCCTTAGGCTCCATAGAACCAAAGGCAGCTCGGCGTCCCATTTCTTCCCGTACTTGTTGAGGTGGTTGAAGATCCTTGGCTTGAGGCCCTGTAGGATCATTCCATTGGCTCGCTCGGCCTGGCCATTAGTTCAAGGGTGGGCAACCGCGGACCAATTCACACGGATATGGTGGTGGTCACAGAAGTCCAAGAACTTCTTGTGGTGAACTGCGTGCCATTGTGAGTGATGATGACGTTTGGGACCCCAAAGCAGTGGATGATGTCGATAAAGAATGCGACCGCCTGCTCGAAGCGGATGTTGCTAATGGGCCGAGCCTCGATCCACTTGGTGAATTTGTCGATGGCTAACGTGTAGCCCCCGGTTGTCTTCTTGAGAGGTCCCACAAGATCGAGCCCCCAGACTGCAAACGTCCAAGTGATGGGGATCATCTACAGGGCATGAGCCGGGAGTTGTGTTTGCTTGGCATAGAATTGGCACCCCTTGCACGAGTGTACGACTTTGATGGCGTCGGAGACGGCGGTCGACCAGTAGAAGCCTTGTCAAAAAGCATTTGCAATGAGGGTCCTTGGCGCGGCGTGATGGCCGTAAGCCCCCGAGTGTATATCCTCGAGGAGCTTCCTGCCTTCCTCGATGGTGATGTAGCGTTGGAGGACCCCCGAAGGGCTTCGTCGATAGAGTTCCTTGCCGTCGCCGTAGATGACATAGGATTTGGCCCGTCGAGCTATTCGTCAAGCCTCAATTCAGTCTTCTAGGAGCTCCCCTCGGATAAGGCAATCGATGAATGGAGTGTGCCAGTCTGACGGTGGGCTCGACGGAAGGGGTGTCCCCTCGATTTCCATGACCTCAGTCCCGGTCGAGGGGGCCTTGGTCGAGGCCAGGGGGTCGAGTGTTGACGGTGCGGTACTTGCCCCCGAGCCCAAGTCGACAGAGGGCTCGAGGAGGTCCCTTGAGAAGACGTCTGGTGGGACGGTGCCTCGAGTAGACATAATTTTGGTGAGCTCGTCCGCGGCTTCATTGTAGCGTTGAGCGACGTGGTTGAGCTCAAGTCCATGGAACTTATCCTCTAGCTTGTGTACCTCATTGCAGTAGGCCTCCATCTTAGGGTCGTGGTAGCTCAAGGCCTTCATTACTTGGTCGATGATGAGTTGCGAGTCGCCTCAAATGTCAAGGCATCGAACCCCGAGCTTGAGGGCGATTCATAGACCGTTGACGAGGGCCTCATACTCCGTGATGTTGTTGGAGGCGGCGAAGTGGATGCGAATGACGTAGCGCATGTCTTCATGAGCGACCCGTCGAAGTACATTGTCCACAGCTCGGCTTAAATCTGTGCCGGTGGGAGCTAGGTGTCGATCCACTCGGTGATGAAGTCCGCCAGCACCTGAGACTTGATTGCTTTGCGCAGCGCATAGGTGATAGTCACACCCATGAGCTCGACCGACCACTTAGCGATCCTTCTCGCGGCCTCCTGGTTTTGGACGATCTCCCCCAGGGGAAAGGATGAAACCATGGTGACTGGGTGGCTGAGGATATAGTGCTGGAGCTTGCGGCACGTGAGTACAATGGCGTAGAGCAGCTTCTGGATTTGCTGGTAGCGGACCTTTGTTTCCAAGAGCACCTCACTTATGAAGTAAACCAGCCATTGGATGGGCAGTGCATGCCCTTCCTCCTGCCTCTCGACCACTATGGCCGCGCTGACCACCTGGTGGTTGCAGCAACGTCGAGGCGATATGAGAATCGGGGGGGAGGTCAGCATATTTTTTAGCTTACCGAGGGCCTCCTCAGCCTCGACGGTCCACGCGAAGTGCTTGGATTTCTTCAGAAGTTGGTATAGCGGCAGGGCCTTTTCTCCTAAGCATGAGATGAAGTGGCTGAGGGCCGTGAGGCAGCATGTAACCTTCTGTACGCCCTTTAGATCTTGAATCGGTCCCATCCGTGTGACCGCCGCAACCTTCTCGGGGTTGGCCTCTATACCGCGCTGAGAGACGATGTGCCCTAAGAGCATGCCTCGTGGCACTCCAAAGACACATTTCTCGGGGTTGAGCTTGATGTTCTTGGCTCGAAGGCACTTGAACGTGATCTTGAGGTCCTTGATGAGGTTGTCGACCTTTTTTGACTTGACTACGATGTCGTCGACGTAGGCCTCGACTGTGTTCCCTATGTGCTCACTGAAAACATGAAGCATGCATTGCTGGTATGTTGCCCCGGCATTTCGAAGGCCGAAGGGCATGGTAACATAGCAGTACATGCCAAAAGGGGTGATAAAGGAGGCTGCGAGCTGGTCGGACTCCTTTATCTTGATTTGATGGTAACCGGAATAAGCATCAAGAAAAGAGAGAGTTTCACATCCCGCAGTGGAGTCAACAATTTGATCAATGCGTGGTAAAGGAAATGGAACTTTGGGGCATGCTTTATTCAAACTAGTATAATCAACACACATCCTCATTTTTCCATTATTTTTCTTAACTAGTACAGGATTGGCTAACCACTCGGGATGATGAACCTCCTTGATGAACTCGGCCACCAAAAGCTTGTGAACCTCCTCGCTAATGATCTTGCGCTTCTCCTCGTCAAAGCAGTGTAAGCGTTGCTTCATAGGTCTGGACCCAGCCCGGATCTCCAAGGCATGCTCGGCGACTTCCCTCGGCATGCCCGGCATGTCCGAGGGACTCCATGTAAACATGTCAGCGTTCGCATGAAGAAAGTCAACGAGCACTGCTTCTTATTTGCTGTTGAGGGTGGCACTAATCGTCAATGCCTTCCCTTCGGAGCTGCTCGGGTCGAGGAGGATCTTCCTGGTATCTTCTGCTAGCTCAAAGCTGCCTGTGTGACGCTTGGAGTCAGGGACCTCCGCGGCGAGGCCCTCGAGGGTCAAGGCTAGCCTGGTGGATTCCTCGATGACCTCTCCATTCTCGACACACTCGACATCGCAGTCTTATGCGTGCACGTAGGAGGAGCCAATGATGATGACGCCCTTAGGTCCCGGCATCTTGAGCTTGAGATACGTGTAGTTGGGGATCGCCATGAACTGGGCATATCCAGGTCGGCCAATGATGGCGTGGTACGTGCCGTGGAACCCGACTACTTCGAAAGTGAGGATCTCCTTCCTGAAATTCGAGGGGGTGCCGAAGTAAACAGGGAGGTCGATGCGACCGATGGGCAGGGCCTCCCCCGGCACAACTCCATGGAAGCCCCCGGTGCTGGGCTGAAGCTGCGACCTCTTGACCACCAGGAGGTCAAGGGTCTCGAGGTAGATGATGTTGAGGCTGCTACCCCCGTCCCTGAGCACCTTGGAGAGGCAGGTGTTGATGATGATGGGGTCAACGACCAGTGGGTAGACTCCTGGGTTGACGACACGATCCGGATGGTCATCACGGTCGAACATGATGGGAGTATCAGACCAGTCAAGGTACTAGGGTGTAGCAACTCAGACGGTGAAGACCTCTCGACGCTCACTCTTGTGCTGTTGAGGCATGAGCTGGGTTGAGGAGCCGCCATAGATCATGTAGCAGTCGAAGACCTCAGGGAACTTATCGTCCTCCTTGTCGCCGCCCTTGTCGCTGCCTTTGTCCTTCTTCTGGTCGTCCTTCTTGATGCCTAGACTCTTGTTGTAGTTCTTGAGCAAGCGGTAGTCCTCGAGGTTAGGATTAGCCCCTCCCTTGTGGTAAGGGCAAGGCTTCTTCAGCATCTTGTTGAAGCTGGTCCCCCTCGGGGAGACCTCGAGGCTTCTTGCACTCGATCGCGATGATGAGATCATCGTCCGCAGCCTCGCACTTGCCCTGCTGTGCCTTCTTCTTCTTCTTGTTGCCCTTCTTGGTGCACTTGCTTGTGCCCTCATCGTCGCCTGCCTACTCCTTCCCTTTGTCTTTCTCGCTGCCAAAAAAGGCTCCGACAGCTTCTTCGCCGGCTACGTAGTTCGCAACTACGTCCATCAGCTCATCGACGGTCTTGGGGCGATTGCGTCCCAGCTCCCATACCAACTCCTTGTAGGTGGTACTCGAGATGAACGCCAGGATGATGTCGTGGTCGGGGATGTGTGGGAGCTCAGTGCGTTGCTTGGAGAAGCTCAGGCGAAGTCGCATAGGGACTCCCTGGGCTGCTGCTTGTAGTTGCGAAGGTCCCAGGAATTGCCAGGGCGCATGTAGGTCCCCTTGAAGTTTCCCTCGAAGACTCACACTAGGTTGGCCTAGTTGTGGATCTGATCGGGAGGGAGCTCCTCGAGCCACCTTCGAGCAGTGTCAGAAAGGAACAGGGGGAGTTGGTGGATGATGGTGTGGTCCTCGCGTTCCCCTCCCAGCTGGCAAGCCAATCGAAAATTGGCCAACTAGAGTTCGGGCTTGGTCTCAGTTTTGTATTTGACCACACTCGTGGGGGGTTGAAAGGGGTTCGGCAGCAGCGTGTTGCGGATCACCCTGCTGAAGACTCAAGGGCCCGGCAGCTCGGGGGCCCGAGGGTCCTTGTCGTTGTCATAGCATCCCCCTCGATGGTCATTGTAGCCTCAATCTTCAGTGTCCCCGCTCTTGCACTGTCAATTCTCGATGATGTCATAGCGCACATATTGGGCTTCGCGGTTGTCGACGATGAGGTCTCAGATGGGGATCACCTTCTTTGCTCGGGAGGCTGCTTCCTGGTGAACTGAGACCTCCCTCTCATCGCAGGGGGCTCGACAGGTTGCTCCGAGGCCACCCCTCAACATCTTGAGGCCGAGCTCTCGGCCTGCTATGCAGCTATGACTTTGAGGAGGCCCTCGACCTCGTCCTGTATACACCGAGCTTTAGAGTTCGATGACGCAGGCATGTTACAAAGAAGCATGGCTGCTGCAATGATGTTCTGATAGGCTTGGGGGAATCGGTTGACGACAGGGTGCTCGGGTCCTCCATCTTCAATGATCTATCGGTTGACCTCTTGGGCTCTAGCTCGGGCCCCTCCGCCGGGCGAGGGTCGGTGCTCCTGCTCGAGGGTGCGCTCGAGCTGATGCAGGCGCTCTCAATCTTCATCGAGCTTGGCTCGCATCTCCTGGACCTGCATGAGCTGAGCGTCTTGGTCATCCAGATGCGGGCGTTCATCTTGGGGCGCAGCCAGCGACTGCTCCTCCGGGTCTGCCACGACAAAGGCCCTCCCTGCTACGGCCACGGCAGCTGTCGTGGCCGTTGGGTTGACGGTGTCGTCGCTTGACGTGACTCTGCCCTCGATGTGAAAGCATTTGCAGGTGGGGTCATAGTGGTCGGAGTCAGAGTCGAGGTTGCTGGAGTAGAAAATGGGGAACTGTCCGTGCCGCTCCTCCTCCAACCGACGTCGCATCATGCCGAGGGTGTACTGCCTTGGGCCATGCGCTCATGAGAAGCCAAGGTCCTGGAGGCCGGCAGAACAGCTGCTAGGTCCATGGTAGCAGACAAGAGAGCCCCCGGGCGGTCCTCATGCGTGCTCATATTTGAGCGCATCGTGGCGGAGTTCATCTTGGTGGCATTGTCTAGACCAAATGGAACTGGCGACGAGCTCCAAATAGTCCGTGCGGCAGCAAGATGGGCGGCGTCGGAACCGAGCGCGCCAGTGGAGCCTCATCGGGCTCCCTCGACGAATGCATCACGAAGGTGAAGTCGGGGTTTTCGTAGAGTCCCGCCGGTTAGGCCTCCACTCCTGGACATGGGTCAGATTGGTCCCCAAATAGGGGCCTCTCGTTGCCTACCAGGAGCGGGGGAAACGCGACGGGTGGCAACCCAGATGCAGGTCAATGGTGACGGCGGCGCCGATCATGCCTCCTCCTGGGCGCGGAAGCGTGGTGGCGAGATTGGCGTGCAGCCCCTCCCGTGCGTGGGGGCTCGGTGCGGCCTCCTCTCAGATCTCCAACTGAGAGGAGGACCATGTAGTAGCCATGGCAGAGGGACATGAACTCCAGGCTCCCAAACCAGATCACTGTAGCATGCAGAAGTGGTGGAGATGAGTCTGCCATCCAGAAAAATGGTAGGAAATCGTTAGTGACACGCAGTACCCCTACCTGGCGCAACAACTGTCGATGTTTCAACCCTGGGGGTCTAGCACCAAGAAGTAAATTTGTACTGTGTGCTCCCTAATCGGATGGTGATGCAAGAAGAACACACAAGGTTTATCCAGGTTCGGGCAATAGAAGGCCCTACGTCTAGCGGGGGAGGAGAGTTTGTATTATCTTGCACCGAAGTGCTTGTACAGGGGTGAATACAAGCGAGCGAGTGAGTAAGCTAGGACTTGAGCGTTTCGGGCTCTGGTTGCTCTCTATACCCTATCTAGACTATGGCCTGGCGCCCCCTTTTATTGGCGAAGGAGGGGCACAGGGGTACATAGATCTTAGGGCGGACGTGGCTGCTGACATTGAGGAGGTGATGCCGATCATGTCCGTGTTGCTGTAGAGGCGTGCGCCGGGCACGGCGTGTCCGGTAGTGACGTGTTCAGAGATGATGCAGCCATCCTTCTCGTGCGTAAGGTGACGCAGCTGGTGGTCGGTGATAGACGGATGTCCAAGCATGGTCGTGCAGATCCCGATAGCCGTTGTATCGAGAGTTGTTGCAGTGTTGACCGGTGATGATGAAGTCCCGCTCGAGGGGGTGATCAAGGGGGTCGAGGCCCGAGCGGATAAGAAAGAGCCAGTGAAATACGGGAGATGTGTCCACAAACGTGTCTCGAGGGAGTGCCGAACAGGGCACAATGCATGGCATAGAGTTACAGTGTGGTACGACCCACCAGATTCCCGGGCATGGGAGGCAAAAGTAAGATTTGACTGGTGTACTTGTAACTATTACCATCACTGGGCCACAAGGTTAGGCGGGAGCAGGTAGAACGCATTAAATGCTCCTGGATTCGTACATGAGGTCGGTATTCGAGGGGTGCGTCGCACTCGAGGGGTGCCCGTTTGCTCGGGCGAATCTCCGTCACCGAGGGATAGGTCAAGTGGCACCCTCAAGTGATCTGCCTTGCCTCAAGCGGGGTACGTTGGATAGGTAGCCGCCCGGACCACCGAGACCCGTTCGTGGGCCGGCCCAGTACGACCTGGCATTTGCGTTTCCACGCTAGGCGAGGGCTAATGATACCAGGTTTGGCTTGTTGATGTCAGGGTTAATCCCCTTAGTCAAGGGTTAAGGGTACCCCTTTCTTAGGTACCCGACAGTATGTGTGTGGAATATTTGTGAAACTCCTAATCATGCCCTTCTCTTTTTTATTTGGAAATCATGGGCTTCCTAATATTTCTTCTAATTCTTTTTCTTTCTTTTTCTTTCTTTTCTTTCTCATACCACCTCAGTATGTTTTCTTTCTTCTTTTCTTCTTTTTTTGTCTCATACCATTGTGGTATGCAAAGGAACTAAATTTCTCTTGTACTAATGCCCATGATTCTTTCAGGAATTTGGAGAGAAGGGACCATGATCAAAGATTGATGGACCTTTATTTTGGTGAAATGGTGCACTACTCTCAGTGTGAGAATTGGTGATTTTTGGGTGGATGGTGGAAATGCATACTGTGTGCGACATCTTAGGGTGAGAGTCTGGCAATATATTTGGTGGGTCTGAGTGGTATTCAATCTTAGAGCTATGAAACTTCTCTCACATAGATCTCAGAGCTTGACACAACTCAACACAAGAGTAAGTAGCTATAGGCTAAAAATTGTGATCATATATGTATATAAAGCTCTGGTAGGAATTTATTTATCATAGAGGAGCATGCTATTTATTTTAAAATTTTGTAAATAAATCCCAAGTCTTATTGCAGGAGAAAAGCAAGTCTCATATCATCCTACCATCTCACATCCATCAATAACTTAGATAGAAATGGGGTCCCTATTAAAAGTTGTTCACAGCATATTAGGAATTTTAGCAAGGAATAAAAAATATGCAAGTTGTTTTCAATCGGTGAAATTAGGAGTGGAGCATCAATGTTTTAGTATATATATTTATTTAGAAAAAGTAACCTTGGTACTTCTTTATGAGAGAAATGGGCAAACCAAAAAATGTACCATTGATGCGTGTTTGCTCATTTTATTTTGGTGCCTCCCCCACACTTGTTTTTGTTCCTATCTTTTTTTGCAGCGATATATATATATAACAAAAACAAGTGGAGACACAAGAGACACAATCCAAACATATACACACAAATATATATACATATATATATACATATATATAATATACATATATATATGTATATATATGTATATATATATAAAAAATTCAAACTTTTGGATACAATAGGTGCACAAATAGGAAATTGAAAATGCGAAGGGAAATAAGTGCGTGCTAAAAAAATAAATTGTGCATGTGCCTAATTATGAGTAGAGGGAGGGGTGCATGCCTTTAAAGGACATATGCCACGCCTGCTGCTTTAGCGACTGCCTCTATCTCCTCAAACATCTCAAGATGAAAGGCATCGATCTCTGCCTGGAGCTGAATTTTGGCAGTGGAAAATTCAGCTATCCTATGCCTTAGGGACCTAATGTATCTACGTAGCTCTTTAATTTTCTTGTTCAGCCCTTCCCTCGTCAGACCCTTTTGCTTAGGTGGTTCATCATCAAAGAACCCCTCAGGCTATCCAAGGACAATAAGGTCCCATGCTAAGCGAGGAATGAAAGGGATAGGACGGCCATCTTTAGAAATGAGCCTCTTGCCTCTCCTCCTTCAGGGAGATCGCCTACATCGACGGTGTAGGGGAAACTTGGTGCCTTGAAGGACGAGGATTTTGAGGAAGATGGCCTAGAACGCTTGCTAGGGTGGCTCTCCATTGGGATGGCCTTTTTGCTTCCTTCTTTTGGCGCCATGGGTGGTGCTTCAATTGTGAGCATAGGCATGCATCTCTCCTCGTTAGGTAGTTTTGGGTGAATGCAAGAGCTTTCTCTCTACAAAATGGAGCATTGGAGGGAGTAGGAGTCATGGTAGAAGTCTTGCTGGTAAGAGATGGAGATGAGGTGTGGAGAAGAACCGAGCTAGAAAATTGTGAATGAGAGAAGGAGAGGAGGGGAGGTATTTATAGGGATGGAGAGGCCTCCTCTGCTTCGCAAGAATCGAATCATGATCAGTGCATGATATGAACAGGATCAGCATGATTCGGTGATTCACAGGGGCAAAACTCAGGGCGAACAAAACAAGGATCAGGGCGCGTGACCTTGCCCTAGTGCGCGCCCGAACCTTGGCTCGTTTGCCTCCCAAATTTGGCCTAGATGCTGTATCGTGTTAGTGATTTCTGAAAATATGTGTGATTCGATCAATCAAAGCTTTGACTTATCTCATGTGATTCATTCTCAAATGAGGAGATTAAGTCAAAGATATGTAGATATATTTTTGAAAATATATATATTTCTTTTTGAAAATATTTTTTTGCTTGACCAGCATGTTTTTAGGGAAAATAGAAATATTTAGAAAAAAATGCTGTCCATATATTTTAGAATAGATTTAAAAAGTCTTTTCAAGATATAAATCTATTCTATCTATTTCTTTGTTAATTTCAAATAAATGAGAAGGCATAAGGAAAGGTTTGAATCGCTGACCGTTCACCTTGAAGGTGTTACCATCGTCGTCCTGGATGGTAATCGCTCCGTTGGATGATGTGTCGACAGCGGTGTGTGGTCCCTTCCACTTTCTTTGCAATTTTCCTTCACCGAACAGCTTCACCTTAGAATTGAAGAGCAGGACTTGATCACCCTGTCGAAGTTCTTCAAGCTTGATTCGGTGGTCGTGCCATCGTTTTGGTCTTTCCTTATATAACTTGACACTGTGATATGCCTTCTCGCGCCATTCTTCAAGCTCGGCAAGTTGCTTTTGGCGGTTGCGGCCTGCTAGCTTGATATCCATATTCTAGGTCTTGATTGCCCAGTAAGCTCGGTGTTCAAGCTCTACTGGTAAATGACATGTCTTTCCATAGACCAATTGGAATGGTGACATGCCAATAGGGGGTTTTGTAGGTAGTCTTGTATGTCCAGAGTGCATCAGGTAGCTTGCTCTTCCAACCATTCCCCATATCATTGACCGTTTTCTGCAGAATGTTCTTGATTTGTTAATTGGACATTTCTACTTGGCCACTTATCGGTGGGTGGTATGGTGTAGCTATATTGTGCTTGGCCCCAAGCACCTTCAAGAATGCTCTAATTGTCTTGTCGATGAAGTGTGATCCTCCATCGCTTTTCACCATGCGTGGTGTTCCAAAGCGAGGGAAGATGATCTCATGGAACATTCTTCGGGCATGCTTGGAGTCAGCTGCTCTACATGGCATAGCTTCCACCCACTTGGATACATAGTCGATGGTGACAAGGATGTATTCACAATCTTAGGACTTTTGAAACGGTCCCATGAAGTCAATGCCCCACACATCAAATATTTCTATTTGAGAGTTATAGTGGAGAGGCATCGCGTTGTGTGCTGTAATACCTCCTTGATACTAGCACTTTCGACACCTTCGGACGAATTCCTTGGTGTCTGCATACATCGTCAGCCAGAAGAATCCGCATTTCCAGATCTTGGCTTGTGTGTGAAATACTCCATAATGGCCCCCGTATGGTGATGAATGGCATCTTTCAATGATTTGTTTCCCTTCTACCGTTGGTACACATCTCCTTAACAGGCCATCTAAACAAACCCAATATAGGTATGGATCATCCCAAAGGTGACATCGGTTTTCAACTTCCAATTTTTCATGTTTTCCCTGGCAGTACATAACCTTCAACCATGTAATTCACTATGTTTGCATACCATGGGGTGGAGTTTGTCACCTTCAGAAGCATGTCATCATGTAGAAAGTTATTGATTGGTAATTCCTGCATGTTAGTGAATTGCATACGCAATAAATGATCCGCAACAGTATTCTCTACCCCTTTCTTATCTTTTATTTCTAAATCAAACTCTTGGAGAAAAAGAATCCAATGAATCAAGCAAGGTTTAGCATCTTTCTTAGTGAGTAGGTACTTAAGAGCAGCATGATCTGTAAAAAAAATTACCTTTGCTCCCACTAAGTAAGATCTAAACTTGTCTATAGCGAAGACAACTGCCAGGAGCTCTTTTTCTGTGGTTGCATAGTTAAGCTGTGCTCCCATTAGCGTCTTGCTAGCATGGTATGATGCTTCTTATCTTTGGTTTGGCCAAGGACCGCACCAACAGTGTAGTTGCTAGCATCACACAAGATCTCAAAAGGAAGAGACCAATTGGGTGGCTAGATAATCGGAGCCGAGATGAGTGCTTTCTTAAGAGTAAGAAAAGCTTGTAAGCACACATCTGTGAACTCGAAGGGTACATCCTTAGCTAACAGGGCAGTGAGGGGTCTAGAGATTTGTGAGAAATCCTTGATAAATCTTCTATAAAACCCCACATGCCCTAGGATGCTACGGATCCCTTTTACGTTCACTGAGAGAGGTAGCTGCTCTATAACTTCGATCTTAGCCTTGTCTACCGCGTCCCACGTTCGAAAACCAAATGCCCAAGGACGATGCCTTCTCGGACCATAAAATGGCACTTCTCCCAGTTTAGTACCAGGTCCTTTTCCTTGTATCGTTCTAAGACCTTGTCTAAATTTTTTAGACAATGATCAAAGGTTTTCCCATAGATAGAAAATCATCCATAAAAACTTCCATGATCTCCTCAATCATGTTAGAAAAGATAGACATCATGCACCGTTGGAAAGATGTGGGTGCGTTACACAACCTGAATGACATTCTACGATATGTGTATGTTCCATACGGGCATGTAAAGGTCGTTTTACTCTGATCATTAGGATGGATAAGAATCTCATGATAGCCGAAATAACCATCTAAGAAGCAAATGAAAGAGTGTTTTGCTAACCGCTCCAACATCTCATCAATGAAGGGTAGCACAAAGTGATCTTTCCTAGTTGCCGCATTAAGTTTCCAGTAATCAATACACATCCCATGGGGATATGACCCCCATATACCCTAGCGGCTATACTTGGGCCGTAGCATCGAAGACGGCCCAGCACAAGATGAAGACGTGCGGCACACGACGCGTATCGTATGGTTTTATAATAGTACCAAATAGGCTATTCTACTTGTAACTCTGTCCCTTCGGCATATATAAGGAGGGGCAGAGGTCCTTAGACAGACCAGATCATTATGACTACACAACCCAATGGAGCAGATCTCCATAATCTCTCTTGTAACCCAGACCTCCGTGGCCTGGGACAGATCTGATCTTATCTTATTGTACTCCGATACTCATCAATACAGTAGCAAAGGCACAAGACGTAGGTTATTACACTTCCGAGCGGCCTGAACCTGGATAAACCCTGGTTGTCCTGGTTATTTGTCTTGCGTCTCACATCTAGATTGTAGGTCTTAGCGCGCCCTCACCGCAAATCTACTACCTCGGGGTATCCCGTGGTACACTGCCGACGAGATTTCATCGACAGTGGCGCGCCAGGTAGGTGTTGCACGATCTGATCAGCAGGCGATCCAGATGGTTTCTTCCCTGCTTCCATGGAGTTCGAGTCGGGTTTGACCTTCACCATCGGCGCGTTCACCGAGCACCGGCGTAGCAACGACCACCGGAACCATGGAGGTGGTGCAGCCTGCTTTTGCACCAATGTCATCGGCAGCTTCCTTGGCGTATCGATCCACATCGATCTGCCGAGGATGGCTTCACCACCGTTTATCGTGTCAGCACGGACATACGAGCTGTGTCGACCACTCGAACCGCCGAGATCCAAGTCTGTTGCGGATCGACCACCATCCAAGCATCCAGCGCCATTGTTGCATGCATCGTCATCAGCTTACACAGCACGGCGGTGTTGCTCCTCGATCTCCTGAAGGTCTAATCGGGTGCATGCAAGGCTAAGCAGCGTTTATTGTCACGTTTCCATAACGGAGAAAGTGCAACGTCTACAGACTCGAACATGCAAGCAAGACCTGGGTCGTCACGTCGACGCAACATGCGTTCAAGGAAGGCAAGCAAACAAAGGACACGTTCAAGCTACAGTTGTGTGTAAGAGAGGACGTCAAGTCGTCAACTGCTCGGAACAACGTGATCTTGCAACCGATCCGAAAAGCTAAGTCAATTCTCTATATTTGTTTTTTAATATCCTACGATATAATATGCATCCGGGTATCTACATATATACGCTTGGTTATTCCAGCAAGGATCGCCCTGCATCGTGTCAACGGTGGCACCGATCTCGCTCGGCGGGCTTGGCGCACGCAGGCAGGACGTCGGAGCTGCATGAACTACGTCGTCAGGCTGCCGTTGAGTCATCGAGTTGTCCAGTGAGCCACGACGAGCCACGTCTATCTGCTCAGCCACGACGACAACACGTCTATAAAGATGAGCTAAATTTATTTGACAAATTAATAAAGTTCTTCATCGTTCTTTATTACATCTTTGCCTCCGTACACCAATCTCTCATATATGCGTCCTGCATAAGTCATAATTAGACTTTGTTTCCTGTCCGCCGAGAACGGCTTGACAAGGCAATGTCTCGAAGCCTCTTATGATATGTTACAGCTCCGCGCTACATGGTACTAGGAGACTCAGCAGTCACCTAGTGATTCTAGCGGTCCTACGCTGTTCACTAGTGCATCCCTAGTCACCCGACAGAGTTAGCTTGCTTCGAGGGTGGGGGCAAAACTTAATTGTCAACATGATATTTTTCTACAATTACATATGAGACATCTAAAAAATGGCATAAATGTTATCACCTGCTTAACATGCCTAGATCAATTATTTATACATCATGTACTACCTGTCTTCATATTTATTTTTTAGTAACAAGGTTCGGTTGCCGAGCACACTCCGTACACTCGGGGACTGGATCAAGGATCATCGTCTAAGTGGTCACGCCACCTAGCACTCAGACTTCATGACCAACCAGTTGGTCCAATTGCTCGGTGCCACGCACCGAACAGCCTCGTCTCTGGCCTCATGCTGCTCGGGGGCTCGTCATCATCGCCTCGGCTCGGTGCCATGTAACGCACATCCTCGTCTCTGGCCTCGTGCTGCTCGGGGACTCGTCATCGTCGACTCGGCTCGGTGCCACGTACCGCACAGCCTCGTCTCTGGCCTCGTGCTGCTTGGGGACTCGTCATCATCGCCTCGGCTCGGTGCCATGCACCGCACAGCCTCATCTCCAGCCTCATGCTGCTCGGATACTCGTCATCATCGCCTCGGCTCGGTGCCACGCACCGTACAGCCTCACCTTCGCCCTCCATGGCCTCCGTATTACAGTCGAGCTAGGTATAAAACGACTCGTGGTGTACGGAGATTCGGCTCTGGTCATTCACCAAGTCAATAAAGATTGGGACGTAGTCAATGAGAAGATGGACGCCTATGTGGCTGAGATCCGCAAGCTGGAAAACAAGTTCTACGTATTGGAGTTTACACATGTGCCTCGTTCTAAGAACACAGGTGCTGATGAGCTATCCAAGCTCGTATCATCACGGGCTGAGGTACCACATGGTGTTTTTGTCAAAGATTTAATTAAGCCTTCGATCCCCGATCAGGCTTACGAAGCACCTGTGCCCAGTACCACTACCGACCAGCTCACAGCGGCGCTCAATGGCCAAGCTAAAGAGGTTGAGGATGCTACCTCGACCAGCAGGGATCTGATGATGGCGATGAGCAGCCACCGGTTCTCGGTGTCCCTTAACCCAATTGAGCCTTTGCTCCGTCTAGGACTTACCTAGGGACTGTGCTTTCGGCTTGCACCCACAGGTGTTTACGGACCAGTTTCTTGTTGCTGAGTTTTTTCTTAAAAGCTCTATACAATATATACTATCTTATATCGAGCTTGGGGACTATGTGGGCCCATGTCACCTCACGGTGACTTGGGCCTATTTTCTATTCTTGGTTCGCTGCACTTAACTCTACAGATGGTTCATGTTGACATCCCAGTGATACTTTCATGTCATGTGTTTAACGTGGGCCCATGTCTCAAGACGTGAAAAGAAATTTTATTTTTCTTGGAACACCATGCATCTTTCAACAGATCACCTTCCTTGACGGGAGCTGTGGTTAGAAGCCTGACAACACCAGTGGTCAGCATCAATGCTGGTCGGGACCACGTGGTCTACATCTTCACTACTCGGCGTCACGTGGTCTGCATCTTCACTGCTCGTCATCACGTGGTCTGCATCTTCACGGCTTGGTATAGGTCAAGATGGTGACTCCCTCAAGATACATGGTGCTCGGGGACTAGCTATGGGGATATGACCCCCATATACCCTCGTGGCTATACTTGGGCCGCACCATCGAAGACGGCCCAGCCCAAGATGAAGACGTGTGGCACACGACATGCACCGCACGGTTTAGTAATAGTACCAAATAGGCTATTCTACTTGTAACTCTGTCCCTTCAGCATATATAAGGAAGGGCAGAGGTCCTTAGACAGACCAGGTCATTATGACTATACAACCCAATGGAGCAGATCTCCATGATATCTCTTGTAACCTAGACCTCCGTGGCCTAGGACAGATCTGTTCTCATCTCATTGTACTCTGGTACTCATCAATACAGCAGCAGAGGCGCAGGACGTAGGGTATTACGCTTTCTAGCGGCCTAAACCTGGATAAACCCTATTGTCCTAGTCATTTGTCTTGCATCTCACATCTAGGTCATAGATCTTAGCGCGCCCTCACCGCAATCTACTACCTCAGGGTATCCTGTGGTAGACTACCGACGAGGTTTCATCGACACATCCTCCATCTCATGATGGTACGCTGAGGAATAAGCTCATTTTTTAGCATTTTCTACTACCGTCATTCCTCCCTTTTGGGAACCACTTGGATAGGGCTAACCCAGTCGCTATGTGGTATGGGATAAATGATCCCAATGTGAAGAAGTTTGAGAACTTCCTTCTTCATAACTTCCCGCATCGCATTATTAAGCTTTTGTTGTGGCTCTCATGAGGGTGTACTTTCTGGATTGATCGGAATGCGATGGGTACAGAGTGTTGGGCTTATTTCCTTAAGATCTTGTAAAGAATACCCAAAGACTGACTTATGCTTTTCCAAAATGGCTAAGAGTTTAGTTTGTTGGGAATATGCCCTAGAGGTAATCATAGAGATGATGATATTCCAGTTGTATCTATGACATGCATTAAGTGTTCATTGAATATCCATTATAGACAACTTGTGTTGATTGGCAATTATGTGAATTGTTTGTGGAACTCAATTACTTAAATGGTTATTCTAAAGTTGTCCCTGGTTGGCATTCTTATGAGAACACACTTGAATATTAGACCAGCACATGTATTAGTTGATGGCTATGTTTCACAAGTCTTAGGACATGGAGATGTCAAACAATAATGTGGGCACATGTGAGACATGTAGGCTGGACTGACCTGACATGAGAAAGTCTCTATTCACATCATATACGTTATGTCCTTAGACCTAAGATTGTGGTATATACTCAAGATGTGAAACGGCCTACTTAGGGACTATCAAATGTTGCTCCGTAACTGGGTAGTTATAAAGTTGGTCTTCGAGTGGTCGGGAAGCATGCTATGAGACGTAGACAATCAAGATAGAATTTGCCCCTCTCTTCGCTAGAGAGATATCACTGGATCACTCAAGTGATTGGATCAACAAATGCATGGCTGTGCTTGGGTTAAGTGTTAACCCACGAGTTGAACCATATATCGAGTGGCAAAGGGAATAACTTGTATGTGGTTGTAGTGGTTCGTCTGATATGATCTTTGCGTGCACATAGTTGTTGTCACGCCTTGCTAGAGGCTGCTGTCAACTATTGGGCGAGTAGGAGTACTCGGCCCATGTCAATGTGTGCGTGAACCCATAGGGTCGCACGCTTAAGGGGCTGGAAGCCTAATTCGGGTTGGACCCGAATTAGACAAGGCTTAGGGTTACTAATGGGCCTTCAACTCATGAGCTCATTGGGGACACCTATATAAGCAAGGGGAAGGGGCACGGCCAGGAGGTTACATGCCTTGAACAGCCGCCGTCACCCTCCCCATGCTTGTGGCTTTTGCTCCTCGTGGACCTAGCAGTTCGGAGGCGCATCGCTTCTTCCCTACACGTGTGGGATTCCTCGGAGGTGCTACATCTGGAGCACTGGGACGAACCGCGCGGGGGGTTGACGTGACGGACGACCACGCAACTGCACTGCCTGCTGTGATGCGTACGACTACATCGAGTCATCTTTCGCTGCACCTGTGCATCTAGTGGTAATCCCGTAACCTGTAACTAGCAGTACATCCTGGTTTCTGAGGTAGAAAAGTTTTGTTTTCTGGCTAGCGTAGCACCCTCATAACCCTACATAGTTGTCTCCTCATCGTTAAGCTTGTCGCTAATCATGATGGGAGTTTGTGAATTACAATTTAGGAATGCATAACGTAAGCCTGTGGGTAAGGGTTTAAGCTCAACCGGAGGTCATGTCGATACTTCCTCTTTGGGAAGGTTAATGGTCTCACCCAAGTCGTCTATGTCATCGATAAAGAGTTCTATGTCTCTTTCTAAAGATGACTCGGGTGACTCAAAGGGTCCAACCAACATGACTTCCGTGGGCAAATCATGAACCGAGGGATGTTCTGCAATAGAGTTTTTAACCCTTGTGACTTGGATAGAAAATGAATCTCTCCCCAACTTAACGTTCATTTCCCCTATTCTGAATGGATTAGCAAAAAGCTTCTCCAAGGGGTGCCCGATGAGGATGCCGAAATCTTGGATATCGAAAACATGAAAATCTAGATCCAATTCGACATCTTCTATTTGGAGAGTGGCTTTATGTAGAATCCCAAGTCCTTTTAAGATTGTGCGTGGCGCTACTCGGAAGGACTTGTTGGTCGGGGCAAGCGGTTTCCTCCCTAAGCAAGATTTTGCAAAGGATTTGGACATTATGTTTACCTCGACCGTTAGATTGTATATTGCATCTACCCAGTCTCTATTGAGCTTGCAGTGAATGGTCGAACAAGGAGCATGAATCTGAATTTCTTTAGAAGAAAGTTCTCCTTCCACTACACATTTTGAGCTCATGATAGCCGTTAACTCCCTAATGGATTCTTTAAGAAACACAGGATCTAAGGGCTCGCTAGGTGGCTTAGGTACTGGTGGTCTCCTTTGACATTCGTAATTCGAGGTATTTCTGAATTCTTCAAAAAGTTCATCCTCGGAAATAGGAAGATCCATGGATTGGGAATCTTCCTTTGGGCTACCTGGTTTGGATGAGGGTCTCTCTGTTGATAAAATAGGTTCGGCAACTGCCGAAGAGACTTCCTCAATGGTGGGTTCGGGCGTGAACCATATAGGTTCCAGCGGGGGCGTATTTTCTAGGATATGCTCTAGGAGTGCTTTGCCATCAGCTGAGGACAAATGCGCGAATGAGCCACCAGATGCTATGTCGAGTTGTAGGGTAGAATCCTTGCTAAGCCCTAGCTGCAAGAGCACGTGGTTGGGAATAGAAAGGTCTGGGCCGGATCTGGTCAATACCAAGAAATGATCCCAGGCTGCACTAATAGACTCGTTACCCTTTTGCTGGAAGCTGAGTATCTCTTGTCGTAGGGAAGCGATGCGAGATATAGGGAAGAATGTGATGCAAAACTTGTTTTGCAAATCTTCCCAATCTCTGTTTACCTTTCCTACTGTGTGGGCATACCATTATTTTGCCCTCTCATTTAGAGAGAAAGGAACCAACTTCCACTATAATGTTTCCTGTGATATGCCCAAGATGGTCAGGCAAGCACAGAGCTGCTCAAATTCCTGTAAATGGCAGTAAGGGTTTTTCATAGTCCAAGCCTGAAAAGGCTTGTTCCTGAACCATGGCTATAAAGCCTGGGTGGAGCTTCAAAGATTGTGGTACTGAAATGAGCTCGCCCTTCGAAGCAGAAAGGTCATGAATGGTTGGCCGCTCCATGTGAATTTTTTTTTAAATAGAAAGAAAGAAAGCAAATATAGAACAAGGTACACGGGCAAACTAAGTTCAGAAAAGCTTGAGTTAACCGTTCCCCGGCAACGGCGCTAGAAATTCTTGTTGGTGTTCTTAGCGAAAGCAGCAAAGTCTGTGTCAATAGGGTATTGTATATTTCATGAGGAATGGTAAGTTCAGGCAAGATCCTAGCAGAGTCGCCTAGAGGTAGGAGATAGGTAACTGGGATAGTGAGGTTTTTTAATGGCCGATCTCTAAAAGGAAGGTAACAGAGATGCTACGATCTTCTTCGGGCATCGGACCGCTTTTGGTCCGCAGAGTGATACCGGCCTGTTGCTCTACACCGCACCCGAACGTGGGGGATTACAAAGGACGGACGAGACTAGGTCACTCCCCCCACCTACCCCTCAACCATGGGATGCGTGGCAAATGAAGGTAACTCCAAGCTTAGACACCACGTCTACGCTATTCGTTACAGCTCTAGCGTTGGCCAGGAACTTCTGTCTATATCAGGAGTCCTCTACTAGAGCCCCCACCACAAGGTCGAGCAACTAACCCACAAGATAATAATGAGCAAGGATAACTTACTAAAAGGTAAAGTACCAAAAGGTGAACACGAACCTCTTACTTCAAGTAGTAAGACGCCACCGAGGTACAAGCGAGGAGGGAGCCGACTAGTCCGACACTCTGCCTCGAGGAAGACAATGCTTCTGAGAACACCTTGCAGAGCTCTCTACTCTTGCACCTCTCCCACTCCTTACTTATAACTAGCTAAGGCTAGATACAATAGCTCTACTCTACCTCTATAATGTAACTTGTGGAAAACTAAAAGGTACTTAGTTCGTTTTGTGAGAGGAGAGAGCCTAAGCTTAAATACGGAGTGAGAGGTCAGTTTCAGAGTGGCAAATGACCAACGCACCCCTAAACTACCTTAGGGAGCATTAATGGCAACGCCTGATCGAAGTTGGGCCTGGTTGCTGACCTGGCACAGTCGCGCGCTGTTGGCGGTCCTTAGCTTCTAATTTAAAACATCATTTCAATACTTAAATAAATAGAAGGTAGGGCTTTTTATCTAATCTTTCCACAAGTTTTGTTGTATATGTGACATGCAGGTCCAACACGGGGAAATGCACAAAATTAACATGAAAGCGCACTTCAAGGAAATGTATTCAGAAAAGGCGCAAACCAAAGAAAATGAGCAAGCCCACCTCAACACCTAAACTGGACCCATCCGTAACCACAGAGAAGGTCCAGGCCCAAGGAGCAACCGACCACCCAAAGACGGTGGCCAGCAGGCCCGCCAGGGGTGTGACCGCCCCCTGGTGCATCCACCCCCTGGTGGAGCCTCCCAGGCCCAGCCTTCTCAGGCAGTTTGTAGGTCAGTCACCCCAAGGCGGTTTCACCTCCATCCAAACCAGGAGATGCCCGAACCGTCCTACTTGAGCTGTAAAAGAAGGGCTCCTTCACCATTCAACACACACACCAACATTTGGAGCACTACACCTCACATTTCATACTTGTTCTCTCTAGTTTAGTATTAGTATTTGAGCTAGGCAAAGCTATCAAGGAGAGCTTGTCTCCTTAGAGGAATCAAGAACACCTTGGTATGAATACAAATCAGTTCCCCTCTATGGGCAAGTTCTTATCTTGTTTTTATAGTTATGCATATGAATTAGAGTATAGTTGTGCTCATATTATGTTCATGACTTATAAACTAGTCTATAGTCTATGTGTTATGTTCTTGATATGTTCATCAAAGTTCTTCATCGTTCATCCGATTAGTATGAATAGAGGAAGAACTAAGGATGGGATAATGGTTCATTGTGCCGTCATGGTTGCTCCTAGCCAATCTTGTCAATCCGAAGGGTTGGGGTCCCGGGAGGTTAGGAGTTGCTTCCAATTACACGAGCGTGGTGCTCAGGTATGCGAAGATCAGTAGATATGTCAGTGCCCCATGGGAAGAGGGGTAGGTGGGCAGATGGTGACAGCCTTGTCCATCCCTAGCATTCCCCCACGTTCAGGTATTGAGTAGGAGTTCGTAAAGTCTCTATCGGCTGGTAGACCAGCTGTGGGGATCTCCTGATGGGTTATGATGATGCTAAGCTAGCCAGAAAATAAAACATTTTGACCTCATAAACCAGGATCTACTGCTAGTTATAGGTTATGGGATTACCACTGGACGCGTAGGTGCAGCAGAAGATGACTCGATGTAGTCGTACGCGTCATAGCAGGCAGTGCAGTTGCGTGGTCGTCAGTCACCTCAATCCCGTCACACGATTCATCACAGTGCTCCAGATGCAGCACCTCCGAGGAATCCCACACGTGCAGGGAAGAAGCGATGCGCCTTCGGACTGCTAGGTCCACGAGGAGCAGAAGGCATGAGCGTGGGAAGGGCGACGACGGCTACCAAAGACGTGTGTGTAACCCTGACCATGCCCTACCCCTTGTTTATATAGGCATCCCCAATGAGCTCACGAGTTGGAGGCCCATTAGTAACCCTAAGCCTTGTCTAATTCGGGTCCAACCCAAATTAGGCTTCCAGCCCCTTAAGCGTGCAACCCTATGGGTTCATGCACACATTGACATGGGCCGAGTACTCCTACTCGCCCAATAGTTGACAGCGGCCTCTAGCAAGGCATGACAACTCCTATGTGCACGCGAAGATTATATCAGATGAACCACTACGACCACATACAAGTTATTCCCTTTTTCACTCGATATATGGTTCAACTCATGGGTTAACACTTAACCCAAGCACGGCCACGCATTTGTTGATCCGAGTGATCTAGTGATATCTCTCTCGCGTAGAGAGGGGCAAATTCCATCTTGATTGTCTATGTCTCATAGCATGCTTCCCGACCACCCGAAGACCACCTCTTAGGTCTAAGGACATAACATACATGACGTGAATAGAGACTTTCTCATGTCAGGTCAGTCCAGCCTACATGTCTCACATGTGCCGCATTATTAGTTTGATATCTCCATGTCCATGACTTGTGAAATATAGCCATCAACTAATACATGTGCTGGTCTAATATTCAAGTATGTTCTCACAAGAATGCTGACCAGGGACAACTTTAGAATAACCATGCAAGTAAAGAGTTCCACAAAACATTTCACATAATTGCTAATCAATACAAGTTGTCTTTAATGGATATTCCATGAACACTTTATTAATCATGGATACAAATGGAATATCATCATCTACATGATTAGCTCTAGGGCATATTCCCAACAGTCTCCCACTTGCACTAGAGTTAATCTCTTAGATGTCTAATCCCCATAGACCTCATGTATGCCTCATGCTTAGGCTGTGGAAGAGCCTTTGTCAAAGGATCTGCTACATTCAAATTCGTATGTATTTTGCACAATTGATCTCTTCTCATTTCACAAACTCTCGAATGAGATGAAACTTCCAGAGTACATGTTTGTTCTTCTGGTGATCCCTAGGCTGCTTAGCCTATGCAATCGCCCCATTGTTATCACAATGTAAATTCAATGGGCCCGACGCATTTGGAAACACACCAAGCTTAATGAGGAACCTCCTCAACCAAACACCTTCCTTTGCAGCGCTAGAAGCTGCAATGTACTCGTCTTCTGCTGTAGAGTCGGACATCGTCTCCTGCTTGAAACTTTTCTAGCTAACTGCACCACCATTTATTGTGAACACAAAACCTGATTGAGATAGTGAATCATCCCGTCGGTTTGGAAGCTAGCATCGGTGTAACCATTTACAACGAGCTCCTCCTCACCTCCATAGATTAGGAACACATCCTTAGTCCTTCGTAAGTACTTTAGGATGTTCTTAACAAGCGTCCAGTGAGGTTCACCCGGATTAGCTTGGTACCTGCTCGCAACACTTAGAGCATATGAGACATCTTGGCGAGTATATATGATGGCATACATGATGGAACCAATGGCTGAAGCATATGGAACCTTACTCATGCGGTTGCGCTCTTCATCTGATGAAGGACACTGCTTGTCACTAAAGTGCATACCATGTGACATAGGCAAGAACCCTTTCTTGGTCTGTTCCATGTTGTACCATTTCAACACCTTATCAATGTACGTGTCTTGGCTTAATCCTATTAGCCTTCTCGACCTACCTCTATAGATCTTAATTCACAAGATGTATGCTGCTTTACCTAAATCCTTCATAGAAAAACTATTATTCAGTAAAGTCTTTATAGATTGCAACATAGGAATATCATTCCCAATCAATAGTATGTCATCCACATACAAGATCAAAAACACAATAGCGATCCCACTTACCTTCTGGTAAACACAAGGTTCTTCTTCATTCTGACGAAAGCCAAACCCTTCGACTACCTCATCAAAATAAATATTCCAACTCCGAGATGCTTGCTTTAACCCATAAATAGATTTCTTAAGCTTGCATATCTTTCCAGCATTATTAGGATCAACAAAACCTTCGGGCTGTATCATATACACGTCCTCTTCTAAATACCCATTTAGAAAGGCTGTTTTAACATCCATCTACCATATCTCATAATCGAAACATGCAGCAATTGCTAGAATGATCCAAATAGATTTAAGCATCGCTACCAGCGAGAATGTCTCATCGTAGTCAATTCCTTGAACTTGCCAAAAACCTTTGCGACAAGGCAAGCTTTATAGACATGAACATTCCCATCCATGTCCTTCTTCTTCTTAAAGATCCATTTGCTCTCTATGGGTCTAACCCCATCAGGCGGGTCAACCAAGTTCCAAACTTGATTGTCTCCCATGGAATCTATCTCGGATCTCATGGCACTTTGCCATTTCTCAGAATCTGGATCCATCATAGCTTCCGCATAATCCGCAGGTTCGTCATCGTCTAACAATAACAAATCCCCACGCAATGCGCGAAGTCTTGCTGATCTTCATGATTGTGGTGGTGTCTCCACTGCCACGGGTGTCTCAACTTGCTCTGCTACATTAGCATCACTTATAGAGTCAGTCCCTACTGGCTCATCTTGAACTTCTTTAAGATACACCTTTTGTCCATTATTTTCTCTTTTGAGAAACTCTTTCTCTAAGAAAACACCATTTCGAGTAACAAACACTTTGCCCTGTGACCGGTTATAGACATAATACCCTAAAGTTTCCTTCGAATATCCCACGAAAAAGCACTTGTATAATTTGGGTGTTAGTTTATCTGATATAAGTCGTTTGACATAAACTTCACAATCCCAAATTTTCAGAAAAGACAAACTGGGACTCTTACCAGTCCACATCTCATATGGTGTCTTAACTACAGACTTAGATGGTACCCTATTCAATGTGAAAGCGGCTGTTTCTAGAGTGTATCCCCAAAACAATAAAGGTAGGTCCAACTGGCTCATCATAGACCAAACCATGTCCAACAAGGTCCAATTACATCGCTCAGACACGCCGTTTCTCTGAGGCATTTCGGGTGACGTAAGTTGTGGAACAATTCCACAACTCTTAAGATGATTGCTAAACTCGTGACTTATATATTCGCCTCCACGATCAGATCACAAGGCCTTGATCTTCTTGCCACATTGATTCTCTACTTTATTCTGAAATTCTTTGAACTTTTCAAATGTTTTAGACTTATGCTTCATTAGGTAGACATATCCATATCTTATAAAGTCAGCAGTAAAAGTTATGAAGTATTGAAATCCGCCTCTAGCTGTCGTGCTCATTGGTCCACATACATCAGTATGTACAAGTTCCAACAAGTCAGATGCCCTCTCAGGAACGCCTTTGAATGGCGCCTTGGTCATCTTGCCTAGCATGCAAGCCTCACATGTCTCGTATGATTCAAAATCAAACGAAGTTAGAAGACCATCATCATGGAGCCTCTTCATGCAATTCTCACTTATATGACCCAAGCGACAATGCCACATATAGGTAGGACTTAACTCATTAAGCCGAGGCCGTTTAGCACTAACATTACAAACATGTGCATCATCAAGATTTAAAATAAATAACCCATTCACAATGGATTCAAAAGCCACAAACACATCATTCTTTGAGATCACACAACCATTGTCTTTACTCTCAAATGAATAATCCTTCATCAAACATGAAGGTGACACAATGTTTCGACTTAAACTAAGAACAAAA
This sequence comes from Bothriochloa decipiens, assembly GCA_023333625.1. Lineage (NCBI taxonomy): Eukaryota > Viridiplantae > Streptophyta > Magnoliopsida > Poales > Poaceae > Bothriochloa > Bothriochloa decipiens. Next base: position 29,400,147 of record CM041636.1, on the reverse strand, counting down.
TAACAATTCAATTCCAAAATAAATCCTGACGGCAAGGGAAGTTGCATCGTCCTGACATTCAATGCAGCAACTCTTGCATTATTGCCCACGTAGAAATCAACTTCTCCTTTCTCCACGCTTCTACTTCTTATCATTCCCTGCATCGTATTGCAAATATGAGCAACCGATCCGGTATCAAATACCCAAGAATTGATATATGAGTTAGCGAGGAAAATGTCTGTAACATAAACAACAAGTGTTTGAGCGGGAGTACCTTTACTACCGCCATCATTCTTCAAGGACGCCAAGTACACCTTGCAGTTCCTCTTCCAGTGACCTTTCCCCTTACAATGAAAGCATTCATCATTCTTTGTAGGTGGTTCATCCTTGGAAGACGAATGGTTTGGCTTAGAGATCTCATCTTTAGCCTTGTCCTTCTTCTTCCAATTGCCCTTCTTTCTCTTAAAGTTAGGCCTGTTTTGAACTGCCAACACTTGGCCACCTCCTGCTTTCTTGATGTCAGCCTCTGCTATTTTTAGCATGCCACATAGTTCATTCAAGCCATTCTCCGCCCCATGCATATGGTAGTTCGAGATGAAGTTTCCATAACTGGGTAGAAGAGACAAAAGAATGAAATCAGTTGCCAACTCTTGGCCAATTGGGAAGCCTAGCTTCTCCAACCTCTGAGTGTAACCAACCATCTTGATTACATGTGGACCAACAGTTGCGCCCTCTGCTAGCTTGGTTTCTACAAGCGCCTTAGAGACATTCAACCTTTCAGTCCGTGCTTGAGTTTGGAACATATCTTCTAGCGCCACGATCATATCATTCAGTGAATGATTTTTGTCAAACTGCATCTGCAGATCAAGTTCCATACAAGCAAGCATGAGGCAACTCACTTCGATATCCGCATCACATGCTTTCTTGTAAGCGTTTTTCTCAGCAGCAGGAGCACTCTCCTCAGGCTCACCTAGTAATGGGGTGTCTAGAATATCTTCCTTTTTCTCAGCCCTGAGAATAGTTCTCAGGTTGCGGATCCAATCCACGTAATTTGTTCCATTTAACTTATCTTTCTCAAGAATTGTACGCAAAGAAAATGGTTGATTGCGAGTGGCCATCTACAACAAAAGTAACACAAAATACTAAGACAATGTATCCATGAAAGAGTAAATTATATCAAAATAAAATCTACTCCCACTAAAATCAATATCCCTCAATTGATACTTAGTGATTCAAGACCCATAACTAACAAGTCAACTAGTGAGCTTTAGCATCACCGCTAGAAGACATGGTAGATCGGTAAGCAACACTTTGCTAATCATATTACATATGACTCTTGTTGTTGGGCAGCATCTCTATGCTACAATCAACCTACCCATGCTCCAAGGTCCCTAACCGTTAGGATGACCTTGTTTAAGTAACCAAACCTTCTTGCAGTAAGTATCCGATATGAACCTGCCTAGTCGAGGAAAACCAGTGGCACCCTAATTTCATAGACCCACTACCGATTGTACAAGACTTATGACAGTGCAAGGTTTGGGGAAGCATTCAACTTAAACATTGTTGAGGGATCGTTCTACTTCACTACCGCACTCATGTAGACAAAAACATAATAGCATG
>CM041636.1:29358638-29398538 GCA_023333625.1 Bothriochloa decipiens | reverse complement strand
ATGCATCATAGTGATCTCCATCGCCATGATTCGAGTATGCCATCCTTCAGTGATAATTCCGCCAAGACTAGCTACTACTAGCGCAAGTAAAATGAAATTACATAGTCGCAGATAGATCATCACAGATTGGCACAAGGCCATTACATTAATTTTGATAATATGTATGTGGATCCTGCCCATATTGTCCTCATGACATGCAAGCCATGAATTAAATATATACATGCATCACATACACATAAGGGCTATACCAGTTATCAATACCTGCAAAACAGAGTTATCCGAATCTGACATCTAATCTTGAACGCAGAAAACTCTATTTTCCAAGCCTTATTTCAAAATTTTAATTTCATAGAGAACCAAATGTAAAATTTTGTTCTCTATGATTTTTATTTAGGGTTCGTCTCAAATCTGAGTTACAGTTCAAAAGTTACGGCTGTTTTACCGAACACCACTTTTCTCGGCAAACCGGCGCCCGACAGTAAATTCCATCTACCACCGCCACTCATCATATGCGCTTGGCACTTGACCTAGGGTTCAGTTCGATCAATCTGATTAATCTCTAACTCACCATGACTGGATTTACATGAATCACTTAACTCAGATGGTGGAATTCTGACCGGTACGAGTAGATTGTTTCAAGACCAACACGGCAAGATGACGAACCAAGGTTAGAGACTCATCTACAAGCATGCTTATCACCATATGCACAAAACCGAACCTATAACGAGGAAGTAACAGCTCTGATACCACTGATGGGTTATGAGGGTGTTACGCTAGCCAGAAAATAAAACTTTTCAACCTCATAAACCAGGATCTACTGCTAGTTACAGGTTACGGGATTACCACTAGACGCGCAGGTGCAGCGGAAGATGACTCAATGTAGTCGTACACGTCATAATAGGCAGTGCAATTGTGTGGTCATCCATCACCTCAATCCCCTCGTGCGGTTCGTCCCAGTGCTCTAGATGCGCCTCCGGACCGCTAGGTCCGCGAGGAGCAGAAGGAGCAAGCATGGGGAGGGCGACGGCAGCTGCCAAAGGCATGTGTGTAACCCTGACCACGCCCCTACCCCTTGCTTATATAGGCATCCCCAATGAGCTCATGAGTTGGAGGCCCATTAGTAACCCTAAGCCTTGTCTAATTCGGGTCCAACCCAAATTAGGCTTCCAACCCCTTAAGCGTGCGACCCTATGGGTTCACATACACATTGACATGGGTCTTGTACTCCTACTTGGCCAATAGTTGACAGCGGCCTCTAGCAAGGCATGACAACTCCTATGTGCACGCGAAGATTATATCAGATGAACCACTATGACCACATACAAGTTATTCTCTTTGCCACTCGATATATGGTTCAACTCGTGGGTTAACACTTAACCCAAGCACGGCCACGCATTTGTTGATCCAATCACTTGAGTGATCCAGTGATATCTCTCTCGTGTAGAGAGGGGCAAATTCCATCTTGATTGTCTATGTCTCATAGCATGCTTCCCGACCACCCGAAGACCACCTTTATAACTACCCAGTTATGGAGCAGCGTTTGATAATCCCTAAGTAGGCCGTTTCACATCTTGAGTACATACCACAATCTTAGGTCTAAGGACATAACATACATGACGTAGTCTTGACTCTTCATATCAGTTAGATGTTATTTGCTATTCTTTGCATAGCTGTATATGACCAATGCCTGCTCATGTAGTTATTCTTTTATTCTTTATTTATCTTTTATCCATGAGGTTGCGCTGATGTGTGTGTCTACTATCTTATGAACCTGTTTTTACCCCTGTTTATGCTATGACTACCTACGCATTCAATAAGTAATCATGTTTATACCAAAGCTAGATGCATTCATCATGCCCTCCTACGAGAAATTATAAATACGACACCCTTGAATACTCACGGGTTGAAATGCTACAATGATAGTTCTGTGCACTTTCAGATTTATTCTTATTTTTTTATGAGCTATCGATTGGCATACCTAGGTACCGTTACTTAAGGATTGTAATTCTTGTTGCACCCCACGGCACCGTGCCATAGTTTTGCATATCATAAGTAATGAAGGTTAGGATGGCCAATCCGGCACTTCTAACTTTTATTACCAGACTACATAACTTAGGCTAGCGCCTTTAAGGGCCAAGGGTTACCTTTCTGAAGTAATGGTGGTTAGGAATGTCAATTCACATTTCTAAGTATTATTATTAAGGACAGACTTATTGTCTATCTTTAGTAGTGATGCTAAGAAATGCCAACAAGCATTTCTGGCGTCGTTGCCAGGGAGGGCAAAAGAAAAAATGCAAACATCTAGCATTGGCATAAACATTTTTTACAAAATAAGTATTGGTAGCAATAGTTTAAACAGGCTAACTTTGCTGTTTTTTTCCTCTTTTTATTGGAATGAAAACAGGATAGTGTATGAGCGGTTTCAACCTGCCAAAAACTTCATCAACAATCTAGAAGCACTCCTAAGGAAGGGAAGGGTCCGTACCATTTCTTCTTCTGCTACTCCACCAGCAGACGAACCGGTCACATCCGCTACGACAACCATGGCCAAGTCACTCCATGAGTACTCCACCCTCGTTGTTGCCAACGTGCCTGTTGGGCCCGCTGTCAATGTTAGGAACGAAAACTTTGAGCTCTGCACTGGCCTACTCACAATGGTGCAGGCGAACCAGTTCTGTGGTTTGCCAAGTGAGGATGCAAATGCACATCTGCAAACATTCCTTGAGCTGTGCAAGACAATCATCATCAAAGATGTCACACCAAATAGCATCGAGCTCTGCTTATTTCCCTTCTCCCTCTCGGAGAAGGCAAAGTAATGGTTCTACCAAAGCAAGGAAGCAGTCAACACATGGGACAAATGTTCTATAGTGTTCCTCACAAAATTCTTCCCCATGAGCAAAACAAATGCTCTACAGGGGAAGATATCAAACTTCCAGCAGACTTCACTCGAGTCCATTCTTGAGGCTTGGGAAAGGCTCCAGGAGTACATCCGGGCCTGTCCCCATCACAGGATGGAAGATTGGCTTGTGCTTCAGAACTTCTATGAGGGCCTCATGGCCAAGTCCAAACGGCACATAGATGCCGCTGCTGGAGGCGCGTTCCTCTCCCTCACCATTGAAAGTGCCACGACATCGATTGAGAAGATGGTGGCTAACCAGAGTTGGGGAGAAGGGTGTAAAACACAAAAAGACATGCACACCGTGAAGGAAATGGATTTGCTTGCCGCAAAAATAGAATTATTAATGAAATAAGCTTGAGGGACGTGTCACTGATCCTACCACCGGCACTGTCCAAGCCATAGACTCACACATGACGTGTGAGGACTGTGGAGATGTTGGCCATTCGGGGAATAATTGTCCTGAAACCCAGGAAGAAGCATCATTCATCCACAAGGGGTTTCGCCAACATCAGCAACTAGGAAATGGGTGGAACAATCAAAACCGCCCCAAAGGTAATTCTTCCAATTTTAATTCAAATTTCAACTCCTCCCAACCTTCGTTGAAAGATCTTATTTTAGGATAGGCCAAGATAATAAAAATCTTACGAAAAAGCTTTCTTTTAATGGTAAAATGTTTGAAAATATAAATGCTAAGCTTGATAGCCTGTCCTTATCTATTAAAGATCAAGTGAGTTTTAATAAAAGAATAGAAACTCAAATCGCCCAGCTTGCCTCTGTCGCTAAGTCTGTTGTGCACCTTGATAACTCTGTTGAGAATGTTAATTTGGTGACCACAAGAGGGGGTAAGACCACTCGTGATCCACCACATCCTAACCATAAGACAGGGAAAGCATCGAGGCAGCAAGAGGAAGTGCCAGTTGAGTCGGCAGAACCACAAGAAGAATCTGCGGAAGATGAGCCGACACCAGAAAGCTATGTGGACACCACAATGCTGCCTTTCCCCACGAGAGTAAGAAGGAAGAAGAAGGCCAGATATGAGCAGTTCCTCCAATTCATGGAAATGGTCGAGAAGACACATGTCAGCATTCCGCTGATGGACATCTTACACATACCATCCTACGCCAAGTTCATCAAGGACATTATCAACAACAAGCGACCATTACCATCCACAGAAGTTGTCAAGCTGATAGAAGAGCGTAGCGCAGCTATACTTAATCATCTGCCCGAGAAGAAGCAAGACCCTGGGTGCCCCACAATCACATGCTCCATTGGCACCCAGCAATTCAACCATGCCTTGTGCCATCTTGGGGCAAGCGTAAGCGTCAAGCCAAAGTTAGTCTTTGATAGACTAAACTTCACCAATTTGGAGCCCACCAACATGGCACTTCAGTTGGCTAACTCTTCAATTCGGTACCTAGCAGGGATTGCGCAAGACATCCCTATCAAGATCAGAGGATATTATGTCCCGGTGGATTTTTTGGTGCTCAACATGGAGCTTACAAAGGAAACACCACTTATCCTGGGAAGGCCATTCTTGAGTACGGCAGGAGCCCAGATTGATGTTGGAGCTGGAGAAATCCGCTTCAATATCAATGAAAAAGAAGAAAAGTTTGAGTTCAAGCCTCGTCGTCAGGAAGAATGCAACATGATCCGCATAAGATATGGGCCGAATCCCCAAGGTATCAAGGAGGTTGAGATTCAGCCTCAACTTTTGAAAAATTTATCAAAAATATCAAATGAATCAAAGAAAAAGCCAGAGCCAAAAGAAAAGGGGGCTCCCAAAAGAATTATAAATAGGGAGCAGAAAAATAAAATGGCTCCTTAAAAGAAAATACAAGAAAAGAGGGAAGAAATCCCCAAGCCTTCACTAAAAAAGATGGTGTGGAAGCAAAAGGCGAAAATTGAACCTACCACCACACCACCCAAGACAAGTGAAAAAGTATGGAGGCCGAAGCAGGTGCAACCGTCTACTTTTCTTGAGATGGATGTACCATCATCAAGCAAACAATGAAGGGAGAAAAGTCCTGCTCAACGGACTTAAAAAGGTGAGCCCTTGTCGAGGGTAAATCGGTAAGTTATCCTTAACTAGTTTTTACTTTTAATAAAATTTAGCAAGTTTCTTTATTTTCAATAAATGTATGAGTAGTCTCTTCCTCTAAAATATATATATGTAATGTATATTTATATGCATTTATTTTCTATAAATAAATGTATGCTCACCTGGTGCTAGTGTTGCATTTATGATATGTCTAAAATGCCCCTATAATCTTCCTTTTCATGCACATGAATCTTTGTGATCATAGGAATATTTTCTCATAAATGCATGATAGTGTGATCTTGAGTATATTTTCATGAATATCTTTCATATCCCACACTCTATCACACACTCTATCACTCTGATTCACCATGCATCACACTTGATCACAACCGGGATAGGGATCCACGCAATCAGAGGAACACCTAACCGAAAACCGGAGGCTGGCAATTGGACCCAGGGGGTCGACCGCCCCCTGGTACGGCTGCACCCCTAGCTGACCCTATCGGTCCCAATCTTTTTCGTACCACCCTCTGATCACTTTAGCATCACGTCCCAAGTTATGATCAGTTTGTTTCCTAGTCAGAGACCACGGTAGCACCTATAAAACCTCCCATAGGCCTCTCCTATCCTCACACCAACCTTTTCTCTTCTCCCTCTCACAAAGCTTGCTTAGCTTTCCCATCAGTTAGTGTTAACCATGTCTAGCTATGCCCTCTTGCTGATCAATTCTCCAAAGCCATAGCAAACCTAGACATAGCACCCTACCAAGAGAGTTTCTTAGTGAGGAAAGAAGCTCATGTTGAGAAGGAGAAGCCTTTAGAGATCTTGCCAGGACGTTCCCATGTGCCCGAAGCTGGCACCAAGAACAAAATCTCTGCTGCCTGTCCTACCACCAGTGCTATAGGTCTCAAGAGGAAGAACCCTAGTAGTAGTGGGCCTAGCAAACGTGCTGTAACAAGTTGGCTAGCAAGGCCAAGGAGGCAGAGTCCTCTGGCACCCTTCCTAGGATTAGGAGGCACCTACCATAGCTAACCATCAAACGTCGTGCAGGGCAATACAAAAGTAGCGACGATGAGAATGATCCTAGTATCCTCGCTGACCTCAAAGCCAAGCAGGCTAGCTTACGTGCTATACTGAGGGTTTTAGAAGATGACCGAGAAGCAAAGAACACAGAGATTAGGGATCCTAGTGACGATGTCAATAAATTCCGCTTCAAGTTTAACCTTAGACTCAGGAAGGTGGCTGAAGCCCTAAGTGCTGGGCATCTCCTCAAAGATCTTTAGATACACCTGCTGCATGATTTTGTTTAGGCACATTTCCCTTTCACGATCTTTTGTTTTCCAATCATTTCCTTTACAATGTAATGTGCCTATTCAAAGTTGTCAATGAATAAAGTTTTATCCTTATGTTATGCACTTGTTTTCTCTATATATATTTGTGACTAATCAAGACAGGGATGAAAACAAGTGTGGGGGAGGACTCTCCAGATTCAACTGCACAAGGACAAAAATTTAAATTTGGTTTGTGCAAATTTCTTCTCCCCTCTCATAATAAAAATCTTTTCAATAAAAATTTTTTTAAAACATTTTATCCTTCATACTCCATCAAACATGTCTTCCTACGCTTGAAATATTTGCATACTTTTTATTCCCTGCTAATATTCCTACAGATTTATGAACACTGTTTAGGGACCCCATTTTATCTAAATAATTGACGAATGAGATATAGTAGGATGACATGATGCTTACTCATTCTTGCAAAGTACTTGGGATTTATTTTACAAAAACAAAAATTCAATAGCATATTCCTTGAATGATTAACAAATACCTACCAAAGCCGCATACGATTCTATATTATGAAACCTTCCACATATGTTGCTTACTTTGTGTCGAGTTTGGTCAAATTTTGTGATCATTGTTGAGAGATGTTTCATGCTCCCAAGATCAGAATTCACTTGCACCCACCAAATAAAGCCAATTCTCACCTTGAGAGTTGCACAAAACATGCACCTCATCCATCCACAAAACAAAAATATGCCAACTCTTACACCGGGAGTTGTGCAACTTTCTCCACCAAATAAAAATGACGGACCTCATCCCAGGAACCGCGCATTCCTCCTACAAAACTTTACTCCATTCATCCACCATCATGATATCTCCTTACATAAAGTTTTCTTTTGTCAATAAAGGATATGAGGCTATGCTAAAAAAAACTATGCCAAGGGGCATGAGAAAATAAACGGGAAAGAAAATTCAAATACCCATTCAAAAAAATATATATATGATGAAGTTTCTATAGCCCATATCAGTCTAAATTTTGTTCAAAGGAGAATCATGATGCATAGAGTGTCAAAAAGAGTTAGAATTAGGTTTCCACCTTCATATTCTTCCACACACATGCACATTCTAATCTAGGGGCATGGCGCACTCCCTCCGGTATGGTCTGGGGTTTGACTTGACAACATATGCAGGGTAAGTATGCACCATTCTCCTCCCTACCTAAAACTCCAGATAAACCTTTCTAGAGGTAGGACGATCAAGTAAAGATATCACCTTTTCCATGCCTTGGTAAGGAACCACTTACAAATATGAGCGACTTGAGAGAATCATTCAAGGAACATAGGCTATCTTACATTTTTCAAGACCATGCAAAAACCCAAGTTTCTACGTAGGGACAAAGTAAGAGGATTTGAATCCAGGCTATTCCATTTTTTTAATTACCCAAGATGACTTGGAATGACTTGTATACAGATCCTTTTGACAAGGAAGATGAACTCTTTTGGTCCTTAGCACTTTACTCAAGGACGAGCAAAGGACCAAGTGTGGGGGAGTTGTTGGCGGTCCTTGGCTTCTAATTTACAATAACATTTCAATACTAAAATAAATAGAAGCTAGGGCTTTTATCTAATCTTTCCACAAGTTTTGTTGTATATGTGACATGCAGGTCCGACATGTGAAAATGAACAAAATTAACATGAAAGCGCACTTCAAGGAAACTATTCAGAAAAGGCACAAACCAAAGAAAATGAGAAAGCCCACCTCAACACCTAACTGGACCCATCCATAATCGCAGAGAAGGTCCAGGCCCAAGGATCAACCGACCACCCGAAGGCGGTGGCCAGTGGGCCCAGCCAGGGATGCGACAGCCCCCTGGTGCAGCCTCCCGGGCCCAGCCTTCTCAGGCAGTTCGTACGTCGGTCACCCCAAGGCGGTTTCACCTCCTTTCAAACCAGGAGACGCCCGAACTATCCTACTTGAGCTATATTAGTATTTGAGCTAGGCAAAGCTATCAAGGAGAGCTTGTCTCCTTGGAGGAATCAAGAACACCTTGGTATGAATACAAATCACTTCTCCTCTATGAGCAAGTTCTTATCTTGTTTATATAGTTATGCATATGAATTAGAGTATAGTTGTGCTCATATTATGTTCATGACATATAAACTAGTCTATAGTCTATGTGTTATGTTCTTGATATGTTCATCAAAGTTCTTCATTGTTCATAGGATTAATATGAATAGAGGAAGAACTAACGATGGGATAATGGTTCGTTGTGCCATCATGGTTGCTCCTAGCTGAGCCTGTTAATCCGAAGGGTTGGGGTCCTAGGAGGTTAGGAGTTGTTTCTAATTACACGAGCGTGGTGCTCGGGTATGCGGAGATCAGCAAATATGTCGGCGCCCCACGGGCAGAGGGGTAGGTGGGCAGGTGGTGACAACCGTGTCCATCCCTAACATTCCCCCCCCCCCGTTCGGGTATTGAGTAGGAGTTCGTAAAGTCTCTATCGGCTGGCAGACCAGCTGCGGGGATCTCCCTATCATCCCAGACTTAGTCCTGACTCTAATCATATTAGTTATATGTTATTTGCTATTCTTTGCATAGCTGTATATGACCAATGCCTGCTCATGTAGTTATTCTTTTATTCTTTATTTATCTTTATCCATGAGGTTGCTCCGATGTGTGTGTCCACTATCTGATGAACCTGTTTTTACCTCTATTTATGCTATGACTACCTATGCATTCAATAGGTAATCACGTTTATACCAAAGCTAGATGCTTTCATCATGCCCTCCTATGGGAAATTATAAATACGACACCCTTGAATACTCATGGGTTGAAATGCTACAATGATAGTTCTGTGCGCTTGCAGATTTATTCTTATTTCTTACTGAGCTATCGATTGGCGTACCTAAGTACCGTTAATTAAGGATTGTAATTCTTGTTGCACCCCACGGCGTCGTGCCACAGTTTTGCATATCGTAAGTAATGACGGTTAGGATGGCCAATCCGGCACTTCTAACTGTTATTACCATACTGCATTACTTAGGTCGGTGTCTTTAAGGGCCAAGGGTTACCTTTGTGAAGTAATGGTGGTTAGGAATGTCAATTCACGTTTATAAGTATTATTATTAAGGACAGACTTATTGTCTATCTTTACTAGTGATGCTAAGAAATGCCAACACATTCTAGGCTAGGGGCGCACGCCCCTGGTTGCCGCCTCCCCCTGACTGACCTTGGTAGGTCGGTTTGTGGCTGGACCTGGGCTTGACCCATGTGGTGCACTCATGTCGGTTTGCTACGGTTGGGCTAATTCCTGGTGGGTCTTCTTGTTTTTCTATGGGCTAAATTGGTGGAGTTTGAATATTTGTTGTTTTTCCTTTATTTCTTGGCCCAAATTGATATATTCTGAGAACAACCTGCAAAACAAGTACAAACACCAAAACTATGGAACTTGTTAGTGTAAAATCCCTATTTCTATAGTTTTAGGTGTTTCCTATACTAATGTTGGCAGGGTTAGAAACGAGTTAAGGACCGCCAACAGGGGCGCAGCCCCTGTCGATGGTGTTTTGCCATTGGCTTCTTCTACTGCGACTGCAACCAAAGCTTGTAAGCAATGAGGCTTCTCCAACTCATGGTTGGTGATGGAGTCTTTTTCGATGGCGGTGGTTGGCGGAGTCTACTCTGGCGTTTTTAAGAAACACAGGCTCTAACGGACCTTGTTATTTTCTTTTATGTTAGAGGCCTTGTGTAAGATAGGTGAGACAGTTGTCCATGTACTGTATCCTCCTATGTACTATCTGTGTTTGTACGCGTATTTGTATGTTTTCCTTATCCAGTAATGTAGATACTACTTATCATATAAGTACATATATAAAAATATCTTGTGCTTGATGGTTCCTTCCTCTTCTTCCTCTGATGCTAGGACTGCTGATGTCATCCACCATCCCACCCCGTCAGTCTCCTCATCGCCACTCCTCTCCGTCGCACCTACTCGCTACCCATCGGCGTGCGAGCCACCTCTCACCGTCGACAAGCAACGCACTAGTATGCCCCACTGGCATGCCCCGCACGAATCCACCACCTGCCTCCAAAGGGACGCCGGAGCGACCACAGCGCACCAGGGATCATCCACCGCTGCCTCTAGCTTCGCTGCCCTACCACCACAAGACCAATGGGCAAATATTCTTCCATTTTTATTGAATATATCCAATAATGTATAGGGCAACATGTTCCACACAAGGCGGATGACTATCCCTTATGGGCGGGGACTGCCCAGCTAAGGACTATCCCATGGTACACAAAAGAGATATGGCCGGACTTCCCATGGTACACAAAAGAGAAATGGCGGGACTATCCCAAGTCCCAAGTCTTGACTAGTGGCAGTTCATATCTGCTAACTCAGAATGTCTGACCGCTATATAATTGACCTCATAGGACAAATAAATAATGGGTTTGTCAGTTTTGATTGTCGTGTCAATCAGTATGCATGATACAAAACATCAATCGCCTACCTGCTGGCTCCCACATTGTAGCGAGGAGGAAATCTCACTGCATCATAATGCAGAATGGATCGAGGAGCCATGGTGTTGAAATGCTACTGCACACGTATATCTGATCTCGTAGGATGCGGTATTGACAAATAGTTGCTCAACCAGTTGGTGATGCACTTGCGGTAGAATGGATTGCCGTGACATGGCACATTCACACCATGGGCGGCCGATGTGTTTTGGTAGAGGTAGGTGTCGTGGAAGGAGAATAGAATAGGTTTCTTGTCACTTGGGGGCCTAGTTACATGGTTTGAGCCTTGCAATGCCACATTGCTGAAGCTGGTGTTTGTGCTATTGTTGGGCAATAACGCATTACCAAATTTTTTGAACTTCTAGACTAGTACTCATCTTTACCGTGACCACTCAAGGTCACCACCGCAACATCCGCTATATTTTCTTGTCTGGACATGCTCAATGGGGACAATTGTGATGTTCAATAGTTTAACTTGCTATTATAATACCTATGCACATGATCTTCTGTTGACTTTATAATACCCTGGTGATTCTTATTATCAGTTTGTTGTAAACCGTTTGCTGCCAGTAGTCCATCTCAACAACTCTCGCCTCGCTCTATAGCTTCATGGGTGATACATAGCTCTTTAGTTTCACTACGAATGCCAAGAATCTTCAACCACTCCATATTTGATCTTGTAGGACAAAGTGTGAATGCTTCTATTTTGAAAGCCCTAGCAATCAGTCTGCCGAGTGCCTACTGACGGTTACGATTTTGGTCAGTCCGTAGTAGTGGCACGATAGAGTTTAATTTAGTATAAAGTTCAACTACAGAACATGTGCAAGGTTATTATTACAGCAAGTTTTTTAATGGAAATTCTTTTGGGCATGTAAGAAAGTCTGACCCCTTTATGTTTGATCGTGTATGACAGAGTATGATGGAGTATCGATATCTACGACATAAAATGCAAGGGTACCAACTGCACCACCTCTTGCCATTTGTTGGCATTCCTTACACCACTTAAGTTGTCATCCCTAACACGAAATAAGAAATGTGGTTGTATTATTTCTAAGCTCTTATATATAAAAGGAATAAAAATGTTATCCACAAGCGCACGGATAAATACTCCTGTTGTAGCATTTCACCTAGATTAGTTCTAGGTATCATTATTTATAATTCACCACTAGGAAGGCAGGACGAAGGTATTGAGAATAAAGCTATAACTTACACTTGTGATAAGAGTTCTACTAGATCTTCTCAAAACAAGAATTAATCATATCTTAATAATAAACATGGATAAATATTCAACAATGTCCAAAGGAGTTTCCACCGAGCATTTTCCTTCTTGGGCGTGATTCTAGAAAGAACAAGGAAATAAAGATACATAACTCCTAGGATTGATTATAACTATAGGTCATTGAGCTATGTCAATTAGTGCAACTACATCTAGCTATCATGGTCAAAATAATCTAATATTCATACTCATGAGACATTGCCAAGGTGGGTCATGAACATAGCAAGATGTCACCCCGCAACTATGGGCCTTACTAAGTCCTACATATGGGGAGTGGACTATAGAGGACTCAACGAAGCTATAATAGTCACCTTCGTGATCTACCACATGGTCCGGAACATAGGGTGCATTCGCAGATAAACTTAATCTAGGCACCATGCTGTAACACCCTAAAATTTGCATGATTTTTAAAATAGTTAAATTGATTTAATTATGCATCTTGTGAGCATAGAATTTAGGTAAATAATAATTTTTATAAAAATAAAACCAATTATAGACAAGAAGCATGTCTGAGCATTCATGCTGCTGCATAATTTTTATTGTGATGTCTGGATCTTGTCGAATTTGATTTGGGTTTCAAAATCCTTTTGAAAACTTTTTTGAAAAACTGTTTAGATAAAAGGAAAATGAATTCCTTTTCCCTCCCATTTCTTTCTTTCTTTCTGGCCCAAATGGCCTGGTCGGCCTACTTCCCTTCCCTCCTTTCTTCTGGCCCGAAGGCCCTTCCTAGCACCGTGGCCTGCACGTCCCCTCAACTTGGGCCAGCCTAGCTCGTAGCCAAAGCCATAGCGCAGGCCGCGCCTCCCCTTTTCCCTCAGTGTTGCTGATGCACCTGGCCTACCTGTCGGCACTGTCATCCTCTACCTCTGGCCGTGTTCCAGCAGGACTCCAGCAAGAGACCGCCTCGACCCTGACTCCCCTCGCTTCTCGTGCGCTCCAAGCAGCTTTGCCCCATAAATAGCTGCCCCACACACCACCATGCCCTCAACAAACCCTCGCACAAGCAGCCGTCACGCTGAGCTCGAGCTTTCGCCACCGCAAACCATAACCGCAAGCCACCAGGGTCAACTTGCCGAATCCTTGCTTTAGCTTCGAATTCGGCTAGACGCCAAGTTTCCACTTGTCCTAATGAACTCGTCGAGCTCTTTTTCCCCAATTTTCATGCTCTTTTCTAATCACTATGCCTCACCAAACTTTCGCAGGGAGCTCGCCCCCGCCATTCCATGTCGCCAACCCACCACCGACCGCCTCAACCTTCATCAACTTGTCGGGTGAGTTTGCGATGTGCTTCTCTTCTGTTTGTACCGGTTTCATCAAACTGAGGCCACTAGGGTCGGTTTCCATGAGCACTGGTGAGCTAATCTCACCGCCGGCCATGTCTGCTGTTGGGTGTGTTGTCTTCCCCGGCGAGCCCAGGCCCCTCTCTTTATTCCCATCTGAACCGTACCGTCCAACTCAGATTCAACGGCTCTGGGCAGCCAATACCTCTTCAGGTCATATTTTTGTAGAAACCCCCTGCCTTTTCCTCTATTGAATCTATTTGTTTGCTCGTGTATGACTGCTCGATGCTTGTGTGTTGCTGATTGATGATCAGATCTAGAGAGTGAGTCGTTTATTGAAGATCAAGTGTTCTTTAACCACCAGGATCAGCAAGATCAACAGGAGAACTTTGATCAAGGCAAGTATAGCTTGGACTATCCTTGATACCTATTCACCTTTAATAACTTAGTCATGTTGCATGTGTCTAATATTGATAACCAAAAGGATTTACCTAGCACTTGTTACCTTGTTCCTTGTTACCTATGGGTTGCTTATGCATGTGGGTAGTTTTTCTAGTGCTCAAATAAGTAAATGTGATCTGAATATTTACTTATGGTACGATGCAACAATGATTAAAATATGCTCTTTATTAACACAATATCCTTTGGCAAAAGCTGGGACTTAACGTACGGGGGCTACATGGCTCTGGCTCTAGTTATTCATAGGATCTTTTCTAGCAAGTTAGAGGATCTACAAGTTGAGTATAGGGCTACTTCTTCATTGTGTGTTATAACTGGGATGTGCCACATTGGGAGAGGGGTTTTCTATATTCAATGACCCTGCGGCCCTAGCTTGTTAGATGAACCTATGAGTGGCATTATGTGGTTTTTGAGTGTTTGGGAGTTGCAAACCCATATGTTTGGAAATCATGACCTATAGTAAAAGTGTGCACCTCTGCGCAGAGTTAAACCGATATATCATCTGTGCCCACAGATAGGGCAGCCCAAAAAACTGAGGGGACTGAATTGTTGAGATAAAGATTATTGACGTAAATGAATGATGTCATATGGGTACACTTGGGTTGCATAACTTTATGTTTAATTATAGGAATAAAACTTGACTTTATTAAAAGCTAATGTAGTTGAAACAGTGTCATCCTTTTTGAGTTTCATATACCCCCATGCTATGCTTGTTAAGTACGTAAGTACTTACACTTGTTTTATTTCATTACTTCGAAAATCCCGGATGGGTAACAGATCAAGATTGGAGTGAGAGCTATCATCATGACTACTAGCTTGTGTCAACCAGTTGACGTGTCCCTGTGGTGGAGCTATCATCTGAAGTTATCTTAGTTATATCTTATTTTTGTTAAAGACTATGTTATGCTATTCGTGTGCTATGTAATAAACTCTAATTTGGTACTATTTATAATTTATCAACTTATGTGTGCGATGTCCTGGGGCACATGTAAGGCTTTTATATATCTTATTTTAGTCCTTTAAAATGAGATATGACAAATTGGTATCAGAGCATGGTTGACTGTAGGATGCAAACCTAGATAGAATAGTTGTTTTTAGATCTCTTTGCTTCACTAGATTCTTGCTTATTATCTTGGTCTTGTTATTTTCTAAATTTTTATGCTACTTCTATCTTATTCCATTACAAAACATTGACTCTAACTTAACTTGGTCCAATTCCGTAGATGTGTAGCCGTCAAACCACCCATGAGAGTACTAGAGGATCCATTCCGCCATGAGTGGTGGTGTATGAGCCAATGGAGCTTAGGGATGTAGAAGCGCGGGATTGGAACAGCGAGGATGATGAAGATGAACTAGCCGCACTACCCGCACAACAGGCACCATCACCTCTACCATCACCTATGCCTGAACCTAAAGAAGAAGAGCCTATGGAGTATGTCTAAGAAGAAGAAGAAGATGAAGTGGAGCCTATGGCAGAGCAGGACGTCATTGACATCAGCAGTGATGACGAAGAGGACATTGCATAAGATGATGAAGAGTTGGAAGTTGCTGGAGGTGATGAACCCCCTTCAATGAAATGGACCATAGAGGAGCGTACCTTGTGGAATCATGACTCCATAGCACATTGTCGTCTGATGGAGGTGTTGACTCAATACTATGCTAATTGGAAGCCTGCAATACAATATGTCTGTGTTGAGTATACTCATCCTCTTGCAATGACTTATTAGAAGACCACTGTGAACATCTTCTCTAAAAATGAGGGACCAGGAGTTTTCAACCTTGAAAGGACTCATTTTCATTGGGGACATCACCATACTATGGAGAGCAGTATTGATGATGCAACATTTCAAGCATGGGTGACTCTTCGTGGAAATCGCCATGAGTCAATGCAGCATGATCGCTACCGTTACCTTCCCTATGATGATCCAAATATGGAGGATGGATGGGCAATGATGATCCCTTCAGATCATGAACCAGCACATCGAGCTACAGCACACTTTGGCTATGATATGATGGAAAGGGTTAGGATCTTGGAAGCTACGCTCCACCAGCAAGGGAAGGATTATAGGAAGTTGCAAAGGCCCATGACAACCTCAGAGCTTCCATTGGAGAATCGAAGATTTATGAGAAGCGTGCCCCTCCTTTTCGTCTTTAGGTGGAGAAAACCTTTAATGTAATTGTCGTTAGTTTCGTTAGTCAAGTTGAGTCGAGTCTTTTGTTGCGAGTGAACTTTGGTATGCTAGTTGAGTTGTTTTTATGCTTATGAGAAATTTTCTTCTTTTTAATGATTTCTGGAGCCTTGTGGGCATGTCCTCAATGTTCCTTAGTTAAACATATTAGAGTTTTGGGGTCTTTAATAAAGTATGGTTTGGTCTATCTCGAATCTATCCTGTGCTGAAATTTTAGCAGTCTACAATATTTTTGCTATATCTCGAGTTTGGTTACTGCAAACCTGGCAAAATTTTTGTGGAAATAACTAGACTTCAGTACCTTTCCAATGCCACAAGAATAACCCTTAAATCTTTTCTGAGCTGTGAGTTATATCTAAACTAAATCAATGTTTCTGCACTAGCTAGAAGTTCTGAGCAGTACCTGTTGTTTGTTATTATCGGCAAAAATTAACCATCGAATCTGACAATATGATATAAATGAAAGTCATAGATAATCCTTTAAGCTTTCCAACTGTATAAAGTTTGCCTGAATTGGATATCTGGAACTCCGGTTATGACTGTTTTACTGGACTGTTGAAACTATAACCCGCCCAGAAATTTTTTCAGAATCATTAGTTCGGCTGTTCTAAGGATCCTTTATATGATTTGGTGCAGATGTCAAGAAGAGGAGGCAGGAATGTTGCTAGAAACAATCCCCCACTAGTTACCCGTGAGGAGTATATGGCCTCACAAGCTCAGATGATGCAGGTTTTGACGTAGTTGGCGCAGACTGTGCAAGCTGGAGGAGTGCCACACGCACCACAACCTCAGAACAAGCGCCGGGAGTTCATGTATGGGAACCCTCCTGTATTCTCTCACTCCATTGAGCCACTGGACGTTGACGATTGGGTACGTGCTATGGAGAAGCAATTGAACCTTGCTCAGTGTAATGATCAAGAGAAAGTGCTCTATGCGTCTGGACAGTTGCAAGGTGCTACACAAACATGGTGGGAGTCTTATCAAGTTGCTCATCCCGCCAATGCTCCTGCCATCACGTGGGCAGATTTTGTTAGGGATTTCAAGGTGTACCACATTCCTGAAGGTCTGATTGAGCAGAAGCAAGAGGAATTTAGATCCCTAAGGATAGGCAACATGACCATGAGTGAGTATCACAACAAGTTCAATGAGCTTGCTCGCTATGCTCCGAATGAAGTGAGGGAAGAAGCTGACAAGCTGACAATGGGATTTATTATGAACTTTGGTTGCAGTTGGCTGGTCAGAAGCATGCCAATTTTCAGGAGTTGGTGAATAGCGCTAGTGCTTGACAATATGCGTCGGGACAAGGACAGGAAGCGAAAGATGGAGGGATAGGGATCCGGAAGAAACACCCATTTCTATCCAAACTCTCAAGGCTATCAACAGAGGTTCTAAGGGCCACTTAGTCAGTGGAATCATTTGTCCAACTCACCGCATCCTCAGTATTCTCAGAACAATCAAAATCATTTTCTAAACCCACAGCAGAATGGGAGTTTGCGCACACCACAGCAGCAGGGTAATCAGAATTTGCGTCTCACCACTCCTAACAACATTCCCTTGAAGAATGGTACTTCTAGCACTCCCAATATGTGCTTTGCGTGTGGTGATGTGGGCCATTATGCTAGTAGTTGTCCAAAGAGGTCAAATCAACAGAACCCACAGAGGCAGAGTGGAAATGGGAGGTCTTATAATACCTACAGAAGAGTGAACCATGTGTCTACTGAATCTGCACAGGAAGATACTGCTCAGGAGGTGCCTGAAATCATGTTGGGTATGTTTAGTATCAACTCCATATTTGCTACTATTCTTTTTGATTCTGGAGATTCACATTCTTTCATCTCACAAGCATTTGTTAGAGCACATAGTATACCCCTACTTTCCTTAAAAGAACCTATGTTAGTGAACTCACCGGGAGGAGGCATACCAGCTTCTTATTATTGTCCCTCCATTAGCATCTCTTTAAGGGGGCTAGAGTTCACTGCTAGTCTGACTGTGTTGAGTGCATCTGGCATTGATATGATTATGGGTTTGGACTGGATGAAGCAACACAATGTGGTAATTCAACGTAAAGAGAAAGGGGTAGTTCTGACAACATCCAAGGGGGACAGAATCAGTATTGAAGTGGCAGTGCGGGTACCACCCATAGCTATAGTGAATCTGTTAGATGAAGATGATGATGCTGACAAAGACCATGTCTTGGAGGAGTTTTTAGATGTTTTTCCTGATGACTTGCCAGGTATGCCACCTGACCGTGATATTGAGTTTATTATTGAGTTATTAACTGGCACTGCACCATCGCAAAATGTCCATATAGAATGGGGGTAAATGAATTAGAAGAACTTAAGGAACAACTAATGGAGTTGCAGGAGAAGGGTTTCATACGTCCTGGTTCATCTCCATGGGGTGCTCCTGTTATCTTTGTTGAAAAGAAGGATGGAACGCAGCATATGTGTGTGGACTACCGTTCTCTTAATGAAGTCACCATCAAGAACAAGTACCAGCTGTCGAGGATTGATGATTTGTTTGATCAGTTAATAGATGCTTGTGTGTTTTCTAAGATTGATTTGTGTTCTGGCTATCATCAGTTGAAGATTCAAAATTCAGATATCCCAAAGACAACATTCACCACGAGGTATGGGTTGTATGAGTACATAGTTATTTCCTTTGGTTTGACCAATGCACCTGCCTACTATATGTACATGATGAGCAAGTGTTTATGGAATATCTTGACAAGTCCGTGGTAGTGTTCATTGATGATATTTTGGTGTTCTCAAAGACCAAAGAGGAACATGCAAAACATCTAAGGTTGGTGCTACAGAAGCTCAGGGAACACAAATTGTATGCTAAGAAGAGCAAGTGTGAGTTATGGTTGAATGAAGTTTCTTTTCTGGGTTACGTTGTATCTAATGGAGGTATAGCAGTGGATCCTAAGGAGGTGAAGGATGTTTTGGACTGGGAGCCACCTACTGATGTAAGTAAGATTCATAGTTTTCTTGGTTTGGCTGGTTACTATAGAAGGTTCATTGAAGGTTTCTCCAAGCTTGCAAAACCTATGACAGCTCTGCAAGAGAAGAATGTCAAGTTTGTATGGTCTGACAAGTGTCAAGCTAGTTTTGAAGAGTTGAAGAAGAGATTGACTACAACTCCTGTGTTGATACTACCAGATCTAAGCAAGAAGTTTTCTATCTATTGTGACACATCTCGACATGGGTTGGGGTGTGTTCTTATGCATGAAGGGAGAGTTGTGTCCTATGCATCTAGGCAGTTGAGGAAGCATGAGTAAATTATCCTACTGATGACTTGGAGTTAGCAACAGTGGTTCATGCATTGAAGATCTGGAGACATTATCTAATTGGTCATAGGTGTAATGTTTATACTGATCATAAGAGTTTGAAATATATCTTCACTCAATCAGATTTAAACTTGAGGCAACGCCGATGGCTGGAATTGATCAAGGATTATGATTTTGAGATGTTTTATCATCCCGAGAATGCAAATATTGTGGTTGATGCACTTAGCAGAAAGAGGTATGTTAGTGAGTTCCAAACCTTGACTATGTCCAAGGAGTTGTGTTGAGTTCGAACATTTGAATCTTGGTGTTGTTCTTAATACTATGGAGATAGAGATAATCCCTACTTTAGAGCAAGAAATACGCAAGGGTCAGCTCAAGGATGAGAAATTGAAAGAGATAGTAGGGAATGTTGTGATCGGGAAGGCACCTGGTTTCCGCATTGATGAAGATGGGACGCTATGGTTTGGTAAAAGGATATGTGTGCCAGAGATAAAGGCCATTCGTGATGCAATATTAAGAGAAGCACATGAGTCAGCTTATTCCATTCATCCTGGAAGTACAAAGATGTACCTAGATATCAAGGAGAGATATTGGTGGTACAGTTTGAAGAGAGACATGGCTGCGTATGTTGCTATATGTAATATGTGTCAACGTGTGAAAGCAGAACATCAAAGGCTAGCAGGATTGCTACAGCCAATGAAAATACCTGAAGGGAAGTGGGATGAGGTTGGTATGGACTTTATAGTGGGATTACCACGCACTAAGAGTGGCTATGATTCTATATGAGTAATTGTTGACTGATTAACTAAGGTTGCTCACTTCATTCCTGTCAAAACTACCTATACTGGTGCGTAGTTGGCTGAATCATATATGGAGAGAATAGTGTGCTTGCATGGGGTTCCTAAGAAGATTGTGTCAGATCGAGGTACTCAGTTCACGTCTAATTTTTGGCAGAAGGTGCATGATTCTTTGGGAACAAAACTGAATTTTATTACAACTTATCATCCTCAAACCGATTGGCAGACTGAAAGAGAAAATCAGATATTGGAAGATATGTTGAGGGCTTGTGCATTACAGAAAGGAACTAGTTGGGATAAGAGTTTGCCTTATGCTGAGTTCTCGTATAACAATAGTTGTCAACAGAGTCTCAAGATGGCATCGTTTGAACCTTTGTATGGGCGAAAGTGTAGGACTCCATTGTTCTAGAATCAGACTAGGGAGACACAACAGTTCAGTCCAAATTCACTCAGAGAGGCAGAAGAACAAGTCAGGATGATCAGAGAATATTTGAGGGTGGCACAATCTTGTCAGAAGAGTTATGCTGATACTCGAAGAAGGGAACTCACTTTCAAGGTAGGTGATTATGTGTATCAGAAAGTGTCACCTATGAGAAGTGTGAGGAGGTTCAACATGAAGGGAAAATTAGCACCCAGGTATGTTTGTCCGTTTAAAGTTATTGATAGATGAGGAGAAGTGGCATATCAATTGGAATTGCCCGAGAAGTTGTCAGGAGTGCATGATGTGTTCCATGTGTCACAACTTAAGAAGTGTTTGCGTGTGCTAGATGTAGAGCAAGTAGCTATAGAAGAGCTTACAGTGAAGTGTTGGGTACCTAAATAAGGGGTACCCTTAACCCTTGACTAAGCAAATCAGCCCTGACATTAACAAACCCAAAACCGTCATCGTTACTCCCCTGCCTAAAGCACATGAGGTATCAAGCCCAAGTGTCAAGTTACGCTGGGCCAGCCCACGAACAGATCTCAACGGCCCAGGCTGCTATTTGCTCGACGAAAACTTCTTAGCTCAAGGTAGTAAGCTTGACGGTATGATTGGGCCCCACGAGTGACAGAAGTTCGCGCGGGCGAACGGCCACCCCTCGAGTATGGCATTCCCCTGAATTACCTACCCTCTGTATGATTCCAAGAGCATTTAATGTATTTCACCTACTGTAACCTCATGGCTACAGCCACGATAACAGTGGGCAGTACACCGGTCAAATCAACCTTTTACCGCCCATACCAGATAAACCGGCGGATCATACCGTACTATATCACCATACCGCACACTGTGCCCCGTTCGACACCCCCTCGACACGCATTCGCCAACACAAACGCCGTATTTCCCAGGGCTTGGTCTTACCTGTTTGGGTCTCGACCTCCTCGACTACATTCGGCCCCTCGACCACCCCCTCGAGCAAGACTTCAATGCCGTCGGTCAGTGCTCCAACCGCTCCCGACGCGACAGCTACAGGGATCTGTACGCCCGTGCATGGGCACCGGTCTTTCACCGGCCATCTACAATGTCATCACACGCACGGGAAGGATAGCCGTCATCTCCAAGCACGTCGCTACAGGGCGAGTCATGCCCGACGCACGACTCTATAGCAACGGTGACTTGATCGGCATCTCCTTTGACATCATAACCTACATCAAGAGGCGCCACAAGCTAACACTGTCATGGGAAGGCCCATACACCGTGGCTGAGGTGCTAGAACCTGGAACATACAAGCTATCGAATGGCAAATGCGAAACCTTCACCAACACTTGGAACATCGAACAGCTACATCACTTCTACCCCTAGGGCCTAGAGGCCTTGTACATTTCTCGTATTTTGTACAACTATGGCATCATGAATGAATAAATGAAAAACGTCTTTGATTCAGCATACTTTCTTATTTGTTCATATAAGGTAGCCTCGACTCTGCTCCCTTAGAATCGAGCCTCCCTCAGGGGCTACAATGGGGGGAACCTCCTGAAGTCCTCAAAAAACTCGCATGTTTTTTGGAAACTCAACGTCTATTCTTTCTTACGCGCCTCGATATGTGTCGTCACTTAGCCGAAAATGCCACGAGTGTCCCGAAGTCGAGGGCTATTGAGCCGGGAGCTCGCCTACACATCTGCGCTATGGTACCTCCACTCACTCCCCTCTTCGAGGGACATGACTGTGCATCGAGTTTACTAAGTAAAAACACAATCAGGGCATGCAAGAAAGAAAAGGACTTAAAATATGCGAAATATATACATGCATAATGTTTTAAGGCCACCAGGGCCACACTGTCACGATTCACAAAAACTAATTTATTACATGGGCCTCCTTGCCCAGATCTGGCTCACAGGCCTTTGTTCCCATCATCTCCACCACCCTCATCGCCGGCGCCTTCTTCACCTTCGAAAGGAAGGACCTCGGGCTCGAACAGCTTCTCCAGCTTCTCACCCAGCTCCTTGGCAGCATCGATCAAGCCCCGGCACCTCTCCTTGTTCTTGGCATCTGTCTTGGTAAGGTCGGAGACGAAACCATGGGAGATGACGTCCATGTCGTACGTGAAGCCAGAATAGATGACCGCCATCGTCTGCTTCATGCCAATATGGAGTGCATCTCGGACGCGATCCCTCATGGCGGCCCCAAGGTAGTACAGCCGTTCGATGAGAGTGGCCCCACACAACTCTTCCCCGGTCTCCTCCGCGGGTTCGATCCCCCAGGAGTCGCAAAGACCGTTAATCGTGGTGCGAAGCCTGTCGGTCAATGCCGCCTCACCCAAAAGGCCCTCCTGAAGCACCTTCAAAGCCGTATGGACAGAGAGTAGTTCGGCCTCGAAACCTAGCAGGTAGAATGGGAGTCAATTGCGGTAGGTGGAGACAAAAAGCTTAGAGCTAGAAAAGAGAACTCACTGGTGCAGTGGGTGTCAAGGGTCGCACGTGCGTCCACTGCGTCATCGCGTACCTTCTTGGCCTCCTTGAAAGCGTGGACCACCTCCATCTTCTTGAGCCACAGGTCCTCAATCGTCCTACCGGCCAGAGCGATGGACCCCACCTTCTCCTGAAGGGACACCTTCAGCTCGACAACTTCGGTAGCAAGGGCATCGGCGCGACATTTCTCCAACCCGACCGAGATGCTGAGGGCATCGCGGGCCTCTGAGACTTGAGCAACATCGGTTTTGAGCTCCTTGATGCGCTCTGTGGCATCTCGAGCTTTCCCTCAAGCGACTTTACATGCTCAAGTCCAACCGCACCTCCTCAAGGGCCCGTCCGATGTCGCTCCTAGCCTTCTCGGCTTCTTCCTTGGCCAAAGCGGTTTCTTCTTTAGCCTTTCGGGTCTCCTCCTCTACCACGGTGTTGTCCTCCTTGGCTTGAGCCGCCTCCACTCAAGCCGCATCAGCGTCCTCTCTGGCCTTGGCAGCCTCCTCCTTCACCTTCTTCACCTCCTCTTTAGCCTGGGCCACCCCGTCCCGGGCAGACCTGTCGGCCTCGAGTTGGCGCCGCACTTCCTCCCGCACTTCACATAGGAGCCCCTCCTCAGGACAAGGAGCAAGAAATCAGGCATCAAATCAAGAAGTTACCCAAGCTCAACACACTCAAAGAAACACTTACTGAAAAAACCTAGCCTAGATCCTCGGTGGTGACATCAACGGCCAGCTTCAGAGCATAGGCCATCCATGCCCAATACTCCTCCACATCCTCCCAGTGGTTTATCTCTGCCGCGTCATCCATCCGGATCACAGGGGCACTTGGCTCTAGTGGATTTTGGAGCAGGAGGTGCTCCCTATGCCAAGAAGGGAATGCCACCTCGACCCTCTCTTGCACCGATGACCTGATGCGCTCCACCGCGTTAGGCAAACCACCGTAATGGGCCACCCGATCGGCCAAGGTGGGAAACAGCGGCTCGACCCCCGCTCTGGCTACCGATGACTAGGCCTCACCACTCACCTGCCCCGCCAGGGCAAAAGAGCCATGGTCGGACCAGCCGGGGCTGCGAGGGGCACCCTAAACGACTGACGCTCCGGCAAAGGGAAGGGCATCTCCCTCCTCCTCGCGTCGATGCGACAGCCGCGGGCTCTCGATAGCCACCTCCCCAGGCTGCTCCCGTGGCGTGAGCAGAACCGCCGAAAACTCCTACACCTCACTCTTCTGCAACTACTGTTGGCTCAAGGCTATCGCGGTGTCCTCTGCTGCCGAGGGTGGCTCGAGATCGCCAGCTCCCCCACCGACTTGTCCCGCCGCTGTGGCGGCGGCTCCGAAGGTGTCACGTCCTCCAGTGGCATCAGCTAGTGTTGTTGCTACTGCTGGTACTGCTGCTGCTGGTACTGCTATAGTCGTTGCTGCTTTGGCTGGCTTGACGCCAGCCTCTCCACCTCTCATTGATGTTCGGGCTGGTTCTCGACCAGCCCCTCTTCCTCGTGCCGCCTCTGTAGCCGGTCTTCCTCCTCCTTCTACGGGCTCTCCTGCTCCCGCTTTTGCTGCACCTCCACCTCGTGCAGGCCCTTTGGCCACGGCTCCCATCCCTCTTGCTGAGGAGGTGGCACTCCTGCTTCCTGGGGGGCTCCACCATCTCCTCGACTAAGGGAGAAGGAACCACGGCCTCTTCATCCCCAAAGATGATCGGGGCATCTTTCGACCCAGGCTCACGGCAGTCAAGGGCTCCCCCTTGATTGCGAGGGCCTCGACCTGGCTAGGTGTAGGGGCCATGGACATCAAGACCGGGGTGCCAAACCCGCTCTCCGGCATCTGCCCTCGATCAAAGCTGCCACCCGCCACGGCCCCCGCACCGCTTGAGCCTGCAACGAGAGCAGAGCCCGTCAGTCTTCCCCGAATAATTGCCGCCTAGGCTTGTGATAGCCAGGCTGCCTCCGACGTCGACAGGGGCCTCAGGATCGCACATGCCCCTCCTGCTGCCATCCTCGTGGCTACGTCCACCTTGAGTCACTTGGCCAATGAAGGGTTCGCCTCCTCCACTTGGCGCTTGAGCCTGGGCAACGTAGGGAAAGGCAAGAACATCAAGTAAATTCTATGAATCACATGAAAAGGGAAGAAAATTTTGGACGGCAAAACTTACCTGGCCCCCTCAAGTTTCCTGGGTGACTCGAAGGCCCCCTTCAAACCAGATCCTGTCCGGAGCTAGAACTTCATGGACCACTGGGGCCGTCTCCCGCGAGTCATGCGCCGAGGGTGGTGTCGCCCGCTCCTCCGAGCCCGTCCAGCCCTGGGTCCTCGCCCGAGTATTGAGGACCTGGTTTGACGTGGTGAGGCGCTGGACGAACCCCAGGACGAGGCCGACGGAGTGCCGCCGCACTGGCAACAAGACGAGGACCGCGCACGGGCCGAGGAACCCCCTTGCCTTCTTTCCTATGATTGCTCCAAGACTTCCTCCTGCGTAGGAGGTGCGTCAGCTCGAGGAAGGCTGGAAAGATGGGGCTCGAGATGCCCCGCCACTCCCTTGACATCATCATCGTCATCATCCTCCATGTCCATCTCCTCAGGGTGGACTCCTTGATAGGAAGCCCATCTCACTTTTGCTTAGCCCGGTGCATTTCGAGCACCTAGCGCGCAAGGTTCTTCCTCTTCCTTTTCTTCTTCTCTGGGTCTTTCCTCTTCTTTTCCTATTGAGCGTCAAAGCGCCTTACCTAGTGATCGGGGTCATCTTCCCGAACCAGAGGCACCGAGACCTTGTAGTCGATGTTACCCTGCGCTCAAAACCACAGCTAGAATGTCAAGACAACTCAAAAAATAGGGGAGAAACTCAAGGATGCGAGATTGAGGTACTTACCAAGATAATGCTGCGAGGATCCGGCAGCATCGGGACATGATCCACATCCCCTGACCCGAAGTCACCGGCGACCAAGCTCCTAACCCGTTTCATGACGTCCTCAGGAGGCAGGTCCGCGGGCAACATCTGGCACCAGTTGAGCTGCTCAAGAAGCACCTCAGGCCCCATTTGATCTAAGCACAAGGTGCACCATAAGAGGGAGGACACTTCTCCTGTGGAAGCCCATGATGACATACGCGGCACGCACACCCTGCTCGGACAAGGTGCGCAACATATCGAGGAGGGGATTCAGCCTCCGCTGGAAGGGCTAGGCCATGCCCCAGAGCCAGTGCCCAGACACGCCCCGATGACGCGCCCAGTGTAGGCGAGCAGCAGGCCATCGTCGTTGTGGATGTAGGACCACCCGGACTGCCAACTGCCGTGGTTGGTGAACAAGCCCATCCCGATATAGAGCTCGGACTTCTTCTGCGCTAGGCTGCAGCTACCCATGCGGATGATCCTCCTCTTTCCCTCCGAGATCCACTGTAGTGCTCACCCTTGAAAAGGTGGAGCCACAGTTCCCAATGCGGTTCTATCCCCATGTACCCCTCACAGAGCGCGATGAATATCGCCGCATTGGAGATGGCATTGGGGGTGACGTGTTGGAGCTCGACCTTGTAAAAGTGGAGCAACGCATGAATGAAGTGGCTTGGAGGCGAACCAAATCCCAACTGGTGGAACTTGACGAAGCTCACCATGTAGCCCTCCGGCGGCTACGGCTCCGGCTCCTGATGCTCCCTCGACGGCACGATCCACTCCGGCCGCTCAGCCAAAGCGGTAGGGCAGAGGAGTCCCTCATCCACCAGCTTCTCCAGCTCCCGCTGCGACACATCAAAATGGGGCTAGGAATCTGGAGGGAGGAACGTGGGCGCCATGGATGCAGCACGAATCTGCTCGGCAGACGGGCGACCGAGAAGATTCCCAATCTTGATTTCTCTCTCACCGGTTCTTCTCTAGCACAGACAGACGAAGGCTCGGGCGCTCTGGTGGCGGCGGCGGCGATGGCAAGATGGCAAGATGGGGAGCAGAGAAACCCTACCCCTCGTATTTATAAGTGATAGGGCCAAGAAACAACAGGCAGATCTGGCAATGGCATGGTAATTCCCCACATTTAATGCGCTCACCAAATCGCCCCTCGATTCTTGGAACAGGCACACATGTCGCCCGCACAATCTCTAGCCGTTACCCGGGTCCACCACAACTGCACCGCTTCAGCTCTTGCCTAAAAAGACGCGCCCAACAGATAGGAGAAGTTATCCATGGTGTTTCCTTCTACGCGAAGTAAAACTGACTTCGGTCCCACACCAAAACCCTCGAGGGAGCGGAGGCTAACCCTCGATTAGGGTTTGACAGCCGCCCTCGAGTACCTGAGTCAGGGACGCCCAAGGGGATCCAACATGAAGCTCAGCTCAAGGACAAATCCTCGAGATGCCCTTGGACGTATCCAAGGCAAAACGAAAGGATTACCATGGAATCCCCATGGAGGGAGGCATCGAGCCACCGAGTCCTATCGAATGGAATTGGTATCCATATATCTACACATTTGCATCAATGAGAACGCCTCAGGGCCACCAGTCGACCCCATCGAATGAGGCATCAGCTCTCACTTGGATCCCCAATTATCAGCTCACAGAGAACATGGAGACTCGCCCAATCGAGGGTAGTACGACGCTTCTCACCTCACATCCGATCAAAAGGATTCGTGAGATGGACGCCCGAGGCTAGCAATGCCCTAGCCGCATGAGGCTCGGGGGCTCAACTATGTCAGGCACCCCTCGATGAAAGAGGGTCAAATGGACCCGGGGGCTTGACGACTCAAGACACCCCTCGACTAGGCACTACGACTCCAGTTCATGTTATCCTAACCTTTCGGGAACACATGCTACACCCAACTGGACGGATGCCTTTTGACAAAAGACAAATAAAGCCCTCAGAGGAGTCTCCCCACTCCTACGAGGCCTCAGGGGCTACCCCCGAAGGGTACGCTCATGCGCACCCTTCAAAAAATTACGGTCGACACCTCGGTCTCGATTCAAGACCCCCCGTATGACTGCCAGCAATCACGCGGGGCTCGGGGGCTACTGTCGGGTACCTAAATAAGGGGTACCCTTAACCCTCGACTAAGCAAATCAACCCTGGCATTAACAAACCCAAAACTGTTATTGTTACTCCCCAGCCTAAAGCACATGAGGTATCAAGCCCAAGTGTCAAGTTACACTGGGCCGGCCCACGAACGGATTTCAATGGCCCAGGCTGCTATTCGCTCGACAGAAACTTCTCGGCTCGAGGTAGTAAGCTCGAGGGTACGACCGGCCCCCACGAGTGACGAAAGTGCGCATGGGCGAATGGCCACCCCTCGAGTACGGCATTCCCCTCAATTACCTACCCTCTGTACAATTCTAAGAGCATATAATGTATTTCACCTGCTCCCACCTAACCTCATGGCTACAGCCACGGTAACAGTGGGCAGTACACCGGTCAAATCCACCTTTTACCGCCCATACCCGGGAAACCGACGGTTCGTACCATACTGTATCACCATACGGCACACTGTGCCCCATTCGGCACCCCCTCGAGATGCATTCGTCAACACAAACACCGTATTTCCCAAGGCCTGGTCTTATCCGTTTGGGTCTCAACCTCCTCGACTACATTCAGCCCCTTGACCACCACCTCAAGCAAGACTTCAATGCCATCTGTCAGTGCTCTAACCGCTCCTGACGCGATAGCTATAGGGATTTGCAAGCCTGCGCATGGGCACCGGTCTTTCACCAGCCATCTACAACGTCATCACACGCACAGGAAGGACGGCCATCGTCTCCAAGCACATCTCTACAGGGTGTCACGCTCGACGCATGCCTCTATAGCAACGTGACTTGATCGGCATCTCCTTCGACGTCATAACCTACGTCAGCTCTATCGGTGTTCTTCCCAGGCCTTTCTGTACACCCATGACCTTCCTTGGCCTATGAAAGGAGGCGCAGGGCTAGTTTAGGACAGAAAAAGGATAACCAGAGCCTGTAATGCTCAAGTCCTAGCTTACCTCACTCGCTCGCTTGTATTCACCCCTGTACAAGCACTTCGGTGCAAGATAATACAAACTCTCCCCCCCCCCCCGCTGGACGTAGGGCCTTCTATTGCCCGAACCAGAATAAACCTCGTGTGTTCTTCTTGCATCACCATCCGGATTAGGGAGCACGCAATACAAATTCACTCGTTGGTGCTGGGCCCCCGGGGTCAAAACACCGACATGAAGGATGATCTTACTTATGAAGCATACCCGATTAAGATCTTGGAAACAGCGGAACGGATCACAAGGAGCCGAATTATTAAGACGTGTAAAGTTTAGTGGAAATGGTATTATGAGGCTGAGGCAACTTGGGAAAGAGAAGAAGACTTCTGAAACGCATATCCGAAGTTCATTGAGTAAGCAGCACAATCTCGAGGACGATATTCTTTTAAGGGGGTAAATTTGTAACACCCTAAAATTTGCATGATTTTTAAATAGTTAAATTGATTTAATTATGCATCTTGTGAGCATTGAATTTAGGTAAATAATAATTTTTATAAAAATAAAACCAATTACAGACAAGAAGCATGTCTCAGCATTCATGCTGCTGCATAATTTTTATTGTGATGTCTGGATCTTGTTGAATTTGATTTGGGTTTTAAAATCCTTTTGAAAACTTATTTGAAAAACTGTTTATATAAAAGGAAAATGAATTCCTTTTCCCTCCCCTTTCTTTCTTTCTTTCTGGCCCAAACGGCCTGGTCGGCCTACTTTCCTTCCCTCCTTTCTTCTGGCCCGAAGGCCTTCCTAGCACCGCGGCCCGCACGCCCCTCAACTTGGGCCGGCCCAGCTCGCAGCCGTAAGCCGCAGCACAGGCTGCGCCTCCCCTTTTCCCTCCTTGTTGCTGACGCACCTGGCCTATCTATTGGCGCCGCCATCCCCTACCTCTGGCCGTGTTCTAGCAGGACTCTAGCAGGAGACCACCTTGACCCTGACTCCCCTCGCTTCGTGTGCGCTCCAAGCAGCTCCGCCCCATAAATAGCAACCCCGTGCGAAGCCACGCCCTCACCAAACCCTTGCGCAAGCAGCCGTCATGCCGAGCTTGAGCTTCCGCCGCCGCAAACCCTAACCGCAAGCCGCCAAGGTCAACTTGCCGAATCCTTGCTTTTGCTTCGAATTCAGCTAGACGTTGGGTTTCCTCTTGTCCTAACGAACTCGTTGAGCTCTTTTTCCCCAATTTTCATGCTCTTTTCTAATCACTATGCCTCACCAAACTTTCGCAGGGAGCTCACCGCCGCCGTTCCACGTCGCCAGCCCGCCACCGACCGCCTCGACCTTTACCAACTTGTCGGGTGAGTTCGCGATGAGATACTCTTCCATTTGGTACTAGTTTCGTCAAACCAAGGCCTCTAGGGCTAGTTTCCATGAGCGCCAGCGAGCTAACCTCGCTGCCGGCCATGTCTGCCGTCGGGTGTGTTGTCTTTCTCGGCGAGCCCAAGCCCCTCTCTTTATTCCCATCTAATCCGTACCGTCCAACTCAGATTCAACGGCTCTGGGTGGCCAATACCTCTTCGGGTGGTATTTTTGTAGAAAACCCCCTGCCTTTCCCTCTATTCAATAAAGAGTCCCTAGCCACGTCAGAAATTTCTATTTTTATTTATTTTACTTAGAAAATAAGTTCTATTTATTTACAATTTTACCATTATCTTGTTTTGCTCATAATTTCTTCGTTTTAACTCTGTTTTGATCCGTTCAAGTTGTGTTAGATTCGTAATTTCATGATCTACATGTTAGTATCTCTGTTAGATCTATTTTCCACTGTTCAAATTCGAGGTTAGATTTAATCTATTATTTTGCTATAGGAAAACTTCTAAAATTCATAACTTTCCCGTTATAGCTTTGATTTTGATGATCTTTACGTCTGTGTGATTGTAGTGACGTGTAGAATAGTTTTATCAACTCTATTCAATCTATTTTGTTAATATAGTGTACTATTCTAATTTAATCTATTTGTTTGCTCATGTATGACTGCTCGATGCTTGTGTGTTGCTGATTGATGATCGGATCTAGAGAGTGAGTCGTTTGTTGAAGATCAAGTATTTTTCAACCACCAGGATCAGCAGGATCAACAGGAGCACTTTGATCAAGGCAAGTATAGCTTGGACTATCATTAATACCTATTCACCTTTAATAACTTAGTCATGTTGCATGTGTCTAATATTGATAACCAAAAGGATTTACCTAGCACTTGTTACCTTGTTCCTTGTTACCTATGGGTTGCTTATGCATGTGGGTAGTTTTTCTAGTGCTCAAATAAGTAAATGTGATCTGAATATTGACTTATGGTATGATGCAACAATGATTAAAATATGCTCTTTATTGACACAATATCCTTTGGCAAAAGCTGGGACTTAACGTACAACTACGGGGGCTACATGGCTCTAGCTCTAGTTATTCATAGGACCTTTTCTCGCAAGTTAGAGGATCTGCGAGTTGAGTATAGGGCTGCTTCTTCATTGTGTGTTATAACTAGGATGTGCCACATTGGGAGAGGGGTTTTCTATATTCAATGACCCTGCGGCCCTAGCTTGTTAGATGAACCTATGAGTGGCTTTATGTGATTTTTGAGTGTTTGGGAGTTGCAAACCCATATGTTTGGAAATCATGACCCGTAGTGAAAGTGTACACCTCTGCATAGAGTTAAACCGATATATCGTCCGTGTCCACGGACAGGGCGGCCCAAAAAACTGAGGGGACTGTATTGTGGAGATAAAGATTATTGGTGTAAATGAATGATGTCATATGGGTTCACTTGGGTTGCATAACTTTATGTTTAATTATAGGAATAAAACTTGACTTTATTAAAAGCTAATGTAGTTGAAACAGTGTCATCCTTTTTGAGTTTCATATACCCCCATGCTATGCTTGTTAAGTACGTATGTACTTATGCTTGTTTTATTTCATTACTTGGAAAATCCCGGATGGGTAACAATCAAGATCGGAGTGAGAGCCATCGTCACGACTACTAGCATGTGTCAACCAGTTGATGTGTCCCTATGGCGGAGCTATCATCTGGAGTTATCTTAGTTATGTCTTATTTTTTGTTAAAGACTATGTCATGCTATTCATGCGCTATATAATAAACTCTGATTTGGTACTATTTATAATTTGTCAACTTATGTGTGCGATGTCCTGGGGTGCATGTAAGGCTTTTATATATCTTATTTTAGTCCTTTAAAATGAGATATGACATAGAATGGGCGCTATAGGAACAAGTGCATAAACACCAAACTGATATATAACCAACATAGGCAATGAACGTTTCTCTTTTTGTAAGACTTTACTTTTAGTAATATATTTATTCTTGCTTTACTTTACATAATGTTTACTTAGTGCAAGTCTATAGTCTTTATAGTCTTGTTGTGTGCTTGTCTTAGTAGTATAGTTGCCTTAGTTGAATTGGTTTCCTGTAACCAAATTCTTGTGTGTGTATCATTGTCCTATTTTGCATAGGAACTCTAGCTATTTGATCGTTAGTTAGAGGTGTAAGAGTAAGTGTGAGTGAGGTTCTCAGACTTAGTCTTGCCTTTGATTGTCGTTGGTCCGCATGAACAATTTATGAGCGCACTCCTAAGAGGTGATAGGTCTTGGGTGGCATTAAGGTTTCTCACCACGTTCAGGCTAGTTCTTAAGAGGCATTACGCCCATAAGAGTATAGCCGCTTTAGTAGGGGTTCTTTCTCCTACTTTCTCGCCTTTTCCCACCACGCAAGTAATAAGGCACCGGTCTTGCTTGAGTCATCTATCTGTTAGGATTAGGTACGCTAAAGTAAAGTAGGACACATAATAGTCCTTTACTCACTCATTGCCCTCCCACCTAGCTAGCTATCTACAAATTATCATAGATTAGGGTCTTGTGATCATTTACCTATCCTTCCATTTTATTCACTTACCTCCCTATACACTAGTGATACTAGATTGTGGTAGACATAAGGATCCTTTTTCCCTTTTATTAAATATTTCTAACTACAGCTTTCCCCTGGGAAAATATAAATTATGATACCTTGGAATACTCCCGAGTAAAGTGCTACAGCGGTATATTCTGTGCGCTTGTGGAATTATCCAATAGACATAAGAAATACCCCCATAGGCATTTCAAGCCCGCCATTGCCAATCTTTGGTAGTGATGTTAAGAAATCCCAACAAGCATTTCTGGCGCTAGTGCCAGAGAAAGCGTCAGCCTAGGAATTTTAATAAAAGTGAATCTGGAGTCTACTATATGTCTAGTTATCAATTAGTGTTAGGGGCTTACCCCTCACTTGTCTAGTTTTTCGTTATCGTGAAGCTAGTAGGTGCATGAGCGGTTTCCAATTAGTGTAAAACTTTGTTGAAGATCCTGAGCAATTGGTGAGGAGAACTAGACGCCGTCAAGTTCCACCTCAGAGGTTCATCTCGGGCCAGAGCCCGCTCGAGGAAGGGAATCTAGCATCAATCTTTTAGGAAGCTATGGCCGCCCAAAAGACCATCTCTGAGTACCCTGCGTCGTCGGCTGACTATGTCGCCACTGGTCTGTAGCTTAACTTAGGGGATGCAACTTTTGAGCTCAAGCCTATGCTTATCAACATGATGCAAGCAAATCCATTCTGTGGGAAGCCGTGCGAGGATGCCAATGCTCATCTCCAACACTTCCTCGAGGTGTGTGGCACCTTCACTATCAAGAATATGTCAACAGACGCCATCCGTCTTTGTCTTTTCCCTTTCTTGCTATTGGGAAAGACAAAACAATGGTTCTATGCCAACAAGAGTGAAGTCACCACCTGGGAGAAGTGCGCCAATGCATTCCTGAAGAAGTTCTTCCCGATGGGCAAAACCAGCGCCCTTCGTGGAAAGATTTTAAGCTTCCAATAGCAAGTTGATGAGACAATTCCTGAAGCATGGCAACATCTCTAGGAGTACATTCATGCCTGTCCTTATCATGGGATAGAGGAATAGCTCATTATTCAACTTTTCTACCATGGCCTGAACGGTTTGGCCAGGAGTCACCTTGATGCTGCCGCTGGAGGAGCATTGAGAAGATGGTTACAAACCAAGGATGGAATGAGGAGTGCCTTCAGCCAAAGAAGAGAGGTGTCCATGCCCTCAATGAGGTGGACATGCTCTCCGCAAAAATAGACCTCTTGATGAAGAAGATAGAAGAAGGTTTCAAGAAGGAACAAGAGTCCATTCAACCCCACGCCACCGCACGAGCCGTAGAAGCGGATCCATGGTGTGAAGTGTGCGGAGGAGAAGATCATTCGAGAAACAATTGTCCCAAAAAGAAGGAGGAAGTGAGCTTCATCAACAACAACAACAACCACAACAATGGGTACTGGCCCCAACAATAGCAACAAGGATGGAACTCATGCCCCTTCTACCAAGGAAATCAAGGTAACGTACAACAATAATTTCAATAATTCTTATGGTAACCAACCTTCTTTAAAAGATCTTGTCTTAGGCCAAACTAAAATCAATGATAGCATTAATAAGAAAATGATGGCTAATGATAAGATTCTTGAAAGTCTTAGTGAGAAAATGGATAGCTTTACTTCTATGAAAAATCAATTGAGCTTTAATAAAATGCTAGAAACACAATTAGCTCAATTAGAGTGGCTGTTCCATCCTTCGAGCAAGGTAAAATCCTAGGGAAACCTGAGGACCCAATTGAAGGTGTTAAATTGGTAACCACGAAGTTCTTGATCCTCAATTCATTGCCAAGAAGGAAGATCCAGGCCTACTGACCATCACCTGCGAGATCGGACCACAAATCTTCCACAACGTCTTCTGCAACCTTGGATCAGGTGTCAACTTCATGGCTAAGGTAACATATGATAATCTATTAGGGGGGCCTTTGCACCCCACATTTATTCATTTGCAGATGGTGGATCAAACGATCGGTTCCCTGAGGGATTGGCAAGGGACATACTAGTCAAGGTGCAAGATGAATATGTCCCTGCCAACTTCATCATATTATACATGGGGTCAGTTAATACTAGATACACACACGAAAGAATAATCCGCAAGCGTACATATCGGTGAGCACTTTACCCAGGAGATATTCTAGAGTATCGTTATTTATTATCCGCTAGGAGAAAATGTGCATCTGACTAACCCAAGTCTATACTTAACCCCTGAGCTACATACAAGATAGCGAGATATGACCAATATAGAGAGGATTACTCAGTCATTCTTCCTCTAACCTATGGTAAGCTTTGTGAATATTGCTCAAAGGGGATACCTAGGGAAAAGACACCACAGAGAATGATAAACCCCGGCTCACTACTCCTACCAAACCTCCTGACGGGATGTGGAATATAGAGACAATAAGGGAACTATCACTTCCCCCGCTACTACCACCGATCCGGCCAGATAGGGAGTATCCACGAGTGTTTCTAGCCCAAGCACCACGCTTATGCTACAAACAATTACTCTATTCCCTACCGGTAGCGAATAAAGTAAACTCATAAACCAAAGAGCAATAATAACAATGAACTTACTAGTATTAGAAGTTGAATTTCTGAATGATCCTAGAACCAAGCCTCGGGATAGGAGACTTGATCCCGTAGGTACAATTAGAGAGGAGACACCGACATGCTGGGCTTCCTCCAACTCTACCTCCACCCTACATTCTCTCAACCTCTCTTGAATGCTAAGCTCCAGGGAGCAGATCCATCAAAGGGACCTCTCTCACCTGATCCTTTCTCAGAATGGTGAATTAGGGTTTCAAGGGATGCCTCCTCCAAGGGTCAGGGGCCCTGCTTATATAGCCTCCTAGGATGCACCGCAGCTGTCGGATCAAACCGACCTTAATCAACAACTTAGATTAGACCTCAAAGGTGGTGGGAGCAGGATCTATGAGACTAGATGTGATTGGTCCACCTCAGCAGGCGCCCGCCCTCGTGGCTTGGGTGGCCACCCGGCCACTGAGCCGGTTTGGGCTCCCATTTGGTCCAGAGCCTTCTTGAACCTTCCAGATTATAGAAAAGTGCACGGATCCGGATTACCTCCATGTAAACCTAATATGTGGGCCTTTCTTGGTTCTTTTTAGCTGACACCCTGCAGATACAGGTATTCACCAAAACTTATGGAATTCCACTAGTATAACCCCTATATCTAGATGGTATTTGTATTTAGGTCCTTTTTCATGATTATTTGATGGTTAAAAATTGGAGTTAACTATCATCAACAAGCTCCCCCAAGCTTAACCTTTGCTCGTCCCTGAGCAAAGCTAAACTCAGTGATGGATCAAGAGTTGCTACAATGCTTTCATGCCTCAAAAGTACATATGTGTTCAAACAAGAACTCATCTCAGGATTAGAGTGAACTATTCTGACTTAAACTCACTCATATTACCTTCCATCATGGGGCTCATAGCCATCACTTGGGTCTTGAGCAGTTGAAAGATAGAACGGTCAAGTCAAGCGCCATGTTTCTTGCTCTTCGATCTACTATTATTCTGAAGTTTTTGCAAGATTTTCAAATAAAACTCATAGATTCCTTGTATGACCTTTCAAGTTTCTCATTTGTGGTATTTCTGGATCCTCTCTAAGGCAAGTGTAAGGTAAGCCTTCTCTCTTCTCTCAGGATATGTGATATTTGTGGAACTTAGGCATAAAGAGATTGCCTTCTCTCTCTCACCCTATATCTAAAAAGCTTTTGTGGAGCTCATAGGTGGGGAGATAACTTAAACTACTTGCATATATTGCGCAGTTAAACCATGGATCTAGAGAAACTAGTCATACAATCAAGTATATGTGCATGTGAATGAGGAGAATGTAAAGAGTGATAGGAATAATGGTGAAAAAAATAAGGAGATGATTTAAGAGGGGTGATGGATGATGGTGAAGATCTAATTCTACAATTGCTCCTTGGGGATAACATACTTCCCTTTATTTGGAAACTTTGAATTTCTTTGAAGAGGAGGACTTGGCTGCTATAACTTGGGACTTTTGTCCTCTTTCTTTTCTTTCCTTTCTTTCTTTTGTGACTTTTGTCCTCTTTCTCTTTTTCTCTTTCTTTCTCTTCTTTTTTTACTAGTGAGCAACCAATCCTCTTGATACAATAGGGAGTATGAACTGGAATAACTAGAGCTTTATTGCAGAAATGAACAGATATGATGGCGACGAATATTTTAGGTGTTCGCTCCCAGTGTAGGAGTTAGAATAGTTTTCTGAGTGGATCTGGATAGGGAATATGTGTATGCGAATGGGTGGAGGTGTACTCCTAGGGCAGGAGCAGCATAGACACGTGGGGTGTAAATATGTGGGTGGTACTTCTAGGAACAGAAGTAGCATGGAGTGAATGTAGAATAATAAGCATAATTAGGTGCATACTTCTGAGGACAGAAGTAGCGTAGATCAATGGATGGAGAGCACATAGTATCTTTAACCGCTTGACCAGCTCTTAAGGGTCAACACAGCTTAACTACCCTCAATGCCTACAAAGTGACACGTATACAAAAGAATGGCTTTCCTATTCTAGTAAGCACGAGTATTTGGCTATGGTAGAAATTTTGAACTCTCATCATAAAGGAACTCATCATGTAGTAATTTAAGATTTTCACAAAATAAATTCTCTAGAACCCTAGTATCTCTAGGAACAAGATGGACAGCAGCTCAAAACCTTCCCATATCATATCCATCAACTACCTAGACTTAGATCAAGCATTCGCTACCCACAAGTTTCAAGTTCAGAGCAAATCTCAAATCAAAACAGTTGTGTCCAAAACTCGGGGGAGTTCGAGGTTGAAGACTAGGTACTTGAAAGGAATTACGGCAGAGCAACTATTCATCATTTCCATATAAGAGCTTATTCTATGGGGTTCATTTTAGCAAGCAAATTCTTCACATATTCTCCTATATTTTATTTAGCAAATTTAATATCAAACAAAAAGATACATATAGATATAAATAAGCTAGTGATACTTAGTTGGATACACGGGGGTGCTCTCCCCAAGCTGGATATTGACATAGTCTGTTGGTGTTGCTGACTGGCAGTGAAGGCATACTGGTTCTCCTAGAGTGTTAAGGATGGTTGTTGAGACAGTACCCTCACTGTTGAAGATAGCACTCCGATAGGGGACAGGACGTCCTTCTGCTTGTTAGCTCTTCTTGATCCTTTAAATTCTGTGAAGCTCAAATAGACAGCAAAGCTTGTGAAACTAATCAAGCGTTAGTGATAAACCTCTAAACTCTGAGTGTCTATAACTTCCTTAACATATATATATCTTTTTAGCGGGATTATTCTTTCAATATTTTTCCATTTTTATATTATGCAGAAGATGCAACTAAGATGAAAACTTATTTTTATGCCACCATCGTGGATATCTCTGTGGGCTATCGCACCACAAAATTATTCACATGGGGCTTAGCATTTTCTAGATGCAATGCATGATAAATTTTTATTTTCTTCTTCTAATGTAGAAATGGTAAAGTGGATGTGCAACTAATTATGCATTTAAGGGAAAGTAAATATGCTAAAGGAGAATTATGTAGTGCTGAAAAGGGAAAGGTTGATAACTACCAAGTTACCTCTTGGCACGGTGTTCGGTGATTTAGGTCCTCTGAACAGGACCTCTTACCATGTTAATTCCTTAGGTGCTTTATCTGGTCCCAAAGGTGGAGACCATGATAGTTGCACCTCTTGAGATGGTGTCACCTATGTCCACTACTCTTCCAACAGTTTGAAGTGAAGCACTAGTTTTGGGAGATGGCAGCATCTTTGCTCAGTGCGCATGTTCATAGGTCTAGGATCTTCACTTGTAGGATTTGGGGAAGATTCTTTAACCTTGCTCAAAGTGTGTCCTTCTCATAAAGACAAGGCAGAGATCAAGTGCATGGGCTCTGTTGGTGGGAAAACACCAATAGAACCAAAAGGTTTGTTCATTATTCTCCAACCTTAGGCACATTGAACGAGATAAAGTTGATATTCATGCTTTTTGCTCAATCTTTAACATGGGCGATGGAATCAAACAATGAGCAAGAATGTAGCATTAAAACACTTGGCAGATCAGATTACTCAACATTATGGAAGGATGGTCTATCCATGCATATTGTGTAATGATTTTATGATTATGACTATCTTCCAAGGATACGATGCACAACATTTTAGATCATTGAATTAAAGGCTATGAGATCAAGAAAGTGATGCTAGGGACAAGCATAAAGAACTGAACATGTTGAGTTAATTAGATTGGATCAAATGAGGTTGTAACTCAAAGCATGTTTGGGTCTCTACTTATGTGCATGTTAGAATCAAGGAGGATATGTTTAAAGTAATGATCACTTACCTAGAGATGTTACCTTTAGTATTGAAGCATGTTGAAGCCATAACATCTTGTAGAAGCTTTCCTTGCTTGGCTATTCATCTGTCTTGTTCATGAACAACTTGTCTCCTTTGTTGTACTCCTTTCTTACCTTATGCCATTATTTGTTCTCTTTAATTTGTGTTTGGACCTTTACCTTTTCTTATTGTTTCATTCCTACAGATTATTAGTGGACAACACATACCCGAACGAATATACGAGTAATGACAAGGGCAGTGTTGTAACATAGCTAAGGCTCACTTTCTATGCTACAAAAGAACTTGCTCAAGCATACTTATCATAGCGTATTTATTATTCATAATTACTTCTTTCTAAAGGATTGATTTTATTTTCCCATCATATGTTTTGATTCTCAAATATAGGCATTATGAAATAACTCAAACTCATAGAAATAAAGAAATAGTGAATTTAGAGATTGCAAACCAGCGTGTCGAGTGATGGGAGCATGGGAGGAGGAAGAGTGCAGTTGGATCATGTAGAGGAGTTGCTCTTCCTTCCTCATGCGTTGACCTTTCAATCTTAGAAGTGAGGTTGTAGAAAGTTTCCTGGTCTTCTCTTATCAATCTGCTTCCATGGAGTGAGTGCTTAGATTGTGGATCATGTTTTATTGCACCCTTCATCTTTCTTTTTTTTCTTGGCTATGAATGAGTTGTGTCCCCCTTGTGCAAATTGTTGTTCCTCTCTTTCATCTCCAGTGTGAGTTCATCTTAGGACTTTCCCAATTTGG
>CM041636.1:29335054-29358447 GCA_023333625.1 Bothriochloa decipiens | reverse complement strand
TGGGTTCTATATGGCTTCACTCTCCTTCTATGGCATCACTTGACACGCCATCCTTGAGTCTTTCTAATTGTCCTTCAAAGGGATTGGATTTGAGAAGATTTATAAGAGATCTCTTCTTGAGAAGATTCATAACGTATGCACTAAAAGATCTCTTATGAAGCGGGAAGTTTAAACTCCTCCCAAAATCACCATGGGAAAGAATTTCCAAGGGTAGAATTACTTCTTCCCTTAGAGGAATTGAGAGTACTGCTAGTTTGGGATGGATAGCTGAATGTTTGCGATGTGGCTATTAAAACTTCCACTTCTAGTTTAGGGGATGATTCCTTCTCTACCTCTAGGATTTCGTCATGAAGGATAGTGCAACGAGTGTGTCTTCTAATAAGGACAAACCTCACTTCACTAATGGATAAAGAAAGGAAAACTCCTCCAAAGGTAATGTTACCAAGACCCGTATAAAGATGTTGAAGAAGAATAGGGTCTTGTAAGACTAGGTCTACACCTAAATTGATAGGAAGATTAGAAAATTCCCTAAGTATAGCCAAATATCCATTACCTACTTGATTAGCAGATAGGACTTTGGGTTCATTACCCTCTTAATTGGAGGATAGGATCTTGGGTACATTACCCTCTTGATTATAAGATAGGACTCTAGCTGTAGAAAAGGGTTGGCTTTGACCTATTGCAACCAAGCATGGGCACAGCTCAAAGTTAGATGTGAGAATCATGGGCTCTAGTGGCTCTAAGCTTGTGCTCATGGGTGCAAGAAATTGATAGATAGGCATGGAATTGGGTTATCCATAAGGATATAAAAGAAAAGGCAAAATAAAACAAGAAAAGATAAAAGTATAATACAAGGTTAAGCATGACTTAAAGTTATCTCAGTAGACCGTCTTTCTCCCCGGCAACGGCGCCAGAAATGCTTATTGATACTAGATACGCACACCAAAGAATAATCCGCAAGCGCACAGATATCGATGAGCACTTCACCCGGGAGATATTCTAGAGTATCATTATTTATTTATCCGCTAGGAGAAAACGTGCATCTGACTAACCGAAGTCTATAATTAACCCCTGAGCTACAGAAAAGATAGTGAGATATGAGCGATATAGAGAGGATTACTTCGTCAGTCTTCCTCTAACCTATGCTAAGCTTTGCAAATATTGCTCAAAGGTGGGATACCTAGGGAAAAGACACCACAGAGAATGCTTAACCCTGGCTCACTACTCCTACCAAACCTCCTGATGGGATGTGGAATACAGAAACAACAAGGGAACTATTACTTCCCCCGCTGCTACCACCGATCCCACCAGATAGGGAGTATCTATGAGTGTTCCTAGCCCAAGCACCATGCTTACGCTACAAACAATTACTCTATTCCATACCGGTAGTGAATAAAGTAAACTCGTAAACCAAAGAGCAATAATAATAATGAACTTACTAGTAATAGAAGTCGAATTGCCGAATGATCCTAGAACCAAGCCTCGGGTTAGGAGACTTGATCCCGTAGGTACAACTAGAGAGGAGACACCAACATGCCGGGCTTCCTCCAACTCTACCTCCACCCTACATTCTCTCAACCTCTCCTGAATGCTAAGCTCCAGTGAGGAGATCCACTGAAGGGACCTCTCTCACCTGATCCTCTTTTAGAATAATGAATTAGGGTTTCAAGGGATGCCTCCTCCAGGGGTCAGGGGCCCTGCTTATATAGCCCCCTAGGATGCACCACAGCCCTTGGATCAAACCGACCTTAATCAACGAATTAGATTAGACCTCAAAGGCGGTGGGAGCAAGATCCGCGAGAGTGGACATGATTGGTCCACCTTAGCAGGTGCCCGCCCACGTGGCTTGGGCGGCTGCCCGGCCACCGAGCTGGTTCGGGCTCCCCTTTGGTCCAGAGACTTCTCGAACCTTCCAGATTACAGAAAAGTGCACGGATCCCGATTATCTCCATGTAAACCTAATTTGTGGGCCTTTCTTGGTTCTTTTTAGCTGACACCCTGTAAAAATAGGCATTCACCAAAACTCCTGGAGATGGTATTTTTATTTAGGTCCTTTTTCATGTTTAGTTGACGGTTAAAAATTGGAGTTAACTACCATGAACAGGGTCCAACAATGAAGTCCCCATCATTCTAGGAAGGCGATTCCTCAACACGGTTAACGGTGTCATCTATGTGGGATCTGGCCAGATACACTTCCAATTCCTAGAAAAGAAGGTAAGATGTCCTTTCAATGGTTATAAAACTAACATGCAGGTGAAGGACAAGGAACCAAATAACAAACCTCGCTACTACCCGTGCCGAAGGAACAACAGGAAAGGTGAGTCGGCCAAAAAGGCCAAAGTAAAGAAGAAAGAACCCGCTAAACCATAAGGCAAAGGTAAGCAAATATGGCGGGACAAAGAGGTGCCATCACCGTCCCCATCTTCGGGACCAACCGAAGCACCAAAGCATGAACAAGATGGAGAGGTCCTGCTCTACGGACCTAAAACATGGAGCCCTTGCTGGTAAGGTAAATCAGTATTTATCCCATATTTATTTTTTGCATTTTAATTCCTACATTTTTTGCATTACATTTTCAATTACATCCTTAGTTTTAGTTTTACATATTTTCTTTCGACAAAATAAAATAGTTATAGTGAATAAAATCTTGAGAATGAATTGCAATAAAATTCTGAGTTGTTGGATCACCTAAGGTGGAGTCGGCCGACCCCACCATTGGGCCCACTACCACTTATTTCAGCTTGACTCAGTGCCCTGACTGAGGACCAGCACTTGGATGCCCTCGAGGTGCTCAAGTGAGGGTCGGCCGACCCCCACATTGTCCCCTTTAGCAGCGTGCTGTCTCCCATTCAGCATACACAGCATTCCTATGCATGCCACTACTACCAAATCCTGAAAAATGACGGTCCTTTGCTTTATCACTTTAAACATGAAATGCTCCTTTTCATGTTGGATGTTTTTGGGACCATACCACCAGCTCATGACAGCAAAGTGATCACCTAGACATGCTTGAATGCTCCCATGGTCCATGGGAATCACTTTAGACATGTCTCCACTTTTGCCATTCATCTTTTCTCTTTCACAAAGCACTAGGCAAGAGAATCTCTGAAAAATCTTTACTTTTGGTCGACATCTAGCCTTTACTTTACCAGACACTTGATGACACACTGTTTAAAGTGCTGGGAGGCTTGGGATGGGGGTCGGCCGACCCCCACTTTGGATCATTTCTGAAAAGTTTCTGTAGGATATTGCTAGATTTCCTGCCAAGATTCAAAATTTGAA
This sequence comes from Bothriochloa decipiens, assembly GCA_023333625.1. Taxonomy (NCBI): domain Eukaryota; kingdom Viridiplantae; phylum Streptophyta; class Magnoliopsida; order Poales; family Poaceae; genus Bothriochloa; species Bothriochloa decipiens. The sequence continues at coordinate 29,355,165 of CM041636.1, read as the reverse complement.
TTTGAAGTGCTATAGGGGGGTCAGCCGACGCCCTTGTGTGGGGTCCACCACTTGCCCTTCTCCCCCCTATAAAAACCCCTACATTGTGAGCTCAACTCCACACCCAAAACCACCAAAATCATCTTGAGCTCACAATCTCTCTTCTCCTCTCCTTTGTTGCAAGTTCTTTCTCAAGTTTAGTTTAGTAGTAGCCTTCATACCAAAAACCCAAAAACATTTAGTTCTTGCATAGTAGTGTAGTAGTAGGAAGAAGCTTGGTTTTCCCATTTTGTGTAGTTAGATGAAGAAAATAATCCTCTCCTGACTCATGAAGTCCAAGAGGGGTGAGAGCTCCGCTCAAGGCTCTCGCCACTCTGATGAAGGAACCCAAGGGAGGAGAGATGAGGAAGAGAGCTGCCATCCGATGGTAGTTTATGACCCTCCACAAAGAGCGGTTGCACCCGAGAGCAACCTCGAGCTAAACTATGAAGAGCTCCAAAGGTATAACATCCTTCAAGAAAGCAGTTTCAACCACACGAGCATCATTGACCCGGCCCTTCTAGACCGCATAGGTATTACCAAAGAATTTAATGATTATTTAATGCGATTGGTTGGGGAGGTTTCTGGGAAGTTCCTGAACATGGTATAAAATTGCTAACCCAAGAATTCCTGTGCACCCTAAATTTAACCGATGATGGGGTGACTTTTCGCATGTCTGGGCAAGTGTTTAATTTCTCTTGGAGCATTTTAAACACTGCATCAGGATGTGACCTAGATTGCCATCTTGATTTAGACATTACCACTCATGGTTTTAATAAAGCTAAATTCTAGAAAGCCATTTCTGGGTCTGATGATTGCTCTCTTACTGCTGCCTACCATATTCATAACCCAACCTTGCGTTTTCTTCGTTATTGGATTAACATCACTCTTTTTCTTGCTTTGTAGCAAGCAGTTTAAAAGATGATGAACTTAAACTGCTCTATGCCATGGTAAACAAGATTAAAATCTCTCCTATTAAACTGCTAGTAAACTTTTGGCTTCATTCTTTTGACCGTGCAAGACCCATCTACTTCACATCTTTCATAACTCGAATTGTGGATACTTGGGATTTAATAGAAACACATGCCATTGAGTATATTGATGTGCCTAGAGATGTTATATCTAAAGATACTTTCATTAATTCTGGTATACTCAAAAGAGGTCCAAAGGGTGGACTCAAAATGATATATCCTGGCCATACACTCGAAATCCCTCTCCTTGTGAGAGATGACGACTGTATGGACTTCGTACACTAACCATCAGATTGGATCGAGAGGCAAGAAGCCAACATGTTGTAGGGACTGACAGGATGACAAGAGGAATGTCACGAGCTGCACAGATGGATCAGGCAGGATCCTCACGCCCTGCAGAAGAAGAAGTTGAAGAAGGTGAGGAGGCAAGCTCCATAGACATTTCAGGGTCCATGGGCAGGTCTCCACGTCCACAGCACACTCCTCACCCACGGGGCAGGGGAAGGTGCCACCAAAGGACTGAGGTGGACGAACTCATCAACAACATGGGCAAGATGACCATCGAACAAGAGGCAACATTGCAGTTGGCACAACAAAATGCCCAAATTCTACAGGCAATGCAAGAGGAGGAAGAACGACGCTAGAACGAATGGTTCCAACACTATCCGCCACCACAGTGAGCAAAAGCCAAGCTTGGGGGAGATCCTCTCCCCCACTAAGGTAAGTATTCTATCTTTGCATTTGCATTATAGTTATTTACTTTATTGCATATAAAAAATTTCAAAAGTTTAAAAATACCAAAAATATTTGCTTATTTATTTCCTTTAGTACCTATGCTTCATGTATGCTCTTTCTCCTTATGGAAATGATGATTAGTTGCTTTGTCAATGTTTCTCTAGTGCCTAGTTTACAACTTAGTGCTTCTCTAAGTATGGATCACTTAGCTCCCTTAAACCATCATGAGCCTGAAACTTTGTGGGTTGCGAGTACTAGAACTAAGTCTAAGTTGTGAGATATGAGATAGTGAGACAAGAGCTGCTATAATATTGTTCTAAGCATGATTGATTACCAGAGAATTTATTCTTAAAATGGTCAAAACCTTAATTATTCCCGAATGGTGATGAATTTCCTACCATAGCCATATATGCTCTACACGTTTATAAACCTTCCACATAGGCAATTTGCTTTGTGTAGAGTATTGTCAAGTCCTGTCGATCTTTGTTAAGAGACTTTTCATGCTCCTAAGATCAAGATTACACACGCCACATATACTTATGCAGCTTCTACACTGGAAGTACACACAACATGCATTCCATTTCCACCAAATAGGTTGCTCCATGCTTTAAGTGTAGAATATCTCTCTAATTATTGTTTAGTAGATGAGACAAAAAGAAAAAGGGCTAGGCAAAATAATTATTGATATATATAGATGGACACATGAAAGTCCATGCAAAAAAAATGCTAGCTCTGTCTCAATAGAAAAGTAGAGAGAGATCTTATCAAAAAAAGGAGCAACCTAGTCCATAATTTTTTTATCACACACTTACACATCTTGATCTGGGGGTATGACACTTCTCTTCAAGGATCCGAGCTTTGACTCCGCAACAGAAGCAAAGTAAGTATGCTATCTCCTTATAAGCCTATTTAGAAGTAGGATAGATTAGGAAGGCAACACTTATCATATGCCTTGGTGAGGAATCATACACCATTTGAGCGACTTGAGAGAACCATATGAGGAACATTAAGTTTTCTTTTGAAAAACATTGCAAAACCTCCGGTATGAAACTTGCTATGAATAAGAAAATTAGTGCTCAAGTCAAACTGTTCTGTCTTTCAACCACCCAAGATAAAGGAAAAGCCATAAGCCCCATGGAGAACTAAGGTAATATGAGTGAGTTTTCATAGCTAATTTTTCCATTCAAGGAGAAGAACTTTATTGTGCAAATGTTACTATCGAAATGTGGGCATAGTAACAATACCTGATCCACCGAGGCTAAGTTTTATTGTTTGCTCGGGACGAGCAAAGGTTAAGCTTGGGGGACCTTGTTGATGGTGATTATACCATGAAAATACCCACTCAAAACACCGTCAACATGCCTCGGTTCCAAGGAAAAATAGCATAACATGAGCATACTTTATCAATAATTATTTCCACTTGTACCCTTAGCTTGTGCTTGCAGGAAACAACAATTTTCATCTTGGTGGGACCCAATGAGGGGGTCGGCCGACCCCCCTATGAGCTCATCCTGAGCTCAGCTTTGAGCATGATCCATGACAAGCTCACTAGAGTACAAATCAACCAACAAATCAACTTGAGTTTGCATCCAACGGTGAAAGCTCATTGCACAAGGATTGATGAGCCCACAAGCAAGCAAACAATGTGATGATAATTTACCAAAACACCGAGCCACTTCGGATGACAGGTGGGGCCACCTTCTAGAAGACCCAGCTTGGCCCACCAGCTAGGGAGGGCGTCGGCCGACGACCCTATGTGGGTCCCACTAGGTCGGTTGGCTCCACCGACCTCTAGCATGCCACCATGCAGCTCACTTCATCAGCATCGTCCATTTAAGGCATATCTAGGTTGGTTCATCCAAGGGTGGGGAATCAGGAGCACATGAATCGCTGATGTGGCATCCCCCTCCTTCCTCTATAAAAGGAGGCTGCCACTACCCTTGGAGGGCATCACAAAGTACCACAAAGTCACTACAAGCTCAAGCTAGAGTAGTAGTAGTAGTTAGTCTAGAGTGGGAGTTAGAGTCGAGTCGGGCGAAGCTTGGGGTCTCCGAAGTCATCTTCTAGAGAGTCTGGTGTAGCTCTTGTATCTTTCTCTTTTTGTAAGACTTTACTTTTAGTAATATATTTATTCTTGCTTTACTTTACTTAGTGTTTACTTAGTGCAAGTCTATAGTCTTTATAATCTTGTTGTGTGCTTATCTTAGTAGTATAGTTGCCTTAGTTGGATTGGTTTCCTATAACCAACTCCTTGTGTGTGTATCATTGTCTTATTTTGCATAGGAACTCTAGCTATCTGATCGTTAGTTAGAGGTGTAAGAGTAAGTGTGAGCGAGGTGCTCAGACTTAGTCTTACCTTTGATTACCGCTGGTCCACAAAGATAGTTTGTGAGCACACTCCCGAGAGGTGACAGGTCTTGGGTGGCATTATAGTTTCTCACCATGTTCGGGCTAGTTCTTAAAAGGCAGAGCGCCCATAAGAGTATAGCCACATTAGTAGGGGTTCTGTCTCCTGCTTTCTCGCCTTTCCCCACCACGCAAGTAGTAAGGCACCGGTCTAGCTTGAGTCATCTATCTGTTAGGATTAGGTACACTGAAGCAAAGTAGGATACATAGGAGTCTTTTACTCACTCGTTGTCCTCCCACCTAGCTAGCTATCTACCAGTTATCATAGATTACGATCTTGTGATCATTTACCTATCCTTCCTTTTATTCACTTACCCCTATACACTAGTGATACTAGATTGTTGTAGACATAAGGATCCTTTTTCCCTTTTATTAAATATTCCTAGCTATAGCTTTCCCCTAGGAAAATATAAATTACGATACCTTTGAATACTCCCGGGTGAAGTGCTACAGTGGTATATTATGTGCGCTTGCGAAATTATCCAATAGACACTAGAAATACCCCACAGGCATTTTTGGCACCATTGCCAATCTTTGGTAGTGACGTTAAGAAATCCCAACAGCTGCCAAAAGCTCTACGAAACACTAACCTTTACGTGGTGGAATACAAAGGCCTTACAGAGCTGTCACATCTGGGGCTACCATAACTAACCATAGGATTGGGCGCAACCTCAAGTAACATATAGATTAAACACCATGTATAATCTATCGATTACTACTCTAATCATGGCCTATGACTACAGCACTCAATACGAGCAAAGATCCCCTACCAAGATGTAACAACTATACTAATCATACATATGAAAGGCATAAAGTAAATAGAGAAGATGAATATATATGATAAGCACAAGTCTTGCAAAGAGTAGATACAAAGACATACCAAATCCCTAAAGACTTCTCTAGAACTGAAGTGCAACTCCACTCTCCCTAACTCTCATCTAGAACTAATCTACTACATTGGAAAGTCTAGCCCTAATTCTCTAGAGATGAGAGATCATCCTTTCTAGGGACGCCTCTAAATCTCCACAATGAAGAATGAATAATGAATTTGGGGTTTCAAGGGATCCTCCTCTAGGGGTCAGGGGCCCTACTTATATAGCCCCCAAGGATGCACCACAGCCCTCGAATCAAACCAACCTAAATGGACGATTATTATTCATCCTCAAAGGCGGTGGAGTTAGGATCCACGAGCCTGGACCTGATTGGTCCAGGTCAGCAGGCGCCAGCCCAAGGGTGTGGGCGCCCACCCGGCCACCGAGCCGGTTCGGGCTCCTGTTTGGTCCAGTGCCTTCTCGAACCTTTCAGATTATAGAAAAGTACATGTTCGCCCTTTATTTCTATGTAAACCTGACAGTGGGCCTTTCTTGGTTCTTTTCAGTTGACACCCTGCAGGAACAGACATTCACCAAAACTCATGGAATTCTATCAGTGTAACCCCTATATCTAGATGGTAATTATGTTTAGGTCCTTTTTCATGTCTCGTTGACGGTTAAAAATTGGAGTTATCTACCATCAACAAACTCCCCTAAGCTTACCCTTTGCTCGTCCCTGAGCAAAGATAAACTCAGCGATGGATCAGGAGTTGCTACAAAACTTTCACACCTCAAAAGTACACATGCGTTCAAATAAGAACTCTCCTCTGGATTAGAGCCAACCATCCTGACTTTCAACTTACCCATATTACCTTCAACCATGGGGCTTATAGCCTTCACTTGGGTCTTGAGCAATTGAAGGACAGAACGATCACGTCAAGCACTGTGTCTTGAGTTCTTCGATCAACCTTTATTCTGGAGTTTTTGTAAGTTTTCAAAATAAAACTCAGAGATTCCTTTGTATGACTCTCTCAGGTCTCTCATATGTGGTATTTGTGGTTTCTCACCAAGGCAACTATGGTGGGTTGCCTTTTTCTCTCAAAGTATATGGTATTTTTGGTATAAGGCATAGTAGCATTGTGCCTTTTCTCTCTCACCCTACATCTAGTAAAATTATGTGGAGTTCATAGGTGGGAAAGAAATAGCTCATACATACTTGCAATACATATTTTGCCTAGTCCAGCCATGGATCCAGAGGAACTCGTCATATAATCAAATCAAGATGTGCATGTGTGGTTGCAAATAAGTAGTGAACAATAGGAAGGTGAATATTTGTGGAAGGTAGAAGGGGTGAAACTCTAATTCTACAATGCTCCTTTACAAATGGTAACTTCTATCAACTTGGAACTTGGAAAGATTTAGAAAACTGGGGCTTTGCTCTTTTTTCATCATATATATTTTTTCTCTCTTGTTCTTTCTTCCATTTCTTCACACTTTTTTTACACACATTTTTTTTAAATAGCCCACTTGCTGATACAATTGGAACTTTTGAGAGGATAAAGAAAATGATAAAAACTTAGAGCATTTATTTTAGAACTTAGGTAGCAGACAAGGAAAACCTATGGGAAATATTTCTGGTGTTCACTCCCAGTGTAGGAGTAGAACAATTTTGAGAGGATCTAAATGGGTGAACATGGTGGTGCGTACTTCCAGGGTAGAAGTAGCAAGGAGCAATGTGTGTGTGATCTTGATTTTAATAGCATGAAAAGCTCCTAAGGGTCAACACAACTCAATCAAACTCAATGCACACAAGCAGTAGATAAATGTGAAAGTTTTCCTATTCTAGCAAGCATGCATATATGGCTGTGGTAGGAATTTAAGGTCTTGTCATAAAGGAACTCATCATGATATTTTTATGTTTTTCCAAAAGATAAATCTCCAGATCTCTAGTATCACCAGGAACAAGATAAACAGCAGCTCAGACCTTCTCATATCATATCCGTCAATTATCTAGACTTAGAACAAGCATTCACTACCCACAAGTTTCAATTTCAGAGCAAATCTTAGGTCAAAACAATTTTATCTAAAACTCGGGAGAATTCAAGGTTGAAAACTAGATACTTGAAAGGAATTTCAGTAGAACAACTATTCATCATTTTCATGTAAAGAGATTATCTTCAGAGTTTATTTTATTAGCAGACAAACCTTTGTGCACTCTCACTTTTATTTTATTTCAAAAATTAAAGATCACATATAAAATAAAAAAATCTTTATTTGGTTTTAAGGTTATGCATCTTTTTATTGTTGTTAAACAAAGAAAACTCAATCTAATAACTATAGAGGGAAAGAAATACTTAGTTGGATACACGGGGGATGCCCTCCCCTAAGCTGGTTGTTGACATAGTCGTTCAATCTTGAAGTGTAGTAGACTGACAGTGGAGTTGTAGTTCCTCTCATGGAGTGTCAATGATGGTGACTGTTAAGACAGCACTCTAACAGTGGACAGAACATCCACTTGCTTATCAGCTCTTCTTAAAAATTCAAATCCTATGGAGCTTAAATAGACAACAAAACTTGTGGAACTGATTAAGCGTTAGTGGTCAACCACATGCCTTAGTAGCCTATAGATTCATGTATGATTATTCTTCAAAACAGAATTTCAACAGGATCTCTTTCTCAATATTTTTAGGATTTTTATTTTATATGATGCAGGAGACAATGCAACAAGATGAATGCATATTTATTTTTATGCCACCACGATAAATATCTCTGTGGGTTGTTACACGCCACATAATTATTCACATGGGGCTTAGTATTTTTAGGATACAATGCAATAATATTTTTTTCCTTTTCTAGTGCAGATGTAACAAAGTAAATATGCTAAAAAACATATGCAATGCTAAAAGGGAAATATGGATAACTAAGTTTACCTCCCTAGCGAGGGTTCGATGATTTAAGTTCTCCGAACTTGACTTCTTATTATGTCCACTCCTTAGGTGCTTTGTCAGATCTCTAAAGTGGAGACCCTCTCTCCTTAACACTTATCCATGAGCATAGTTTTGTACTCCTTTCTCCTTCCTCATTTTTTTTGAATTACATAGACCTTTTGCTTCACCCTTTGCTTTTTCTACAAAGGATTAGTGGACAACACATACCCGAAGGAATATACAAATAATGACAAGGATAGTGTTGTTATAGAGCTAAAGGTCATATCCTATGCTATAGAAAAGTTGGTTTGAACATTTTAATTAGCATAGAATATTTACTTAACATTACTTCTCCTCTCAAGGATTGATTTTATTTTGTCTTACATTTGTATTTGTGGAGTAAGAATCATCCAACTTGTATAGAAAGTAAAAGTGAGTAGAGGGATTGCAAACTAGCATTGGAGTGACGAGGGCGTCAGAGGAGGAAGGGAATTGTTGGATCAACCTTCCTCCCCCAAGCTTGAACTTTTCTGCCACTTGACGTTGTTAGAGAGGGCTCTTGAGTTTAGGTCCCTTGAGCAAAGACCTCTCCTTGCATTCTGCTCTTCTTTGAACCATCTGATCCAGGAGGTGAGCATGTGGAGAGTTGCATGCTCTTCTTCATCAACCTTTCTTGAATTTCTTGAGTCTTGGTTGATGAGTTAATGTTCATTGGAGATGTAGACTTAAGTTCCTCCTTGATGGTCTTTATCTTCTAGCAGCATGGCGATGAGTTGTTCTATTAAATGATACACCAGTTGTCTTAATGGTCAAGGGAGGAACTTCATCAAGAATGGAATGAAAGCTCCATCTCCAATGAGACAAGAACATCATTTTGCTGTCGTGGTTGTTCATGGTCCTTTAGATCCGAGTCGACAATCCACCATTGTTATCGATGTGCAAAATGGTGTCTTCAAGGACAATGAGAGTAGGTCACTGATTGGCTCATATGAGGTGAGTTTCACCCTGCTTCTGATTGGAATCCTAGCTTGAGTTTTGGGAAGACTCAATGTTGTGATGTCTTCACTTTTATCATGGCTAATTACATTGTTCATCCACTTTCTTGGGTGGGTGCTCTTGATGTAGATCTTCTTTAGGGCACCCGTCTCCTTTATTACTGAAGTGGTGTCTTACCAATCCATGAATAGGCACATCATAAATTCTTTCCTGCAAAATGTTAGTGGACACATACCTGAAGGATTGCAAAAAATTTGAAATACATGTTGTTATCCACAACTTATGCGGTCTTCATCTATGCTAACAAAGACAAGGTTTTTGAATTATTTTTAGCATAGACTTTGTTTATCATATCTTCATAACATATTTTTATTTGTTTCCTACGTTCTAGCATGGTTCAAGGCAAAGGTAACTTGCAACAAAAGACAAAGTGAGTGATGTTTGATACTTACAGTTCTTCCATCAATGGTGAATGAGCCGTGTCTTTTGTGCAAAGTTATTGGAGTGCATCATATGCCTTGCTCCACCCTAGGTGTGAGTTCATCTCAAGACTTTCCCAAATTGGGTTTGAGAGTTTTCTACAGGGGTTAGTCCAACAAAATAACCAATATCTACTGAAGCACATTTTTAGTTCAATAACCAAACTAGACTCCATGTCTAATTTAATTAAGAAAGGCTATTTAACCTAAGAACCATGCTTAATTTAAAAACCTTTTGGAAACACTATATAGAAGCACTTCCAAACCAAAAGCATACTCTAGCAAACAAAGGTAGCATGAAAGTACTATAGAGATTTACTCATCTAGAGATGAAAGAGCATGATCATGGTGAGGATTTTTTTTCATTTTTTTATTTCCTTTTTAGATGCAAAAGATATGGATGCATGCAAGAAACCAAACATGCCATGGATGAGAATAAATTAAACAACGTGGAGAGGATGCATGAATGATTTAAAGTAAACATGTAGTAGACTGATGATGAAACCTAAACTAAATGGAGAAACATGCAACGGGATGCAAGAATTTAAAAGATAACTACTCATAAATTTAGAGTCCATGAGCAAGACTATCTCACCTTTCTTGATCATACTTACCATGACCCACATGATGGTTGTGAGTAGTGCAACTTCAATGTTTGTCACTTGAGATGTGATTATAATTCTTGTGACGATGACCTTTTCTCTAATCTACACATGGTTAGAAATATATATGTAGACACAAACCTGTGAGATGGCAGGGTTCCAATGCTGATGAATGTTGAATGTTGCGGCACCCTAGGCTCATCAATATCTGCTTTTCTTTCCTATGGAATCTTGTCAGAAGGTCGAAACTTCTTTTGTCCTGTCTATTCCATAACTAAACAAAACAAGGGGCAATCCTACTAAAGCTAGTGATATACTAAATTAGCAGACATCAAGATCATTATCAAAATCTTTACGCCAAATGCTTCCCCGGCAACAGTGCAAAAAATGCTTGTTGGTATTTATTAAGTGCAATTGAAATATGAAGGATTCTGCAAGCACACAGAAAATACCATTGTAGCATTTTACCGAGAGTATCCAGGTATCGTTATTTATATTTTACCACAGGGAAGCATGGGTTAAAGAATCTGATAATTCACCATCATGTATCTACTAACTTAGTAAACCAACTAGACCAAAGTAGGGGTAAATGATAGAATAAGATATATAAATGATAGCATACACATGAGAATTCTATGATAAATGAGTAGATAGCTAAAGTGAGAGGACAACGGGAGAGATCAAGGTTCCTATGCAATGCTCTATTACTTTAGTTCTATGAAACTAAGGTATGGGTAGATATAGCAATCACACATATGACACTTCGGAGCAACAGTACCTTTTCGACTCTTGAAGAAGACTGGGAAGAAAGTAGTCGGGGGAAAGCTACCAAAAGCTCTACGAAACACCAACCCGAACGTGGTGGAAATACAAAGGCCTTACAGATTTATCACCTCTGGGGCTACCACAACTAACCGTAGGATTGGGTGCAACATCAGGTAACCTATAGACTAAACACCATGTCTAATCTATCGATTACTACTCTAATCACGGCTTATGACTAGAGCACTCAATACAAGCAAAGATCCCCTGCCAAGATGTAACAACTATACTAATCATACATATGAAAGGCATAAAGTAAATAGAGAAGATGAATATATATGATAAGCACAAGTCTTGCAAAGAGTAGATACAAAGACATACAAAATCCTTGAAGACTTCTCCAGAACCAAAGTGCAACTCCGCTCTCTCTAACTCTCATCTAGAACTAATCTACTACATTGGGAAGACTAGCCCTAATTCTCTAGAGGTGAGAGATCATCCTTTCGAGGGATGCCTCACATCTCCATAATGAAGAATGAATAATGAATTGGGATTTCAAGGGTTCCTCCTCCAGGGGTCAGGGGCCCTGCTTATATAGCCCCCTAGGATGCACCACAGCCCTCAGATCAAACCGACCTAAACGGACGATTATTATTCATCCTCAAAGGTGGTGGAGGCAGGATCCGTGAGCCTGGACCTGATTGGTCTGGGTCAACGGGTGCCCGCCCGGCCACCGAGCCGGTTCGGGCTCTCGTTTGGTCCAGTACCTTGTCGAACCTTCCAGATTATAGAAAAGTATATATTCTCACTTTATCTCTATGTAAACCTGACATGTGGGCCTTTCTTGGTTCTTTTTAGCTGACACCCTACAGAAACAGACATTCACTAAAACTCATGGAATTCTATCAGTGTAACCCCTATATCTAGATGGTAATTGTGTTTAGGTCCTTTTCATGTCTCATTGACGGTTAAAAATTGGAGTTATCTACCGTCAACACTCACCACCCTCCGCCTAGTCCGAGTCTGACGAGGTGGAGTCATCTGACGAGTAGCCCTCATTCCTGTCCTGATCTGAGTCTGACGCGGTGGAGTCATCCGTCGAGTAGCCCTCGCTGTTCTGATCGGTCAAACGCTTCCAATTCAAATTGCACGAACGGTAGAGCCATAATGCCGTAGACTTCTCCTGCACTAGTGAATCCAATAACAAGGGAACATATGGAAGATAGGCTGGTCTGTGTCAGAAGAATTCTTCTCCCGATTTAACGAAATGTCTACTATACCGAAAGGGTCTGTAGGGATGACATGAGCTTTTCTGCGGTTCATGTCATATGCGATGATTAGTTTTTCTTTCATGCCCAACTAAGAAAACCAAATTCTAAAATGGGTGAACTACAATCACCTTGTGCGTCAAATCCACTCAGATATTAATGCTTCTAAAAATATTGTTAAGGATGACAGTATGCTGCAATATCTAATTCTTAGTACCATAGTCTTCAAGGATCCACATTGAAAACTTGCGTTGATTGCAAGGACCATCAATAATACATACACACAAGTGACCCTGAGCTTGATGTAGGGTTTGCTCATCACTAACAGTAGGTGTAGCAATTTCCTTCCATGTGTTTCCCTTCATATCAACAACAGTTATCACAGATGTTCCCTCATGCTCAACGTAGGCCATATTGTGTAGAAAACTATTAAGAAATACACCTCGCGTTTCACACATTACCAGATCAATATGCTTGTCCCATCCTAATTCCATACTAAGCCATGTATTAGTTTTAGACGAGTGGATCTACAGACCTTCAGTTGTACAGTCTTCACCTTCAATGAAATTAACGACATGGAAGTATGAGGAGAGTGTCGGATCAAAACACAATTGTGCCCCACCATCTGATAAATCCAAAGTTAAGCCATGATCATGAGGGCTAGTCGGTAGTACCTTATACTTCCGTGTCATTGGATTGCAGATGACCCAGCAGGGAGGTCCTATAGGCATAGAGCACCAGCATAGGACGTGGCCATTGTAGCAATCTAAGACAGCTACATTATTTGTGTAGAAGGGAAAGAAGTTGAAGCAGGGAAGTACATCGGTGAAGCTGGTGAAGTGCCGCTTCATGTTCTTCCTATCGAAGAAGAAACCGATCACAGTTTGGCGGTCCAGCTTGTCATGGATTTCAGACTTGTTGATGATGAGTTCCTAGTCTCTATAGACCAATTTGTAGTGGAACAAGGAGGGGCCAAAGAGGTGGCAGAGGATCTCGAGAACGAGATCATCTCTGAGGCTGGCAAATGAGTCTGTCCTCTTGTTGGGGGCCTGCTCCATTTCGTCAGTGTGCAATAGGCCTCAGCTACCTAAGTAATGATATCACTGAATGAAGAAGAAAATAATCCAACAAAGATCCATTAGCGAAGTCCACAACTTATACCAAAATACAACTTTAACAGCCATTAACAATTTCCATGTTACGAGCTCATCCAAATTTAGAGTAGCAACACATAGACATAGACAACTCAAACTAGAATAGCAATTACTGTGGCTGTAACCATATTAGTCCAATAAAATTTCGGCTAAATCAAGTCTAACCATCACACTTACAATACCATTACAAATTCAGCTTACAGCTAAACAACACAAATAACATGTATTGATATCACTGAAGTAGAAAATAATGCAATAAAGATCCATCAGTGAAGTCCATGGCTCATACCAAAATGCAACTTTAACAACCATTAACAATTTCCATGGTACGCGCTCATTTCATCTAAATCAATTCTAACAATCACACTTACAATACCATTACAAATTCAGCTAAATTAAGTCTAACGATCACACAATCATTACACTAGCTCAGCTTCATAGGATTTGAAGGCAGCAAGTGCATCTTCCTAGGTGGTGTACTTTTTATAAGAAGCACCAGGGAACCCATGAACTTGCTCCTGGCAGTCAGCCCAGCTGTGGAAAATCCCTCGCCTACAGCCGCGGAACATAACATAGCATGGATTCATCTCGAATCTGCAGAACCCAAACAGGCTGCCTCAGTTTTACAAGTGCAATTGCTAGTGAACATCATTGGGATGCGTAGAAACAAGTGCAACTTAAAGATTAGTGGCACTGATTTGCTGCCTCCTAACAAATCCAATAGCCATGTGCTACAGGGACTACCAGAACCAATCCCCGTCTCGCATTTATCTAAAATTAAGGGATATGGCGGTATGCATCAAAGGTGATATATCTAAGAGAAATCCCCAAGTCCTATAGTAGATCCATATTGAGGCAAAACAGAAATGAAGAAACAAACAATAAAAAGGAGAGAAAGGAGACCTGCGAATCGGATCTGACAGCTCTGCCGTGGCACACAAGCGATGCGGACGCCAATGCTGCCATGCTCCACCGGGAAAGCCTCGCCGTCTACCTCCAAATGGATGCTAGAGCCACCACAACACACTGGGGATCCTCCGCTGCCGCCTCCGACTCCGCCGCAAGTCCAACGGGCAGATAGTTTTCCACTTTTAGGGGATATAATATATCCCATATATATACTATAGATATAAGATATAAGAGAACATAAAATGTACTTACATTATATAAAGGCTCCAAGGGGACGATAACACACACAGCCGCTTAGTGTAGTGGCAAATACCTTCATATCTTAGTACCAGGTCCCAGGTTCGAATCCTAGAAAGCCCAACGTTTTTGGCGAATTCAACATCGGTCGGAGAATGGTGGTCCCACATGTTTGTCGGATAAGGATGGTCCCATGGGATCCCCAGTTGTGGGTCCCAAGTAACTAACGCTCTGGTCCCATGCATCATCTGGTGAAGGGTGCCACACAGGCCCACAGGTCGGTCGAAGAAGGGTGGCCCCATGTGAACAGGGATGGTGCCCTGTGGTGGGTCCCTAACTGACGCTCTGGTCCCACATATTAGCCGACAAAGGTTGACCCCACATGAATAGAGATGGTCCCTCATGGCTGGTCCCACGCTGATCCCACACGTCGGATGGCGAACGGTCCCAGAAGGGTCCCACATGTCAGTTGAAGAAGGATGACCCCACATGAACGGAGATGGGTCCCCCGTGGCGGGTCCCATCTAACTGACACATTGATCCCACACGTCGGATGGAAAATGGTCCCAGACGGGTCCCACATGTCAATCATCGAAGGATGGTGGGCTGGGTCCCATGTGGCAGGTCCCATCTAACTGACACGCTGATCCCACACGTCGGATGGAAAATAGTCCCAGATGGGTCCCACATGTCAGTCGTCGAAGGATGGTGGGCTAGGTCCCATGTGGCGGGTCCCTTCTAACTGACACGCCGATCCCACACGTCGGATGGAGAACGGTCCCAGACGGGTCCCACATGTCAGTCATCGAAGGGTGGTGGCCTCAAGGTTACCCTGGCAGGCAGGTCCCACATGTCGGTCAGTGAAGTGTGGTAGAACGGCGCCCATTCAGAACGGATAAGTAACGGCGAGTCCCATCAAATGGAGAAGTGTCCGGCTGCCCACGACTAACGATGGATGGGCCCACGACTAACGGCGGGAGGAGGTACTAGTGATGCGTGATAACGGCGGATGGAAGTATGAGTGAAGGCGGCTCTCCCGCAGGCAAACGGTGCCGGCTCCCGTAGCCAAATGGAGCGGTGTGGGTTTCAGTGACGAAGTGTGTCAACTTGAGGATATCCGTGAAATCGTCACAATCCAGTGATGAATAGTGCCATGAACGCCTCTATGACGATTTCGTCAGATTTTTCGTGATGATTCCCGTGACCATTTTAAAATACGTCATGGAAAATAAAATCATCACGCAGTTCAATGACCAAAGCGACCAAAACGTCATGGCAACCACTCTTCGGTGACCATAACAAAATCATCATAAGAATTTCATCAGGTAGGTCATATCTCTACTAGTGCATCCCATTCTTTGCACCAAATATGGCAGTAACGCCGCTCCACCATTCGTTGGCGCCGCAAGAGCCCTGGATGTCGTTCGTCCGTCCGCCCGTGCCGTGCGAAGCCCTAACCCTAAGCTCGGGTGCACCTCAGCCGCACGATCGGCATCACCGATTCGCGCCGCCCATCTACCATGGCCGCCGTCGCCGGTGCTATAAAAGGAGGACACCCGCGCGTGTTAGGGTTTCCCCGTGCCCAGCTGCCTTTCTCGCTGGCCACCACCTGCTTGCTGCTCGCGGAGGAGTTGGAGAGGATAGGAGAACAAGAAGGCGGGGGAAACCAGAGCTGGAGCAGAGTACCGTGCCGCCATCGCCCGTGCATGTCGGAGGAAGACCCGGCGGCCCCTGTTCATCTGCGCCGAGCGAAGCCGAGCCATCCTGCTTTCTCTTCCCTGGGAGCCTGCCACCTCGCCCTACACTGCATCTACCGCCGCCGTCGACCAAAGCTCGATGAGCTCAACTTCCATGGCCAACCGCCAGAGCGCTGCCCATGTTCCCCTAGTACTGCTCACCCTTTTGCTTCATTAACTTCCCCACCGTCATCGCCGTGTCCTAGAACGCCTCACTGGCAAGGATGTGGAGCCGACATGAACTACAACAGGGGCTTAGCACCTTTGCAAGCCCTAGTTCCTCCGGACTCCGGGCGCCGGTGCGTCGCTGTGACCCTTGCGGTCGCACGTGCCCTGCCGTGCCCATTTAGCCGCGCTAGCTAGCTCATGGAGCTCCCAACTGATCCATTCGGGAGAGAAGAAGAAGATGGAGGCCGAGTCAAGGCCTAGCCGGAGGAATCGCCGCAACGTCGGATCCCGCCGCCGCCGAGCCGCCACCGCTATCTACCTTGCTAGGAACCCCACGGGCCAAACTGAGGTGTTATCCTTGTTCGCCTTGGCCTCACGAGTCCGATACGCACACCAACGTCACCTCCTGCACGCCTCACGTTGTAGCGCCATTCTGCCGTGGCGTTGCCGCCTCGCTCCACCGCGACGCACGCGCAGGCCAGCCTGGCCACCGAGTGCTCGCCGCGCCGCCGTTGCTGCCTTCGCCACCTCCTTGCGAAGCCCCGGCCACCGCCAAGCCAGCCAAGCCGGCCGAGGTCCGCCGCGCCGCTCGCCGTCGGCGGTATCCGGTCATGCACAGCTACGCGCGAGAGAAAGAGAAAGGGGAAAATTTCCCTGCCCCTGGTGCACCGCATCCACCACATCCAGCTGAACCAGCCAGTAGCCGCCACTTGGACCAAGATTCTTTGGTCCACCATGGACCGGGTCCGTGAACCAGCAGCCGCAGACCTGGCCCATTAGGGATCCAGACCTGCCACGTGGCAGTCCCAAAGGCCAACACATGCGGGCCGAGCCGGCCCAACGTGGCCCAGATCTGGCCCTGCACAGGCCCGCCGAGGCCCGATCAAGGCCCGGTCAGCGTTGACCGCCCAATGACGCCCCCTCATCCTGCCACGTGCCTCCAAGTTTATACCCATTATAAGAAAGGAGTGCATAACTGACTAAGGCCTCGTTTAGATGCCAAAATTTCTAGCCCAAAAAGTACTGTAGTATTTCGTTTGTATTTGACAAATATTGTTCAATCATGACCTAACTAGGATCAATAGATTCGTCTCGTGATTTACAACTAATCTGTGTAATTAATTATTTATTTTACCAATATTTAATACTCTATGCATATGACATAATATTTGATGTGATGGAAAGAGAGCGAAATTTCTAGCTTTTTAGGCTATCTAAACAAGGCTAGTAGAATTTTGCTTCGCGGAAAAGATAATCCAAAAGAAAACTAAAGTGTCTCGTAGTGCATGGACGTGTTCATGGAAAGGGACAAGAGTGGCGCAACCCACCACGCCCCGCGCCAGCCCACACTTCCGAGGACGCACGCCGCAGACAGCCGAAGCAAATGAATGAAACGAAACATCCCGGAGAGAGAAAATTCCGACACACACACGCAAACTGCAACAGGAGAGAGAAGCTATAGGGAGAGAGACGAGGGGGAAGAGAACCACCGCGCGGCCGGAGACGCCAAAAATACATCTTCCCGGCCCAGGCAAGAAATCAAAATCCTCCGCCAACAATCCGTCGCATTTGCTACCCCTGTACGGCGATCCGCCATGGGGAGGGCGAGATTTCTCCTCCCCCTCCTGCTCCTGCTCGCCGTCGCCGGCCCCGGCTCCGCCCCCGCCGCCGCGGCGACGGCCATGACCGCGGATGCGGGGGTCATCCTGGACCTCGTCAAGTCGCTGACCAACCCGCCGCCGTCCTGGACCGGCACCGACGTCTGCGGCCGCGTCTCCTTCCTCGGCATCACCTGCGACGGCGCCGGCCGCGTCACCGGCATCAACCTCGTCAAGCTGCATTTGTCCGGCACCCTTCCCTCATCCCTCGCCAATCTCACCGCGCTCCAGTCGCTGCAGCTCCAAGGCAATGTGCTGGAGGGAGACGTGCCTTCCCTGGCACGGATGGGCTCCCTCGAGACCCTTGTTCTCGACGGCAACGCCTTCTCCGCCCTGCCGCCGGACTTCCTCGAGGGTCTCCCCTCGCTGCTCAAGCTCAGCATGGACGACCTCCCTCTCAAGCCATGGAGCATCCCCGACGCCATCGCGGGGAGCGCCATGCTGCAGACCTTCTCGGCCTCCAATGCCTCTGTCTCTGGTCCCTTCCCGGCTGTTCTTGCCAACCTGACAGCGCTGCAGACGCTGCGGCTGTCGTACAATAATCTCACCGGGGTCCTGCCGGCGGGGTTAGAGGCGTTGCTCGCGTTGGAGACACTGCAGCTCAACAACCAGAAGTCGGGTGGCAAGCTGTCAGGGCCAATTGACGTTGTGGCCAAGTTGCCGAGCTTGAAGACACTGTGGCTTCAGTCCAACTCATTCACCGGCCCGATCCCGGAGTTTGACTCCAACACTCAGCTGGAGACTTTCAATGTCAGGGACAACAGTCTCACCGGACCAGTGCCACCCTCTCTTATAGGGATCGCAAGCCTTCAGGATGTGACGCTGTCCAATAATTTTCTTCAAGGGCCAAAACCAAACTTCACAGCCAAGACTAAGGATATTGATTCTGGGAACGGGTTCTGTCACAAAGACCCGGGGCCATGTGATCCGCTGGTGACCACTCTGCTTGAGGTGGCTTTAGGGTTTGGATACCCATTGCAGCTTGCGAAATGGGCAGGAAATAATCCGTGTGATTCATGGCCTGGTCTTTCCTGCATCAAAATGGATGTAACTCAAATCAAATTACCTCGCCAGAACTTATCAGGGATTATTTCACCGGCTTTTGCAAACCTGACTAAGCTTCAACGGTTGGATCTGTCTAACAATCAACTCACGGGTGTGGTACCAGATGCTTTGACGACACTGGAAATCCTCAGTTATCTTGATGTCTCAAATAATCGCCTTACTGGACAAGTACCTGAATTTAAGCAGCCTATAAAGCTGATGACTGCAGGCAACCGGTTTGGGGAATCAGGTGGTGATAGTGGAGGGGGTGGCTCCAATGATGGGTCATCATCTTCAAATCCTTCAGGTTCGCATAATAAGTCAAATGTGGGAATGATCATTGGAATTCTTCTAGCTGTCATTCTTCTTGCCATTTGCGTTGGGATTTTCCTACATCATCTAAGGAAAAAGAACGTGGACAAGTTCAGTCCTGTCTCAACAAAGAGCCCTTCTGGTGAATCTGAGATGATGAAGATTCAGGTAGTTGGGACAAATGGCCATAGCAACAAAGGTGGTTCCGTAGGCCCAACTGAGCTTTACAGTCATTCAAATGCTGACAGCACAAACATTGCTGACCTCTTCGAGTCCCATGGGATGCAATTACCGATGAGTGTGCTACTAAAGGCGACAAACAACTTTGATGAGGACTACATATTAGGTAGAGGGGGCTTTGGGGTGGTTTTTAAGGGGACTCTCAATGGAAAGCTGGTTGCTGTGAAGAGGTGCGACAGTGGCACTATGGGAACTAAAGGGCTGCAAGAATTCATGGCTGAGATTGACGTTCTTAGGAAGGTGAGACATCGACACTTGGTTGCATTGCTTGGGTACTGCACCCATGGCAATGAGAGGCTCTTGGTCTATGAATATATGTCAGGAGGAACACTACGTGAGCACTTGTGTGATCTTCAGCAGAGTGGTTATACTCCTCTTACATGGACACAAAGGATGACAATAGCTTTGGATGTTGCCCGGGGAATAGAATATTTGCATGGTTTGGCGCAGGAGACATTCATCCATAGGGATCTGAAGCCTTCCAACATATTGCTGGATCAAGATTTAAGAGCCAAGGTTTCAGACTTTGGATTGGTCAAGCTTGCGAAAGATACAGATAAGTCCATGATGACAAGAGTAGCAGGGACATTTGGATACCTTGCACCTGAATATGCCAGTACGTTCATTTCTCACTTCTATAAATATTTTGTTCTCAAGTACAATCAGCATTTGTCTTA
>CM041636.1:29014267-29335044 GCA_023333625.1 Bothriochloa decipiens | reverse complement strand
GTGTTTGGTTCGGTGCAATGCATGACACATGACCTTAGTTTGTCTTGTATCAGGGAGCCACACTCGAGCCAAGGTTGGGTGTATGTAGGATCATTTTATCTGGTTGCATAGATGTATTCAACCTGGATGGGAAGAGATGTTATTTGGTTGCCCGCGTGAGTACATGTTTCATGAGATGAAAGTGCAATTGAAGAGTTGAGGTTATAATTATTTTGTATACTACAATAACCTTTACTTTTATCTTTCTAAGCCTTTGTCTACTTTAAAAAAAATTAAAGTCACTTAATATGCACTCGTCGAAAAAAAGTCACTTAATATGCACTAATCACACACTAATGGGCTAATTGCATAGTTAGACTAAATCACACGTTCAGTGAACCTAGCTTTAGAGAAATGGCCAATTCCTGCGTCTCTGCTCAGTGTGTTTGAGTAGCACCTTTTCGTATCCTGTGAGCCAGATCCAGTACCATGTTTCAACATAACAACCGCTTCCTGCTTCCCAGAGGCTAGGCTTGAGCATATGCAGGAAGCCACACACACCCATACTTGTGTCCACAGATAGGTCTTCTATGCTGTCAGACATTAGACATTGGTTTTTGTAATTTGGAACAAGGTTGATTCTTGATGCATCCAGTCACTAATTGACTATCGTAGACTAGCTTACATCACTAATTCACCATAGTAGACTAGAGTACATCACTAATTCACCATCATAGACCTAGTACACAGTATGGCTTAAACCGAACATAGGTTATTGGCAGGATCGGACGACCCACCAAATGCTGAAAAGCCAGTTTTCCACAACGGCCGAGCTGTTTCATTACTGGTAGTAACAAAATTAAACAAGGTTAGTCAATCACCCAGATTTATTCCCATGACCATTACTTGCCATCGAGCCCAAGCACAAAGGGCTTTGCCAGAGAAGTAACCAAAAGCACAAATGACGGCGACTATGCCACTCCCAGTAAACTACATGTTTAACACTGACATAAGAAGCTAGCACTCAAAACTGACCAGACTTATTACAAGCCATATCAAACATAGAATTTCTGCAGAACTCTTTTCCCTTCAAAGCAAATAGAATTCCTTGTTTTCCAGATAGCTCAGCAAACAGCAGCCAAACCAACCATATGAACCTTTTTCCTTCTTGGGAGGGCCCAGTTGAACCACATCCAAATACTGGACGAAGGTCTACCAGATATCCCAAAACTAAAGGCCAGGGTACTCCGAACATATTTGATAACAGGGCACACAAAGAAAAGATGCTCAAGAGATTCTTTCCCCAGTGCAAAAGGCACAAGAATCGTCACTTTTTGATTTCTTTTTAATCTTGTTATCATTTGTCAGAATTGCATTTTGCTACACTAGCCACATAAAGATTTTTATTTTAAAGGCAGCTTGGTTTCCAAAACTGCTTATTGTTTGGACCATAAGAGTTACTGTATAAGTGTTTGTAGACAGATTTGACAGAAAACTTCCCTGGGTTTCTCCGTTCCAGCTAGCTACATCTTTTGAGTCATTTACTTTGTATCTGAAAATACTGTCGTGTAAGTGCCTAAGCTTGTCTTGCAGGCCTTCATCTAACCACCTTCGAAACTCCCAAGTTCCAGTTTTTACCACATACCTAATTCATTGAGCAAGTTTGAGTAGTAAATATGTCATATATGCCAGGAACATTTCCACACCAAATAGCCCTCCAGAAACTCAACTAATGGGGTTAAGACACGCAGGTTGAGAAAACCCCTAAACCCATGCCCCACCCATACACAGTGGCACCCAAACACATACAGCCATTTCCAACTTTCATAGACCTACCCATCAAGTGGACATGTTTTGCTTTAAGAAGATCATTCCATACAGGGGAATTATTAGTCTTGTAGGTAATTTGCTGCAAGCATTTCCCTGTCACATACCTTTTCCTTACAGTATCCTGCCAAAGACCTTCATCTTTTCAAGTTTCCACCACCATTTGCATTGCTGCCTAATGTTCATCTTTCTTAAGTCCTTGACCCCCAAGCCCCCTTTTTCTTTGGGTTTAGTTATGGTTTCCCACCTAACCAAGTATTATTTTCCTCTCAAACCCCTTCTTTGCCACAAAAATTTCTTCCTGGTTTTATCAAGCTAGTCAGTATTAATTATGGCAAACAGGTACATAGACATAGCATATGTGGGCATGTTACTTAAAGATGAGTCCAAAAGGGTGGTTCTCCCACCAATGGACATTGAGCTGCCTTGCCAGCCATCTAACCGTTTGAGCAATTTCTCATCAAGCAGAAGTCAATGGGCTACGTGTAGTCTGGATCTAGACACAAGGACCCCTAGATACTTTACATGCCATTTCCCAACAGCGCAACTTAAGGTGTCGGCGTACTCCAAAGACCTATCAACATTTTGGCTGATCATAATAGCTTCACTTTTAGCAAAATTAATCTTAAGTGCAGACATGGTGGACTCATACAAATATAGAAGGAACTTTAGATTAGTTGCTTGTTCTTTACCATCCTGAATGCACAAGATTGTGTCGTCTGCGTATGGCAGAATCACAATACCCCCCTGACATACTCCTGATATGGATTGGCTGCGGTAGCAGGAAGAACCCTTTCATCCGTAGACTACTCAGTTTCTTCTTGCTTGATTATTACAACCGACACCGGGTTCTCTCTTTTATAGAGATGACTGACTTGACTCCTAAGTGAATATCCTAACCGAAACAGTTTGGTGAAAGGGGGTAACCTTGTCTCACCGCTTTCCCAGTAGTAAAGTAAGAACCAAGCGGCATCAGAGTTCCTGAGGTCATGACTGTTGTTGCAATCCAGTCACACCAATATTTATGGAAACCACTTTGCCTGAGACAAGACAGGAGGAAATCCTAGTTATTCTTATCCTTGGCCTTTTCGAAATCGAGTTTCAGAACAAGGCTCTCTTTGTTTTTTATTCTAGTATCATGGAGGACCATCACTCCATCCATAATATTTCTTTCTTTAATTTCTTTCTTTAATGAACCCAGCTTGGCATTTATTAATATTCATAACTTTCTCCAACCTAAGCATGAGAGTGTTAGTGAAGATCTTGTAAATAACGTTGAGCAGACATATAGGTCTGTACTGCTGGATTTATCAGCATTCTTGATTTTGGGAAGAAGGCTAATCACCCCATAGTTAAGCCTTTCATTGTTCTGATTATGATCATGAAACTCCTTGAACATAGCATGATGTCCTCTTTAATAAAATCCCAACAACGTTGGTAAAATTCAATAGGAATATGGTCTGGACTAGGGGCAGTAATTTTCTCCATAGAGGAGATAGTTTCTTTAATTTCCGTTTAATCAACTCTATATTCAACATCAGTGACCTTCCCCCAACTGTTAGGGTCCAGGACCTTGGGTTTGCTGGTGGATCCAAACAGACCTGTGAAATATTGTGTTGTATTGTCATGTTTTTGATTTGTTCCATTTTGTGGCATAGTATTGACAAACATGCCATTGATATGTATACAGCTACAGGAAAGGTCACTACAAAAGTAGATGTGTATGCATACGGTGTGATACTAATGGAGATGATTACGGGAAGGAAAGTACTTGATGACTCGTTACCTGAGGATGAAACACATCTTGTAACGATCTTCCGAAAAAATATGCTTGACAAAGAGAAGTTCAGGAAGTTTTTGGACCACACCCTGGAGCTCAATGCTGAATCTTGGAACAGCTTGCTGGAGGTGGCTGATCTTGCTCGCCATTGCACGGCACGGGAACCATACCAGCGGCCAGACATGTGTCACTGTGTGAACAGGCTTTCGAGCCTAGTGGATCAGTGGAAGCCAACGAATATTGTTGATGATGATGACGAGGGTGGGACAAGCAAGATGGGTCTTCACCAACAGCTAGAAAGATGGAGATGCGATGATTTCACTATATCAGATTCGGATTCATTCAGCACATACAACACATCAAGGAAGTACCATTGAGAATTAGTGACGCCTTTTTTGTCATATATAAATGAGGAACCATGATATGGCGCATCTGTGGATCACGAACATCTTTGAAGGTCAATGTGCCAGCCATGTTGTAGTTAGCCCATTGAAAACAAGGTTACATGATAATCAGCATCTTCCTTCATTAATGGCTGCTAACCAGGCTCAAACTTGAGGGAACTCGTGATAGTTGAAACTTGTGCTATATCTAGCTTATCCAGTCTATATCACTTGGTCACTGGTGACATTGAGAAACAGTTGTTCTTGAATGGACATGAGGGAAAAGAGATGAAAGAAACCATAGCTTCCGAAGTGCAATTCTGGTGGTTAGTTTTTTTAGGCCGTAGAGGGTTGCTTTTTGTGTACAACAAACCTTAGTTCATTATTATTTATCTAGTATTTGTATCTGCTCTGTACGACCAACCGTGAGGGTTGCTTTCTTCGAATACATGAACATGTGAAATGATGATGCTACCTGACATTCATATTTTTGTGTTAGCTTTTTGGAAGTAAATTGAGAGGTTGCCAATCCGTACTACATTCCTATAAACTAATCTGTAGAATTTTATACCATTAAACAAGTCATATTTTATAGAATCTAGTTGCAATTCTTAAAACATTGACATGAGCACATGTAAAATTTTAGGAATCGGCACCATAGAAAATGTATTTCACTGACCTATGTACAAACAAGACACATTTACGTGAGAAACTGGAAACTGTAGAGGCAAGAACAGGTTTGGTCGGCTCTTTTAGCTTGAAATTATCATTCAATAGTGTTTTCTCATACTAAATCAGAACAATACTTTTCAGCCTGTCTTTTCTCTGATTATTTTTGTATATGCTGCTGCACACTCATCATTGTTTTTTTTTTCAGAGTGTACGTGCTGCACACAAACCAACTTGGGCTGGGTATGTTTCTAAAAAAGGGAAAAAAAACACTCTGCCTCTCGCATTGGTTACTTCTCGTAGATAAAAAAAAAAGCTAGTAAGAGCATCTCCAAAAAGATTATCTAAACAATTTATCTAAATTTAGTCATTTAGCTATTTTGTATAATGAATCTTAGTTGAAAAAACTAGACTATACTCCAGTAGATTATCAAAATTAAGACTTTCTATATTCAAAGTCCTACCACGTCACCTAATCTCCCCAGATCTCCCGTCTGTTTTTTGAAAAAAAATTGCATGCGTC
This sequence comes from Bothriochloa decipiens, assembly GCA_023333625.1. Lineage (NCBI taxonomy): Eukaryota > Viridiplantae > Streptophyta > Magnoliopsida > Poales > Poaceae > Bothriochloa > Bothriochloa decipiens. The sequence goes on along the minus strand of CM041636.1, from coordinate 29,329,883 downwards.
CACGCGCATTGACCAGCCCGTGCGCCCCGTCGCTCAATGGCTAACGCGTGGCCGGGAAACTAATAAACGCATACGAAGCGGCACTCTCGTCCGCGGCTAGTAGTATGAAGCGCTCGGCTGCATGCGCTCCCTCTGGTCCGCGGCTCGGAGTCCTAGTTGGCTCGTTCAGTGGCTCGTCATCCAAGGCCAACGTGTGGAGCGGCCGCTGCGCCGGCGTCATCATCCATCAGCTGCTACCTCTTCTGCCTCTTGGTGAGTCGTCAAGCCTGGGAGACGACATGGCGGGCCTTCCTCCGCCGTCAGTCATCCATGTCTCCGACGACACCAAGGACCTCATCCAAACGATGCTCGAGCCCAACCCAAGGAAGCGCCGCACTACCCTCCAGGCGCTCAGTACGTGTGTAGCCTGCTGCTGCTGAGCTTGGACATCATGGTCGTGTACTCGTGTGTGTGCGTCTCCTCCAATGGTGGGACTTGGGAGACAGTCAGGTGTAAGCAAGGCACATTTGGTGCTCGACGAAATGCCAAGCAGGAACATCTTGTCGTACACAGTGGATTTTCAGATCACAGGCTCAATTCAAAAGTTAAACAACCTTGCATCAATACGTCAGATAAAGGTGTAGGTGTAGCAAGCCAAATTCTTTCATTACATCAACCGAAAGTGTTACAAATATGATTGCTCTGAAATAAATATGTTTCTTCTCTACCTGAATTGCATTAAAAAATATAGGATCTTGTAGTTGCTTATTTCTCAAGTATTCACGTAGTGTTTGTGCATCATTGGTTTCTAAGTACTGTCTACGTTCACGGCCAATCTCATTATTGCAGTCTATCTTAGACATAGGCATCTTATCTTTCCCTCCATAAAACTTCTTCATAAATTCATACTCTTAGGCTGGCTTCATCCCTGATTCCCGTATCTACCCAATTAACTTTTTTTCTGCCTTTATAACCTTGTCTTTGGGACCTAAACTTGTGTGTCTTATTTGGACTAGCAAGATAATGCTTGTGCTCTTGTATGACCTTTTACACTGTCCATATCCCCTCTGATACTAAACTGAGCACGAGCTTTACAAGCTGTCTTTATGATGTCCTTCTGTCACTTATTATTTTCTCTAAGTCCCTCGTCACTACATACTATTTGTTTGTGACATAAAATACCATCTTTGCATTGCTTTATCTGGCTTTTTCTAGTGCTAAACCCAATTTTATCAGCATAGGTGTTATACATCAAGCCTCTTCCTCTGATTGAAAAGTCATTCCAACTTTAGCAGTCTTCAAATTTTTCGTAGCTTTAAAGCTCGCACCTCCTGCACGTATAAGTTGTTGTACTATAATAAAACAAAAGATTATATATTATATTCTTATTACCTCACGTACTTCATCCTCCATTAATCCAGACTTGTTGTTATTGCCATGAACACCGCTATCGCCATGGTCCCCTCTGTCCTGGTGTGCCTCTAAGCTGATGCCAAGCTGCTTATCGGTGCTTCTGCCATGCCCATGCTTCTGGTTGGGGTGCATCGTGCCGACGTTGTCCACGGCCTTGCCCTCGTAGGAAGCTGGAGAACGCACCCTTGCGGAGGAGTTTGTGCCGACGCCGTCCAATTTGTCGCAGGAAGCTGAACCTGCCATTGTAGAGGAGGTCGTGCAGAGGTTCATGGCGCCGCCCTCGCAAGAAGTTGGACGCGCCGCCCTAACTCGATCTGTTCACGATCTGTTGCGAGTAGCGAGGGTCGAAGACTCCGGTCCAATCTAGATTTGCACTCTGTTGTCGAGCCGAGAGCCGTACGCCAAGCCGCAGCTCCGCGAGCGATAAGTACGAAACGTGATAGATTCACGAGAGGTACGAAACCTTATTACTTTCCGGGCCATGTGTCACATGCTGACCAACGGGGCGCACGGCTGGTCATTGCGCGTGGGCGCATGGAACTGTTTTACCTTTTTCTGGAAATAATTGCATGCGCGCATTGACCAGCCCGTGCGCCCCGTCGCTCGATGGCTAACGCGTGCCGGGAAACTAATCAACGCGTACGAAGCGTCGCTCTCGTCCGCGGCTAGAAGTATGAAGCACTCGGCTGCATGCGCTCGCTCTGGTCTGCGGCTTGGAGTCCTAGTTGGCTCGTTCAGCGGCTCGTCATCCAAGGCCGATGAGTGGAGCGGCCTCTGCACCGGCGTCATCATCCGTCAGCTGCTACCTCTTCCGCCTCTTGGTGAGTCATCAAGCCTACGAGACGACATGGCGGGGCTTGTCTCCGACGGCGCCAGGGACCTCATCCAAACGACGCTCGAGCCCAACCCAAGGAAGTGCCCCACTGCCCTCCAGGCGCTCGGTACGTGTATAGCCTGCTGCTGCCGCTCGGTACGTGTATAGCCTGCTGCAGCTGAGCTTGGACATTATCTTCGTGTACTCATGTGTGTGCGTCTCCTCAAATGGTGGGACTTGGGAGACACAGTCAGGTGCAAGCAAGGCACATTTGGTGCTCGATGAAATGCCAAGCAGGAGCATCTTGTCATACACAGTGGCTTTTAGATCACAGGCTCAATTCAAGGCCTTGTTTAGATCCTTAAATTGGGGCTGAAATTCCTGTAGTGAAATTTCTATAGCATTTCTAGTAAAAATTATCTAAATTTTTACTAATTAGGTTTAAAATGCTCGTCTCGTAAAATACAACAAAATTGTGCAATTAGTTTTTGATTTTATCTATATTTAGTACTCCATGCATGTACCGGCATTTTGATGTGACGGAGAATAGGAATTCTGCATAGTGAATTTGGTGGCCAAATTGGTGGAACTAAACAAGGCCCAAAAGTTAAACAACCTTTCATCGGTACATCAGATAAAGGTGTAAGTGTAGCAAGCCAAATTTTTTCATTAGATCAACCGGAAATGTTCCAAATATGATTGTTCTAAAATAAATATATTTCTTCTCTACATGAATTGCATTAAAAAATGTAGGATGTTGTAGTTGCTTATTTCTCAAGTATTTAGGTAGTGTTTGTACATCATTGACTTCTAAGTACTGCCTACGTTCACGGCCAATCTCATTATTGCAGTCCATCTTAGACATAAATATCTTGTCTTCCCCTCCATAAAACTCCTTCATAAATTCTTACACTTGGGCTGGCTTCATCCCTGCTTCCCGGATCTACCCAATTAACTTTTTGTCTGCCTCTATAACCTTGTTGTTGGGACCTCAACTTGTGTCCCTTATTTGGACTAGCAAGATAATGATTGTGCTGTTGTATGACCTTTTGCACTGTCCAAATCCCCTCTGTGCTAATACTAAACTGAACACGAGCTTTATAAGTTGTCCTTATGATGTCCTTCTGTGACTTATCATTTTCTCTAAGTCCCTCGTTACTGCATACTATTTGTTCGTAACATAAAGTACCATCTTTTTGTTGCTTTGTCCGGCTCTTTCTAGTGCTAAACCCAATCTTACCAGCATAGGTGTTGTATATCTCATAAGCCTCTTCCTCTGAGTCATTCCAACTTCAGAAGTCTTCAAATTTTGGATAGCTTTAAAGCTCGCACCTCCTGCGCGTATAAGTTGTGAATTAAAGTTGTACTATAATAAAACAAAAGATTACATATTATATTTTTATTACCTCACGTACTTCATCCTCCATTGATGCAGACTTGTTGTCATTGCCATGAACACCGTCGTCGCCATGGCCCCCTCCGTCGTGGTGTGCCTCTAAGCGGATGTCGAGCTGCTTCTTGGTGCTGCTGCCATGCCCATGCTGCTAGTTGGGATGCATCGTGCCGACGTTGTTGACGGCCTTGCCCTTGTAGGAAGCTTGTAACACTCTGGTGTTAAGCATGCATAATCACTTGCATTCTTAAGCATAAGCATCTTTATGCATGGCATTAATGAAAAGATTGATTGTCATTTCATGTATCATGTTTGATTATTCAAATTATGCTTGCCTTTCACATGAATTGAATAAGTGGTATGAGTGTTTGGTGTTTGATGATCTCTAAGGTAACCTAGACATGATTAGGACACCAAATGAACCTAGGTTTCTGTTCATGGTTTTGGTTAATTAAGCTTTGTTGTCATGGTTGACCAAGGTGGACCATGAAAGTAGTTTTGTTTGACTGAATTAAAAGTGATAGCTAGAGTGCTTGCATGTGTGTGCACCCTAAATAAAGTTTGTAGAGAATTTCATATGGAACAAAAGTTGTAATTACCACTTTTCATGAAAATGCTTGGAAGGTGTTCAAAAATGTTGAAAAAGGGCAGAATTGGGGGCTGATTTTCCATTTTGGGAATTTTTAAAAGGTATTTTATTTGGATTTTTGTATTTCAAAATCTATGCAGAATCTGGTAAAACTTCTTTAAGATGAAATGTTCTACTCTTCAAAAGCTATATTTCATCTATTTGTAGTTTTTGCTGATTCGGCTTAGTTTAAGAGTTATTAAGCAGCAAAGTTTGTTTTAAATTAGTGAAAACTGTATTTCGGTGACGGTTGTTTCCTGGCCGTCAGGGAAATCCCCGACCAGGAACGCGCCGTGGCCGCCCGCGGCAGCATGCGTCGGCCGCGTGGCGCCCAGGCTCTGCCGAGGCCGGGCCGTTTCGGCCGCATGGGCGTCGTCCGAACCGCGCCCGCTCCTTCACTCTCCCGCGCCCTCACTCTCTCCCCCTCATCCCCGCTCATTTTCCCTCTCTGCTCGCCGCCGCGTCGCCCGAGCTCGCCTCGCCGCCGTCCAGAAATCCGCCGCTGTCAGCCGCGCATCCTCTCGATTGACCTCGCAATCGAACGCGCCCGAGTCCGCTCCACCTTCCTCCACCCTTGCCTCGGCCTGTTGCGTCAAGGTTCGCCCGAATCGCCTCATCTTCTCCCTGTCCGCCATGGCCGCACCTCGGCTTCACCGTGGTCCCGCCGCTCTAGCCATCCTCTCTCGCCATTAGGGTGCGCATCAGAAGCGTCGTGGTGGGTAGCTGCTAGGACGATAGTCAATGGCGTCGATTAGGGTTTCGTGGGGTCGGATTTCGTCGAGCCGCCGCTCCGCCGTGCTCGTGCTCCGACCGCCTCAAGCCGCTCCCTCCCATCTTTAGTACCCTTGATCGATGCGCGCTGTTCCCCTCTCTCTTTTCCGCCGGTTGGTGACGCTGGAGCGCCGCCAGGACGGCCGGCCGAGCGTCGCCGCCGACGAGGACCGTCGGTCTAGAATGAGGGAAAACCTAGGGTTCTTCGTGCATAACAGCCAGACTCAGAGATTTACCTGTTAGGGCTCGGTGGATTTCTTGAATCCTCAGGGTCCCCGGTGTAAAGTGCTTTTTCCTTTTTCTTTTCCAGAAATGATTTCAGATTTCAGTTTAAACTTTGAAAATTCATAACTTGCTCATTTTTCATCCAAATGAGTTGGTTCAACTTGCAGTATTTTTCTTATGAGATGATCTATGCATGAAAAATATGAAATGTGGAATTTGTGATACTTTTCTGTATAGCTTTATTTATCTCTATTAATTGCTTTTATCTTAGGAAATGCATAAGTAATTCTCTGTTGCTCAGAAAAATGTGAGACCAAGTTTGTTAGTCTTCTTGTGTCATGCTCTATCTGTGAAAAACGTTATGAGGTTATGTCATGTGGAAAGTTTGCTCTGTCTAGTTATGGTGCCTATTTTCATGTGATGATAAATAATTCATAATAAATAATATATAAGGAAATTGTGCATGAAACTTTTTAGAGAGTGTTTTTATATCAATCTAGAGCTAATTATATTCTGAGATCTGTTGTTTGATATACTTTTATGTACAAAGTATTTTATGCCCCTGGAATTGTGCTGCCTTGTCATTTTTGTGTAGGATAAAGTACTTACTGTTTTGACTTGAAATTTTTATGGTAGTCTTTATTTGGTATGATTAAGCTTCTGTAATTTTTACAGAATTTTCTGAGTAGTCTAAAGTCATGTTGTAGTTTTACCCTGATTTCTTTTAATTATAAATAATGCTTTAGAGTTATCATTTCATGTGTGTAAAAATGCTTTTTATGCTATTTGTGATATGTGTGATCTACTATTGGTTTTGGTTCAGTAGAGTATAGTGTGCGAAATAATGGTTGTTTATAATTCCTTATAGTGTGCGAGTATTTTGTAATGCGAGGCCTATTTGGAGAGTTGTCGGTAGAAGAGAATGCAGATGACATGTGCTTATCATACATGTTTTCAAATATCATATCATTCATCTTAGCTGAGCATTCATTCACCATCACCATCAGCATTGTATTTATATGTATGCACGGTATTCATACGCACTATGCATCATACAGGAATGTCAGAGCTCGAAACGGTAGTTCCCGGAGCACAAGGAGAGGAAGGCCAGCAGGAAGCTTTGGTTCGGGAAGCAGCAGCAGAAGAGGATCCCGAAGTTGATCTTCCGGAGTGTCCTGACCACCAGCCAAGCTCTTTCCTGAAAGGCAAGCCCCGGAGCATTCTCCCTGTGGTTTGCAAAATATCTAACTTGAGTCCTTTACTTGTTTGTTGCATTAAGTTATAGGCGTTGTTTTATACCGTTGCTGCATTACTTATATTCCTTGCCACTGTTTATACTTCAACCCTGTTAGGTTCAGGTACGATTATTTGCTTAGCCCTGCTTAACTAGATCGGTAGAAGTCGGGTGATTTCCTGTCATTCGCGAGTTATAGGTGGTAACTCGGAATGGTTGAATACATTGTTATCTTGGATAACCATGTGGAGATAATAAATCGAGACCGGGCGGGATTGGTGTTGAGATCGAACTGGAGGTTTGGTGTGGTTATCCCGTCTGTGTTGAACTAGGACCCCGTCCGTTGTACGTCCTCAAGTCATATTGAATTTATGCCTCACATTTAGCTGGAAGGATAAGTCGTTCCGACCGCGAAGCCTAATTTTGATTTGGGCCGGGAGTCGACCTGCTGTACGCATCGCATTGGTGAAGATGGGGGACCATGGGTTACACGGTTGTAAGGCCTAGATATAGCATGGTGCACCCTGCTGGCAGCCGGACGGTGCCCGGATGCGATGGTACCTGTTGATCTCGTGCTTTTCCCGAATTGGATGTCGGTGACCTGTAGCTCACCGTGGCTGGTGAGTGTGGTTTGTGTGAGGAATACCCGCCAGCTGGTTAGTAATCGATTATAATCGCCATTGTTCCTGGACAGTGAACACTTGACTTGAGCAGCGGCATCGTAGTAAGAACTTGAACAAGAGATGAGATGGTTGAGCTCTCGAACTGGAAAGATACTCAACCGGAATTGGTTACTTTCTGTTGAATAATTATTACCATGCTTGTTTAGTACAGGTGCTAATGTAGCATGATAAGGTTAATCAGATTAAAATACATTGCTAGGAAGTTCTTATTAATTATTCCGTAATGCAAGCTTTTCCGTAATTAAATGAGTCAGCTATCCTACTTATACAGCCTTGCATACTCCTTGGAGTCACTTTATTTTAGTTTATGACGGGTAAGTCTAGCTGAGTACATTCTCGTACTCAGGGTTTTATTTCCCATGTTTTTGCAGATGGTGAGATGTTTTATGGCTATTGTCAGAACTGCTTCTATCCCGCTTTGGGAGATGATTAGACCTTGGGCATGGTCACTCTTCTCTACTTGATGCTTTTGCTGGATGTTGATCAAGGGACTGGCACTGTATTTGAACTAAGTGCGTGTGTGGATTTGAACTAAATTGCTTCCGCTTTATTTTGAATTTGAACTTGGTTTGTAATAACTTTATTTACTCCGATGTTTTAAACTATGTGCGAACTATGTACTTGTGAATGGGAACGCTAAACTATTACGATCTTGGTCGTGCCGGAAAAGTTTGAAATCCTTCGAGATTTCGGTATGACTACCGGGTTTATTAGGTCTCAATCATATAGTTTGCCGTCCTAATGGTGAATTATGTGCTTGTGCTCTAATAAATTGGTCGGTTCTGTCATACTTGAATGGTAATGTATGGATCAAATTGCCTCTATGCCCTGGTAAGTGTGAGTTGTGAGAGCATGATTGGATGCAATGCCAGTCTAGGGGAGTGCTTATTGATGCCGGATTATTCACATGTTGCACACATGTTTATATGAAGGTTTCCTATGTTGGGACCGTCTTCTGGCGGTGTCGTCTTCTGCGCGACTTGTTGGGGTAGTAAGTAATGGGTGTTTTCACCTTGTTCGGAAGGTGCGTGAATTTTACGTCGAATTGCATTCATATGGGATATGGGCTGAAATAAATTTTCTGCAGGTACACTAACCACGAACGGTAGAACGAAGTAGTTATGTATAATGAGAGAACGATGTGTGCCACCGCATAGAGCGTTAGATTATTAGTTCGTGAGGACATATGTACGTGCATACATCATGGTTAAAATTGCTCATTCATACATTCATGGTTCCTTCCCTTATAATTAAATTGTCTTATTTCTTTAAAATTATAACTTATGGGATATACAACTTTTGAACAGATAGCGAGAACCAAGCAGACTGCTCGCAAGTCCACTGGAGGGAGAGCACCCCGTGGTCCTTTGGCTGTCCGTGAGTCAGCACCAAGGGAGGTGGACACTTTTCTTGAGGAGCACGCCATGCCTAGCCTTCTTTGGAGGATTCTCTCCAACGCTGGGTACATGGTGGGCATGGAGCCTCACTACTATTGGGACAAGGATGATTTGGTGAACTATGGAGAGGCTCGTGTGGAGGTAGTAGTCCCACCTTTGGACGGTGACCCCCACTGGGTTGGGTGGCGCTGTTTTGGTGCGGGCAGGACTGCCAAGACAGGTGCCACGTTTGCAGCTTTTGACGTGGTGGAGCACCTAATGGAGGAGATACCTCACCAGCTTGCCGAGGTTTTTCCTGGAGTGTTCCCCATTGCTCACCGCTTCTCTAGGTGGCCACATGCTGAGGGAAACCCACTGGAGGCCGGTCCTGAGGAGGCACAGGGTAGCAGCACGCCTGCCATGAGTGCTATGTTTGCCGTGATGAGGGCCTATGTCAACATGGAGACTAAGGCACTTCGTCTAAATGAGGAGTTCAAGGAGGCTCGAGCTGATGCACGCAAGGAGAAGCGTGAGTTGACACGTGAGCTTCAGCGCTCCCGAGAGGAGGTCGCCCGTGTGTCTCAGCATCGAGACAAGGTTGTGCTGGAGAGCTAGAAGATGGCTCAGGCTAGGGATGAGGCCTGGTCCGAGTTTCGTCGTCTTAGCATCCGCCAGCAGCAGGTGCTAGAGGACGTGGAGGAGGTTCGTGCTTACAATGCTAGTCTTCACGAGGAGGTGCACAGGAAGCAGGAGGAGATCCGTCAGCTGAGAGCAGCCTTAGTAGCAGCTACGAGGGCTATGAACAGTGCTTCTAGTGAGAGTAGCAACAATGGAGAGTAGCCTTGCTGAGGATCGTTAGTCTCTAGTTGTTCTTTTGCGTTCCTGTCAGGTGGTCATGTAACCCTTTTGCTCGCTATCGAGACTTTGATGTAATGTTGGAACATGGTGTTTGAGGTGGTGATATCCGTACAACTTTTAAAAGTCCAGTGTATGTATGCTGGCAAAATTATGGATGTTGTAAGACGCTTTGCGATGGTTCGCAGTAATATTATTAGTGATGTTGTGATGTGAAAAATTAGAATTATTGTGCCTCTATTTATTGTGCGAATTTATTTCCCTCGATAAATTCAGTTTGGCATGATTTTTACATTCACCTCTCATTATAACAACATTCACCTGATACATACTTATTGCTGAAATATGCAGATGCCGGTTACCCGTAGTGGTTCGGGTGCTAATGGCAATGGTGGATCTGAAGAGGGTGCTGATAACACTGCACGTGGTGTGCCACCCCCACCTCTGACCAATGCGGAGCAGCTGTTCGCTCAGTTCTTGGGCAGCCAGCGCAATGTAGAGCAGCTTCTTCGCGAGAACTTGGCCCGCGATGTTCGTCAGGGTCCTCAACAAAATCAATACAGCAGCTTCAAGGAGTTTCAGGACACTAAACCTCCTGTGTTTAAGGATGCTCCTGAGCCACTTGAGGCCGATGAATGGCTCAATACCATGGAAGATAAATTTCGTCTTCTAAGGTTGACAGAAGAGCTAAAAGCGGAGTATGCAGCCCATCAGCTTGAGGGACAAGCAGGGACGTGGTGGAAGCAACATCGCACCACCTTTCCGCAGGGTGTTCCTATTACTTGGGACCGCTTTGCACATGCTTTCCAGGGGAATTTCATTCCTCCCAGTCTAAGGGCTATGAAGAAGACTGAGTTTCTGTCGCTCACTATGGGAACTCGCAATGTGAAGGAGTATCTGCACGCCTTCAATACTTTGAGTCGCTATGCTCCTGAGTTTGTCAACACTGATGAGAACAAGATAGCTAGCTTCAAGAGAGGCTTGAGTTCCAAGTTGATGAAGACCATGAGCACTTCTGCTTGTGTTACTTTCAATGATTTCTTGAATGATTGTATTATGCAAGAAAACAGTAACAATGTTCATGCTGCCATCAAGAATCGTAAGAGAGCTCATGATGGAGGTGGTTCTTCTCAGTCAAGAGCCCCAACTGCTTTCCGTAAGCCGTTTCGTCCACCGATGTCTGGTGCGAGGTTCAGGCCCCCGCAGCAGAAAAGGCATAATAATTACCCAGCTCAGAATCCGCAGAAGCATCACAGAGCATTCAAAGTTCCTGCTCCACATGGGAAACCAGTACAGAGCAGCTTGACCGGTGCTAACAAGACACCTGTCAATGGACCTTGCTTCAACTGCAACCAGCCAGGGCACCTTGCTCGCTATTGCCCTTTTCCCAAGAAGTAGCAGGGCCCATATCAAGCTCGTGTGCACAACACCTCGATTGAGGAAATTCTTGCTGGTGAACCAGTGACTGCGGGTATATTTTCTGTGAATCAAATCCCTGCCGCTGTTTTGTTTGATTCTGGATCATCGCATTCTTTCATGAGTCAAGCATTTGCACAGAAGCATGATCAAAAGATACTTGAATTGAGCATTGAATTCAAGGTTAGTTCAGCTGGGGCTGATATAACTACTAAGCAGATAGTTCAGGGTGCAACCCTAGACCTAGACAAGTGGAGGTTTTGGTTGAACTTGATAGTTCTACCTGGCTTAGGAGTGGATGTCATCGTGGGAATGAATTGTATGAAATTCTGGGGTGCGGTGATCGATACAGGTAATAGGATGCTATCTATCAGAAATCCTCTTGGGGAGGGTACTTTTCAAGTGCCATTACCCCAAAAGTTTAAGCTAGAGAGTGTGTCCTATTCTACTCGTGTGACCCCTCTTCCCGAAATTCCTATCGTGTGTGAATTTTTGGATGTTTTTCCTGAAGAGCTTCCGGGTCTTCCACCCGATAGAGATGTTGAGTTTCGCATTGAGTTGTTACCTGGCACTGCCCCAATTTCTAGGAGACCCTATCGGATGCCGCCAAATGAATTGGCAGAGCTCAAAAATCAGTTGAAAGAATTGTTGGACAAGGGCCTTATTCGCCCTAGTGTGTCGGAATGGGGTTGTCCTGCTATCTTTGTGAAGAAAAAGGACAAATCTCTACGGATGTGCGTGGATTATCGTCCACTAAATGCTGTCACCGTTAAGAACAAGTATCCGTTACCCCGAATTGACATTCTGTTTGACCAGTTGTCCAAGGCGAGAGTGTTTTCCAAGATTGATCTTAGGTCTGGTTACCATCAAATCAAGATTAGACCAGAAGATGTGCCTAAGACCGCTTTTTCTACCAGATATGGATTGTATGAGTATCTTGTTATGTCCTTTGGCTTAACAAATGCTCCTGCATACTTCATGTATCTGATGAATTCGGTCTTCATGCCGGAGTTAGACAAGTTTGTGGTGGTGTTTATTGATGACATCTTGGTGTACTCAGAAAACGAAGACGATCATGCCGAGCATCTGAGGATTGTTTAGAAAGGCTTAGGGAACATAAGCTGTATGCTAAGTTTAGCAAGTGTGAGTTTTGGCTCAAGAAAGTTCAATTCCTTGGCCATGTCCTATCTGATGAGGGAATCTCAGTAGATCCGAGCAAAGTACAAGAGGTTATGAACTGGGAAGCACCAACTTCTGTGCACGAAGTTTAGAGTTTTCTTGGTCTAGCCGGGTATTATCGTCGTTTCATTCCGGATTTCTCGAAGATTGCCAAACCTATGACAAATCTGTTGCAGAAAGAGAAGAAGTTTGTCTGGACAGAGGAGTGTGAAACAGCTTTTCGTACCTTGCGGGAATTGTTGACCACTGCTCCTGTTCTTGCGCAACCAGATTTGGGGAAACCTTTTGATGTATATTGCGATGCATCAAAAACAGGCTTAGGATGTGTGCTTATGCAGGAAGGAAGAGTCATAGCTTATGCCTCACGTCAGTTGAAGAAGCATGAAGTGAATTATCCAACCCATGATTTGGAGCTAGCAGTTGTTGTGCATGCTCTAAAAATCTGGAGGCATTACTTGTTGGGTAACTTCTGTAAAGTCTATACTGACAAAGTCTGAAGTATATCTTCACTCAACTCAAGTTGAACATGAGACAACATCGATGGATGGAGTTTATTAAGGACTTCAATATGGAGATCTTGTATCATCCAGGCAAGGCAAACGTAGTCGCAGATGCGTTGAGTCGAAAATCACATTGCCATGCTATTCAACCTTTGTTAGCAGATGGTTTTAGCCTCATGCATCCTGTTGTGCTGCGTAACATCCAAATTAGTTGCTCGCTTGAAAGCAAGATTATCGAAGGTCAGAAAACTGACAAGGGTATAGGTCATATCAAGGAGAAGATGTTGAAACAGCCGCTCAAGCATTTCCAAGTGGATGAGAAGGGAATCTTATGGTTTGATGATCGTTTGGTCGTACCAAAAGATAGAGAACTCAGAAATCAAATCATGGATGAAGCTCACTTATCAAAGTTATCTATTCATCCTGGCAGTAGTAAAATGTTTCATGATCTGAAGGTTCGCTATTGGTGAACCACAATGAGAAAGGAGATTGCAGCTTATGTCGCACGGTGTGATATCTGTTGTCGCATAAAGGCTGTTCATTTGAAGCCAGCCAGAATGCTTCAACCGTTGCCGATTCCGAAATGGAAATGGGAAGACATCAGTATGGATTTCATTACCGGACTTCCCACCACTCAGAAAGGGCATGACTCTATTTGGGTAATCGTGGATCGACTTACCAAGAGTGCGCACTTTATTCCAGTTCGTACAGACTATCGACCGCCTCAATATGCTGATATTTATCTCAGGGAGATTATCCGTTTGCATGGAATTCCCAAGACAATTGTATCTGATCGAGGATCTCAGTTCACTGCTCATTTCTAGAAACACTTGCAGAAGGATTTGGGGACAAAGCTGAATCATAGTACAGCTTATCATCCTCAAACTTCAGGCTAAACAGAAAGAGTGAATCAAGTTCTTGAGGATCTTCTGAGAGCTTGTGTTTTATCATCCAAGTGTTCATGGGAGAAATGGTTACCTTTGGCAGAATTCTCTTATAACAATAGCTACCAAGAGAGTATACAGATGGCTCCTTTTGAGGCACTGTATGGCCGAAAGTGTAGAACGCCTGTGAATTGGGTAGGACCTAGAGAAAGAAGATATTATGGTATTGACTTTGTTAAAGAAGCTGAAGAGCAGGTTCGAACAATTCAACAGCACATAGCAGCTGCACAATCTCGACAGAAAAGTTATGCCGACAAGAGAAGAAGACCTCTAACTTTTAATGTTGGTGATTATGTGTATCTGAAGGTCTCTCCTATGAAGAAAGTGCAACGTTTTAGTATTAAGAGAAAACTAGCACCTCGTTATGTCGGTCCATATCAGATAGTGGAAAGAAAAGGATTGTGGGCCTATAAGCTCAAACTGCCTGAAGAGATGAGTGCAGTGTTTCCTGTTTTCCATGTATCCCAACTCAAGAAATGTCTACGTGTTCCAACCGAGGAAGCCGTTAAAGTTAAAGACATTAAGCTGAGTTCAGATTTAACTTGTGAAGAGAAGCCTATGAGACTCCTGGATGTCAAAGACTGAGTGACCAGGAATCGTGTGGTCAGGCAATACAAGGTTTCTTGGAGCAATCATGATGATGGCGATGCCACTTGGGAAACCGAGGACTATTTAAAAGAAGTATATCCCGATTTTCATAAAGAATGGTTAGTCTACTCAAATCTCGGGACGAGATTTCTTTAAGGGGGGAAGGGCTGTAACACTCTGGTGTTAAGCATGCATAATCACTTGCATTCTTAAGCATAAGCATCTTTATGCATGGCATTAATGAAAAGATTGATTGTCATTTCATGTATCATGTTTGATTATTCAAATTATGCTTGCCTTTCACATGAATTGAATAAGTGGTATGAGTGTTTGGTGTTTGATGATCTCTAAGGTAACCTAGACATGATTAGGACACCAAATGAACCTAGGTTTCTGTTCATGGTTTTGGTTAATTAAGCTTTGTTGTCATGGTTGACCAAGGTGGACCATGAAAGTAGTTTTGTTTGACTGAATTGAAAGTGATAGCTAGAGTACTTGCATGTGTGTGCACCCTAAATAAAGTTTGTAGAGAATTTCATATGGAACAAAAGTTGTAATTACCACTTTTCATGAAAATGCCTGGAAGGTGTTCAAAAATGTTGAAAAAGGGCAGAATTGGGGGCTGATTTTCCATTTTGGGAATTTTTAAAAGGTATTTCATTTGGATTTTTTTATTTCAAAATCTAGGCAGAATCTGGTAAAACTTCTTTAAGATGAAATGTTCTACTCTTCAAAAGCTACATTTCATCTATTTGGAGTTTTTGCTGATTCGGCTTAGTTTAAGAGTTATTAAGCAGCAATTTTTGTTTTAAATTAGTGAAAACTGTATTTCGGTGACGGTTGTTTCCTGGCCGTCAGGGAAATCCCCGACCAGGAACGCGCCATGGCCGCCCGCGGCAGCATGCGTCGGCCGCGTGGCGCCCAGGCTCTGCCGAGCTCTTTCCTGAAAGGCAAGCCCCGGAGCATTCTCCCTGTGGTTTGCAAAATATTTAACTTGAGTTCTTTACTTGTTTGTTGCATTAAGTTATAGGCGTTATTTTATACCGTTGCTGCATTACTTATATTCCTTGCCACTGTTTATACTTCAACCCTGTTAGGTTCAGGTACGATTATTTGCTTAGCCCTGCTTAACTAGATCGGTAGAAGTCGGGTGATTTCCTGTCATCCGCGAGTTATAGGTGGTAACTCGGAATGGTTGAATACATTGTTATCTTGGATAACCATGTGGAGATAATAAATCGAGACCGGGCGGGATTGGTGTTGAGACCGAACTGGAGGTTTGGTGTGGTTATCCCGTCTGTGTCAAACTAGGACCCCGTCCGTTGTACGTCCTCAAGTCATATTAAATTTATGCCTCACATTTAGCTGGAAGGATAAGCCGTTCCAACCGCGAAGCCTAATTTTGATTTGGGCCGGGAGTCGACCTGCTGTACGCATCGCATTGGTGAAGATGGGGGACCACGGGTTACGCGGTTGTAAGGCCTGGATATAGCATGGTGCGCCCTGCTGGCAGCCGGACGTTGCCCGGATGCGATGGTACCTGTTGATCTCGTGCTTTTCCCGAATTGGATGTCGGTGACCTGTAGCTCACCGTGGCTGGTGAGTGTGGTTTGTGTGAGGAATACCCGCCAGCTGGTTAGTAATCGATTATAATCGCCATCGTTCTTGGACAGTGAACACTTGACTTGAGCAGCGGCATCGTAGTAAGAACTTGAACAAGAGATGAGATGGTTGAGCTCTCGAACTGGAAAGATACTCAACCGAAATTGGTTACTTTCTGTTGAATAATTATTACCATGCTTGTTTAGTAAAGGTGCTAATGTAGCATGATAAGGTTAATCAGATTAAAATACATTGCTTGGAGGTTCTTATTAATTATTTCGTAATGCAAGCTTTTTCGCAATTAAATGAGTCAGCTATCCTACTTATACAGCCTTGCATACTCCTTGGAGTCACTTTATTTTAGTTTATGACGGGTAAGTCTAGCTGAGTATATTCTTGTACTCAGGGTTTTATTTTCCATGTTTTTGCAGATGGTGAGATGTTTTATGGCTATTGTCAGAACTGCTTCTATCCCGCTTTGGGAGATGATTAGACCTTGGGCATGGTCACTCTTCTCTACTTGATGCTTTTGCTGGATGTTGATCAAGGGACTGGCACTGTATTTGAACTAAGTGCGTGTGTGGATTTGAACTAAATTGCTTCCGCTTTATTTTGAATTTGAACTTGATTTGTAATAACTTTATTTACTCCGATGTTTTAAACTATGTGCGAACTATGTACTTGTGAATGGAAACGCTAAACTATTACGATCTTGGTCGTGCCGGAAAAGTTTAAAATCCTTCAAGATTTTGGTATGACTACCGGGTTTATTAGGTCTTTCCTAATAGTGAATTATGTGCTTGTGCTCTAATAAATTGGTCGGTTCTGTCACAAAGCTGGAGAACGCACCCTTGCGGAGGAGTTTGTGCCGACGACGTCCAATTCATTGCAGGAAGCTGAACGTGCCATTGAAGTGGAGGTCGTGCTGAGGTTCATGGCGCCGCCATCGCAAGAAGTTGGACGCGCCGCCCTAACTCGATCTGTTCATGATCTGTTGCGAGTAGCGAGGGTCGAAGACTCTAGTCCAATCTAGGTTCGCACTCTGTTGTCGAGCCGAGAGCCGCACGCCGAGCCGCAGCTCCGTGAGCGATAAATACGAAACGTGATTGATTCGCGAGAGATACGAAACCTTATTACTTTCCCGGCCACGCGTCACACGCTGACCGACGGGGCGCACGGGCTGGTCAATGCGCGTGGGCGCATGCAATTTTTTTCCTTTTTTCGATGGTAGCGACTACTTCCTGTCTGGTTCGTACGCTGCAAGAACTCTGCATATGACCTTCATCTATTTGAAGCCCGATCTGCTAACTAGCCAAAGCACTCGATCAATCGTGGCCACATCCAGCTGGCCGCACCGCACGACGACAAGGGGCAACGCGCACGCAGCAGCCTACACCAGGCCTATGATTGCACCCATCTACGGGGTATGTTTCCCCATCTGTACAGATAATTTGGCTGACCTTGAATTAGTCTTGTTGATCAGAGAATTTTGTTCTTGTTCCATATAGCTCAAGGTGTGTCAATGATGGATTCTGAAGACGAATTCGGTACATTTGTACATAATGAAATACTTGAGTCCACGTCTTCAGACGATGAGGGTCTTTATATATTCCTGCCGCGCACATAGTTGGAGACAACGATGACGATGAACCATATCGCCACGCATCTATCGAAGGACGTCATGTATTCAATATTATTGAGCACACAGCTTCAAGCCGACCTTATTGAGCACCTATGACAACATCATCTAGATCTATATAAGAATATTATTGTCGAATGATTTTATTTACTATTTGGATATGTAACAAGTACAACGCAGGCTCTCCAAATTGAAAAAATTTAGGCCAAGTTGGGCCAACGGAAGGCCAACCGCCGCCACCCTTGCCGGGCGCGGGCAAAGGGCGCACTAGGGCGCAGGCGCGCCGGCCACCGTGGTGCAACCCCCACAAGCCGCCGCTTTTCGTCGTCAATTGGGTTTCCTTAATTGAGTCTCTCCGGTTTGGAAATAGTTGGCATAGAAAGAACGGGACCGAATTGTAAAAGAAAATCTATGATTATAAGGATATCCTAGTTAGCTTAGGAGTCAAGCTAGACCAACTATAAATAATAGTTGTAACCGTTGGGATCAAATCAATAAAGAAAGAGGTCAATTCCTTATCTTTCCTCTCTCTCCTGCCCCTCACGCCGACGCCCCTTGCCTGGCCGCGCGCTGCAGCCGCGCCGCCACCCTCGCCGCCGCCTCCCCAGGCCGCCACGTGCCCCCCGCGTCAGGCTCCTTACACCTGTGGTATCGGACGACTGGTTCAATCCCACGCCGCTGCCATGGCCAAGCTATCCGAGATCGAGGAGCTTCTGCAAAGTTTCACTACCGAAACTCTCCGCAAGATGAACGATCTTCATGGGAAACTCGCTGCTGTCAACGCTCGCCTACAGACGATGGAGAGCAAGCAGGAGACTCCACGCATGACTACGACGACAACCAACACCGAGATTGAATCAACGGGTGCATGCACCACTGCTCCAACAACCATCAACATCAGCCAGAACATCGTCATCCACACAAACAGAGAAGGCCAGCACCAAGAGGAGGCGTAGCCAGCGCGCCGCTGGTTGGCCACCGCCGCCGCCGCCAAATGTCGACCACGCCCTTACCGACACCAACACCATCTGCCTTGCCAATGAATGGAGTCATGATGCTGATCGGACAATGCAACATTGAGGTACAAGGAGCTTTTCCCCTGTATCTTCAAGGAACAATCATTGGCTCAGAGGTCCACGTCCTCGTTGACTCAGGATCCACCCACAACGTCGTCGACCTCAACATCGCCCGCAGCATTGGACTACTCGAACGCCGCATCAACACCTCCATCATCATCGGCAACGGAGAAGAGATGCCATGCCGCACCGCAACATTCATAGTACCACTACACCTTCAATACGCTCCTCATCGACCTCGGCCACGACGTCGACGTCATCCTAGGCAGTCCATGGCTCGCAGGCCTTGGGCATGTCGTGTGGGACTTCATCGACAAAACTCTCCACTACGAACACAATGGGCGCCAACACGTACTCCACGCCCGGCAGATCTACAAGCTACACCAACAACTTGCCTTCCGCTCCCCCTACCGCACCAACCATTGGCACTTCGTTCAGCGGTACGGCCATGCATCATGGCACACAAGGAACATGGATGATTGCCGA
Source organism: Bothriochloa decipiens (assembly GCA_023333625.1). Lineage (NCBI taxonomy): Eukaryota > Viridiplantae > Streptophyta > Magnoliopsida > Poales > Poaceae > Bothriochloa > Bothriochloa decipiens. Next base: position 29,311,082 of record CM041636.1, on the reverse strand, counting down.
ACATCTTCGACAACTACAACAACCATGACAACGCCATCATCGATCAACTGTGCAAGGTGATACGGGAATATCGGGACATGCGCGCAATTGTAATTGCCATTGCAGATGGCAAGGCAGCGAATGCGTGGAAGTTCACCGATAGCATCCTCTTCTACGATGGCCGCCTCTTCATCACTGCGGCTTCACCTCTACTGCCCGACATCCTGAGCTACATCACACAGGATGGACCAACAAGCAGCAAAAGGCTAGTAGTGGGAGCTTATCGACCACCTACAATGAACCGGGAAGGTGTTATGCCTTCATTCATCATGCAGGGCCAGCCGTGGACTCAGCGACTATCTTCCTTGATGGAAGAGGCTGCATGTTCATCCGCGTCAAGAGCGTCAACATCGAATTCCTCCAGGTGACAGGTGGACATTAACTATGCCCCGACATCTTCGACTTAGGCACATTCATGTTCGGCAATATGCTAGACCTAAAGATCTCACCTCCAACGCTCGTCAAGACGGTGCTATGGCGCGTCCTACCTCTCTACATCGAGCCGGAGCCGAGCAGCCACATCTGCCTCTTCAACAGACCACCCAAGGTGACTGTTTCGGTTTTCAAGGACCTCCTGAAGACAGTACGAGGAGGCCCTCAGCACAGGCCGGGAACGAACGACATGCTCTACCACATCTTCGACAGCATCGGCAACCTCCACTACTGCTTCAACTTTGCCCTACTTCGCACACGCCAGAACGTCATCATCAACTACCCAATGAAAGGTCGCATGACCTGCTTCTTGGAGGAGCTTCCACCATCCATCACCCTCCCAAAGCTCGGTGTCATGAGCTAGTTCGTGCTTCGCCGCACGGACACGTTGATCGGAGAAGGGGGGAGAGTTGTAACAAGTACAATGCAGGCTCTCCAAATTGGGCAAGAATTTGGGCCAAGTTGGGTCAACGAAAGGGGCCCAGCCGCCGCCACCCTTGCCGGGCACGGGCAGAGGGCACCCTAGGGCGCAGGCACACCGGCCACCGGGGTGTGACCCCACAAGCCGCCGCTTTCTATCGTCGATTAGGTTTCCTTAATTGAGTCTCCCCGGTTTGGATATAGTTGGCATAGAAAGAAAGGGACCGAATGGTAAAAGGAAATCCATGATTATAAGGATATCCTAGTTAGCTTAGGAGTCAAGCTAGGCCAACTATAAATAAGAGTTCTAACCGTTGAGTTCAAATCAATAAAGAAAGGGGTCAATCCCTTATCTTCCCTCTCTCTCCTGCCCCTCACACCGCCGCCCCCTGCCTGGCTGCGCGCTACAGCCGTGCCGCCTCCTCCCACGCCATGCTGCCGCCATCGTCGCTGCCTCCCCAGGCCGCCACGTGCCCCCCGCGTTAGGCTCCTTACAGGATATAATTGTTAGATAATTTTATTTACTTTTAGAAATCTTATATTCATGTACACTTTATTTGCCAGAAGAAACCTTTGTATTTTCATTGAGAAGACCGTGCACAAGGCCATGTGTCAATCTGATTATGACAAGAACAGGATGTAGTATTTATAGTTGTGTCAATATAAGAACAAGTAATATAAATATATTAATAGCGACCACAAATGTGGCAATCTCAGACCAAGTTCTAAATATATAAGAACAAGTATTGCAAATGTGGCAATATGAGAACTACTTTAAATATATACAAAGGGTAGCTGTAAAATAGAAATTAACACATCTAATTATTTTGGCAACTTACACATATGTCTTTCTTGGGCACTTCGTAGTACTGATGCTGGTCAAGCCTCATGTGACTTGTGTCAACATTCATAATTCTCTCTTCTTCTAGTTTCTTGTTGAACTCAAATTGTTTGCTCTGTAACTCAAGTTTTTCTTTCTCCATCCTGATTCTTTCTTCCTTCAATGCAAAGGCTTTCTTGCGCCTCTCCTCTTTCTTCAACTCCTTTTCTACATCAGCTTCTTTCTTTTTTGCCAAAAGATAATCCAATGCTTCGATGCTAGAATATTGCTGTAACTTTTGCTTCTCCTTCTTTTGACCTGGAGGTCTCTGAAGTGTATTATTTGAATGTTGATTGCCATCAGTAGTATTAGCGGGCAGCAAAAGAGGAGCCGTTGTAGGACTTGAATTGGCTCTACAACCTTTTGCTTTTTACTGCTTGTCTTATGGGGTTGAATCTGCTTCTGGCTATCGGTACACTTAGCTGTGCCTTTTAATAATTTCCAGCAATGCATGTATGGAAATTGCATATGTTGCTTGTCTTCTTCAATAAACATTTTCAATGCTTCGGCTTGCTGCATAGTAGACAAAGATGAATATGTAAGATGCATCCAAATAATATAGAGTTCAAAATGAAAAGGTGTCTCATCAAACCTTGTCATTGATAGTCACGCAACTTCGATTTCTATTCTCAATCTTGGAAAGATAAGCAGCAAAGGGGTTCACATCATGTTGTATACCAAACCAACGATTTACCAAAGAGCCTTGTGTGCGATCAGATGAGAAGTCCTTGTGGGCCTGGAAATGTACATGTATCTATTTCCAGTATATGGTATGTGATTGGTCCACACCTTTTACTGGATCCAAACTCACGTTGAGCCATGATTTCACTAGTTGTTCATCCTCCTTAGTTGTGAAACTTTTTGTTCTTTTCATGTTTCCTTTCCCTATTGCTTCAACCTCATCTTGTGCTACTACTTCCTGAGAAGGAGGTGGGTTTTCAAACTCACTAGAAAGACCAAATCCGTTTTCCATCAGGCTAGTGAAATATCCCCTTGAATCCATGGCACCTATGATTGCAAATAACAATGATTATATTAGAGAGTGTGTTAAAATTCTATGGTACGGCGATTTTTTCCGAGTAATCTATTGGTATTTCTTAGCGCAACCACCAATAAATGGTGACGACGCTAGAAAGGCCTGAGGGGTAATTCTAAGTCTATTGGATAATTCCGCAAGCGCACAGAATATACCGCTGTAGCACTTCACCTGGGAGTATTACAAGGTATCGTAATTTATATTTTTCCAGGGGAAAGCGGTATCTAAGAATATTTAAGAAAAGGGGAAAGAGATCCTTGTGTCTGCTACAATCTAGTACCAACTAGTGTAACAAAGGGGGTAAATGAATAACAGGGAAGGATAGGTAAATGATCACACAAATCCTAATTTAAAGATAATTGGTAGAGAACTAGCTAGGTGGGAGGACAACGAGTAAGTAAAGAACTCCTATGTATCTTACTTTACTTCTGTGAACCTAATCCTAACAGATAGATGACTCAACTAGACTTGTGCCTTACTACTTGTGTGGTGGGGATAGGCAAGAAAGTAGGAGGCAGAACTCCTACTAAAGCGGCTATACTCTTATAGGCGCCCTGCGTTTTAAGAACTAGCCTGAACGTGGTGAGAGAACCCTAATGCCTCCCGAGACCTGTCACCTCTCGGGAGTGAGCTCACGAACTATCCCTGCGGACCAGCGGCAATCAAAGGTAAGACTAAATCTGAGCACCACACTCACACTTACTCCTACAACTCTAACTATTGATCAGATAGCTAGAGCTCCTATGCAAGATAGGACAGGAAACCAATCCAACTAAGATAACTATACTACTAAGACAAGCACACAATAAGACTATAAAGATTATAGACTTGCACTAAGTAAACACTAAGTAAAGTAAAGCAAGAATAATATATTAATCAAAGGAAAGTCTTACAAAAGAGAAAAGGTACAAGAGCTATACCAAATTCTCCAGAAGACAACTCTAGAGACCCCGAGCTTCTCTCGACTCGACTCTAACCCCCACACTAGACTAACTACTACTCTAACTTGGAGCTTTGGAGCCTGTAATGTGTGATTGTGTGTTGTGTGATGCTTTCCAAGGGTGGTGACAGCCTCCTTATATAGGGAAAGGAGAGGGGGTGCCATGTCATCAATCCATGTGCTCCTTGCTTCCTTGCCCTTGGATGAACCGACTTCAATACCACCTCAAATGGACCCTCGTGATAAAAGTTGATGCATGGCGGCATGCAGGAGGTTGGTGGGAGCAAACCGACCTAGTGGGCTCACAGGGGGGTCGGCCGCCCCCTCATTGGCAGGTGGGCCTGGCTGGAGCTTCTAGATGATGTCCCCACCTGTCATGTGAAGTGGCTCGGTGTTCTTATGAATAGTTGTCACGTTGCTTGCTTCCTTGTGGGCCCATGAATCCATAAGCAATGAGCTTGAGCCGTTGGATGCGAACACAAGTTGATCTGAGGGCTCATTTACACTCCAAGGAGCTTGGCATGGATCATGCTCGAAGGAGGAGCTCAAGTAGGGGTCGGTCGACCCCCACATTGGGTCCCTGTAAGGTCCTAGATGACTACAGGGGGGGTCAATAGCCTATTAAAAATTCTACAAATTCACTAAATAAAATGAGTTAGTAAAACAAATGGCTATAACCATAGTTTTGCCAAACCTAGATGGTGAGCAAGCCTCTAATTGATAATTCTAGTATATGTATGATCTCTAAGTCACTCAAAGGCTATGTCATTACTTTTTATTCTAGAGAGATAGCAAGAACAATTATTCTAAATAAGCTACATAAGATATATACTAGAAAGTAATGCAAGATAGAGAGGTGATGTTTATACCGACGGTGAAGTGAAGATGTTGCCAATCATCAAGATGATATCCAATCAATCACAATGACAACAATCACAAGATGAAGAACCAATCACCAACAGACAAGTGAACACAATAATTTTTGTTCACCTGGAGTTCACTTGTGAACCGACAAGCTAGTCTCCGGTTGTGTCGACCAACACCTAGATTGTTCCTCGGTGTGACTCACAAGCCACTTGCCTCTCAAGGCACTCCCTCGCAAGGAAACCGCAAAACACCACTCTCAAGCATGGTAACTCAATGACACGTGCATTCCACTAGAGTAGCTTTTGGCGCTCCATCGAGGAAAGCTCAAGAACCCCTTACAATCACACCGGAGGTGGGGAAGAACAATCACCAACTCTTCCCAATGCCTCTAACAATCTCCAAGCTGGCTAGGAGCGGTACTCTCCAAGAGTAACAAGAAATCCACCGGCCAAACGACTCACAAGTGCCACTAGATGAATCAACTCATGCAATGCACTTCGAATCACTCAATCTCACTCAAGATTTGCAATCACACAAGAGAGATGAGTAGGAGGGAGAAGCTTTTGCTCAAAGGATGCTCAAGAATGAAAGAATGGGCGTGGTACCTCCCCAAGGGCCGACCACCATCTATTTATAAGCCATCTAAGCAAAACTAGCCGTTACCCCTCGATTCTCCTGAAAACGTGCACTATGGATGCGTCCATAGTACAGCTCCGGACGCGTTTGGACCAATCATTTTTCGCGCGGGAACCAAACTGATCCAAAAGCCAACTATGGATGCATCTGTGCTCAACTCTGGACGCTCGCCTTAGCGTGCACACTTCACAAATCGATTCAAACAAAAACTAGCCATTGCCAACCTTCGGACACATTCGGACAGCAGCCCCGGACGCGGCCAAGGCGCGTCCGAAGGTCTTCCCCGCATGACATTCTCTCTGAGTAGCATCCGGACAGCTCCGGACGCGTCCATAGTTCAATCCAAACGCGTCTGTAGCCCCTCAGGATGCGTCCACAGTCAGCGTCCGCTACTCAACTGGGCAGCAGATCACTCAGCACTAAATCGGGCATATCTCTTAGCTGTGAACTCCATTTTTAATGACCTTGGACTCGTTGGAAATCTTACTCAGAGGGATATACAACCTACATAGCCACTTGATCCAATTCATAATAGATCAAAGCAGTTTTCCAACCCAAGAGCCATCAACTCTCTTTTCTCACAAGAGTTCATCAAACCTTCTCTAACTTCTTCTCCTTTGCAAACGTGCCAACACCACCAAGTGACATCTCCATGTGCATTTGTGTTAGCATTTTTCAAAGCATTTTCAAAGGATTTTTCATCACACACTAGATCCTAATGCAATCACATGAAATGATGGACCTAGTGGCACTCATGAACCAAATTTTCAAAGATCTCCCCTCTTCATAGTTCGGCTATCGATCCTAAACCACTCACACCCTCTATGGTGTCTTGAGTGCAAAACAAAATGGCCCTATAGGTTATACCTTTGCCTTGAGCCCATTTTTTCGTTCCATCAACCGCCAAGTCTTTCACATGACATGTGACATTCCATGTCATCATGCAACCGTCTTGGTCCATCGATCTCAATATTACTTGCTCTTCACCGTTGGTCGGTCCATCGGCGCCAAGTCTTGCCTAAGGTTCACCATCGCATGGTCCTTCGCTTCGAAGCCTCAACTTGCTCTTCACACTTCCAACCAGTCCATCGAGCCAAGCCCATCTTGATCTTCACCTTGCTTAGGTTATATAACTTCATGTTATGACTTGTCATTGAGCTCCACTTGGCATGGACTACCTTTCTCTAAATCATCACAGAGAAACAAGGTTAGTCCTTATGTTTCATTAATTATCCAAAACTAAACTAGGGACTTTTAGTCCCACCAAGTTGTAATTTGTTGATTTCTAAAATCACAAGCTAAGAGTACAAGTGGAACTAATTATTGATAAAATATGCTCATGTTATGGTATTCTTCCTTGGAACCGAGGCATGTTGACGGTATTTTGAGTGTGGATTTTCATGGTATATCCACCATCAATAGTATCGTAGAGTCATCACTCCCCACTAGTACTCGTTGGAGTATCACTCAAGGGTATAACTCTCCCTTGATCCGCGCAAGGACCAAGTGCTCTCTAGGGCTAATTCTTTGTTGCTCTGACGTAGTGAATCGCCAAGAACCGCTCACAACATGAGTTGGGTCATCCACAAGCTCCCAATCATCACCAAGTCATCTAGGTGATGGCGATCACCAAGAGTAACAAGCACAAACTCTCACTTGACCTCTCGAATCCTAATGAGATCATTGGATGCACACTTGCTACTCGCTATGCACTAATGAGGGCTTCAATCTTGTATTCTCAATTCTCTAGCACCTCACTTAGGGCTTCTGCACTCCCTTGCACTCAAATGTATGCCTCAGCTGAGCAAATGGGCAAGAGAGCTGATATGGAGGAGGTGGGATTGTATTTATAGGACAAAGCCTGAAATCCAACCATTATCCTCCACCTTAGCTTTTTCGTGAGCATCGGACATGCCAGAAACTCATCGTCGGATGCGTCCAACGCGTTATAATTTTGAACTGAACAACTAGCCGTTGGAGCTCCGGATGCGTCCGTCACTCAGCCATCGAACGAGTATGATGGTCGACCCTCTCTACAGTCCACTCTGAGTAGCGTCCAAGGCACATCGGACGCATCTAGACCTAGCGTCTGACGTGTTGAACTCTTAAGTGACTGGCGTGTCCGGTGCTCACAAGCCGCCAGCACACCATAGTCTGAGTCTGGTCGGATGTTGATGTCAGCGTCCGACGCCTAAGAACCAAGTGTCGGACGCATGGTATGAAGACCGTTTCACTTCCGATTTAAATCCTTTGTGGATGGCTTTGACTCCAATCAATCTTAGGGCCTTCATGCAGCTTCCTAGTGCTAAATTTGACAAGTGTGCACCACACCTAACCATTAGACTTACCTAGGCCAAGTTACGAGTTTGCACCCCCTTAATAGTACGACCAAAGAAAAAACAAAGTCCTATCAACTAATTTGACGTCCTCCAGCACCATCGACGATCAGAACTAATCATCATAAACCTTGTCATCCATCCTTTGAAAATCGAAACGATTTCCATCGACAAGGGGCATGAAAACCATATTGCCCGAGATTGCCATTACCATGACCTAACTTACCATAGTTTCTACAAAACACACGTTAGTCATGATAATTATATTGTCATCAATCATCAAAACCCATATCGAGGAGCCTAGTTGCTTTCAAACGCTTACTACTCTAATTATCTAAAATAAATAGAGCACTTTATATGAGCAGAGATCTAGTAAATAAAATCAGGGATGAACTAAAATTAAATACTTAGAAAATACAAATGAAGAATCTGGAGATTACTTGAAGACAAACCAGATGCTGCAAAAGTACAATGTTGAAGAATCCAACCAATCTGGCTCCTCCTCAGCTCTCTCCTCTCCCTGATCTCTAATTTACATCCAGACGAACTAGAGCTAGAACTAGATGAACTAGAGGGACCCTCTTCTACTTGGATGAAGAATTGAAAGACTAGATTTGTCTATGTAGAAGAGATATGGGCCTTAGACAAGGGGGCGCCCTCCTTATATAGCCTAGGCTGGAGGTGCCATGTCATTGATCTGCGTCATGTGCCACCTCATCAATCCGTGTCAATCTTAACGGCAACCCTTGGATCAAACTGACCTTAATGGTTATTATTGATCCTCAAAGGCTGTGGAAGGGTGATCCGTGAGACGGAGCCGAATTAGATCTCTAGCTAGGGCTAGAGCCCTACTTCTGTGGTGGTTTGGCCCCCCATTCGTTCTGGTGCCTTCTCGTGTCTTCTAAAACCATCATTTGTATGCGTAGGTGCAGAATTGATACTCTTTCATCCAAAACTCCAAATATAACAAATAATATATGCATTTCGATCATCTCAATGAGCATTATACAATGGTGCAGTCAAATTCATCATTTGAGATACTTCTATTTAGTGATTTCATTCGCCTTTAGTTCTTTTCCTATTTAACCCCTGCAAAACATAGATGCACCCAAACTCATGGAATTATCATTTTGCATTTATATAAGTTATGTTGACGGTTAATAATTGATGTTAACTATGGTCAACACAACTCTAAAGAAAATGCACGTGAATCTCACTTAATCTCACAAGAATGTCACAATGATGCAAGGAGATGAGTGGAGGGAGTCTCTCTAGCTCAAAGGGTGCACAAGTGTGTTAGAATAGCGAAGAGATGCCTCCTATGGCCGGCCACCATCTATTTATAGAGGTGCCAATGAAATCCAATAGTTACTCTTTGAAACAGTTCATTCCGGGTCGTCAGACGCACCAGACGCCAGGCATCGGACACGTTCGACGCGTTCAATCTCATGCGGAGTAGAACTAACCGTTGGAGCCTTAGACACCAGACCCCAGCATCTGACACCCACTCTTTAGATGCGTCCGACGGCCAGCACAAAAAACATCCTCTCTGAGTAGCATCCGATGGTCTCCGAGCACGTCCGACGCGGTGAAGAGCGGCATGCCCACTACCAAGTCAGCACCGGACACTGACGTCATGCATCCGACGGTCAGACCTCGAATGCGTCCAGCTTAGCTGCTCACCCAACAGTGGGTTGGATGCAGGGGCCAGTGTCCAACGCTTTGCCACCTAGCGTCCGACGCTTGCAAAAGAGTGACAAACATTTCGTCAGAAATGCCTCCTTTTCCACATTTGCACAAACATAACCAACAAGTGTACCACCTTGTGCTCGAGAGTTAGCATGTTTTCACAACAATTCGCATCCAGTGCAATAGTAAATAGGCATTTCATTTTCTCAAAAGCGCCGAATGTGGGAGGGAGAGAGGAACCCAAACCCATCTCTACCCTGCAAACTCCACAGCCTTTGCAAATGTGCCAACACCACCAAGTGTATATCACCATGTGCTTGTGTGTTAGCATTTTCACAATCATTTTCAAAGATAATATGTTAGAGCACTAGATCCTAAATGCATATGCTCATGAATTAGACCTTGTGGCACTTGAACATTGAGATAATGGTTGGCATCTCTTACAACACACATTTAAGTTGTCATCCCTAACATGATATAAAAAATGTGGTTGTACTTAATATCTAGACACTTTATAAAAAAGAAATAAAAGGAGTTATCTGCAAGCACACAATTAAAATACTTCCATTGTAGCATTTTACCCAGGAAGGTTTCAGGTATCGTTATTTATAATTTTACCACTAGGAGCATTTATTCAGGGAATGAGACTGAATAACGTGTGTTTTGTAGAAATACATACTCTCTAGATATGAAATTATGGCTATAAGAATTACAAATACATACTCTCTAGATATGAATCATTTAACCAACTCTATCTTAACAGGGGTAAGGCAGATTATAACAATAATGATAATAAAGAGATATTGATAGGTTATCCATAATTAGAAAGAACTCATCTAATCAAGTAGGATACAAAATAAAGCAACACGGTTAGAGATTTAATTCCTAGGTTATGATCCATCTATCAATTCTCAGAGTGTTTTAATCCTTTTCTTATCCTTTATAGCATAATCAATCTTCCATCTAAACATAAGGAACATACTTCACACTAGTACAAAAATCAACATGAGCAGCGCCCTCCATTTCTAACAGAGGCAGCTTGCATAGCACACCGCCTCTAACGTCAGGAGGCAGCACTGTAGCTATGCACCACCCCTAAATATCCATCTTCTGAAACGATTTTATTAAGAAACCCGCCTCTAACACTAGAAAAATTTCAAAGTCCATTCTATTACGGGGGCCACCTCTCAAGATCGATTTTAAGGGCGGTTTTTTATGTCAACCGATCCTGAACATTGCATTTTCTAGAGGCCTTGTCTTAATCCATCCGCCTCTAGAGATCGAGTTTCAAGGGCGGTGATTTTATGTCAACTGGTCCTGTAGGTTGCATTTTTTTAGAAATAAAATATTGCATTTTCTAGACGCGGTTGTCTTAATCCATCCGCCTTTGACAACCGAATTCAGTTGGTCGCCCTCACATGCAATCCTGAGGATGCTTGTGAAATTGCGATGATGATTTTGTATTTTGGAATAGCATTGTCGTCCTTCATGTATATTGCAAACTCGCATATATAAGAGATATCATGAAGAAATCTAAAAATACATATTCTGAAAATAAAATAAAACAAGATAGCTCGTGACTTGGCACTCATTTATTTTTTGAAATAGCGTTGTCCTGCATGTATATTACAAACTGACATGCTGAAGAAATCTAAAAAAACATATTCTAAAAATTAAAAAAATAAGACAGATGAGTATGAGAATAAATCAGCCTGCTATCGCTACAACTTTGTGTGGCAGTGATAGCAGGCCAATTTATTATCGTACTCAGCTGTCATGTTGCTAACATATGTACTTGGCCTGGGTTTTTAAACTGGTTGATCTCTCCTCCAACTTCCAGTATGGTACTAAACTTCATGTTATAGTGTCCCTAGAGTATCCATGGCTTTTAGGCTAGCACAACTTGGCCCAATGGGACTGGTTATGCAGCCCAACAGAGAAAGAAAATGGTTGAATGGTCTAAATGGAATTCAAGAAACTCGAGGATACCTGATGTAAAAGTTCCGTCCACATTGGGCCTCCTATTATAGGGCTGGAATGCGTCTCAGTACAAGCCTTTTGCGCTAGTGGACAGAACCGAGTCGTGGCTTAGCTTCTTTTCTTTTTTTCTTTTTTTATACTAAAAAAATAACAAACTTATAAATTGAGTGAAAAATAATAGAAATATGTATATGTATATCTATACCTCTGTATCCCTTCCCTATTAATAAAGTTATAAAATTCTCGATCATTTTTTCGTCCATCTGTTGTATTTACTGTAGTTTAAATAAACGACATGAATTTGTGTATATATCACAATTAAGTTTTAAGTCGATACTAATTTAATAGGACGCTGGCATACTATATATGCAAACAATAGCTATATTACGCATTTATAGTTAAAAAATTGAATTATATATTCGAAATTATATATAGAAGAGATAAATATAAATAAATATTTAGAAAATTGTTGAAAAAGTTCGTAAATATTTGACGGGCTTTTTAATAGGACACTCGCACAGTAACGCACATGCATATTCCCTAGAATTAAAAAATAATGCAAAAAGAGTATCCATCAAGGAAACGGTCAAAAATCATGAGCTACCCCCTCCGTCTCAAAACAAATGGTTAAAAAATTTGAATAATAAGCCGACGAGTTGAAAATATATATTATTTTGAAATGGAGCGAGTAACGTACCTCTGAGTCGTCTGTAGTTCCAAGGCAGTCACTTCACAATTAATGCCGCCGCCTGATGGACTATTGCTTTTTTAGAAATTTGCCACCTCGGACCATCGGTGGTTTCCTTCCAACCAAATGAAGCTCCATGAATTACTCGTTTAGGGGCAAAATTGTCATCTCGGACAATTTTCGAGTGTTTTCGTTTGTCCCTCCGCCGTAACACAAGCTTGGCTATAAAAGCCCATCATCTGATCTTCTTCTTTCTTCACTCACCACATCATTTGGCCATCTTCCTGTAACAGAACCGACCAATTTATTAGAGCACAAGCACATAATTCGCTATTAAAACGGCAAACTATATGATTGAAACCTAATACACCCGGTAGTCATACCGAAATCTCGAAGGATTTCAAACATTTCTGGCACGATCAAGATCGTAATGAGTTTAGCGTTCACCATTCACAACGTACATAGTTCACACATAGTTTTACACCATCGGAGTACGAATAAAGTTATTACAAACCAAGATCAAATTTCAAAATAGCGGAAGCGATTTAGTTCAAATACCACACACACTCATTTCAAATAAGGTGCCAGGTTCTTGATCAACATCCAACAAAAGCATTAAGTAGAGAAGAGTGACCATGCCCAAGGCCTAGTCATCACCCAACGCGGGATAGAAGCAGTGCTGGCAATAGCCATAAAACATCTCACCATCTACAACAACATGGGAAATAAAACCCTGAGTACGAGAATGTACTCAGCTAGACTTACCCGTCAAAAACTAAAAATAAAATTGACTCCAAGGAGTATGCAAGGCTGTATAAGAGGGATAGCTGACTCATTTAATTGCGAAAAAGCTTGTATTAAAGAAAGAATTGACCATAACCTTTTAGCATTGTATTTTAATTTGATTAACCTTATCATGCTAAATTAGCACCTGTACTAAACAAGCATGGTAATAATTATTCAACAAGAATAGTAACCAATTCCGGTTGAGTATCTTTCAATCTCAACAGTTCAACCATCTCATCTCTTGTTCAAGTTCTTACTACGATGCCGCTGCTCAAGTCAAGTGTTCACTGTCCAGGAACGATGGCGATTATAATTGATTACTAACCAGCTGGCGGGTATTCCTCACACAAACCACACTCACCAGCCACGGCGAGCTACAGATCACCGAAAGTTCAATTCGGGAAAATCGTGAGATCAACAGGTACCATCGTATCCGGGAACCGCCCGGCTGCCTTATTCAGGGCGACCCTGACCTCGGACTTACTCTCCGCGTAACCCGTGGTCCCCCATCTTCACCAATACGATGCGTACAGCAGGTCGACTACCGGCCCAAACCAAACCCAGGCTTTGCGGTCGGAACGACTTATCCTTCCAGCTAAATGTGAGGCATAAATTCAATATGACTTGAGGACGTACAACGGACGGGGTCCTAGTTCGACACAGACGGGATAACCACACCGAACCTCCAATTCAGTCCCAACACCAATCCCGCCCAGTCTCGATTTATTATCTCTACATGGTAATCCAAGATAACAATGTATTCAACCATTCCAAGTCATCACCTATAACTCGCGGATGACAGGAAATCACCCGACTTCTACAGATCTAGTTAAGCAGGGCTAAGCAGATATTCGTACCTGAACCTAACAGGGTTGAAGTATAAGCAGTGGCAAGGAATATAAGTAATGCAGCAACGGTATAAAACAACTCCTATAACTTAATGCATCAAACAAGTAAAGGACTCAAGTTAGATATTTTGCAAACCACAGGGAGAATGCTCCGAGGCTTGCCTTTCAAGAAAGAGCTTGGCTGATGGTCGAGACACTCGAAAAGATCAACTTCGGGATCCTCTTCTGCTGCTATCTCCCGCACCAGAGCTTCCTGCTGGTCTTCCTCTCCTTGTACTCCGGGAACTACCGTTTCGAGCTCTAACGATCCTGTATGATGCATAGTGCGTATGAATACCATGTATATATAGAAATACAATGCTGATGCTGATGGTGAATGAATGCTCAGCTAAGATAAAGGATATGATTTTGAAATATATAAGATAAGCACATGTCATTTGCATTCTCTTCTACCAACAAATCTTAAACAAACCTCGCATTACAATTTACTTACACATTAAAAGGAATTATAAACGACTATTGTTTTGCATACTACCCTCTACTGAACTAAAACCAATAACAGATCACACACATCACAAATATCATAAAAAGCATTTTTACACAAATGAAATGATAGCTTTAAAGCATTATTACTTATTCAAAGAAATCATGGTAGAACTGCAACATGACTTTATGCTATTCAGAAACTTTTGTAAAAATGTCAGGAGCTTAAGCATGTCTAATGTAGACTACCATAAAAATTTTAGGTCAAAACAGTAAGTACTTTGTCCTGCACAAAAATGACAAGGCAGCACAATTCACTGGGCATAAAATACTTTGTATATAGAAAAATGTCAAACAACAGATCTTAGAATATTCTTAGCTCTAGATTGACATAAAAACATTCTCCAAAAAGTTTCATGCACAAATCCTTATATGTTATTTATTATGAATTATTTATCATCTAATGGAAATAGGCACCATAACTAGACAGAGCAAACTTTCCATAGGACATAGCCTCACAACATTTTTTACAGATAGAGCATGACATAAGAAGACTAACAAACTTGGTCTCACATTTTTCTGAGCAACAGAGAATTACTTATGCATTTTCTAAGATAAAAGCAATTAATAGAGATAAATAAATCTATACAGAAAAGTATCACAAATTTCATATTTCATATTTTTCATGCATAGATCTCCTCCTAAGAAAAATACTGCAAGTTGAACCATCTCATTTGGACTAAAAATGAGGAAGTTATGATGTTTCAAAGGTTTAATCAAAATCTGGAATCAGTTCTGAAAAAGAAAAAGGAAAAACACTTTTGCACCGGAGACCCTGAGTTAACCATAAATCCGCCAAGCCCTATAAAGAAGTTCTCTGTGTCTAGCAGTTATGCACGAAGACCCTTGACTTTGGTTGAATTCAAGGACAAGGTCCCTGCGTGGGAGAGGGGCAGAAGGACGGCGTCGGCGCGGCGTCGTCGGCCGTTGCCGGGGCTCTCCGGTCAAATTGGCTTGAGGGAAAACTAGAGCGGTTCAGGGCGAGTCGATTGAGGGTCAAAACGCGACCAGAGCGAGGCCGTGGCGGCTTGGCCACGTGCGCAGGCGGACGGCGGCTTCCCGGCCGACGGCGAGGCCAAATTCGGCGAGAGGTGACCCGCATCGGCTCCATTAGCTAGGGCTACAGCTGCTACTCGATGAGGCGCACCTAATGCTGGAGGAAGGGAAAGGAAATGGTAGCTCAATCACCGGGGCCACGGCAGACCGTGAGCTCGCGGAGCCACGGTCATGGCGGCGGACGGCAACACGCCCGATTGGGCCATACCTCGGGCTCGGCTTGATGAGGTGAGGGCAGCAAAGGATGGATCACACGCGGATGACCTCGATGGCGTTTTCTAGGAAGAAAATGGTGCGGTGGCAGGCAAAAATGGCGGCAGCGGACGATGGCGACGCCGGCGAGCAGCGCTACGGGGAGGGAAGGCAGGGAGAGCAGGCAAAAAGGAGGGGGACAGGAAGGAGGGAGCTGCCGCGCTCGATTTAACACGGTCGGAGCGGTCGCTGCCGCCTCGGACCGCCGGTGGACGCGTGCCACGCGGAGCGCGCGGGCTGGGCGCGATGGGCGGTGGCCGGCCATTTTCCTGACAGCTTTGGCCAACCGTCACTGAAATACTATTTCCATGATCTCTAATACAAACTTTTCTACCCTATAAGTCCCAAACCAAGCAGAATTAGCCAAAAATTATATTGAAGAAAATATAGCTCTAGAAGAGTGGAATTTTTCATCTTATACAAAGTATGGCCAGATTCTGCATAGATTTTGAAATACAAAAATCCAAATGAAAATACCCCTTAAATCCCTAAAAATGGAAAAACAGCCCCCAAATCTTCCTTTTTCAACATTTTTGAACATCTTCCAAGCATTGTCATGAAAAGTGATAATAACAACTTTTGTTCCTTATGAAATTCTCTGCAACCTTTATTTAGGGTGCACACATATACAAGCACTCTAGCTACCACTTTCGAATTAGTCAAACAAAATCACATTCATGGTCCACCTTGGTCAACCATGACAACAAAGCTTAATTAACCAAAACCATGAACATAAACCTAGGTTCATTTGGTGTCCTAATCATGTCTAGGTTAGTTTAGAGGTCATCAAACACCAAACACTCATACCACTTATCCAAGTCATGTGAAATGCAACCATAATTTGAATAATTCAAGCATCCACATAAAATAACAATTAATCTTTTCATCAATGCCATGCATAATGAGGCTTATGCTTAACACCAGAGTGTTACAGCCCTTCCCCCTTAAAGAAATCTCATCCCGAGATTTGAGTAGACTAACCATTCTTTATGAAAATCGGGATATACTTCTTTTAAATAGTCCTCGGTTTCCCAAGTGGCATCGCTATCATCATGATTGCTCCAAGAAACCTTGTATTGCCTGACCACACGATTTCTGGTCATTCTATCTTTGACATCCAGGAGTCTCATAGGTTTCTCTTCATAAGTTAAATCTGAACTCAGCTTAATGTCTTTAACTTTAACGGCCTCTTCGGTTGGAACACGTAGACATTTCTTGAGTTGGGATACATGGAAAACAGGAAACACTACACTCATCTCTTCAGGCAGTTTGAGCTTATAGGCCCACAATCCTTTTCTTTCTACTATCTAATATGGACCGACATAACGAGGTGCTAGTTTCCTTTTAACACCAAAACGTTGCACTTTCTTCATAGGAGAGACCTTCAGATACACATAATCACCAACATTAAGAACTAGAGGTCTTCTTCTCTTGTTAGCATAACTCTTCTAACGAGATTGCGCAGCTGCTATGTGTTGTTGAATTGTTTGAACCTGCTCTTCAGCTTCTTTAACAAAGTCAATACCATAATATCTTCTTTCTCCAGGTCCTACCCAATTCACAGGCGTTTTACACTTTTGGTCATACAGTGCCTCAAAAGGAGCCATCTGTATACTCTCTTGATAACTATTGTTATAAGAGAATTCTGCCAAAGGTAACCACTTCTCCCATGAACCCTTGGATGATAAAACACAAGCCCTCAGAAGATCCTCAAGAACTTGATTCACTCTTTCTGTTTGACCTGAAGTCTGAGGATGATAAGCGGTACTATGATTCAGTTTTGTCCCCAAATCCTTCTACAAGTGTTCCCAGAACTGAGCAGTAAACTAAGATCCTCAATCAGATACAATTGTCTTGGGAATCCTATGCAAACGAATGATCTCCCTGAGATAAATATCAGCATATTGAGGCGGTCGATAATCTGTACGAACTGGAATAAAATACGCACTCTTGGTAAGTCGATCAACGATTACCCAAATAGAGTCATGCCCTTTTTGAGTGGTGGGAAGTCCAATAATGAAATCCATACTGATATCTTCCCATTTCCATTCAGGAATCGGCAACGGTTGAAGCATTCCGGCTGGCTTCAAATGAACAGCCTTTATGCGACAACAGATGTCACACCGTGCAACATAAGCGGCAATCTCTTTTCTCATCTGGGTCCACCAAAAGCGAGCCTTCACATCATGAAACATTTTACTACCTCTAGGATGAATAGATAACTTTGATACGTGAGCTTCATCCATGATTTGGTTTCTTAGTTCTCTATCTTTTGGTACGACCAGACGATCATCAAACCATAAGATTCCCTTCTCATCTACTCTAAGATGTTTGATTGGCTGTTTCAGCATCTTCTCCTTGATATGACCTATACCCTTGTCAGTTTTCTAACCCTCGATGATCTTGCCTTCAAGCGAGCAACTAATTTGGATGCCACGCAGCACAACAGGATGCATGAGGCCAAAACCAGCTGCTAATAAAGGTTGAATAGCATGGCAATGTGATTTTTGACTCAACGCATCTGCGACTACGTTTGCCATGCCTGGATGATACAAGATCTCCATATTGAAGTCCTTGATAAACTCCATCCATCGATGTTATCTCATGTTCAACTCGAGTTGAGTGAAGATATACTTCAGACTCTTGTGATCAGTATAGACTTTGCAGAAGTTACCCAACAAGTAATGCCTTCAGATTTTTAGAGCATGCACAACAGCTGCTAGCTCCAAATCATGTGTTGGATAATTCACTTCGTGCTTCTTTAACTAGTGTGAGGCATAAGCTATGACTCTTCCTTCTTGCATAAGCACACATCCTAAGCCTGTTTTCGATGCATCACAATATACATCAAAAGGTTTCCCTAAATCTGGTTGCGCAAGAACAGGAGCAGTGGTCAACAATTCCCGCAAGGTACGGAAAGCTGTTTCACACTCCTCTGTCTAGACAAACTTCTTCTCTTTCTGCAACAGATTTGTCATAGGTTTGGCAATCTTTAAGAAATCCGGAATGAAACGACGATAATATCTGGCTAGACCAAGAAAACTCCGAACTTCATGCACAGAAGTTGGTGCTTCCCCATTCATCACCTCTTGTACTTTGCTCGGATCTACTGAGATTCCCTCATCAGATAGAACATGGCCAAGGAATTGAACTTTCTTGAGCCAAAACTCACACTTGCTAAACTTGCCATACAGCTTATGTTCCCTAAGCCTTTCTAAAACAGTCCTCAGATGCTCGGCATGATCTTCTTCATTTTCTGAGTACACCAAGATGTCATCAATAAACACCACCACAAACTTGTCTAACTCCGGCATAAAGACCGAATTCATCAGATACATGAAGTATGCAGAAGCATTTGTTAAGCCAAAGGACATAACAAGATACTCATACAATCCATATCTGGTAGAAAAAGCAGTCTTAGGCACATCTTCTGGTCTAATCTTGATCTGATGGTAACCAGACCTAAGATCAATCTTGGAAAACACTCTCGCCTTGGATAACTGGTCAAATAGAATGTCAATATGGGGTAACGGATACTTGTTCTTGACGGTTACAGCATTGAGTGGACGATAATCCACGCATATCCGTAGAGATTTGTCCTTCTTCTTCACAAAGATAGCAGGACAACCCCATTCTGACACATTAGGACGAATAAGACCCTTGTCCAATAATTCTTTCAACTGATTTTTAAGCTCTGCCAATTCATTTGGTGGCATCCGATATGGCCTCCTAGAAATTAGGGCGGTGCCAGACAATAACTCTATGCGAAACTCAACATCCCTATCTGGTGGAAGACCCAGAAGCTCTTCAGGGAAAACATCTGGAAACTCACACACGACAGGAATTTTGGGAAGAGGGGTCACACGAGTAGAATAGGATACGCTCTCCAGCTTAAACTTTCTGGGTAACGACACTTGAAAGGTACCCTCCCCAAGAGGATTTCTGATAGATAGCATCCTATTGCCTGTATCGATCACAGCACCCTAGAATTTCATCTAACTCATCCCCACTATCACGTCCACTCCTAAGCCAAGTAGAACTATCAAGTTCAACCGAAACCTCCACTTGTCTAGATCTAAGGTTGCACCTTGAACTATTTTCTTAGTAGTTATATCAGCCCCAGCTAAACTAACCTTGAATTCAATGCTCAATTCAAGTACCTTTTGATCATGCTTCTATGCAAATGATTGACTCATGAAAGAATGCGATGATCCAGAATCAAACAAAACAGCGGCAGGGATTTGATTCACAGAAAATATACCCGTAGTCACAGGTTCACCAGCAAGAATCTCCTCAATCGAGGTGTTGGGCACACGAGCTTGGTATGGGGCCTGCTGCTTCTTGGGAAAAGGGCAATAACGAGCAAAGTGCCCTGTCTGGTTGCAGTTGTAGCAAGGTCCATTAACAGGTGTCTTGTTAGCACCGGTCAAGCTGCTCTGTCCTGGTTTCCCCTGTGGAGCAGAAACTTTGAATGCTCTGTGATGCTTCTGTGGATTCTGAGCTAGATAATTGTTATGCCTTTTCTGCTGCGGGGGCCTGAATCTCGCCCCAGACATCGGTGGATGAAACGGCGTACAAAAAGCAGTTGGGGCTCTTGCCTAAGAAGAACCACCTCCATCATGAGCTCTCTTGCGATTCTTGGCAGTAGCATGAACGTTGTTACTGTTTTCTTGCATAATACAATCATTCAGGAAATCATTGAAAGTAACACGGGCAGAAGTGCTCATGGTCTTCATCAACTTGGAACTCAAGCCTCTCTTGAAATTAGCTATCTTGTTCTCATCAGTGTTAACAAACTCAGGAGCATACCGACTCGAGGTATTGAAGGCGTGCAGATACTCCTTCACATTACGAGTTCCCATAGTGAGCGATAGAAACTCAGTCTTCTTCATAGCCATCAAACTGGGAGGAATGAAATTCCCCCAAAAAGCACGTACAAAGCGGTCCCAAGTAATAGGAACACCCTGTGGAAAGGTGGTGCGATGTTGCTTCCACCACGTCCCAGCTTGTCTCTCAAGTTGATGGGCTGCATACTCCGCTTTCAGTTCTTCTGTTAACCTTAGAAGACGAAATTTATCTTCCATGGTGTTGAGCCATTCATCTACTTCAAGCGGTTCAGGAGCATCTTTAAATACAGGAGGTTTAGTGTCCTGAAAATCCTTGAAGCTGCTGTATTGGTTTTGCGGAGGACCCTGACGAACATCATGGGCCATGCTCTCATGAAGAAGCTGCTCCACATTGCGTTGGCTGCCCAAGAATTGACCAAACAGCTGCTCCGCATTTGTCGGAGGTGGGGGCGGTACACCACGAGCAGTGTTATCGGCACCCTCTTCAGATCCACCACTGCCATTAGCACCCGAACCACTACGGGTAACCGGCATCTGCATATTTCAGCAATAAGTATTTATTAGGTGAACGTTGTCATAATGAGAGGTGAATGTAAAAATAATGCCAAACTGAATTTATTGAGGGGAATAAATTTGCACAATAAATAGAGGCACAATAATTCTAATTTTCACATCACAACATCACTACTAATATTACTTCGAACCATCGCAAAACGTCTTACAACATCCACATTTTGCCAGCATACATACACTGGACTTTTAAAGGTGTACGGATATCGCCACATCAAACACCATGTTCCAACATTACATCAAAGTCTCAATAGCGTGCAAAAGGGTTACATGACCACCCGACAGGAATGCAAAAGAACAACTAGAGACTAGCGATCATCAACAAGGCTACTCTCCATTGTTGCTACTCTCACTAGAAGCACCGTCCAAAGACCTCCTAGCTGCTGCTAAAGCTGCTCTCAACTGACGGATCTCTTCCTGCTTCCTGTGCACCTCCTCGTGAAGACTAGCATTGTAAGCACGAACATCCTCCACATCCTCTAGCACCTGCTGCTGATGGATGCTAAGACGACAGAACTTGGACCAGGCTTCATCCCTAGCCTGAGCCATCTTCTGGCTCTCCAGCACAACCTTGTCTCGATGCTGAGACACACAGGCTACCTCCTCCTGTGAGCGCTGAAGCTCACGTGTCAACTCACGCTTCTCCTTGCATGCATCAGCTCGAGCCTCCTTGAACTCCTCACTCAGACGAAGTGCCTTAGTCTCCATGTTGACATAGGCCCTCATCACTGCAAACATAGCACTCATGGCAGGCGTGCTGCTACCCTGCGCCTCCTCAGGACCTGCCTCCAGTGGGTTTCCCTCAGCATGTGGCCACCTAGAAAGGCGGTGAGCAAAGAGAAACACTCCAGGAAAAGCCTGGGCAAGCTGGTGAGGTATCTCCTCCATCAGGTGCTCCACCACGTCAAAAGCTGCAAACGTGGCACCCGTCTTGGCAGTCTTGCCTGCACCAAAATAGCGCCACCCAACCCGTGGGGGTCACCATCCAAAGGTGGGACAACTACCTCCACCCGAGCCTCTCCATAGTTCACCAAGTCATCCTTGTCCTAGTAATAGTGAGGCTCCATGCCCACTGTGTACCCAGCATTAGAGAGAATCCTCCAAAGAAGGCTAGGCATGGCGTGCTCCTCAAGGAAAGTGTCCACCTCCCTTGGCACCGACTCACGGACAGCCAAAGGACCACGGGGCACTCCTCCTCCAGTGGACTTGTGAGCAGTCTGCTTGGTTCTCGGCATCTGTCCAAAAGTTGTATATCCCATAAGTTTAAAATTTTAAAGAAATGAGACAATTTATTTATAAGGGAAGGAACCATGAATGCATGAATGAGCAATTTTAACCATGATGCATGCACGTTACATACGTCCTCATGAACTAATAATCTAACGCGCTATGCGGTGGCATACATCGTTCTCTCATTTATACGTAACTACTTCGTTCTACCGTTCACGCGGTTAGTGTACCTGCAGAAAATTCATTTTAGCCCATATCCCATATGAATGCAATTTGACGTAAAAATTCACGCACCTTCCGAACAAGGTGAAAACACCAATTACTTACTACCCCAACAAGTCGCGCAGAAGACGACACCACCAGAAGACGGTCCCAACATGGGATACCTTCATATAAACATGTATGCAACATGTGAATAATTCGGCATCAATAAGCACTCCCCTAGACTGGCATTGCATCCAATCATGCTCTCACAACTCACACTTACCAGGGCATAGAGGCAATTTGATCCATACATTACCACTCAAGTGAATGGCACCCATACGACTCCGTCATTGTATAGGCAACGACAAAATAGAAAATATGATGCAATTCCCCAAGTTAGTACTTAATTAAGCCACCTGAATTCCTATTGGGCATAAAGGATATGACCACTGGCACACTCTAGTTTTCAAACCATATATTTGAACACCTATGTATAGCTATACGTTTTGTAAATACTTTTCACAAACAAAAACTCTTTTATTTTAAATGCTTGTGAATAGTAATGCTAAACCTTGCTCCGATGTCAGCTGTAATAGAACCGACCAATTTATTAGAGCAAAAGCACATAATTCGACATTAAGACGGCAAACTACATGATTGAGACCTAATAAACCCGGTAGTCATACTGAAATCTCGAAGGATTTCAAACATTTCTGGCACGACCAAGATCGTAATGAGTTTAGCGTTCACCATTCACAACGTACATAGTTCGCACATAGTTTTACACCATCGGAGTACAAATAAAGTTATTACAAACCAAGTTCAAATTTCAAAATAGCGGAAGCGATTCAGTTCAAATACCACACACACTCATTTCAAATACGGTGCCAGGTTCTTGATCAGCATCCAATAAAAGCATTAAGTAGAGAAGAGTGACCATGCCCAAGGCCTAGTCATCACCCAACGCGGGATAGAAGCAGTGCTGGCAATAGCCATAAAACATCTCACCATCTACAACAACATGGGAAATAAAACCCTGAGTACGAGAATATACTCAGCTAGACTTACTCGTCATAAACTAAAAATAAAATTGACTCCAAGGAGTATGTAAGGCTATATAAGAGGGATAGCTGACTCATTTAATTGCGGAAAAGCTTGTATTAAAAAAGAATTGACCATAACCTTCTAGCATTGTATTTTAATTTGATTAACCTTATCATGCTAAATTAGCACCTGTACTAAACAAGCATGGTAATAATTATTCAATAAGAATAGTAACCAATTCCGGTTGAGTATCTTTCAATCTTCACAATTCAACTATCTCATATCATGTTCAAGTTCTTACTACGATGCCGCTGCTCAAGTCAAGTGTTCACTGTCCAGGAACGATGGTGATTATAATCGATTACTACTAGCTGGCGGGTATTCCTCACACAAACCACACTCACCAGCCACGGCGAGCTACAGATCACCGAAAGTTCAATTCGAGAAAATCGCGAGATCAACAGGTACCATCGTATTCGGGAACCGCCCGGCTGCCTTATTCAGGGCGACCCTGACCTCGGACTTACTCTCCGCGTAACCTGTGGTCCTCCATCTTCACCAATATGATGCGTACAGCAGGTCGACTCCCGGCCCAAACCAAACCCAGGCTTCGCGGTCGGAACGACTTATCCTTCCAGCTAAATATGAGGCATAAATTCAATATGACTTGAGGACGTACAACGGACGGGGTCCTAGTTCAACACAGACGGGATAACCGCACCAAACCTCCAGTTCAGTCCCAACACCAATCCCACCCGGTCTCGATTTATTATCTCCACATGGTTATCCAAGATAACAGTGTATTCAACCATTCCAAGTCACCACCTATAACTCACGGATGTCAGGAAATCACCCGACTCCTACCGATCTAGTTAAGCAGGGCTAAGCAGATATTCGTACCTGAACCTAACAGGGTTGAAGTATAAGCAGTGGCAAGGAATATAAGTAATGCAGCAATGGTATAAAACAACGCCTATAACTTAATGCATCAAACAAGTAAAGGACTCAAGTTAGATATTTTACAAACCACAGGGAGAATGCTCCGGGGCTTGCCTTTTAGGAAAGAGCTTGGCTGATGGTCGGGACACTCGGGAAGATCAACTTTGGGATCCTCTTCTGCTGCTATCTCCCGCACCAGAGCTTCCTGCTGGCCTTCCTCTCCTTGTACTCCGAGAACTACCGTTTCGAGCTCTAACGATCCTGTATGATGCATAGTGCGTATGAATACCATATATACATAGAAATACAATGCTGATGCTGATGGTGAATGAATGCTCAGCTAAGATAAAGGATATGATTTTAAAACATATAAGATAAGCAGATGTCATCTGCATTCTCTTCTACCGACAAATCTTAAACAAGCCTCGCATTACATTTTACCTACACATTAAAAGGAATTATAAATGACTATTGTTTTGCATACTACCCTCTACTGAACCAAAACCAATAACATATCACACACATCACAAATATCATAAAAAGCATTTTTACGCACATGAAATGATAGCTTTAAAGCATTATTACTTATTCAAAGAAATCAGGGTAGAACTGCAACATGACTTTAGACTATTCAGAAAATTCTATAAAAACTACAGGAGCTTAATCATGTCTAATGTAGACTACCATAAAAATTTTAGGTCAAAACAGTAAGTACTTTATCCTGCACAAAAATGATAAAGCAGCACAATTCACTGGGCATAAAATACTTTGTATATAGAAAAAGTCCAACAACAGATCTTAGAACATTCTTAGCTCTAGATTGACAAAAAAATATCCTCCAAAAAGTTTCATGCACAAATTCCATATATATTATTTATTATGAATTATTTATCATCTAATGAAAATAGGCACCATAACTAGACAGAGCAAACTTTCCATAGGATATTTTTGCATGACATAAGAAGACTAACAAACTTGGTCTCACATTTTTCTGAGCAACAGCGAATTACTTATGCATTTTCTAAGATAAAAGCAATTAATAGAGATAAATAAATCTAAACAGAAAAGTATCACAAATTTCATATTTCATATTTTTCATGCATAGATGTCCTCCTAAGAAAAATACTACAAGTTGAACCATCTCATTTGGACTAAAAATGAGGAAGTTATGATTTTTCAAAGGTTTAATCAAAATCTGGAATCAGTTCTGAAAAAAGAAAAAGGAAAAACACTTTTGCACAGGAGACCCTGAGTTAACCAGAAATCTGCCAAGCCCTATAAAGAAGTTCTCTGTGTCTGGCAGTTATGCACGAAGACCCTTGACTTTGGTTGAATTCAAGGACAAGGTCCCTGCGTGGGAGAGGGGCAGAAGGACGGCGTCGGCGCGGCATCGCCGGCCGTTCCTGGGGCTCTCCGGCCAAATTGGCTCGAGGGAAAACTAGAGCAGTTCAGGGTGAGTCGATTGAGGGTCAAAGTGCGGCCAGAGCGAGGCCATGGCGACTTGGCCACGTGCGCAGGCGGACGGCAGCTTCCCGGCCAACGGCGAGGCCAAATTCGGCGAGAGGTGACCCGCATCGGCTCCATTAGCTAGGGCTACAGCTGCTACTCGATGAGGCACACCTAATGCTGGAGGAAGGGAAAGGAAATGGCAGCTCAATTGCCGGGGCCACGGCGGACTGCGAGCTGCGGAGCCACGGTCATGGCGGCGGACAACAACACGCCCGCTTGGGCCATACCTCGGGCTCGGCTTGACGAGGTGAGGGCAGCAGAGGATGGAGCACACGCGGACGAGCTTGATGGCGGCTTCCAGGAAGAAAATGGCACGGTGGCAGGCGAAAATGGCGGCGGCGGACGACGGCGACGCCGGCGAGCTGCGCTGCGGGGAGGGAAGGCAGGGAGAGTAGGCAAAAAGGAGGGGGACAGGAAGGAGGGAGCTGCCACGCTCGATTTAACACGGTCGGAGCGGTCGCTGCCGCCCCGGACCACCGGTGGATGCGCACCACGCGGAGCGCGCGGGCTGGGCGCGATGGGCGGTGGCCGGCCATTTCTCTGACGGTTTTGGCCAACCGTCACTGAAATACTATTTTTATGATCTCTAATATAAACTTTTCTGCACTATAACTCCCAAACCAAGTAAAATTAGCCAAAACTTATATTGAAGAAAATGTAGCTCTAGAAGAGTGGAACATTTCATCTTATACAAAGTATTGCAAGATTCTGCATAGATTTTGAAATACAAAAATCCAAATGAAAATACCCCTTAAATCCCTAAAAATGGAAAAACAGCCCCCAAATATGCCATTTTCAATATTTTTGAACATCTTCCAAGCATTTTCATAAAAAGTGATAATAACAACTTTTGTTCCTTATGAAATTCTATGCAAACTTTATTTAGGGTGCACACACATGCAAGCACTCTAGCTACCACTTTCGAATCAGTCAAACAAAACCACTTTCATGGTCCACCTTGGTCAACCATGACAACAAAGCTTAATTAACCAAAACCATGAACATAAACCTAGGTTCATTTGGTGTCCTAATCATGTCTAGGTTAGTTTAGAGGTCATCAAACACCAAACACTCATACCACTTATCCAAGTCATGTGAAATGCAACCATAATTTGAATAATTCAAGCATCCACATAAAATAACAATTAATCTTTTCATCAATGCCATGCATAATGAGGCTTATGCTTAAGAATGCAAGTGGTTATGCATGCTTAACACCAGAGTGTTACACTCCCTCCTCCCACCCCAAAGCAACATCTCTCCTTTCTCCAGCTCCAAACCCACCACTCCCTCCTCCAGCTCCGAACCCACCACCATGGGGAACAGCCCACCCAAGTTCCCACCCCCCGTGCTCCGACGACGACATTTCCGACCATGGGGATGCGGGCTACGATAGCAATAGTTCCCCAATCCCCTCCGATCCCAAGTCCGATGTCGAGTCTGATGTCGAGAATGAGGACCCGGGGGAGTTGGAGGAGGAGGAAGGTGGCAACTCCGAGGAAGAGAGGACGAGGACAACAATGATGACGAGGAGGAGGAGGAGGATGAAGAGGAGGATGGCAATGGCGACAGCGACAATAGCAATGACAATGGAGGCACTGGCAATGGCAACAGTGGCAACGGCAATGGCAACGGCGACGGCAACAATGGCAATGGCAACGGCGGCGGCGGCAATGGCAATGGCAACGGCGGCAGCAATGGCAACCTCAACGGCGGCAACGGTAGCGGCAACGGCAACGGCGGTGGCGGCAATGGCAATGGCAACGGCAACGGCAATGGCGGTGGATTCAATGAATCCATCGACGAGAACCACCTGGCCAACGAGCCTCCTCGCAAGCGTGCGAAGGGAGGCTAATCATGATCCTCCTTGCGAGAGGATCGTGTTTAGAAGTACAAATATTTAGTTTAAATTAGTTTAAGTAGTTTAAGTAGTAGTTTTTAATAGTTTATGGATGATGAATGTGCCTCCTCGCTAGTGTGAGAGTGAAGGATGATTTGTCTCCTCGCCAGTGTGCGAGTGGAGGATGATCCTAGAGGATTATTTTGCCCAAGGATCAAGTTTGACTAGTATTTTGCTTCCTCACAAGTGTGCGAATGAAGGATGACCACGAAGTTTGGCACCATCTCAAAGTTGATCAAGTGTTCCAATCATTGTCTCTTGTTTGTCCTTGTCATTTCATAACAAATATTATCCCTTGTATTATGTGGCAAAACATATTGAAACCTATTATCAAAGCAAATAACAGATTTGACCCTTGATTTTGGCACCAAAAATTGGCTGCCCTTTGTTTAGTTTACATGGCCAGACCGTCCCTGCATTAGTTAGAAAAATGTAGCAGAAAATTCTTGTCCTGTGAAACAAATTTCTCGCATAGGTTGGCTATACTAAGAGATCCACATTTATCCTAAAATTTTGCATCGACCTCCACAAATAATTGTCTCCTAGGGCACAATAGATAAGTTGGCAAAGTTTGGCACCACTATATGAAGTATTAGGGCCTACTTGGTTTGGTTCTAATTTTTTTCAAACCAATTCAGAATAATCTCAAACTTGGTGGTTGCTTCACACATGGCATTTGCAAGGCTGAGAAAAATTTTAAGACCAATAAGACACGGTGGTGCACATGGACCATAGAATCCCTAAGAACCTATGTGTATAGTCATGGTTCGATGAAAGGTTCCATATACCTTTGTCAAGAATGTCGACTCCGCCTATGTCAAAATGGCATGAATTTTTTGAGGGATTCATTTACACCAAAAGTATGGTCCCACACAAGATATTAGGTTTTCTAATAATTATTTTATTATTATAAGATTTTTTGTGCTGTGTGAGACAAAATATGGTGAATTACAGATTGAAAACACTATAATTTTGCATCGACCATTGCAAAGTATTGTCTCCTAGGGCACAACAGATAATTTTACAAAGTATTGGGGCCTACTAGTTTGGTTCCAGTTTCTGCCAAACCAAAACTAAGGCATGGCCCTTTGCGTTTGTTTACGGCCGGACCATCGCTTCCTTCTATCAGGAGGGTAATAAAGTAAATATTTCTCCAGCCTTTGCTTAGTTTTCATGGTCGGACCGTCCTTGCTTTTGTTAGAAAAATGTAGAACAAAATTCTTAATGGTTCGGAATTAATGGGGAACTGACGCCTATTGGCCTCAGGAGGCAAAATTAAATTGGGAAAAGGAAAACTTCAAGTGAAAAAAAGTGGTGTGTAGGTTTCAAACCCAGGGCAGCGCAATACAATGCACGTGGCTTAGCCACTGTACTATGACAATGGATGCGACAAATTGGAGAGGGAAATTTTATTTAATAACCGCTTCAGACATAAAGGAACCGCCCCTGAAAATCGTTCTACGCCACAAAAATTTCCATGAGAGTGGCGTGCTTGATCAAATTTGATTCCAAAATTTTTGTTGCTGCCTCTGCCCGCCTTCTTGTCCACCTCTGGCCGCCCAGCTTATTCTTCTCTGCCCCTCTTCGAGCCCTCCATGCCCAAGAAGCCAACGTAGGTTGACGCCGAGCTCAAGCTAGGATGCGCAACCCGCTACCTAACACGCGTGCTTCACAACAAGGATCTCCGACGCGGAGCTCCGCCCGAGCGTTCTCACCGCCTCGCTGCTCCGTGTTCGCCTTGCACCTAGCTAGCCATAACCACCGGTCAGGTGAGCCTCTCACACAGATCCATGATCCGACTTTCATTTTCACCTCTGAGTGTGACCACTCCATCTCTCTGAACCCCCACTTACTTGTAGTTAGATCATCGGAGCCACATGTCGGCCGTGGTGAGCTGAGCACGGACAACGCGTTCTGCGGCACGACGATGCACCGCGCGCACCACCTACAGGAGACCAAGCCTTAGCCTCAACTCAGCCAGAGTCCTCGACGCCATGGCCAGCTGGCGTGCCATGACCACGCACCCCCATCTCCGTGCTGGTGCTCCTCCTTTCCAGCCGCGTGCATCCACCTCGCGCCATCACTGTGCCTTGTCCCGAGCCGTCGGTGAGCACCCAACAAGTCCACACCGTTGTTTTTCTTTCACCGGTCCTTTGCTTGCCTGCTCGGCCTAGCTTCGTGCCGCCGCGTCATTCTGGTCGCGCTGTTCTAGCCATGGTCGCGCAGTGTGATGATGAGTTTTGGTCGCCCCGTGCACGCACAGCAGGCTGGCGTCGTGCTATTATTTTAGTTCAGTGTTGTGATTTATCTTGTTGATTTGTGTGTTGTACATGTTTCTCTAATATAGTATGTGAATATGATATATAGTACAATTAAATCTGAGCCATTTCTGGGAAGTGAAGAATTAAGTGATTAAAGAATCGTCTTCACGACAACAACGTCATGATCCTATCATACTAAGTTGTCATGTGTTGTGTTAAACTATAGTGTTGTTGTTTCATTCTCATCTTTTGTTGGTGGCTTTAGATAATTTTGTTTAATTTCTGTATTAAACATCTACAAACATATGGGAATGAGGAGTCCCCAATTTACAAAAAATAAATCAAATCTAAGGCCTGTTGATATACTTACATGACCTTTGGAAATGAAACTGAGCCTATCATTCTTATTTTTCATACCAGTGTTATATGAAGGTAGTAATGTTGGATTTTGTTTCATTTGCCAATGTCATTTTGTGTGGTCAATGATGATAAAATTTTAAGATAATTACTATTGTACTTAATGTTGAATGTGGTATTTATATGAGGTTTCCTTGCTCTTCATGGTTTTATTTATGTATCTTTTACTGATATGTTTTTTGTTTGATATGGCAGCAACCAAAGACTCTGATCAATGATTTTTTTGCATATCATTGAAAACTTCTTCGTGATGACACACGACGCGCACAACTTGGAAACCACACCTCAACTTGGCCAGAGTCATCAACTCTGTGGACAGGTGTGGTGACCACACGCCCATGACGTCGCGCGCAGGCTCAGTCGTCGAGAACACGTCTCTC
Organism: Bothriochloa decipiens; assembly: GCA_023333625.1. NCBI lineage: Eukaryota > Viridiplantae > Streptophyta > Magnoliopsida > Poales > Poaceae > Bothriochloa > Bothriochloa decipiens. The sequence continues at coordinate 29,280,353 of CM041636.1, read as the reverse complement.
CGCCATTGGAAAGCTCTAGGAGTGTAGGAGTGTATGCTGGACAAGTATGATTACTGTTCATGACATATACTGTTAATTACATTCTGACCCTAATGTGCTATTATTGCAAATAATAAGAAGTACCTCCTTCATGTATTTTGTTTGTTTGCACTTTGTAAAAATTTCATTGTACCACAAAATTGTTCGGTACTCATCATCATTGTTTATTTCCTTTGAACAAAATGTGCAGATACTATATGTTGGATGATCAGAATGAAGGTGCAACCCCTGCCGATGTCAGTCCCAAAAAGTGTTCCTTCACAATCCAAGTGTGGATCATTTCCCTTACTTTTTATGACAAGCACAGATAATTAATATCTTGTAATGTTCCAATTGTTGTACAAACTATACTCATATGTGTGTATATTAATTAATATATAGTAAATACGACTATTGGTGTGTATTTATGGAGTTAATTTTAATCATTTGTATTCTGGTGATAATTTCAAAATATGGCGGCAATTTAAAAAAATTATATTACAAATAAGGTGATTTAAATTCTTTTCAGATTAATTATGAACCGCTTTCCTAATAAAAGCGCCTCTAGAAAGCTTTCATCTGAGGCGGTTTTGCTAATGAAAGTATGTCTAAAAAAGCCTTATCAGAGGCAGTTGTCCTAACGCAAGTGTCTCCCAAAATGCTTACGAGTAGCCGTTCACCTAATAAAAAGCTTCTTTGAAATCCTTATCAGGGGCGGTCCCCGTAACGCACCCGCCCATGAAATGCAGGCATAATAGAGGCGGCTCTCTTAATCTAACTACTCCTAAATATCCTATTTTTAGAGGCTGTTAAAAAGCTGACTCAGGTAGCTGCGATCTTTACAGTCGCTGGCGTAGAGTCGGTTTGTTTATCCACCCCTGAAAATGGCATTTAGCCACCTCAATAGTAAAATTTTGTACTAGTGTCAGGGAATTCAAGAACAGAGCAATCCTTTCCAGGGAATTCAAGAACAGAGCAATCCTTCCCCAAGCAACTGGGTTCTACTTGTCCTAGATTCAGGGAGTGGACTACCGAGGACTCAATGAAGCTATAAAAGTCACCTTCGTGATATACCACATGGCCTAGAAAATAGGGTGCATTCACAGGTAAATATAATCTAGACACCATGCCTACATTATCTCTACCACCTAATCCAATCCGGAGTTCAACTAAGTACTTTACGAACATATACATAAACTTATTATCAATCATAACTATATCAAAGATAGAACTAGAGCAAATCAAGAACATGATAAACAAGAACATAATGATATTGAAGTATCACAAAGTCTTAATTACAAGATACAAAGGTAGAATTTCCAAATCTCTTGACGATGATCCAGAATCCTGAGCCGCACTCAACTCTACTAGTATCTAGCTAGATCAAACCCTAAACTCGAAGTAGACCTCTCATCCTCTAATTGGAAACCCTAGCTTTTCTCTCTAGCCTTCTGAATGAGAGATCAACTAATGAATTCTATTCTAGCCGTCACGTGAAGCGGAGCTCACCTCCATGTGGGCCTAGGCCGGCCGGCTTGGCATGTGGGGCCGGCTGACCCCACCTATCATCCGTCGGGCTCCTGTTTTGCTCCAGCGTCCTCTGGTGTCTTCTAGATACTCCTCATCAATTCTTTGGAAATCTGACTTGATTTGGTTCGGTTCCTTGGCTCCTACTCTTCCCCAGATTATTCTATTTTTATCCTTGAAAATCCACAAATCACCAAAGCTTTGGAAACTGTCATGTTAGTCCATAAAATCTTGCTTGGTGATGATTCCAGAATCTTCTAGAAGGATCTTGTCGTATTGCTGAGGGACTCCCTCGTTGGCACTCCAAATATAGCAAATGATAATTCCGTTTTGATTGTCTCGATGAGCTCTTCACAATGGTGTGCTTAGATTCATCACTTGAGGTATTTTTCTATAGTAAAATACTGATAATCTGTAATACAAGTGAGAACAACACAACTCGTGGAACTTGTTAGTTTCAAACCCTATAACTATGCACTAATAACTCTTTTGCCATTATGTTGTGCTTTAATTCGAGGTATAATGTTGACGTTAAGGACCACCAATAAGCTCCCCAAGCTTACCCTTTGCTAGTCCTTAGCAAATTCAATCTTTTAATCAAAGAGCTAGGAGTTAAAACAATGCTTTCACACCTGAAAAATACAGAAGCCTTCAAAACAAGAAGTCCACTAAAAATGGTCAAACTATTCCAATTTCCAAATTTACTCATATTACCCTTAATCATGGAGCATATTACCTCTATCTGCATCTTGAGTAATTGATAGACATAACAATTTTGGTCAAGCACTGCTACCCTATCTTTGTTCAACCTGCATTCTGGAGTTTTTCTAAGTATTTAAAATAAAACTCAGAGATTTCTTTGCATGACTCTCACATGTCTCTCATTTGTGATATTTATGGTTCCTTACCAAGGCAATCGGAATGGTTTTGCCTTCTCTCTTCTCAAGATATGTGGTATTTTTGGATTAAGGCAAAAGTAGTAATATGCTTCCCTCTTCCTCACCCTATACTAGTAAAAATATACGGAGTTCATAGGCGGGACAGGAAACAACACATACCTGTAATACATATGTTGCTTGGTCTAACATGTGGATGCAGAGGATGAAATTTTAAGATTCTCCCCATACAAACAAATCAAGATGTGCAAGTGTGGTTTCAAAGTGTACCAGAGATTTTTGTGGGAGGTAGAAGGGGTGCAAACCTAATTCTACAATGCTCCTTTACAGATGGAAACTTTTCTCAATGCTTGAAGAACTTGGACAATCTAAAACATTTATACGAAGATTTCTTTCTTTTCTTCTCTCTCTTTTTTTTGATAAGAACATAATATCATCAGATTGAATTATGAAAGGATTAGGATAACTGAAAAACATCTAGGAGCATTGACTTTTTGGGTAGCCGAAAGGAGAGACCTATGGATAAATATTTTTGGGTGTTCTTTCCCAGTGTAGGAATAGAACATTTTTGGGTGGATCTAAATAGGTGAATATGGCCGTGCGTACTTCTAGGGTAGAAGTAGTAAGGGTGCAAAGTATGTGTGAATCTTGATTTTAAACATTAGTTCCTAAGGATCAACACAGCTAGACCAAACTCAATGCATATAAGAAGTACATCAAATAAAGAAGGTTGTCCTATTCTACTAAGCATGCATATTTGGCTATGGTAGGAATTTTAAGCTCTCATCATATAGGAACTCATAATGTAGGTTTTTAAGTTTTTCAAAAGATAAATGCACCAGAAATTCAACATCACTAGGAACAAGATAAACAATAGCTCAAACTTTATCATATCATATCTGCCAATCACCTAGACTTAGATTAAAGCAGTTGTTACCCACAAATTTTAGATATAGAGTAACATTTTCAATCAGAATAGTTCTATCCAAAACTTAGAAGAAATCTATACTGAACACTAAGTATTTTAAAGGAATTCAAGCATTGACTACTACTTCAAGTTTATTCAAAGAAAAAACTCTTTTATTTGGTTTTTGTTATTTAAGACAAAATTATTCAAAACTAATAAATATAAAGGGTAACTCATCAGGGGTTTTCAGGATACCTGACACTTGGGTACCTCCCAGAAGGTGATGCAGCAGGACTTGAAATCTCCTATCTCAAGTGGGGTAGAAGAAAGATCTTGGGGACTCCTCCCCCAAGCTAGTTGTTGCCGATATCGTAGATGTTGTCGAAGAAGAGACCTTGGAAACTCCTCCCAAGGGTGTTATTGCGGAGGTGGCCTGTAATGATAGAAATCGGGGATGGAGTAGAAAGCCTCCCAGTTCCATCCATCTCTGGCCTGATTCTGCTGTACATTATTTAAACTTCACCAAATTGGGCATTCCATTATTGCTGTTTTGCGAGCCTCTCTGATATTAACTTGTTCTTCATTGATTGTATCCATTCATAGGTTTAGATTCACCATTTTCCCTTCTATACCAGAGATAGAGTGTCTTGGTTGTTCATGATGCATGTTTAAAGGTTCTCGATGGTCTACAGATCGTCTAGGCTGGGAATCCTACGATCTCGATCTTCTGTGTCTCTCCTCAAAATCTTGAGAAGACTCGCCAGAGTGATATGATGGAGAGGGTGCCCATGGATGGGGTTGCCTTGATGTGCCTGGTTGATCAGTGTATGCAGTATACACCAACCCTTCTGGTGCTGGATCTTCTCCATAGTAGTGCATAGGTGGCACATTCATAAGCCGGGCAGATGTACTCCTCCTGCTTAAGGGTGAAGGATGCAAACCAACAAGATAGTTTCTGACGGTAGATTCTGAGACCCGGGTTAGGAAGCGGGATCTCAGTTATCATACCATGACATCTCATGTAAATTGTGTTCTTGACTTTCTTAAGAATTTGAGCCTGCTTAAAGAAATCTAGGTCCATTATGGGGCGTGGATTAGAGATGTGAGAAACAATACAATTATCTGTCAACCCCAATCTAGTGGCCATGCGAAAAACTAAGGATGTACACTCAACGTCTCCCTTGATGCGTACAAAAACATCTAATCACTAGTACATCATGGCTATAACAGGAGAAATCTTTCGTCTATTCACAATTGCAAAGAGTATTTTCAACTCATCTTCCCTAATGGTTTGTGTTTCTGGTCTAAGGAATAGAGTCAAAGAAATAAATCTGTGAATGAAACGAAGGGTAGAAAGTTGGAGTTCACTATTTCTGGGTCTAAAGCAGATGTCCTTATCAAAAATTTCCTTCCAAAATTGCTCTTTCCGAAAGTTGGGAAGAGCAACATTGAGATTAAGAACACAATCAGAATCAAACCCCAGCAAATCACTAAGTTTTCTCCAAGTACAAGTAAACTGCCTATTAAACAGGCAAAAACTCACCCCAGCCCCAGCTTCAAGAAATTGCAAAGTGCACAAAAATTCCATCGTGAGCAGCTTAACACCCGGCTCATTAATTGGAATGAGGTTCTTCCAACCTATAGCAGTAAAGATTTCATTGAACTCAACATCCATACCTGTTCTTGTAGAAGTTAAGGATGGTACGTTGTCGTTAACTTGTATTCCTTGTCCTTGATATTTTGAAACTTGTCCTTCTCTGTTCGGCCATGCAGCCGGACATCCTTCTCCGCCATGAGTTCGTTGATGATGTTATCGGTGGAAGGACGATCTGGTGAAGCTCTTGATCCTGAAGTAGGTGTGTATGTGTCCATGTCAGAACCAGCCCTTCTAGATTGGCTCCTAGTCATACGCATGAAACCGAAGAACAACATCCTTTCGGGGAGGGCTCAGAATTTCAAGTCCACTGAACCAGACTTTTCCACAATTTTAATCTTCGGGGGTGAAAGTTGTTGACACCTAGGGTGGCATACGGGATTAACCGCAAACGGACGGTTGACAATGTAGTCTTCACCTTAGAGTATTCCAAGGTATCAAATCCACAAGGAACGTGAAGTGATTTATATTCCTAGAGGCTAGGTTCCTATTAGGTAAGTGGCGATAAAGAAATGGTCTGTTATATTAAGTAAAGATAGATCAGGGTCTTATCTACTGAGAGGTACTCCTTCAGAACTCACCACAGTAAATGGTTCTGACAGTAAGCACCTAGAGCTCTACTCAAACTAAACCTATCGTGATGGGCTACACAGGCAATAGGGTTGTGGTATCCCATCCAGTATACTAGATAGCGGATGAAAACCCACGCAGTCGGTCCGCTATGTGCGTGCGCTAGCTTGCCGAACGGGCACCCGTTAGCCAAATCCAGCGGACGTAGCGTGTAACAGAACCGACCAATTTATTAGAGCACAAGCACATAATCCGCCATCAATTCAGCAAATCATATGATCGAGACCTAATAAACCCGGTAGTCCGTGAAATCTCGAAGGATTTCAAACTTTTGCAGCACGACCAAGATCGTAATAGTTTAGCGTACTCATTCACAAGCACCAAGTTTAAACCATCATCAGAGTACGAAATAGAGTTATTACAAACCAGTTCAGTTTCAAATAAAAGCGGAAGCGATTTAGTTCAAATACCACACACACACATTTGAAATACAGTGCCAGGTCCTTGGTTCACATCCAGCAAAAGCATCAAGTCGAGAAGAGTGACCATGCCCAAGGTCTAATCATCTCCCAAGGCGGGATAGAAATAGTTCTGACAATAACCATAAAGCATCTCACCATCTGCAAAAACATGGGAAATAAAACCCTGAGTACGAGAATGTACTCAGCTAGACTTACCTGTCATAAACTAAAATAAAGAGACTCCAAGGAGTATGCGAGGCTGTATAAGTAGGATAGCTGACTCATTTAAATTGCGGAAAAGCTTGCATTAAGAACAATTAATAAGAACCTTCTAGCAATGTATTTTAATCTGATTATCCTTATCATGCTACATTAGCACCTGTACTAAACAAGCATGGTAATAATTATTCAACAGCAAGTAACCAATCCGGTTGAGTATCTTTCAGTCTCAACAGCTCAACCATCTCACCTCTTGTTCAAGTTATTACTACGATGCCGCTGCTCAAGTCAAGTGTTCACTGTCCAGGAACGATGGTGATTATAATCGATTACTAACCAGCTGGCGGGTACTCCTCACACAAACCACACTCACCAGCCACGGTGAGCTACAGATCACCGACATCCAATTCAGAAAAAACGCGAGATCAACAGGTACCATCACATCCGGGCACCGTCCGGCTGCCAGCAGGGCGCACCATGCTATATTCAGGCCTTACAACCGCGTAACCCGTGGTCCCCCATCTTCACCAATGCGATGCGTACAGCAGGTCGACTCCCGGCCCAAATCAAAATTAGGCTTCGCGGTCGGAACGACTTATCCTTCCAGCTAAATGTGAGGCATAAATTCAATATGACTTGAGGACGTACAACGGACGGGGTCCTAGTTCGACACAGACGGGATAAACCACATTGAACCTCCAGTTCATTCTCAACTCCAATCCCGCCCGGTCTCGATTTATTATCTCCACATGGTTATCCAAGATAACAAGGTATTCAACCATCCGAGTTACCACCTATAACTCGCGGATGACAGGAAATCACCCGACTTCTACCGATCTAGTTAAGCAGGGCTAAGCATATAATCGTACCTGAACCTAACAGGGTTGAAGTATAAACAGTGGCAAGGAATATAAGTAATGCAGCAATGGTATAAAACAACGCCTATAACTTAATGCAGCAAACAAGTAAAGGACTCAAGTTAGATATTTTGCAAACCACAGGGAGAATGCTCCGGGGCTTGCCTTTTAGAAAAGCACTTGGCTGGTGGTCGGGACACTCCGGAAGATCAGCTTCGGGATCCTCTTCTGCTGCTGCTTCCCGAACCAAAGCTTCCTGTTGGCCTTCCTCTCCTGGTGCTCCGGGAACTACCGTCGCGAGCTCTGACGATCCTGTATGATGCATAGTGCGTATGAATACCGTGCATACATATAAATACAATGCTGATGGTGATGGTAAATGAATGCTCAGCTAAGATGAATGATATGATATTTGAAAACATGTATGATAAGCACATGTCATCTGCATTCTCTTCTACCGATAAATCTCCAAATAGGCCTCGCATTAAAATTTACTCGCACACTATAAGGAATTATAAATAACCATTGTTTTGCACACTACACTCTACTGAACCACAACCAACAGAAGATCATACATATCATGAATAGCACAAAAAGCATTTTTACTCACATGAAATGATAACTCTAAAGCATTATTTATAAATAAAAGAAATCAGGGTATAACTACAACATGGCTTTAGACTACTCAGAAAATTCTGTAAAAATTACAGAAGCTTAATCATACCAAATAAAGACTACCATAAAAATTTCAAGTCAAAACAGTAAGTACTTTATCCTGCACAAAAATGACAAGGCAGCACAATTCCAGGGGCATAAAATACTTTGTACATAAAAGGATATCAAACAACAGATCTCAGAACATAATTAGCTCTAGATTGACATAAAAACACTCTCCAAAAAGTTTCATGCACAAATTCCTTATACATTATTTATTATGAATTATTTATCCTCACATGAAAATAGGCACCATAACTAGACATAGAAAAATTTACATATGACATAGCCTAACAACATTTTTCATAGATAGAGCATGACATAAGAAGACTAACAAACTTGGTCTCACATTTTTCTGAGCAACTGAGAATTAGTTATGCATTTCCTAAGATAAATACAATTAATAGAGATAAATAAAGCTATACAGAAAAGTTTCACAAATTTCACATTTCATATTTTTCATGCATAGATCATCTCATAAGAAAAATACTACAAATTGAACCAACTCATTTGGATGAAAAATGAGCAAGTTATGAATTTCCAAAGCTTTAAACAAAATCTGAAATCTATTCTGGAAAAGAAAAAGAAAAAGTCACTTTACACCGGGGACCCTGACATTTCTAGAAACTAACCAAGCCCTATTAAGAAATACACTGAGTCTGGCGAATTTACGCTAAAGTCCGGGAAAGAACAGGAATCCTGCCCGAGGTCCTCACGGCGGTGGATGGTCGTCGGCGTCGAGATTCCTCGCCGACGGCGAGGTCTCCGGGCGAGCCACGGTTACCAACCGACTCAACTCATCAAAGCGGGCACGTTGGTGTGAAAGATGCAAGAAAGCATCGGCGTTTCGACCGGCGGCGATGAACAGCGGCGGACGGCGGCGAGGGTTCGCGGTACGCCGGCCATCTCGGGCCACGGCGGGGCAAACGGACCAGCCTAACAGCTCTAGCAGACCAAGACGGTTCGAACGGACTAACTCAAGCGAGGAATGGATGGCCGGAGCAGCGTCGGCAATGTACGCCGGCGAGCGGCGGCGCGAATCCGCGACGGCGGATGGCCAAATTCGTCGGGCTCAGACGCTAATCGACGCCATGAACTACTCCAATCGATCCTACTCGATCAGACGGACACGATTCGCTAGCTAATTGAGAGAGAGAGGGGTCGCTGGGCACGGCGGACCGCGCGGCGGTCGGGCGGCCATGACCGGCGAAGGAGAAGAAGGTCGATTCGACCTCTACCTTGGGTCTCGGTGGCAGGAGAGGTGCGCAGGGTGTGGCCAGAGTCGAGGCGGAGCGATTTGCGAGTCCTCGGCAAAAAGTGTTCAGGCTACGGGGTGCGGTGGCGTGCGAGCTCTCGGCGGCGGCAATGGCGGGCGACGTCCGAGTGCTCGGGCTCGGGTGGAAGATGGAAGGCAGGGCTTGTCTGGTGGCGGAGAAGTGAGCGAGGGAGAGACTGACGCGGTCGGGGCGACTTGAAACGGCCGCTCGAGCTCGGACCGAGGCAGTGCGGCGTCGGAGCTCGTCGAGCGCGTGGCACTCATGCGCGCGGAGCGGGGCCGAGCGAGGGCGCGTGGGCGAGCTGTGGGACTGGGCGAGCGCGGTGCGGGGATCCGTGTGCGTCGCTCGGGTGCGGGGCCGGAACAGCGGGCAGCGGCAGCGGCCTGGCGTACGGACGCCACGCGGCCGGCGTCGGGTCGGACAGCGTCGCGAGGAAGAAGAAGAGAGGAGGAAGAAGAGACTGTGCGGTGGTTCCCACTGCGCCAAGATTCGTGCAGACTTGATGAACCCCATATTTTCCAAAATAATCCGAATTTGAAGAAACTCATAAAAGATGAAATGTTCCTTTTGATGAGTAGAACATTTCACTTTTAAACATCAAAACCTAATTCTGCCTAGAATTTGAATTTCAAAAATGGGAGTTTAAAATTAAAAGAAAATCATTTTTACAAACTGTTTTTGACATTTTTAACCCACTTCCAAGCCTTTTCATGAAATGACCCCAAAATAAGTTTTGCTCCAAATAATTTTCTCTACAAACTTCATTTAACACTCAACCTCCAACAAGCAACCCTTCATATAGTTCTAGTTCAAGTCAAGATATGCACATATATAAACCTTATCATTTCATGTAACAAAAATGATGCAATTGAGATGGTTATGCTCTTAAAGTGCAATATGATGCATGCTTAACACCAGAGTGTTACATAGCGAACTCCTGTAAAGGACATACAGGTCCCACCTCCCTCGCCCTCATGCCCATCCGCCGCCATAGGAAGATGGCGAGTAGAGCAGGGGAGCAGAGGGGAGAAGAAGTAGGGTAGCACAACGGTCGGCGCCGGGATCTCCACAATAGGGGAGAGCAGAGGGGGAGAACAAGAGGGATGAGTAATGGAGAGAGTGGGGGAGGGAAGCCGGAGGCCCGCCGTCGGGCCGCTACACGCCCACCCGCGCCTCGCTAGGCGCCCCCTGAAATCATCATCATTGGTTGTGAGCATGTCCTTGAGTGGCATCCGTAGGAGAGGATGGCGGGCGCACGCCTGAGAACCGCACAAACGGCGGAGTCATGGAGCTCCGTGGCATCTCGGAGGAACAGGAACTTGGGGAGGAGGGTGCGCTCAACGGAGAAGCCAGGAGCAGCACGTCAGCGAGCAGGAGCGGCCCCGACGGAGCATGGCACGATGCGGGAGGAAGAACAGCGCCGGCGGAGCGTGTCGGGAACGGACACGGCTAGGAGGCGTGGGGACCGGACCACCACGACACGGAGCAGCGGCAACGGGAGCAACGCGTCAGCGGAGAGGCACGGGGACCAGACACTGCTGCTCACCGAAGCCTTGCTCGTGCCGCCCGCTGCTGGATCTGGCCCGTCGGGCAGGGCCGGCACGCAGGGGAAGGCTCGCCGCACCGGGGCGGGCTCGCCAAGGGAGTTTCGCCGGAGGAGAGGGGCAGCCATGTCGGCGAGACTTGTCGGGGAAGGGCGGCCATGCCGCGAAGGGGCCACGAAGGGAGCCCGCACCAGCATGTAGTGCCGGTGTCGAGTGATTCAGAAAGGCCCGGGACGGAGGAGTGCAGAGAGAGGCGAGGTCGGAGAGAGAGATGGGTGGGCTTCTAATTAAAAAATCTGACGAGTGGACCACACATTTGGAGTATGGATGAGTGTGGGAAAACTGGATATAGAGGAGAGGATCTTGATGACCAGGATAAAATATTTTTTAAGGATGAATTTAGAGTACGAAGAGTGTACATAACCTTAAGGCATTGGAGTACATAGAACTGACGCTAATAAAATTTGACACTATAAAAACGAATGATACTATAAAAAATTGGAAAGCCATGTGACATTATAAATATAAAAACAATGATACAATTTTCATCAGTGTAGGCACTGGAGTACAGCAGGATCAAACTTGAAAAGTTGAACCCAACTTTCACAATAATAAACCAGAAAAAAGTAAAGGATCAACACAAATTGTGTGAGTTTTTTTAGAATTAACATAAATTGCGTGAGTAAAAAGCATTTTTCAGCACCTATAGACAATTCGGCCCACTCTCGCTCTGGGTCGCGGCTGAGCAGGCCTGAGTTCTGTCTGACTGAGCTCCCCCCCTTATCCGGAGAGACTAGAACAAACCTGAATTCCATCCCCACCGTCCCCTCCCTCCACCTTCTTTCTCCCGGCAGCAATGGAGACGACACCCCGGTGAGACGAGCCAAGCAGCCAGCCCTGGCTCCTCGATGGCGTGCCTGGCGCCGCAGTTCTTGTGGGCGCCGTCCGCCGCCGCCCACGTGCCTTCCTCCTCTTCCTACTCCCGGTGCTCCGCGCTCCGCGTCCACTGCGCCGTCACCTCCGCCGCTGTCGTCGAGGACCGCATCAACGGCAGTGCGGCTCAGCTGAGACTCGCTTACGCGGCTCCGGCGATTCAGGTGGCCCGCACTGCTCTGTTTTTGCTGGATTATCTTCCGAGTTACATTTGCTGTACTGTCTTTGCCCGTTTCTGGTTCTGTGTTTTTCTTTGTGTTTAGTTTAACATGTGACAAATTGGGAGACTTAATCCACTCCTTTGTTCGATACGTTGATGATCAACAAGTACGAGTACATTAATCACCTCTCAAACAATGCCATGAACCCATGACCATGAGGTGCTGTGCCCAGCAAAAAATGAGTTCAGGGCCAACTGATTAGAGCGGTTTGTAATTGTAGCTGCAGGCTATTTATTACAAAATCTATGCATAGCAAGTGCTAAAGTCCACTGTTATAAATGTAAGAACATTGAATAAGAAGTGATGTTGTACAAGTTTCAGTTCAAATCTGCTGGACGAATTTTGATCTGTGGGGGCAATTATTGGTTAATTTCAGTTTTGCTTCCTTGAATTGTTGGAGTATTTCTCTAGCAGTATTGGAAGAAAAAGAAATGAAGCAAGAGTTTTAAGCTTCTAGAAGGAAGGATGATATTGAGTTGTTATATAAGGCAAACACAATCATGTCCTTCATAGGCTTCTAAGCCCTTTTCTTTTCTTTTTTTCTTTTTTGTTGAAGGCTTCTGCCTTTCCAGCATTGCCTGTAGTGTGAGAAATTCCTTAACAGTATAATAGAATGTAGAACATCAAATATTTGCTCACTTTTACTTTGTAATGTATGTCAGAGAAACTTTGAGGCAACTAGGGCATCAGAACCATTTCTAAATGAAGAGGCAGTAGTAGCAGCTGCGGCCGCAGAGGCAGTTGCTCTTGCCAGAGCAGCTGCTGAAGCTGCGCAAGAAGTTGTTCAGATGGTACAAAAAAACAACCATCAGCCTGTAATTAGACAAAAGAAGGGTGTGGACAACTACTTGGCAAATGAAATCCTTCGCACAGAGATGCAATCGAGCAGTCCTGACATGTATGCTAATAATCCTTTGATGGAGGATTTGGAGTCTTATGGTATCATGGCTTCTGAAGATGAATTAGATGCTTATGCACAGTACACTGAGAACATAGCTGTGAAATCTGCTCGTCAATCTGAGAGAAGAGCTAAGAGAACTAGAGCAGCAATAAAGGCTAGCACGACTCTCCGTGCTTCACAAAAGGCTGCATCATCCTCAAAGAAGAAGCGGTCCAAGGGTTCCTCATCTAGTATGAATCCTTTAGGTTCCTTGTGGAAGATGACTGGCAGGAGACTTCTTACAGCCAAGGAAGAGGTTGAGTTCTCAGAAGGTATTCAGGTATGATTATTATTACCACTCGCGACTATCTTTTAATTATCTCTGTACTAGTGAATCTTCTCAGCTCAGAAGTTAGCTTGACAGATTTTATTGTGTTCCAATAAGTACCTATACAACTGAACAATTGTGTATGGAAAATAAAAAGTCTCAGGACTGTTAGCAATGCTTCCTATTCATCTTCAACTCCATGTTTTACACTTTTACTGCTGTATTTACTGCTTGCTGGTTGCCTCCTGGGAACCATCCCAGTGTGTATTGCCTGCTTGCTGCCACCCTCTTAACTCTGTTTTTCCCCGAGCTCTTTTTCTGTTCTATAAGTGTTCTCTGTAACCTTGTCAAAGATTCAATCAATAAAGATAGATATTCATTGTCACCGAAACACTCATTATAGGTAGGTTTCATGGTGGAATTTGGGGTCCCAGGTCGCCAGTGATTGTTGCACTCATCCTCACCACAGCGAACAGACTCAGTTCAGAGTTACAAAAGCCAAATTCGGGTTCTCTTCGTAACTTCACTCCTCTTTACATGACAGCAGCGCTGCCTTGCCGGTTAGATGGGCTGGACTAAGAGCACCCGCAACGAACCAAACTGACACTGTTCGGACACACTTGAACCAAGTTTGCATGCTCCAGTGTTGTATCCGATTGGTTGTCCGTATGCTACTTAAACAATTCTCTTTGCATCCGTCTCGCTGCGCTGTGTCTGTCTTTTCCTCTCTCTCTCTCTCTCTCTCTCTCTCTTCGTGGACGTATACAAGAACCATTATTATATGGCTCACGCGGCTCACGGTTCGACTCATCTTTGGAGTTCGATTTTCATCCTGACAACGACGGTTCGCATGCTACAATTTATACGGATCGATTTTTGCTGCCCTCGGTTCGCTTCTGTCTGAACACTGGAGGTGCCCTAAGGCCTAGTCCACTCTGGCCGTCGGTTAGGCTTGGAAATCCTTCTTGCTTTGAGCCCATCTTCAGTCTCGGCAGCAGTGGGCTTGCTTGTGACATCCTCCCCTCCTCCAGAGACAGCGTGTCCCCAAGCCGCACGTGTCATTCTTGATGTAGTGCAGCCTCATCTTCCCAAGTCGCCAGATGCGGTGGAAGGTGAGCCATTGAATCAACACTTGCTTAATCATATGATCTTGATGTTGGTGAATATGATGTTCTAGGATGCAAGGTGGCACCTGGAGCTGCAAACATGGGTCAAGTAACTCTAAGCTTTCTGTATGATGTGGAGAGATGCCTTTTTAAGTTGAGACACATGTAAAACCGGGTGAATGGAGCTTGTCAGTGGTATTGGCGAAAGGACCAAAGTAGTGGAAGGAAAGTTTAATGGATGACCTGGTAGCCAAAGAAGTTTGAACATATGGTTGAAGCTTCATCTAAACCCCCCACCGAGAATTGGTGAAATGATCGTTTGTAGGGCTTCATCATACTTTCTGCATCAATTGCCTTTCTTGAAGCCATGTTTGAAGGTCAATTTTCTGGCAAGTATACACCACATCAATGCCTAGCTGATTAGGTGCACTAAAGTACTTTGAATGGTGTATGCTCCAAAGATGAGTGATATGAAGTATTGTACTAGGACTCAGCAAGAGATGTCCATGAGGACCACTTTGTAGGACAAGTGTGGGCAAAACACCTCAGGTAGGTTTCTAGACATTGATTGATTCACTCTATTTGACCATCAGTTTGAGGGGTGGTAAGCACAACTCATAAGCATATCTACATTAATTAAGCAGTTTAAACTGTTCTTTCCATACTTGACTGTTGAAACTTTTGTCTCTGTCAGAAATGAGGGCTTTTGGAAAACCATAGAGTTTGTAAACTTGATTCATATAAACCAAAGCAACATGCAAGGCTATGAATGGGTGTGATAGAGGAAGGAAGTGGGCATATTTAGAGAAATTATCCATTGTTGTACGTCATGGGCCTATTGGGCCTAGGCTAGCGATATAGCCGGTTAGTGTTAGGGTTAATTATAGATGAGGGTTGCTTGCTTAGAGGTCAAGTAAGCCTTGTTTGGGAGTCAAGTAAACCTCTCTAGATAAGGAGAGGAGATGTATCAATCCAATCAAGCTATAATTAAGAAGCTCTTGCTCAGCTGTGGGCAATGGCCCCGCCGCCGGCCTCCTCTCGCCCTTATAGCCATCTGGCATGGACAATACCCATGGTTACTGTAGTGCCGCATGTGCTGTTTGCGAGCATGGAGGCACTGCACGCGACACTTGGATTGGTATTGAACTGCATTTCCTAGGCAATCGCGAAACTCGTGTTCTTCATCTTGATGCTGAGTTTTGGATGATTGTCCAAGGAGACCTTTCTGTTGGTGACTACTGCCACAAGACGAAGGGAATGGCTGACGCTCTTGGTGATCATGGTGTGGTCATCCAAGACTGTACCGCATGAAGACTCCTCTCAAGTGGGCCAGACCATTCGCGACATGATCGGTCATCCTAACTAGGCAGGCTGCTATGGAGGATGAATTTGCTGCTCTCTAGGCCAATTACAACTGGGACCTTGTTCCACAACCTCCAAGTGGTAATGTGGTGACCGGGAAGTGCATTTTTCATCACAAGTACCTCCAAGTGGTAATGTGGTGACTGGGAAGTGCATTTTTCATCACAAGTTTCATGTTGATGGCTCTTTGGATCGCTATGAAGCTCGCTGTTCTTTGTGGTTTCACACAGCGTCCTTGTGTTTATAGGAAACACCTCACGCCCAATTAGGGGGGTGGCTTTCATATATATAGTCAAGTACAACTTGGAGTATAAGTAACATCATTGGCGGATCCAGGGGGCTGCAGCTCCCCCCCCCCCCCCCCTCCTCCTATCAGTTCAGGTCAGCCCAACTCATCTTCAAATGAGCCCAAAACCTCCCGTGGGCTAGAAATGCAAGGGAGATTTCAGCCCAACTCGCCTTTTAAATCTGCCCTAAAGCTCTCTTCGGCCAAAAATACAAGGAAAATTTCAGCCCAACTCGCCTCTATGTATTTAGCCCCCCAAGCCGATTCTGGATCCGCCACTGAGTAACATGATATACATATCTCTAATATTGTGGACTATGAGGAAACCTTCAGCCCTTTGGTCAAACCTGCTACGGTTCAGACAGTCTCACTCTAGCTCGAGCAGTGGCCTATTCGTCAACTGGATGTCAAGAACACATTTCAACCTTAACAGAGAGTCTACTGTTGCCAGCCCACTAGTTTTGTTGATTGTGGTCCACCCAATCATGTTTGCCGCTTCAACAAGTCCCTGTACGGTCTCAAATAGGCTCCTTGAGCATGGTATAGTCGTTTTGCTGCATACCTTCTCAGGCTTGGATTCTCTGAAACCAACTCTACTTCACTGTTTATCTATCACCGCGGCTCTGAAACAGTTTACGTGCTGCTGTACGTGGATGACATGGTGCTTACAGCGTCAAGTGATTCTCTCCTTTGTTGAAGCATCTCTCTGCCTTGCAGCAAGAATTTTCCATGAAAGATTCGGTCCTCTTCACCATTTCTTGGGCACGTCTGTTGAGAGGTTAGCCCAGAAGCAGGATACCCTGGATATCAGCGGGCTGGCATAGTTGACTGCAAACCTTGTAGCACTGTTGACACTCACGCCAAGCTATCTGCGACTGATGGAGCTCCGGTCATCCTACACACTATTACAACCTTGTGGGGCTGTCAGTACCTCACTTTCACTAGGCCTGACATTGCCTATGCTGTTCAACAAGTCTGCTTACATATGCATGCCCCCTGGAGTCCCACCTGTCTGCTATGAAGTGCATTCTACACTACCTGCAGGGCGCCCATAAATCTTCGATGGGCTTCTTCAGCTGACTATTGCCTCTCAGCTCATGATCTACACTGATGCTGATTGGGCTGGTTGTCTTAGACACCCATAAATCTACCTCTGGCTATGATGTCTTCCTTGGCGACAATCTTGTCTGCTGGCCATCCGAAAGGCAGTCCACTGTTTCATGCTCCAGTGCTCAATCTGAATATCGGGCTGTAGCAAATTGTGTTGCTGAAGCTTACTGGTTGCATCAACTTCTCCAGGAACTTCACCGACCGCTCCCTCGCAGCACTCTTGTCTACTGTGACAATGTTAACTTTGTTTACCTCTCCAGCCACCCAGTTCAACATCCGTGAACTTTGTTGGCTCATTTGGTGCTGCTCGTGTTATTCATGTCCTGACCATCTCCCAGTTTGACGACATCTACACCAAAGAGCTCCCAACCTCAGTTTTGTTTCTTGGAAACCGCAGGAGAGCTGCCCTTTATATTATATTAAGAATAAATATTACATTTGCTCCCGGCCTCGGTCTGGAAGTGGGGGAGGGGGCAGGGTGGGGGCAGGGCGAGCAACTTCAACTCCTGTATTTACTGCTTGCTGGCAGCCTCCTGCCTTTTGGTGTTGGGCATCGCCAGGTTCCTCCCCTGGCTGCTGCTTGCTTAACTCTTTTTTCCCCTTGCTCTGCTAATCTTGTATAAGTGTTCTGCGTAACCTTGTCAAAGATTCAATAAATAAAGATAGATGTTCATCTTCTCTCATGGTGATCGAGTATGTGATCTAAGACTTTCTGGACTCTATATAATTTCGAAATCTGCCATTGGTTCAGCCACAACATTGCTCTTTCTTGCCACAAAAAAGTTCCATTTGGACATAGATACACTCTGATGCTATTTTACCATTAATATATATGTATTATTTACAAAAAACATAGTATTCTGAATGTACTTCTATACAAATGTTCAGTCTCAATATTTAAAGCCAATGGCCAAAATTTAAGTTGTTTAACTGCACAGAACCAAACCATCATTTTTTACAAGAAGGTTTGGGAAGTATGATAAGACAAACTAGTTTGATTGTTCTATGATCAGAATTCAGAAATATTCTGATGTCAAAACCCATCCATAAGAGCATATGATAATAGTTTTGATCACATAACCTGTTTATTTCTGGTTTGCCGTAATGTAAGAACTCAATATTGAAGGACAGGGAATCATGATATGTGATTTTTCGGGGGAAAAAAAACTATTCATGTGCTGAAGATTTGTATTTCCTAGTTTTTCGACATGCTGGTCCAAGACTTTTGGATCTTGCAGTTGTATTGTAAATCTGTGATAAGAATTTAAAAGTTCCAGAAGCAGTTAGTAAAGAATATGAGCTCTTCACATTTCTGAAGCTGAAATTTTATTTGATGTTGTTGTTTGGAAAACTGCGACTCACACATAAACCCATGGCTGTAGTTTGGTAGTTAATTTTGGAAACTTTGTACCTTGAACCTTATATTGCAGAGTTAATTATGGAAAATGTGTACCTTGAACTAGTGCAGGATCTTTTGAAGCTTGAGGCGATCCAAGCTGAGCTTACAGAGTACAATGGTGGTCAGCCAACCTTCTCGCAGTGGGCAACAGCAGCTGGAGTTAATGAGAAAACTTTGCGCAAGCGCCTGAACTATGGTATTTATTGCAAGAACAGAATGGTAACATCTAATGTGAGACTTGTAATCTCTATTGCCAGAGAGTTTGAAGGCCCTGGAATGGACCTGTATGATCTTATTCAGGTAATATAACCTAATACTTTTTTATTGGAAAAATAGCTCTGGTGTGCCATATTTAGCTTAGCATCGACTTTTATTTTAAGTTTTTTTTATTACAGGAAGGAATGCAGGGCCTTATAAGGGGAGCTGAAAAATTTGATGCATCAAAAGGTTTTAGGTTCTCCACATATTCTCACTGGTGGATCAAGCAAGCAATGCGTAAATCTGTCTCGGAGCAATCCCAAATATTCCGCTTGCCTGTATGCCACCACTGAGATCCTGTTTTTTTTTCCCTATATCTATGTTTTGATGCACTCTTTTGTCTCCAACTGTAGATCGCGGTTGGTCATGCATGAGCACCCATATCTAGAGATTAGAAAGGTTCAAAGGATAGATTATTATCACCAGGTGAAACATAGGGTTATGGTGTTTCTGTTTTTTTTCTTGTGCGTGATTACAAGTTTATCCCAAAAAAAATGTGAGCTAAGGATTAATATGAATTTTTTTATGTTGACTTAACAGTTCGTAATGTCTTGCTCCCCTCATCTTTTGACAAAACTCTTCCGTATTTCTGTCTATGAGCCCTTTTGTTTGTTCTTTACAAATTCAAATGTTGCTGGTGTCCATTATGCATCATGTTATGTTGAACTAGGATTTATGTTCCCGATGGATGAAATATTTTTTCTATACTATATCTATCAAAACCAGTTATCTCAGATGCTATATATTAATCACACTAATTAAATATGGTAACTAGGCTCACATGGTTGAAGCAAGCTACCGTGTAAAGGAGTGCACAAAACGACTCCGCCGTAAGCTTAGAAGACGACCCACCAATGAAGAAATTCAACTGGACACTGGTATGCCAATTAAACGAGTTGAGGCAGCAGTAAACCTCCCAAAGTATAGTGTATCCCTTGATAGTAAAATTGGCTCCACCGACATGACATATCAGGTATGACCATTCTATGCATGTATCGCAATATGTGTTTCTTATGTACCATAGAGCTCAGGTAACACCCACCTTTGGTTTTCAGGAGGTCACAGCTGATCCCAGTGCTGAGACAGCTGAAGAAATGCTCAACAGAATGTCCATGAAGAAGGATGTACGCAAGGCACTAGATACTCTCACCTCACGCGAGAAGCAAGTTGTTGTCCTGAGATTTGGACTTGAGGATGGTCGGATAAGAACCCTGCAGGAGATTGGTAACATCATGGGTGTGAGCAGGGAGAGAATTCGGCAAATTGAGTCTGGCGCGTTTCGGAAACTAAGGAGCAAGAAGAGGGTGAAGGCTTTGAAGGATTATCTGGTGCCAGTAGGCAATTGGTGAACCGTTTGTTTGCACAGGATTGGATTTCCTTTCTGGATTCCTCAGTTTTTTTTTCCCTTTTGGAGGATTCTTTACTTGTACAAACTATCAGAATATTTGCATTACTAGAGGAAAGAATAGTTTAGTTCTGTGGAAATGAAGTAATTAACAATTTCTTAGCTCAAAGTTTATATTCAACATTGCATGTTTATGGGACACTAGTGATGGGAGCAGTGTATGTAGGATTGACAATTAAGGCATTAGTACCCACCGCAGCTGAAGGAGACCTATTTGACTCTTAGAAATGCTCATCGGCATGCCATAGGGAAAATCTGGTCTTAGGAGTAGGAGTAGATGACGCTGGGACAGAGCAACTAGCTACAGCAGGTTTGACATTAACCGGTTTCTTAAGACTAGCATTATATTGAACAACAGTAAACTGATTAATCAAGTTTGCCTCCCGTTGTGTCATGAACTTAACTTTTTTACAACAAGACATATATCATATTAGGGATTAGGGATTTTGGCGTTTCTACCCCTATTCCAAAGTCCAATGGTGGCTTTGCCTTGTTTTTTTAACTTTGTGATTTTATCTTTGTTTTTCTTTGACGAAGCTCCAGTTTACCCCTCGATTTTCTTTGATTTTATCTGCCTTTACCGTCAGGATTAATTGATTAAATGGCCAAAAAAAGAAAAAAACACCTACGCAAAAAACAAGGATACCCTTATGTCCCTCTCCTACCGCTGGGATGCGATAATTCACGCATCTATGTGACTGTGTGATATTAAATTGTGTTTATGTGGATCTTTAACTAAATATTGCTGAAATTTTTTAAAACAAAATTTGTGCAAACAAAATGAGAGCTTGTTGTCTTAAAATAGGGTAATAACACAACATAATAAACAGGGGTAAAAACACTTGGGCAAAGTTATCATTTGGTCCAATAGTTAGCACCGTTAGAAGTACTTAATGAGGGGTAAAGTATTCCTTTGTTCAAAAACTACACGAGTAAAATCACAAAGTTAAAAGAAATCACAAACGAACTTTAAAACAGGGGTAGAAACGCTCAAGCCCCATTATATTACCACAACAACAATTTACAAAGATGTTCTTGTTGACAGTAGATAACTGTCATTTACACCGTCAATGAAGTATGAAAAAAGGCATAACTCAATCATCATCATAGACTTAGGGGTTTAAATTAACAATTTTCACGAGTTTCTCGATTCTATGATTTTCCAGGGATTAATCAGAAAATAGTTACGGATGGGCCACATGTCAATATACATTGAAGAAGGTTATAGAGGACTCAGGAAGGCAACCCCCCAAGGCAGACCCCAAGAGCTTGCCACATGGGGTCCACCCGACGTGTGGGGGTGGCCTGTGAGCCTCTCCTTCCTACATCAATTCTCCACCGCCTTTGAGGCCCTATCTCGGTCATCAATCAAGGTCAGTTTGATCCAAGGGTTGTTGTTCATCTCACCGGGCTATATAAGCAAGGGCCATGCCCCAGGGTGGAGAGCAATTCATTAGTTGAAGCTAGAAGATCAGAGATCATCTCTCTACCAGAGAATTAGAATAACTACTCTAATTCTTCAATTCATATATAGCAAGGTTCAAGTAGAGTTCAGGTGATTCCGCTCAAGATTCTGGAGCATTGTCATCTAGAGTTTGATATAATCTTTTGTATCACATTTCTATGACTTTATTATAATTATTATTATGTTTCTGTTTATTATGTTCCTAGTTTTCTCTAGTAGTATATCTGATATAGTCATGACAGATGATGAGTTTAAGTATATGATGGCAAAGCTCCTAGCTCAATACTCAAGTGGGTTAGGTGGTCAATATTATGTAAGTGTGGTGCTCATATATTATTTGCCTATGGATACACCCTATTGTGAGGTTCTATCGTAGTTCGTGAATGTGATACTCTCGTTGAGTCCTCCATAGTCCACACCCCACTAATAGGTGTTGGGTATTTTAAGCGCGAATAGATTAATCCGCAAGCACACGGATACCGATGTAGTTTTCACCGGGAGTATTCCAAGGTATCAATTTTCCATGGGGAATGCAAAGTGCACTAGTTGAGGTTTAGATCGCCCAAGGATAACTATGTGTTTTTGTGGGGAGAGAGGAATTTTACTAAGAGTTCTATGGATTGATCCAGGAATCAAGGTTACTTTAGGGTTACTTATTTTGGGACATCAGAACACTTAACACAGAAAGAGATGAGAAGAGGGCTAGAAAGTTCTGACTACGATCCTACAAACACCGATCCGAACATGGTGGAATACGTCGGCCGTTAGGGCTGTCACTACCCTAGGGCTACCACAATAATCGCTGGAATGGGTGCAATTCCAGGTAATTGCAAGACTAAGCACTACGCCTAATCTATTAATTACTACCCTGGCGTTATAAAGTGTTGAC
The DNA here is from genome assembly GCA_023333625.1 of Bothriochloa decipiens. NCBI lineage: Eukaryota > Viridiplantae > Streptophyta > Magnoliopsida > Poales > Poaceae > Bothriochloa > Bothriochloa decipiens. The sequence continues at coordinate 29,258,067 of CM041636.1, read as the reverse complement.
GGTCCTTAACGTCAACATTATACCTTCAATTAATGCACAACATGATGACAAAAGAGTTATTAGTGCATAGTTTTAGGGTTTCAAACTAAAAAGTTCCATGAGTTGTATTGTTCTCACTTGTTTTGCAGATTATCGATATTTTACTATAGAAAAGTACCTCAAGTGATGAATCAAAGCACACGAATGCAAAGAGCTCGTCGAGACGATCGAAATGGACATATCATTTTGTATATTTGGAGTTCCGACGAGAGATTCCCTCATCAATACGACAAGATCCTTCTACAAGATCCTAGAATCATCACCAAGCAAGAGTTTTTATGGACTAACATGACAATTTTTACAGCTTTGGTGAATTGTGAATTTTTAGGGATAAAAACAGAATAATCCAGGGAAGAGTAGGAGCCAAGGAATCGAACCAAATCAATTCCGGATTGGATTAGGTGGTAGAGATAATGTAGGCATGGTGTCTAGATTATATTTACCCGCGAATGCACCCTATTTTTCAGGCAATGTGGTAGATCGCGAAGGTGAATTTATAGCTTCGTTAAGTCCTTCGTAGTCCACTCCCCGAATCTAGGACAAGTAGAGCCTGGTTACTTGGGGAAGGATTGCTCTGTTCTTGAATTCCCTGAAGTAATGTTCCTTATGTTTATATGGAAGATTGATTATGCTATAAAGGATTAGAACACTCTGAGGACTGTTAGATGGATCATAACCTAGGAATTAAATCTCCAACCATGTCATTTTTTCTGTATCCTACTTGATTAGATGAGTTGTTTCTAATTATGGATTCCCTATCGATACCTCTTTATTATCATTATTGTTATTTATCTGCCTTACCCCTGTTGAGATAGAATTGGTTAATTGATTCATATCTAGAGAGTATGTATTTGTAATTCTTATAGCCATATTGATTTTCTATTTTCATCCCTAAATAAATGCTCCTAGTGGTAGAATTATAAATAACGATACCTAAAACTTTCTTGGGTGAAATGCTACAATAGAAGTATTTTATTTGTGCGCTTGCGGATAACTCCTTTTCTTTCATTTTATGTAAAGTGCTTAGATATTAAGCACAACCACATTTCTTACATCTTGTTAGGGATGACAACTTAACGTGTGCGGTGTAAGAGATGTCAACAAGTATTTCTAGTGCCGTTGCCGGGGAGCTATTTTAGGGAAATTATATATATGGCTATCAGAAGAATAAATCAAATATATACTCTTAGATAGAATCTTAACCAAGTTCTCTGTCTTTTCAGGCTCCCTTGTCTTGTTTATTTTATATCTTATGTAGGGTATTTCAGGTGTACTTGTGATCAATCAACATTCAATCAAGTACCAACTCAACCTAAAGATCAACCAAGTGGTGAAGACAATGGCATCCAAGACTTTGCAAGAATTCTCTGCTCTAAGCACTTAGAATATCCGTGTTGGGCCCATACTCCCAACGAATGACTTAGAATTTGAATTCAAGCCAAGCCTTATTAGCCTAGTCCAAGATACTATATTTTGTGGAAAGGAACATGAAGATGCTACTACTCATCTGCAAAATTTCCTGGAGATTGGAAGCACCATCATCATGAAGGACATTTCCCAAGATATCATACTTCTTCGGCTATTCCCATTTTCTTTGGAGGGAAGAGCAAAGTAGTGGTTTCACAATCATCAAGAAGACATCAACGCATGGGACAAGTGTTCGAAAGCCTTTCTGTCAAGGTTCTTCCTTGTAGGCAAAACCAATGCCTTGAGAGGGAAGATTTACAACTTCCAATAGCAACAAGGAGAAACCATTGCCGATTCATGGGAACATTTCCAGGAATATGTCCTAGAATGTCCACACCATGGATTGGAAGATTGGTTGCTCATGCAAGGATTCTACAATGAACTTATTCAGAGATCTCGTGAGCAATTAGATGCAGCTGCTGGAGGGTCATTCATGTCACTTACACTTAGAAAAACTGAAGCTCTTTTAACCAAGATAGCTAAGAATCAGAGCTAGAAATCATATCATATTCAACGCTACCAGAAGAGTGAAGAAATTCCAGAAGAAGTTTGAGCACTAGCAACGAAGATGAATGTATTATTGGAGTGGCTTGATAAAAGGGATAATTATAAAAGAGATCGTCAAGCCATCCAAGATGCATTCAATGCTCAAAACAGATGTGGAAAATATGTGGGGATAGAATTTTTAGATAATCAAGAAGATGCAAACATTATCAAAAATTCTACATCAAGAGAGAAGGACGGAATCAGAAGGAATCTGCTTATCAAGATAAGTATTCAGGCAATTACAATTCTTCTAATTTTGAGCAGTTACCCTTGAGGAATTTGATATTAGAACAGGCTAGACTTAATGATAATGTTAACAAGAGGCTTGTTTCTAATGATAAAATTTTAGAAGATATAAATGCTAAATTAGATGACTTTTCTTCTGCCATAAAAGATCAGCCTAATTATAATAAACAAACAAAAACCAAGTTGGCACAACTAGCCGCTGCTTTGCCTTTTGCCACTAACCATGATCATGTACAAGTTGTAACCACAAGAATTGGCAGATCTACCCGTGACGCTCCTTATCCACAAGGAGCACCAAGAAGGTAGGCTAGGGCGGTGATCCCAACAGAGACAACAAAAGAAAAAGAGGATGATGAAGTTGAAGAATTAGAAGTACCATTACCAAAGATGACGCAAGATTTCCATAATTCCAACATTTTGCCGTTTCCATGTAGAAGATGGAAAGCCAAAGCTGATGAGGAGTTCAGTAAGTTTGTTGAAATAATTCCAAAGTTATACATCAATATTCCTTTGTTAGATGCTATACAGGTACCCACCTATGCAAGATACATAAGGAATATCCTCAACAACAAACGACCTCTGCCCACCACTGAATTGATCAAGTTGACAGAAGAGTGTAATGCAGCCATTCTCAACATAGCACCAATAAAGAAGGAAGATCCAGGACGTCTCACTATCGAGTGCTCTATTGGAGACCAACAATTTTACAATGCATTATGTGACCTTGGAGCAAGTGTTAGTGTGATGCCCAAGACATTTTTTGACAAAGTCCAACATGCAATGATCGTTCCTGCTCACATGTGCCTACAATTAGCTGATCAAAGGATCTGCTATCCACTAGGCATTGCTGAGGATATTCCAGTCAAGATCAAAGAATTCTTAATACTAGTTGAGTTTGTGGTATTGGATATGCACCCAGAATCTCAAGTGTCAATCATCTTGGGAAGACCTTTCTTGAGTACCGTCAATGCTCACATTGACATCAATGCTCACATTGACGTTGGGAGTGGAGAAATCAAGTTCAACATCAATGGGCAAGAAGAGTGTTTTCCATTCAAGCCCAATACTACTCCAGCTAATAATGCTAATATGATAAATGAAGCAGAAGATGAAGAGTCATTGCTGGTATTTTCCCTAGGATTGACTGTCACCCCTGAAGATTAAAATTGTGAAAAAGTCCGATTCGGTGGACTTAAAATTCTGACCCTCACCGAAAGGTAACTCGGTAGTTATCCATATTTAGCTTCTTGCATTTTTCATAATCATTTGAATCTATATGAAAACAAAATAAAAATATAAAAACAAAAATTCATGCCACATGTAAATAATTTTTACAGAGTACCCAAAAGAATTTTTACCGCGGTGGCTTAAAAATGTTGTTGTTAATTTTCTATGCATATTTGGTTCACACAAGTAATTTTATTTTTTGCATGGTAAAAATATTTCTCACCTTGGGCCCACAGATTTCATGGAATTTACCATGGAATTCACTTTGTTCTCTTTATCTTGCCACCATTCCTGCTGCATCGTACCGAATTTGTGTATGAAAGGAGGAGAAACCAACTTAAGAATGCAGCAGAATAGAATAGGAACAAGATGCATCCATGTGACCCACAAGTGGGGCCGGCCGGCCCCATATCCTAGGTCGGTCGGCCTGCCTCTCCCCCTCTATAAATCTCCATCTCCCGCTGCCTTCTCCTCTCACACCACAACTCTCCTGTCTTCCTTTTTCATTAGATTTCAACTCCAAGCTGTTCTACTAGATAAAATCCTTAGAAGAAAAGAGAGTTTTGAAGAAAGAAGAGAAGAGCTGCTAAATTATTAGTGTTTGGAGACTAGGCCTAAAAACAAGTCTAGAGAAAAGTGCTGTAAAATCTGTTTTGGATATTCTCTAGTGGGCTAACTCTCGAACGACTAATCTATGGACAGCTGACTCCTAACCGTTTATTCTAACCAATATTTGTAGTCCCCTTTTTGTTGTGTTTGTTTATTCCTTGTGTGACAAGATGTCATTCTTCGGTTTTGGGCGTATGACTAGGATCCAATCTCAAAGGGCTGGTTCCAACATGGACACAGACACACCTGTTCATCATCAAGAGGTTCACCAGCTTGTCCTTCCATCGATAACATCATCAACAAACTCATGGCGGAGAAGGATGTCCGGCTGCGTGACCGAACACAGAAGGACAAGTTTCGGAATATCAAGGATAGGGAATACAAGTTGACGATGGCATACCATCCTCAACTCCTTCGAGACACAGGTATGGATGTTGAGTTCAATGAAATCTTTGCTGCTATTGTTTGGAAGAACTTCGTTCTAGTTAATGAACAGGGTGTTAAGCTGCTCATAATGGAATTCTTGTGCACTTTGCAATTTCTTAAAGCTAGGGCTAGGGTGAGTTTCCTCCTGTTTACTTGCACTTGGAGAAAACTTAGTGATTTTCTAAGATTCAATTCAGATTGTGTTCTTAACTTAGATGTTGCTCTTCCTGATTTTTGAAAAGAGTAGTTTTGGAAGGAAATTTCTGATAAAGATACCTGCTACAGACCGAGAAATAGTGACCTCCAACTTCCTACCCTTCGTTTTATTCACAGATTTATTTCCTCAACCCTATTCCCTAGACCAGAAACACAGACTATTAGGGAAGATGAGTTGAAAATACTTTTTGCAATTTGTAATAGGCGAAAGGTTTCTCCAGTTGTAGCTATGATGTACCAGTGGTTAGTTGTCTTTGGACCAATCAAAGGAGACATTGAGTGTACATCTTTGGTTTTTCGCATAGCCACTAGATTGGGTTTGACAAATAATTGTGTTGTTTCTCACATTTCTGATCCTCACCCCATAATGGACCTAGATTTCTTTAGGTAGGCTCAGATTCTTAAAAAGTTAACAATACCATTTACATGAGATATCCCGCTTCCTAACCCGGAGCTCGGGATCTATACTGTCAAAAACTATCTTGTTGGTTTGCAGCCTTCACCCCTGAACAGGAGTGTTGATGGTCATTAAACCCCATTTGTGACCATCAACTATTGCATTAAATAAAATGAAATGGATCACAATTGGTAGTTATAGGGTTCAAAACTAACAAGTTCCTTGAGTTTTGTTGTCATCACATGTGTTGCAGAAATCTCAATTTTTCATCAAATAAAAGTATCTCAAATGATGAATTAGAGTACACCATTGCAAAGGTCTTGTCGCGCTAATCGAAATGCATATATTATTTGCTATATTTGGAGCTCGGAATGAGAAGCTATGAACAAAAGAAGAATTGCCATGAAATGATGTCCAGTCAGCACCAGCAGCAATCAAATCCAGCTAACACATGGGCCCCATGCACAACAAGTGTTGGCATGGCAGGGACCTTTGCAATGGTGTACTCCAATTCATCATCTGAGGGACTTTTATTCAGTGAAAAATTGAGATTCTTGCAAAACAACTTAGAGCAACAAAACTCGTGGAACTTGTTAGTTTCAAAGCCTACAACTATGCTTTGTGATTCATTTCATGTTATTTCATGCAATAGTTGATGGTTAAAAATTAACAATAGGGCAAGTAGAACCTGGTTACGAAAGAGATCTTGCTCTGTTCCTCATTTCCCTTAGTAATGTTCCACATGCTTAGATGAAGAATTGTTATGCTATATATGATTGTATATGTACTAGAGTGTGCAAAAGACTTAGTAAATAAGAGCTACATAAGAATTCAATCTATTAATTAATATCCGGTCTGATCTTACTTCTCTGAGTGTTACCTATCAATGCTTACATTTAATATCATTTGTTTATTGGCTTACCCTGTCAGAGCATGTGACTGTGCGATTGATTTCTAATCATATTTTACCAATATCTCTAGCCTACCCCATGGCTACTCCCTGTGGTAAAAGATAAATAAAGATACATGGATGAAATGCTACAAGGATATTTAATGTGTGTGCTTATAGATTCCCTTTTCTATATTATTTTTAAGAGTACATAAATACCATCCCCATGCATTTCTAGCATTGTTGTTGGGAGTGACAACCTAATAATTAAGGTGATGCTAAGAAATGTCAACAGTCCCCCATAGAAGACTAAATTATAGCAAAGCCCTAGATTTGAAACAGAAGGCAACACTGTCCATGGCGTTGGAGATGGCGAAGCCGTTGGCAGTGAGTCGTAGGAGCATCAAGGGCGTTACTTGGATGGACTGACTATGCAGGATGTATACACCCAAATGGACTGACCGTGCAAAGCATCTGTTCAAGGCACGTCGATCAAGCCTCGGAGAAGAAGCACACCGTTGACCAAAGGATGCATTGGAAGTTGTCGCTAGAGAGGCTCAAACCTAGATCCCAAGGGAAGGTGGAGCTATCAAACCAACACCATGAGAGGAGCCACCTAGCTATGGAAGGGAGCACTAGGACCAGATGTTGGCGTGAAGGGGAGGAGGCGAGTGGTGAAGGTTATGAATCAAAGGGTAGCTTATCTTGGTGATGGCAAGTGGAGGTGGAGATGGAGGAGAGGAGATCCACATAGTAGAAGATCGAGTTTATTTTATTTCCACTGACTTTGGATGTGGCGATGGTGGATAGCGACCATGTCGACTACAATGAAGGCAAAAATTCCATGTTAGGACTTTCCACTGAGGGAAAATCTCATCTAGATGACTGTTAGATACTATCTACTAGAGGAGGACCCACACCTCGTCTGCTCTAGCAAGATCGCTGATGTTGGGAGGGAGGGGGGACTGTTGGGCTCCACTTGAAGTAAACAAATCAGAAGGAACCACAGAGGGTATTACCTTAGGTGTAGAGGTAGACGATGGGATCTCAAAGGCGTAGGTCTAGATATTGATAGTCTTGTGTTGCTCATCCATCTTACTTGAACGGCTCTTGAATGAGTAGCATATTAGCGCAACCTCTGCATTAAAAGTTGTAAGGAAAATGGACCATTTTCCTATTTAGTTTGTATTTTTTATTTGATGATCAACATGACCAAGTTGGACTATATGTTTGCAAGTTTTTATTTTGTAGTTCAATAGGTTGCATGGCGGACTTAGATTTAATTGGAACGAGATGAGTATGATCAACACTGAAAAGAGAATCTTAGAAGATGTGTTGACAATGCAACCTAGAAGAGAAGAGAAAAATTCAAGATGCAAGATGGATGAAGCGCAGATAAAGACACACGAAGAAATGGAGCAAGTCTATGTTGCACAAGCAGCACTAGATTTTCCCGATAGGTACACCAGACATGTCAATTGTGCTCAGGAGGTTCCTTAAATAATTTATATGTTACTTGACTGAAGCATATATATAAGTACCATATGAAATTTTTCTTGGTCACTAAACTTCATAACTGTAAATGCATTTTTCATTGCCATAATCCAATCCAAGCTTCAAGTGGGGTTGCGGACCCAAGAAATGCTAGTGGCTTCAGCCTATATGAATTCCCCTACACCTGATTTACTTGTTCGTTCCTTAGTCGTACGCTCTAAAGTATCCATCCATCTTTGCTAGGCTAAATCTTGTTGTTTCCCTAATAGTCCGTCTAGTACTTTAGTTAAAAGATCTTGATCATGAACAACTAATATGGTAGTGACATTACTGTTGATGGCCACTAACACCCTATTTATTATTCGAATTTTACTTGGTTCCACTTGTACTTGGATTTCTATTTGATTGCAGGAAAAACACGTAAATAGGTCAAAAGTGATACAAATATGACGTGTGAGACATGACAGGGAAACAACCAGGCCAAGTGCTAGGGCGCCCGCCCAGGAGCCAGGGTGCCCGCCCTGGAGCCAGGGTGCCCACCCCCGTGCTGGCGATAACCAACCCCAGAACCGACTTTGCCACATCAAAGATCTGCATGATCTACTCCCTATGTCTTCAGAACCATTGATCTAAGGTGGTTTGATCCGATGGCACTCGATGGATGTGACTTGGATCCATGGGTCCCTATGACTATGCCAGAAAGTTTTCAAAGTCGGTGCAACTGACCTCAAACCAACTTAAAACCGACGTACCTACGGAGTAACCAACCTAATGAAGCAAGCCATCACCGTTGGATGTTGAGGAGGTGCCAGGTGGACGGCGCCCGCCCTGACCCCAGGGCGCCCGCCCCAGGGTCCATAGCAACTGACCTCCAAGCTGCCTACAAATGCTTCCTTGGTCCTTGTACACTATAAATAGGACCATTGGAGCTCAGTTACAGGAGGTAGGTAGAGCACGAAGATTAGATCAAAGAGTATTCACTCTCTAGTGTAAAATAGTGCTTCTCCCAAGTTGGAGAAGAAAAGCTAGAGAAGGAGCCGGAGCTATTGGCAACTTCAAAACTGGAGAAGGAGCCGGGTTTGTTGGCAACTTCTGTGACAGAACTGACCAATTTATTAGAGCACAAGCACGTAATTCGCCATTAAGATAGCAAAGTACATGATTGAGACCTAATAAACCCGGTAGTCATTCCCGAAGTCTTGAAGGATTTCCAACTTTCCGGCATAGCCAAGATCGTAATAAGTTTAGCCATCACTATTTACAACATACATAGTTCGCACATAGTTTAAAACATCGGAGTTCGAAATAAGTTATTACAACCCAAGTTCAAATTCGAAATAAAGCGGAAGTGATTTAGTTCAAATCCACACACACACCCTCAGTTCAAATACAGTTCCAGGTCCTCGGTCAATGTCCAACAAAAGCATAAGGTAGAGTAGAGTGACCATGCCCAAGGTCTAATCATCACCCAACGCGGGGTCGAAGCAGTGCTGGCAATAGCCATAGTACATCTCACCATCTGCAATAACATGGGAAATAAAACCCTGAGTATGAGAATATACTCAGCTAGACTTACCCGTCATAAACTAAAAATAAATTGACTCCAAGGAGTATGCAAGGCTGGATAAGTAGGATAGCTGACTCATAAGTTGCGGAAAAGCTTGCATTAAAGAAAGATTTGATCATAACCTTCTAGCATTGTATTTTAATTTGATTAACCTTATCATGCTAAATTAGCACCTGTACTAAACAAGCATGGTAATAATTATTCAACAAGAATAGTTGTAAGATCATGACAAGAGCGCAAAAGAATAACTAGAGACTAACGATCATCAACAAGGCTACTCTCCATTGTTGCTATTCTCACTAGAAGCACCGTCTAAAGCCTTCCTAGCTGCTGCTAAGGCTGCCCTCAGCTGACGTATCTCCTCCTGCTTCCTGTGTACCTCCTCGTGAAGACTAGCATTGTAAGCACGAACACCCTCCACTTCCTCCAACACCTGCTACTGACAGATGCTAAGGTGATGAAGCTCAGACCAGGCTTCATCCCTAGCCTGAGCCATCTTCTGGCTCTCCTAAACAACCTTATCTTGATGTTGAGACACACGGGCTACCTCCTCTCATGAGCGCTGAAGCTCACGTGTCAACTCACGCTTCTCCTTGTGTGCATCAGCTCGAGCCTCCTTGAACTCCTCACTCAGATGAAGTGCCTTAGTCTCCATGCTGACATAGGCCCTCATCACTGCAAACATAGCACTCATGGCAGGCGTGTCGCTGCCCCGCGCCTCCTCAGGACCTGCCTCCAGTGGTTTTCACTCAGCATGTGGCCACCTAGAAAGGCAGTTAGCAAAGGGAAACACACCAGGAAAAGCCTGGGCAAGCTGGTGTGGGATCTCCTCCATCAAGTGCTCCATCACGTCAAAAGCTACAAACGTGGCACCCGTCTTGGCAGTACTGCCCGCACCAAAACAGCGCCACCCAACCCATTGGGGGTCACCGCCCTAAGGTGGGACAACTACATCCACCCGAGCCTCTCCATAGTTCACCAAGTCATCCTTTTCTCAGTAGTAGTGAGGCTCCATGCCCACCGTGTACCCAGCATTGGAGAGAATCCTCCAAAGAAGGCTAGGCATGGCGTGCTCCTCAAGAAAAGTGTCCACCTCCCTTGGCGCCGACTCACGGACAGCCAAAGGACCACGGGGCACTCCTTCTCCAGTGGACTTGCGAGCAGTCTACTTGGTTCTCAGCATCTGTCCAAAAGTTGTGTATCCCATGAGTTTATAATTTTAAAGAAATGAGACAATTTATTTATAAGGGAAGGAACCATGAAATGTATGAATGAGCAATTTTAACCATGGTGCATGCACGTTACATACGTCCTCACGAACTAATAATCTAACGTGCTATGCGGTGGCATACATCGTTCTCTCATTTATACGTAACTACTTCGTTCTACCGTTCACGTGGTTAGTGTACCTGCAGAAAATTCATTTCAGCCCATATCCCATATGAATGCAATTTGATGTAAAAATTCACGCACCTTCCGAACAAGGTGAAAACACCATTTACTTACTACTCCAACAAGTCGTGCAGAAGACGACACCACCAGAAGACGGTCCCAACATGGGATACCTTCATATAAACATGTGTGCAACATGTGAATAATCCGGCATCAATAAGCACTCCCCTAGACTGGCATTGCATCCAATCATGCTCTCACAACTCACACTTACCAGTGCGTAGAGGCAATTTGATCCATACATTACCACTGGAGTGAATGGCACCTATACGACTCCGTCATTGTATAGGCAACGATAAAATAGAAAATATGATGCAATTCCCCAAGTTAGTACTTAATTAAGCCACCTGAATTCCTATTGGGCATAAAGGATATGACCACTGGCACACTCTAAATTTTCAAAACCATAGATTTGAACACCTATGTATAGCTATACATTTTGTAAATACTTTTCGCAAACAAAAACTTGTTTATTTTAAATACTTGTGAATAGTAACGCTAAACCTTGCTCCGATGCAGGTGTGACAGAACCGACCAATTTATTAGAGCACAAGCACGTAATTCGCCATTAAGATAGCAAAGTACATGATTGAGACCTAATAAACCTGGTAGTCATTCCTGAAATCTTGAAGGATTTCTAACTTTCCGGCATAGCCAAGATCGTAATAATTTTAGCCATCACAATTCACAACATACATAGTTCGCACATAGTTTAAAATATCGGAGTTCGAAATAAGTTATTACAACCCAAGTTCAAATTCAAAATAAAGCGGAAGCGATTTAGTTCAAATCCACACACACAGCCTCAGTTCAAATACAATGCCAGGTCCTCAGTCAATATCCAACAAAAGCATAAGGTAGAGTAGAGTGACCATGCCCAAGGTCTAATCATCACCCAACGCGGGGTAGAAGCAGTGCTGGCAATAGCCATAGTACATCTCACCATCTGCAACAACATGGGAAATAAAACCTGAGTACGAGAATGTACTCAGCTAGACTTACCCATCATAAACTAAAAATAAATTGACTCCAACGAGTATGCAAGGCTGGATAAGTAGGATAGCTGACTCATAAGTTGCGGAAAAGCTTGCATTAAAGAAAGATTTGATCATAACCTTCTAGCATTGTATTTTAATTTGATTAACCTTATCATGCTAAATTAGCACCTGTACTAAACAAGCATGGTAATAATTATTCAACAATAATAGTAACCAAATACGGTTGAGTGCCTTTCAACATCACGGCTCAACCATCTCATCTTTTTGTTTAAGTTATTACTATGATGCCGCTGCTCAAGTCAAGTGTTCACTGTCCAGGAACGATGGCGATTATAATCGATTACTAACCAGCTGGTGGGGTATTCCTCACACAAACCACACTCACTCACTAAAGTGAGCTACAGATCACCGAAAATTCGATTCGGAAAAATCACGGGATCAACAGGTACCATCGTATCCGGGAACCGCCCGGCTGCCTTATTCAGGGCGACCCTGACCTCGAACTTACTCTCCGCGTAACCCGTGGTCCCCTATCTTCTCCAATACGATGCATACAGCAGGTCGACTCCCGGCCCAAACCAAACCCAGGCTTCGTGGTCGGAACGACTTATCCTTCCAGTTAAGTGTGAGGCATGCGTTCAATATGACTTGAGGATGTACAACGGACGAGGTCCTAGTTCGACACAGACGGGATAACCTCACCGAACCTCCAGTTCAGTCCCAACACCAATCCCGCCCAGTCTCGATTTATTATCTCCACATGGTTATCCAAGACAACAAAGTATTCAACCATTCCGAGTCACCACCTATAACTCGCGGATGACAGGAAATCACCCGACTTCTACCGATCTAGTTAAGCAAGGCTAAGAAGATAATCGCACTAGAACCTAACAGGGTAGAATTATATCAAGTGGGCAAGGAAGTACAACCAAGAGTCAAGGTTCTTACTTTCTGACAAGGAGAGAATGAAACCTTACGAACTAAGTCTTTCATCTACTCTAGCACATACACTATCATATATAGCACAAAAGACCTTCCATCTATGTATAAGGAATATCACTGAAGAAAGCCAGAACATAGCATGATTTCCCACACAATATGAGCTCTGCCTGTCCTACTAATGGGGGGTGGACTATATAAGACTCAATAGAACTATCACTTCCATGAACTACCACATGACCCAGTCAATAGGATGCATTTGCAGGTAAACAACATCTAGGCACTATGCCTACATGTAATCTACCATCTAACTCTCTCAAGAAAAGAGCTAAGTGCTTTGCAAACATATACATAAACTTATTATCAATCATAACTATATCATATATAGAACTAGAGCAAACTAGGAATATAATAAATAGAAACATAATGATATTTAGAATAAAGTCATAAAGAAAGACACAAGATAATACCAAACTTGTTGACGATGATCCGAATCCTGGGCACAGGCGCCCAACTCTTGAATCTATCTAGTTTAAACCTATATAGAAATTGAAGTATTGGAGTAGCTATTCTAATTCCCTGGTGGAGAGAGATCTCTAAACCCTAGCTCTGCTGATGGCCTCCTCTTGATATGAATTTTTATTATGAATTATGAATTAGGGTTTCAATCCAGGGGGTAGGGCCTTGCTTATATGGCCTCCTCTAATGCACCAGAGCCCTTGGATCAACCCGACCTTCATGCACGGCTTAGATTCATCCTTAAAAGGCGATGAGGGGCAGGATCCACGAGCTCGGCCCTAATTGGCTTAGGGCCAGGGCGGGCACCCTGCCCATCTGATAGGTGGGTCCCATCTTCGGTGGTTTGCCTTCCCATGTCTTCTAGAGTCTTCTTTCAGATGCATGGTTTTTTCTCTCTATGTAAACTTGACATGTGGACCTTCTTTTATCATTTTCTGATAACCCCCTACAAAAATAGACATTCACCAAACTCATGGAAATTGTTAGTTAAAACCCCTAAGTCTATGGTGATGTTCATTTTAAATCCTCTATCTCTTCTTTGTTGACCATTGAAATTGGTTGTTAATTATTGTCAACAAACTCCCCCAAGCTTACCTTTTGCTCGTCCCTAAGAAAACAGCTAAACCTAGATGGATCAAGAGTTGCTGCAATGCTTTCACACTTTAAAAGTACACATGCATTCAAACAAGACTTGTCTTCCAGACTAGAGTGGACTATTTTGACTTTCAAACTTACTCATGTTAGTTCCAACCATGGGGCTTTCACCTACACTTGGGCCTTGAGCAATTGAAAGACAGAACAATTAAAAGTCAAGCACTATGTCTCAACTCTTTGCTTCACCTCTTTTATGGAGTTTTTAGAGGTTTTCAAGATAAAACTTAGAGTTCCATAGATACGACTCTCACAAGTCTCTGAATATGTGGTATTTGTGGATCCTCGCAAAGGCATTAGAAGGGATTATGCCTTCTCTCAAAATATGTAGTATTTATAGTTCAAGGCAATACTTTATCATGCTTGCTCTTCCACACCATATAACTAATAAAGCTTATGTGGGGTTCATAGGTGATCACTCAAAAACACTCCAAAGGAATCTCGTCATACAATCAATCAAGATGCGCATGTGTGGTTGATATGGTGGATAGAAATATAGTAAGAAAACAAGAGGTAGAAAAGAAACGGAATGAATGTCTGATTCTACAATGCTCCACTAATGATAACTCCTCTTTTGAAACTTGAATAATGCTTGTGCTTTTATGAGAGAGAGGATTTTCTTCTTTTTTTCAGAGCATTTATTTTTCTTTCTTGCTCTTCTATTTTTTTCTTTCTCTCTCTTTTCTTCTTTTTTTTGATACTTGCCCATAAACTCTTGAAAATAACTGAGAGGATAAATGATAGAATTTGGAGCAATTGTACTGATAAGTGCCTAGCAGAAATGAATGAGTCCTATTGGGAAATATTTTTGATGTTCACTCTCAGGGTAAGAGTTGAAAATTTTTGGTGGATCTAAATGGGATGAAAATGGTGGTGCATACTTCCAGGGTAGAAGTAGCAAGGATGCATGATGTGTGAAAGTGAATCTTGATTTTAAACACATGAAAAGCTCCTAAGGGTCTACACAACTCGACCAAACTCAATACAAATACAAGAAGAAACAAAGAGTGGAGGTTTCCTATTCTAATAATCATGTATGGCTATGGTCGAAAATTCACACTCTGTCATATTAGGAACTCATCATGTGGTGATTTTAATTTTCAAAAACAAATCTCTAGAATTTAGTCTAGGAACAAAGTAAACAGCAGCTCAACTCTATCATATCATGTCCGTCAATCACCTAGACTTTAGATTAAGCATATTCTCCCACAGGTTTCCAGTTTAGAGTAAGCCATCATGTCTAACAATTTTATCCAATCCTTGGGAGAACTCTAACTTAAAAATTAGGTACTTGAAAAGAATTATAGCAGAGCAACTGTTCATCATTTTCATCATGCATACTTCAAAGTCTACTTATTTAAAGCAACATGATTAAAACAAACTTATATACATACTCCTTTTATTCGTTTTTCATATTTTAAGAAACACACTTGAAACAAACAGAAAATATTTATTTGGTTTTCTAAAAACTTATGCAAATAGCAACAACACTATTAAGAAAAGCAGTAAATAAATTTTATTTGTTTTTAAGTTTATGACATAAAAGAAAATAAACTTACAAAAAAAGAAAAACTTACCTTGGATAATTGGGGCTCCTCCCCCCAAGCTATATCTTGCTGTCGTCGAAATCACTCCAGGTACAAGTACCCGAACAAAGTGCTCATGTTCTGATTCTGGGTCTCTTGGCCTTCATGGATCTCGTGCAAAGTCTGAGTGGTTTTCTCATTCCACTGGCGCTGCTGTTCCCACCACTGGGTCTATTGGTCTTGATTTTCTTGTACGGTCTGAAGGGTGTTGTCGGTACGCTCGTGGAATGCCACATGTTCTTGGTGTATCTCTGGAGTGTACTAAAATCTGGCATCAGAGGCATGTCCTGGTTGGTGATCTTCTCGGTGATGATGACCATGGTGGGCACCAGAGGATGATGCCCCCATTGGGTCAATAGAATGTCTTGCATACTGGTCATACGGGCCGTTTTGCCATTGGGCCTCATTTTCTTGTGGCCAAACTTCTTCCATGTACTGGGGAGTAGGTGGAGGGTGCTCCCTGAAGGGAATTGGGGAGGCTACACTAGCGACAATCAAGAACTTCTCCCCAATCCACAGGATGCGCAGAAGGTTATAGATCACGGGATTACCACTAGACGCACAGGTGCAGCGGAAGACGACTCGATGTAGTCGTATGCATCGCAGAAGGTAGTGCAGTTGCATGGTCGTCCGTCACCTCAATCCTCTCCCGTGGTTCATCCTTGCGCTCCAAGTGCAGCGCCTCCAAGGTATCCACACATGCAGGGAAGAAGCGTCGCGCCTTGGACTGCTAGGTCCGCGAGAGCAACAGGGAGACGTGGGCGTGAGGTGGGCGGTGGCTGGATTAGGGTTCACCTTGGGCGCCCCCACCCCTTCTGGTTATATAGCCCTGCTAATGGGCTTTTCCTAAAAAAGGCCCATTAGCATCCCTCCTTTAGTGTTTCCACTAACACCCAACGTTTGGGCCCATTAGCAGTCTCTAGGGCATATCTCCAACAATCTCCCACTTGCACTAGAGACAATCTCTAAGCCAAGTTTCAATTCTTCATCTCGTTAAGTGTGTGACCCTATGGGTTCATGTGTAAGTAGACATGGTCTGAGTACTCTTACTCAACCAATAATTGATAGCGGCCTCTAGCAAGACATATCAACCCCTAAGTACACGTAAAGATCATATCTGATGAACCACCACAACGTTAAGTCCATGCTATTCCCTTTGCCTCATGATATTTGGTCTAGTTCCAAACTGACCACTCTTTCTCGATCTGTGACTCAGAATTCCAATTCGTTAACTCTTTAACCTTAGCACAGCCATGCATTTCTGGATCCGATCACTTGAGGTGCCCAGAGATATCTCTCTTGTGAATAGAGGGGCAAATTCCATCTTGACTAACCATTACTTGCAGCATGCTTCCCTTAAAACCCAAAAACTACCTTTATAACTACCCAGTTACGGAGTAGCGTTTGATAGTCCCTAAGTAAGATGTTTCACATCTCAAGTGCATGTGTCAGCCTCAGGTCTAAGGACATAGCATACACATTTGTGTATTGTGAGAATACTTCGCACCTTCTCACGGTTGGGTCAGTCCAGCACCATATCTCCATATGTGCCCACATTATTGATGACATCGCCATGACCTATGACTTGTGAAACATAGTCATCGACCAATACATGTGCTAGTCAATAATATCGACTAGGGACAATTCTAGAATAACCACACAAGTATGAGTTTCACAAACAATTCACATAATTATTGATCAATACAAGTTGCCTTTCATATGGATATTCAACTGCACAAAATGCTCAAGGCATAAATCATGAATACATAAATTAATCATCTCTATGATTGTAGGTATCTAATACCCATAGCCCTCATGTGTGCCTCATGCTTAGGCTATGGAAGAGCCTTTGTCAAAGGATCTGCTACATTCGAATCCATATGTATTTTGCACAATTTGATCTCTTCTCGTTTCACAAACTCTTGAATGAGATGAAACTTCCAGAGGACATGTTTGTTCTTCTGGTGATCCCTAGGTTGCTTAGCCTGTGCGATCACCCCATTGTTATCACAATGTAAATTCAATGGGCCCAATTCATTCAGAAACACACCAAGCTCAATGAGGAATCTCCTCAACCAAACACCTTCCTTTGCAGCGCTAGAAGCTGCAATGTACTCAGCTTCTGCTGTAGAATCAGACACCGTCTCCTGCTTGGAACTTTTCCAGCTAACTGCACCACCATTTATTGTGAACATAAAACCTAATTGAGATAGTGATTCATCCCCATCGGTTTGGAAGCTAGCATCAGTGTAACCATTTACAACGAGCTCCTCCTCACCTCCATAGATTAGGAACACATCCTTAGTCCTATGCAAGTACTTTAGGATGTTCTTAACAAGCATCCAGTGAGGTTCACCCGGATTAGCTTGGTACCTGCTCGCAACACTTAGAGCATATGAGACATCTGGGCAAGTACATATCATGGCATACATGATGGAACTAATGGCTGAAGCATATGGAACCTTACTCATGTGGTTGCGCTCTTCATCTGATGAAGGACACTGCTTGTCACTAAAGCGCATACCATGTGACATAGGCAAGAACCCTTTCTTAGACTATTCCATGTTGAACCGTTTCAACACCTTGTCAATGTACGTGTCTTGGCTTAATCCTATTAGCCTTCTTGACCTATCTCTATAGATCTTAATTCCCAAGATGTATGCTGCTTCTCCTAAATCCTTCATAGAAAAACTATTATTCAGTGAAGTCTTTATAGATTGCAACATAGGAATATCATTCCCAATCAATAGTATGTCATCCACATACAAGATCAGAAACACAATAGCGCTCCCACTTACCTTCTGGTAAACACAAGGTTCTTCTTCATTCTGACAAAAGCCAAACCCTTTGACTACCTCATCAAAATTAATATTCCAACTCCGAGATGCTTGCTTTAACCCATAAATAGATTTCTTAAGCTTGCATATCTTTTCGGCATTATTAGGATCAATAAAACCTTTGGGCTGTATCATATACACGTCCTCTTCTAAATACCCATTTAGAAAGGCTGTTTTAACATCCATCTGCCATATCTCATAATCAAAATATGCACCAATTGCTAGAATGATCCGAATAGAATTAAGCATCGCTACCGACGAGAACGTCTCGTCGTAGTCAATTCCCTTGAACTTGCCGAAAACCTTTTGTGACAAGTCGGGCTTTATAGACGTGAACATTTTTGTCCATATCCTTCTTCTTCTTAAAGATCCATTTGCTCTCTATGGGTCTAACCCCATCAGGCAGGTCAACCAAGTTCCAAACTTGATTGTCTCCCATGGAATCTATCTCGGATCTCATGGCACTTTGCCAATTCTTGGAATCTGGATCCATCATAGCTTTTGCATAATCCGTAGGTTCGTCATCGTCTAACAATAACAAATCCCCACGCAATGCTTGAAGTCTCGCTGATCTTTGTGGTTGTAGTGGTGTCTCCACTGACACGGGTGTCTCAACTTGCTTTGCTACATTAGCATCACTCGTAGAGTCAGTCGCTACTAGCTCATCTTGAACTTCTTCAAGATACACCTTTTGTCCATTCTTTTCTCTTTTGAGAAACTCTTTCTATAAGAAAACACCATTTCGAGTAACAAACACTTTGCCCTCTGACCGGTTATAGACATAATACCCTAAAGTTTCCTTTGGATATCCCACGAAAAAGCACTTGTCCGATTTGGGTGTTAGTTTATCTGATATAAGTCATTTAACATAAACTTCACAACCCCAAATTTTTAGAAAAGACAAACTGGGACTCTTACCAGTCCACATCTCATATGGTGTCTTAACTAGGACTTAGATGGTACCTATTCAATGTGAAAGCAGCTGTTTCTAGAGCGTATCCCCAAAATGATAAAGGTAGCTCCGACTGGCTCATCATAGACCGAACCATGTCCAACAAGGTCCGATTATGTCGCTCAGACACGCCGTTTCTCTGAGGCGTTCCGGGTGGCATAAGCTGTGGAACAATTCCACAACTCTTAAGATGATTGCTAAACTCGTGACTTAGATATTCGCCTCCACGATCAGATCGCAAGGCCTTGATCTTCTTGCCACGTTGATTCTCTACTTCATTTTGAAATTCTTTGAACTTTTCAATTGTTTCAGACTTATGCTTCATTAGGTAGACATATCCATATCTACTAAAGTCATCAGTAAAAGGTATGAAGTATTGAAATCCGCCTCTAGCTGTCGTGCTCATTGGTCCACATATATCAGTATGTACAAGTTCCAACAAGTCAGATGCCCTCTCAGGAAATCCTTTGAATGGCGCCTTGGTCATATTGCCTAGCAAGCAAGCCTCACATGTCTCGTATGATTCAAAATCAAACGAAGTTAGAAGACGATCATCATGGAGCCTCTTCATGCGATTCTCACTTATATGACCCAACCGACAATGCCACATATAGGTAGGACTTAACTCATTGAGCCGAGGCCGTTTAGCACTAACATTACAGACAGGTGCATCATGAAGATTTAAAATAAATAACCGATTCACAATGGATGCAAAAGCCACAAACACATCATTCTTTGAGATCACACAATCATTGTCTTTACTCGCAAATGAATAACCATCTTTCATCAAGCATGAAGGTGACACAATGTTTTGACTTAAACAAGGAATAAAATAACAATTATTCAATTCCAAAAATCCTGACGGCAAGGAAAGTTGCATCGTCCCGACGTTCAATGCAGCAACTCTTGCATTATTGCCTACGCGAAAATCAACTTCTCCTTTCTCCACGCTTCTACTTCTCATCCTTCCCTGCATCGTATTGCTAATATGAGCAACCGATCCGGTATCAAATACCCAAGAATTGATATAAGAGTTAGCGAGGAAAATGTCTTTAACATGAACAACAAGATTACAAGCAGTAGCAGTACCTTTACCGCCGCCATCCTTCTCTAAGGACACCAAGTACTCCTTACCGTTTCTTTTCCAGTGACCTTTTCCCTTATAATAAAAGCAATCTGAATTTGTAGATGGTCCAGCCTTGGCAGCAGATGGGTTTAGCTTAGAGATCTCATCTTTGGCCTTGCCCTTCTTCTTCCTCCAAGAATTGCCCTTCCTCTTAAAATGAGGTCGATTCTGGATCGCCAACACTTGGTTACTGCCGGCACTTTTCTTGATGTCGACCTCTGCTGTTTTTAGCATGCCACATAGTTCATTCAAGCCCCTCTCTGCTCCATGCATATGGTTGTTCGAGATGAAGTTTCATAGTTGGCCGAAAGAGATGCAAGAATGAAATCAGTAGCCAACTCTTGGCCAATTGGGAAGCCTAGCTTCTCCAACCTCTGAGTGTAACCAACCATCTTGATTACATGTGGACCAACAGCTACGCCCTCTGCTAGCTTGGTTTCTGCAAGCGCCTTAGAGACATTGAACCTTTCAGTTCGTGCTTGAATTTAGAACATATCTTCAAGTGCCACGATCATATCGTTCGCTGAATGATTGTTGTCGAACTGCATTTGCAGATCAGGTTCCATACAAGCAAGCATGAGGCAACTCACTTCAAGATCCACATCACATGCTTTCTTGTAAGCGTTTTTCTCAGCAATAGTTGCATTTTCATCAGGCTCATCTAGTAATGGGGTGCCTAGAATTTCTTCCTTTTTCTCAGCCCTAAGAACAATTCTCAGGTTGCAGATCCAATCCGCATAATTTGTTCCATTCAACTTATCTTTCTTAAGAATTATACGCAAAGAAAATGGTCGATTGCGAATGGCCATCTACAACAAAAGTAACGCAAAATACTAAGACAATGTATTCATGATGGAGTAAATCACATTAACCATTTAACAAAATCTACTCCCACTAAAATCAATATCCCTCCATTGATACTTAGTGATTCAGGATCCACAACTACCAAGTCAACTAGTGAGCTTTAGCATCACCGCTAGACAACAAGGTAGATCAGTAGGCAATGCTTGCCAATCATATCACATATGATCCCTGTTGTTAGGTGACATCTCTATGTCTCGGCACCCAACCTCCATATCCCAAAGTCCTTAACTGTTAAGATGACTTTGTCTAAGTTAACCAAACCCTTTTGCGTGTAAGTGTCCGACGCAAACTTGTCACGTCAAGGAAAACTAGTGGCACCCTAATTTTATAGACCTACACCTAATTGTACAGGACATGTGACAATGCTAGGTTTGGGAGGATATGTAAACTTAGAGATTTATGAGGGATCATTCTACTTCTATCATTGCAAGCATGAATAGCAATAAATAAAAGTAGAACAAGTAATGAGAATCACATTCACACATAGTGACATGGTATGGCCCTTAATCAAATGGTGATCTCCATCTCCATCATCTTGTCCATCATGGTGATCTCCATCTCCATGATCTATGTGTGCCATCCTTCTTGTGATGAGTCCTCCAAGAACTATTTTACCGGAAGCTATACTAATTACATAGTCGCGTAATCACAAGATGGCGCGCAAGCCAATACATCAAATGGCAACACATATGGCTACAGCCGTGTTGCTTACATGACACGCAGGCCATGAATGAATTACATACATACACATGGGCCATGCCATACACATCATACCCTGCAAAAACAAGTTAGGCACATAACGATTCTATGTGCATACGACTGGTAGCAACGGCGGTTACACAGATCGCATCTATGGAATCGCTATGAAAATCTCATCAGATTGATCTCATCAACCTGAATCCAAACCATTCGGAGTCCCTCTATTTTCACTAGATCAATCCCATTGATCTATGCCCAACATGTATGGTTTTACGTGTATCACTTAACTCAGGTGGCGGATTAAACCGACCGGTATGAGTAGATTGTTACACGGCCACGCATCAAGAGCACGAAAACAGATTGAGTTTCCATCTACCACCCCGTTTCACATATTGATCTAATCAAACCGTGCAACCAAGACTAGCAGATCGCATCTACTATCTCTGCATATCATCTATATGCCAAAATCCGAACCTATAACGAACAGCTATGGCTCCGATACCACTGAAGGGAATTGAGGAGGCTACACTAGCGACAATCAAGAACTTCTCCCCAATCCATAGGATGTGCAGAAGGTTATAGATCACGGGATTACCACTAGACGCACAGGTGCAGCAAAAGACGACTCGATGTAGTCGTACGCGTCGCAGCAGGCAGTGCAGTTGCGTGGTCGTCCGTCACCTCAATCTTCTCCCGCAGTTCGTCCTTGCGCTCCAAGTGCAGCGCCTCCAAGGTATCCGCACGTGCGGGGAAGAAGCATCACGCCTTGGACTGCTTGGCCCGCGAGAGCAACAGGGAGACGTGGGCGTGACGTGGGTGGCGGCTGGATTAGGGTTCACCTTGGGCGCCCCACCCCTTCTGGTTATATAGCCTTGCTAATGGGCTTTTCCCAAAAAAGGCCCATTAGCATCCCTCATTTAGGGTTTCCACTAACGCCCAATGTTTGGGCCCGTTAGCAGTCTCTAGAGCATATCTCTAATACTCCCAAGGGTTCCTTAGAATGTGGTGGTTGCGAGCATCAAAATCATCAAAACTTGTGTGAACTGCTGCTTCAGGACTGGGGTCAGCACCGTGCCATAGGGGCTCAGTCTGATATCCCATCCTAGCAGATTCTGCTCTCCGATGGATCCGATGGTTCATTGGCGTTTCCTGCACATCAACTAAGAGATTTTGCACAGAGTAAAGGCTAAGTCCCAGGTTATATAACCGGAGCTCGCCTTGATTTTTCAAAAAGCATGTAAAGACCATCGTGCTCCCATTTCAAAATTCTTGCCTGTCTAAAGGATTAATAACCATAACATGGATGGGCTTCCTCAATAAACTCAAAAGAAGAATTATTCAATGCTCCTAAGTTGGTGGCCATATGAGTAATTAAAGAAGTGCAACCAATTGGGCCCTTCAACTCAGGAGTGGAAAACCAATGGGCTACCAAATGACGAACATGATAGACTTTAATCTTTTTAAGCGTAGCATAAAGCAATTGTAAGTCTCCTATCCTAACCTTGTGGATATCATCTCTAGGGAACATAGCATAGCCCATCCATTTATGCAATAAATGGAGAGTGGTGTCATTGGTACGGGCTTGGAGGTAAACATCCTCCCCAGTCATCTCTTTCCAAAACTGATGTTTCTCAAAGCCAGGCAAAGCATCATCTAAATCTATAGTAGCCCTTGGGTGGAAACCAAGATGGTTACTTAGTTCCCTCCAAGTAAGTGCAAACGTCTCCTTAAAAAATCTAAAGGTTACCCCATCCTCAATGGTTTTCAAAGTGCCAAGAAACTCTATGGTCAAAAGCCTTGACTGTTGGCGGTCCTTAACGGTTATTTTACACCACCAATTAAAGAACAAAAGGGGCGAATTATATATTTACATATGCATATATATGTATTATTAACCCAATTCTAATTGTAATTGGAAAAATACTATTTTGCAGGAATATATACAAAAAGTACAAGAAATCATTTTCAAAAATACGCTGTTCAAAAAGCGTAAAATCAAGGAATTGGGGAGAAGCCCACCTCGGGGCCAAACTGGACCGAATGCACCACATGGGCATGGTCTAGGCCCACTCCACAACCGACCATCCAAGGTCGGTCAAAGGGAGGCAAACCAAGGGCGCGTGCCCCTGGCCTGGCACGCGACCGCCCCAGGGGGCCAGCCGGGCCCATCCTCTGGGAGGCGGTTCATGTGATGAATATAGGCCCGATCTTCCGAGAGGTAACTGGTAAGTTCGATTTGTGGAGATCTCAACGTTGGTGATCCGGCTTCAAATCAGACATGATTCAACCCTGCAACCATTACACCACTGCACCATTGGTTATCAACCAAGCACAACTTGATTGACCTCGCTAAGAAGGCTTTTCCTGCAAGCGAATCGAAGAACACAAGCAAGAAGGTTTAAACATGCAATCTGAAATTGCAAATATGAATGACGTGCATATCAATAGAGGGTTCAAGAACTTGGTTCCAAAGGACTAATCGACACAGTGGAGGAGGTCAAGAACGGGGGCCTTGGATCACTGTAAAAGGATTTGTCACCACAGTTACAATGAATGATTCAGTTTCTCGATGAAAAACTAAACTCTAAAGTAAACCCAATCATCTAGCAGCAGTGGTGACTGTGTTTATAGTCTAAGACTCGACCTAGGGTTGGGGACAGCTAAGGGTTGGGTGCCTAGAACTTGGGCTTAAGGCCTGACATGATACATGACCAAGTTGGCCCAAACTGGTGATGCAACACCTTGCCGTGGTCACACAGAATGATCCACGGACCTTCTGGAGCTAGGACCAGGTCCAAAACGACGGCGTTGTCATCCCCTTTCCAAGGCATCCAAGAATGCCCGTTTCAATGTCGTATAAGAAAGTTATGACCGTAACAG
Source organism: Bothriochloa decipiens (assembly GCA_023333625.1). Taxonomy (NCBI): domain Eukaryota; kingdom Viridiplantae; phylum Streptophyta; class Magnoliopsida; order Poales; family Poaceae; genus Bothriochloa; species Bothriochloa decipiens. The sequence goes on along the minus strand of CM041636.1, from coordinate 29,233,441 downwards.
TGATGACATGTCTGCTGAATTCGAGGGAGACGTGGCAGCTGAGTTGGGGACGAGTTGCAACTTGGGGAAGACCATGGCGTCGATGTGTCTAGCGTGGCGATTTCCTCATCATCCTGCCCTTCTTGAATTTGAGTCATCCTCGACTCCATCTTGGCGATGTCCTCATCATCCCCTCCTTCTAGAATTAGAGTCGTCCTCTACTCCATCCCATCATCAATGAACTCCTGCAAAAGGTAAGTGACAGCAGGCAATGCACAAGACATAATAGGTTGACAAAACATAGTATAACATGGTGCATCTGGATTATCACATAGGTCAGCAGTAGCGGAAGTTGTAGCAAGAAAAGCACCTCCTTGTAACTTAATCCCATTATTTTTAACAATGTTTATCGGAGGTTTATTGTTAATCTCTTGAGCATGTTTAACAATATCCATAGGCGACAAAGGCAGCAAGGTAATTTTCTTGTCCTTATGCATGAAAGGGTATGTATTAGTTCTAACATGGTGTAAAGCATCATTATCAAATTCCAATGGAGGTCCTAACAAAATTAAACAAGCTTGCATAGTTACAACATCAAAATTAGAAGTATCATGACAAAAACCTGTGAAGAAGCTAATGCGGGCTGATTTAGTTACCTTAGTATTACCACTATTATTGAACCATTGAAGTTTATATGGATATGAATGTTGTCATGGGTCAAGCCAAGCTTCTCAACCAAATCTGAACTCACCAAATTGTTGCAACTCCCGCTATCAATGATAGTGAGAACACGACAACCCTGCACAATGAGATACATGTGGAACAAATTGTTGCGCTGGATCTTCATCTCTTCTTCATGTCCCACACGTGAACTCAACACACGCTGCACAAGAAGGCTAGGGTAGCCCACGGCGGCAGCCATGGAGTCAATGGCGATGGCCTCCTTGGCTTGATCATCCTTGGTGGAATCTGCATCAATGTTAGCAGCAAGGGTTAAATCATCTTCAACATCACTAGCACTTACATATCCATCCTCAGTAGCAATGAAAGCATGACGACTGGGGCACTCCTTCATGACATGTCCCATGCCTTTGCATCAGTGGCAAATGATGTTAGAGCTGGGCGAGGAGGAGCTAGTAGAAACACCCGAAGTGGCACCTTTCTTCAGCTGTGGAAACTGCACATTAGACAATTTACTTACCCCGGAAGAAAATGGAGGTGTAGATGGCTGTGGTGCAACAGGAAGCTTGGGTGTCTCCGGCTTGGAACGCTGCTGAAAAGTCCTCCCAGTGTTAGACTGGCAAGGCTGGTGTTGTTTGCGTCCCTGTACTTCTTGTTCTGCCTTAACAGCAAGATGATACAATTGGGAAAAATTGCGCCATTCTTTGTAATCAAGAATGTTTTGTACATCGTGGTTTAAACCACCAAAGAATCTAGCACTAGCATTAGTATCATTGTCACTTACACCACAACGTGCTAAACCAATAAGCAATTCTTGATAGTATGCTTCTACTCCTTTATCTCCTTGTTTTAAAGTTTGTAGTTTCAAACGTAAATCACGTTGGTAATAAGGAGGAACAAAACGAGATTTCATACGTTGCTTTAAAGCATTCCAAGTTTGAGGCACAACAACAGCATTATTAGCATTGCAAAAATCACTCCACCAAAACAAAGCAAAATTAGTAAACTCACTAGTAGCAAGTCTAACTCTATCTCAGCAGGAACATTATGAGAATCAAATTTTTGTTGAACAGCAAGCTCCCAATCTAAGTATGCCTCAGGATCAACATTACCAGCAAAAGGAGGTAGGCTAAATTTAATTTTAGCAAAAGGATCATTATTACCATGGTTATTACCTCCCATACCGCAACGATTGAAGTTGTAGCAGCGACGGTTGTGTGCATCACTGTCAGCATCAGCATCTTCATCACCAAAAGCATCCGCATCCCCATCATCCGCATGATGAGGTGGAGGGCGTTGCTCAATCTGTTCAATGCGGGTGACCAGATTGTTCATGTTGCGCGTCAGCTCGGTCATAAGATTGTGTTGTTCAGTGATGAACGTTGTAAGCTCGCCCTTGGACACGCACTCATTGAAATCCGTCGGACTTCCTGCCATGGTTAGAAGATAGGAAAAGACAACACCAAAGTATGATCCCTATCAACTAAAAGGAACCAAGTGGTGGTGGTGATGGTGGTGAAAGTGGAATGCAAAATCACAAGTGGCTTACCACCGGCTTGCAAGCGTTCTTACCAAAGCCAAACAAGAGCAAAACCAAATTGGCAAAACAATCTATTGTTGAGCGTGGGTAACAATTGCAAGATGAACTTGTGCTGACAGAAGAGTATGTGAAGCTATGGGTACGCACACAATATGATAGCAAGGAGTAGCAATTAACAAATGCAGATTAGCGAGTGTTCAATCCGGATCCAAAGTACAAGTCACAGGTGCTGGCTAAGACGTGTCGAGACATAGCGCAACAAGGTGAAAACAAAGGACGATGGAAAGAACTCACAGAACAAACAAAAGGCCCGGATTTTTCCAAAAGGCACAAGTAGGAATCAATCTTTTTTTCTTTTTTTACTATTTTTTACTTTTTTTTATTTTTCTCTGAACAAGGATCACAAAATATGCAACCACAAAAATTGGCACCTACAACTGAGGTGGGATGTAGTCTACAGAAATTAAGCACGTTCTCTGAAAAGCGTGCAAAAACTTTGACAATTTTTTTTATTTTCCCGAAGTTTTTTGGAAATTTTGATGAAACCAAACAGGGTGAAAAGTTATGCTTGTTTTACCGAAGGCACAACACGGCGGCGGCAGTTAGGGCAAAGCATCCCTAAATTCCAACACCGATCACAGGATCAATTGTCCCTATGACTAACAGCAGTAGGTATTCGCCTGATGATGTAAGAAGGGCTGCGATGCAGGCAAAAAAAATAGCGGCTGGCAACCTATCTAGGGTTTGCGTGGCAGTGAGAAGTTACACAAGGCGGCTAGCAGGGCAAGTCAAGTAATATGGTGGCTTTGACTTGTTGTTTGGAACGGTGGATGAGATAGCGGCGAAAAATAAAAATCACAGCAACGGGCGATTGAACTATGACAATGAACACAATCCTAAACCAGCAACAAGACTCGACCACGGACACAAACTCAACAACGCGAATCTGAAACAAAATTGCAAAGGCACAAAGAGTGATAGGACAGCAGAAATTGAAATATTTTTGGGCTTTTGTGGACTCTAGGTAATGAACAAATATGAATCTAAGGCAAACGAGATTATACCTTGCGGTAAACCTCAAACATCCGATACCAATTGATGAGTACAGGCCCAATCTTCCAAGAGGTAACTGGTAAGTTCGATTTGTGGAGATCACGACGTTGGCGATCCGGCTTCAAATCAGACACGATTCGAACCCTGCAACCGTTACACCAGTGCTCTGTTGGTTATCAACCAAGCACAACTTGATTGACCTCGCCAAGAAGGCTTTTCCTGCAAACGAATCGAAGAACACAAGCAAGAAGGTTTAAACACATAATCTGAAATTACAAATATGAATGATGCGGATATCAACAGAGGGTTCAAGAACTTGGTTCCAAAGGACTAATCGACACAGTGGAGGAGATCAAGAACGGGGGCCCTAGATCACTGTAAAAGGATTTGTCACTACAGTTACAATGAGCGATTCAGTTTCTTGATGGAAAACTAAACTCTAAACAAAACCCAATTGTCTAGCAGTGGCGGCGGCTGTGTTTATAGCCTAAGACTCGACCTAGGGTTGGGGACAGCCAGGGGTTGGGCGCCCACAACTTGGGCTTAAGGCCTGACACAATACATGACCAAGTTGGTCCAAACAGGTGACACAACACCTTGCCGTGGTCACACAGAATGATCCACGGACGGCGGCATTTTGGATCTGGAGCTGGGACCAGATCCAAAACAACAGCGGCGTCGTCCCCTTTCCAAGGCATCCAAGAACGCCCCATTTCGATGTCGTATAAGGAAGTTATGACCGAAATAGTGACGACGTGTCTGCTGAATCCGAGGGTGATGTGGCAGCTGAGTTGGGGACGAGTTGCAACTTGGGGAAGACCATGGCGTCGATGTGTCCAGCGTGGCGATGTCCTCATCATCCTCCCCTTCTTGAATTGGAGTCATCCTCGACTCCATCTTGGCAATGTCCTCATCATCATGCCTTCCATGTGGAGCATAGGTGGTTGTGCACTTGACGAATATACCCCCAAACCGCCTATAACCAACTATAAGAAGAGGAGGAGAGCACACCACACACACACACCCCATTTGGATCAATCTACCTCTCTCTCTACATTTGTTCTTTAGCGTAGTAGTAGTTGTCGAAGCAAGGTTAGAAGCTAGCAAGGAGGGCTTGTCTCCTGGGAAGCAAAGCTACTCTTGGTTATATTTCTATGGAGATTTTTTCCCTATTCAAGTTCTCTACTCGTATATACATTATCGCATATGAACTAGAGTATAGTCTTGAGCATGACATATTCAATGATTATGAACTAGACTATAGTCCATATGAGAATTGTTCATCATGTTCATACATGTTCTTCATCATTCATATGATATGCAAGAATGGTGATGATGATAGGAATAGGGTGATGGTTCGATGTTCCTTCGGGTTTGCCTATATCCTAGCTCATCCATCCGTAGGGTGGGGGTCCTGGCGGGATGTAGGTAGTTCCCTAGTATGCGGGCATGGTGTCCGGATATGAGGGGGCCTTCGGATGTGACGGCATGCCACGGTTGAGGGGTAGGTGGCAGGGAGTGACCTAGTCCCGTCCGTCCTTCGTAATTCCCCATGTTCGTGTGTCGTGTAGGAGTTCGTAAACGTCCCCATCGGTGGACAGATCAGCTGCCAGGATCTCTCTGTTACCTTAGACCTTGACTTGTTGCCTGACCTGTATATCATGTGACTTAGCTGTTCAATGCATATGTATTAGATGCGCCCACTTCACGTAGTTCTTTTATTCTTTCATTCATTTATTCTTTATTTCTATTTATCCTTATGGTAGATCCAAGTGTGTATCCACTATCTATCCAACGTTTAACGCTTACCCCTACATAGCATTTGGCCTCACTTTGATGATATGAAGTCATAATCTTTCTATGCTAGAGGTACCTATACCCGCCTTCCTTTGGGAAAATATAAATAACGATACCCTGATAATACTTCTGAGTGAAATGCTACAATGATAGATCCGTGCACTTGCGGATATTTCTAAAAGAGTGAAGATCTATCGCATGGCAATCCTTATATCGTTACTAGAAAATCAATTCTTGTGACTGTATTAAGACCTGCCTACAAAAGGCATTTCTGGCGTAACCGCCAGGGATGAGTTTCCTACCTGTCTTTTGGTGTTTGCGTTAAGAAACGCCAAAAAGCATTTCTGGCGCCGTTGTCGAGGAAGGCATTGGTACAGTTAACTCTAGCATGAGAAAAAGAAAATATATATATATGACTTCATTAGAAACGACCATTGTGTATGCAGGCTAACTTTTATGTTTTCTCCTGTTGTGGATGAAAACAGGATAGTGTATGACTGGTTTCTCTCTGCCGGAAAACTTCATCAACAATCCAGAGGCACTCATCAGAAAGAACTGGTCTCGTGCCACTTCTTCCCGTGCCACCCCGTCAACAGAAGAACCAGTCGCCGCCGCACCTTTCGCTTCAAGCGAGATAGCCTAGAAGTCACTCCGCAAGTTCTCCACCCCGGCTGTTGCCATCGTGCCCACCGGGCCCGCTGTAAATATTGGGGACAAGAACTTTGAACTTCAGACCAGGTTCATCACTATGGTGTAGGCAAGCCCATTTTGTGGGCTCCCTAATGAGGACGCCAACGCTCATCTACAACACTTCCTAGAGCTATGCGACACGATCGTGATTAAGGATGTCGCACCTGACACCATCAGGCTCCGTATGTTTCCCTTCTCCCTCGTGGGGAAGGCGAAACAGTGGTTCTACAAGGACAAGGAAGCTGTCGATACATGGAGCAAATGCTCCACCGTGTTCCTCTCAAAATTCTTCCCCATAGGCAAAACCAATGCCCTGTAGGGAAGAATTGCCAACTTCCAGCAGACCTCAATGGAACCCATACCGGAAGCGTGGGAGAGGCTACAAGAGTATATTCAGGCTTGCCCCCACCATGGCATGGAGAACTGGCTGGTGCTCCAGAACTTCTTCAATGGGTTAACACCCATGTCGAAGGGGCACCTCAACACTGTTGCTAGTGGCGCCTTCTTATCCCTCACCATCGACAACGCTACGGCGCTGATTAACAAGATGGTGGATAACCAAGCTTGGGGGGAAGAAAGAGCCCCCGCTAAAGCACAAAAAGGCATGCATACCATAAAGGAGGTGGATATGCTTGCCACAAAAATAAACCTCTTGCTAAATAAGATTAACGAACGTGCCGCTGACACGACCGGCACCGTCAACGCCATAGACACTCACATGACATGCGAGGTCTGTGGTAACGTTGGCCACTTGGGAAATGATTGCCCTAAGACTCATGAATACGCCGTGTACATCAACAACAGGTATCACGAACAAGGAGGCAACAATGGCTGGAACAACCAATCGTGCCCTCCATTCCAAGGTAATTCAAACTACCAATCTAATTACAATTCGAATCAGCCTTCTTTGAAAGATCTTATTCTAGGCCAAGCGAAGATAAACGAATCTAACTAAAAAGATGCTTAATAATGACAAAATTTTGGAAAACATAAATAGCAAGATAGAAGGTTTATTTTCTATCATCAAGAACTAGCTGAGCTTTAATACGATGATAGAAACTCAGTTAGCTCAAATAGCTGCTGCCATACCCGCTGATAACAGTTCAGGAAAGATCCCAGGGCAACCTGAGGTCTCGCTCGAATCTGTTAACATGATCTTGACAAGGATTGGTAAACCTTCGTCATGGGGTATATCTGTTCTTGACAAAATGAGTGATCCCGACTGTCCGATGATAACGATCGCCATCGGCCCCCACACGATCGACAACGCTTATTGTGATCTTGACGCCAGCATAAACGTAATGTCCAAAGCGACATACGACAAGATCCTAGGTGGACCCTTGTCCCCCATGGCTTGCAGGTTACAGATGGCGGATCAATCCACCAGGCATCCCGAAGGGCTGGCCGAGGACATACTGGTAAGAATCAGGGATGAATATGTGCTTATTGACTTTGTTATTCTTGATATGAGCGACAGCATCGCACCTCCACTCATGCTAGGGAGACCCTTCCTGTATACCACCAAGGCAGCAATCTACGCACGAAAGGGAAATATCGTCCTTAATTTCAAGAGTAAAGCAATAAACCAGCCTTTTAATGGTTATCATAAGAACATTAAAAGAACCAACCAAAAAGGCAACTCGAGCCACCTATCACTAACAAACAGGTATGGCGGGTTAGAGCGGCACCATCTGGTCCTACTTCTTCCAGGACAGGTGGCCCCTCAAAGATTACCAGATGAAAAAGGAGGAAAGTCCTACTCAACGAACTTTAAAAAGGTGAGCCCTGACCGACAGGTAAACCGGTAAGTTATCCGTATATAAATAAATTCATTTTCTTATATATATGATAAATAATTTTTCCAATAAAATGCTTTCAAAAAGTTTTATTTATGAAAACCCTAAAAATTAACTTTTTGGAAAGCTCAGAAAATCCTATTTTATAAAATTATTTTTTAAATAATTTTTGAAAATTCAAAATACCATCAAATTTTGTTGGAAATATGAATTCGGGATGAAAACTTTAGGAACTGTCGAGTGCACAACGGCCACGCATTTGAAATGGCCATTGGAGCCTCCTGCCAAAAGCTGGTTAGGAGGCCAACCAGACCTGGGGCGCGCGCCAGGCTTGGGTCGCGCGCCCCTGTCCTGGGCCTGTAGGCGTGGGGCCAAAGCCAAACGGCTAGTTGCCGTTACCCTCCACCCCTCCAGCTGGTGCACTCGCCTATAAACAGCAGGTATCCTGGGGTAAGCCTCACTCATTCCATTCTCACTGTCTCATTTTCATACTCCCATAAATTTCCAACAAATTTGAGTAGAGCAAGCACTAGGGTGATTCTCGGGTGTGGAAATATAGCATTTTCCACTAACCTTTCCTACACCCGAGAAGTTGGTAGCTTTTGCTCCACCATGGTGAAGCTAGGGAAGATTGTCAGGTGAGCCCTCGAGAGACGCTCGAAGCATCTCCATGAAGAATCAAGCTCCCAATATGAAGCTCCCGATGAGTCTGTGCAAGGGGCCGACGGAGGAGGAGCATGCGTGAGATGAGGGGCCGAGGTACCCCAGCAGGAGGGTGTCGACGACACCGACGCGCCCTACATTGAGCTGTAGGAGGGAAGAGAGATGCAAGCATACCGCCACCTCAAGCATCTTCTCTTCATCCACACGCAGATCTTTGACTCCACCCTTCTCCAATCCACAGGTATGAATGATGAATTCGAAACCATTTGGAAGCATGTTGGTTGGGAGGGAATTGAGCCCATGGATGAGGATGGTTCTCGCCTCCTAACCATTCAATTTCTCTGCACCCTAAAAATGCATGACGATGGGGTTTCTTTCCATCTCTATAATCAAGAGCATCATGTTCCATGGAGAGACCTTAGTGTGCATATAGGCTTTAATCGTAGATTTTTTGTTGAGATTGATCATGCTATCCATGGTTTTGAGCCCAACAAGTTTTGGGAAGATATTTCTGGTAGGATAGAGGTTGGTACTTTTCGAGCTCTTCACACTCATATTCATCATCCTACCCTAAGGTTTATACATCATTGGATCTGCATGACCTTCTTCCCTGCTGGCAAGATTAGATGGGTAGACAAAATAGAGCTGAAGCCGCTCCATGCCATTGTTAAGAAGATCAAGGTTTCTCCTGTCAAGGAGATGGTTGTGCATTGGCTAGGAAGCATTAGATATGACCATGCTATTTCTTGCACTTCCCTTGTTACTCGCATTGCCAATGCCCTGGGCGTGCTAGATGGTGAGCCTTTTGAGTTTATCACCATCCCACGCCCCATTTGCGATTATGCTATCTTGTTTTCGGGTCACACACTGAAGACAGAAGGTGAGGACGATGAGATTTTCTACTTTTTCCCTGGCTATGCAAATAAGTACCGGTTACCTAACCCAGAACTTTTTTTGTATAGATGCTAGGTACTAACCTTTGATCTTAAGACTCCTGAACAAGTCCGCAGGGAAAATCTGGTTGGGAGGATGCATCAAGCTAGTTTTGCAGATAAGGCAGGACCCAGCCACCATGAGGAGGACGAAGCCGAGGCTAGCTACGAGGGGGAGCACTTCCCTAAGTGGACCCCACCAGCACAACAGCAGTATGATGTGTACGGGTGGGACCAGTTCGTGCCCCCACCCCCAGCAAACAATGCAGGATGGGCAAAAGTGGATTCAGATGAGTTGGCTAGACAGTGGTACGGATACGACTCTGATGGCTACCCATTGCCTGTCTAGCCCTCTCACGACCCAGAGCTGGAGGCCCTCAGCACCTGTGTTGGAGAGTTGCAGATTCAGACAGGAGAGCTACAGATCGCATTTAACGAGTTTGCACACAATACGACCCAGTGGCAGTGCTAGCAGGACCAGAGGTGGGACACACTGACTGCATAGATGCAGTAGCAATAGGAGCAGTAGGAGGCCTTCTACAGATTCTAGGGTTTCTACCTTGGACCATGAGCTATGAGCTAGCATGGGGGAGGACCCCCGCTCAGGTATCTGCATTGCATATTTAATTTCCCACACTTATGTTTCTTTTTAGCATGTTTAAATTCCAGCATAAAAAATGCTAAAAAGTCCAAAAATATTTATTCCTTTCTTTATGTATATATGCTATGCAAATATCTAGTTCAACCCCTGTTGAGATGATGAATAGTTGCTCTATCTTGTGTTTCATCTATACCCATGTTATAACCGAGCTTTCTCTAAAATTTGGGTTTATCAACTAATAATGTCTCATCCTAAAAACTTAGACTAGTGGTTGCATATGCTTGATCTTGTCTAAGTTATTGCCTGATATGATAAGGTGACATGGGCTGCGCTATGAATTTATTTTGAGTGAGACTTGACATCCGGAGCTTTATTTTTAAAAAATTCAAAAACAAAAGTTCCTCAATGATTATGAAATACCTACCAAGGCCATAAGACATGCTTATTTCATACAAAACCTTTTTCCAGAATGTTGAGTTGGGTCAAATTGTTGTGACCCTAGTGAGATTATGGTCATGCGCCCATGATTAAGATTCACTTGCACCCACCAAATAAAGCCGACTTTTACACTGAGAGTTGCACACAACATGCACGCATCCATCCACCAAAAATTTGCCAACTCTTACCCTGAGAGTTGTGCCTCATTTCAGTCCACCAAATAAAAATGCAGACTCTTACACTAAGAGCCATGCATTCCTTATACAAAACTCTACTCCCTGCATTCGCCATCATGACATCTCTCCATACAAAAACTCTTCATATGCCAATAAAGGATATGGGCTATGCTAAAAAAAGGGGGAGAAAGAATCCATGCCAAGGGGCATGAGAGAATAAACAGGAAAGAAAAATCAAAATACCCATTGAAAAAAATGAAAAATAATGGTGTTCTTCAAGCCCATATCCCTTTGATCATTCCTTCGCCATCCAATAAAAGAGAGTCATGATGCATGGAGTACCAAAAACATTTAGAATTAGGATTCCACCACCATCATATTCCACACACTTGCACATATCAATCAAGGTGTATGGCTTGTATCTCCTCGTGGTTTGGTTTTTGACTGAGCAATATATGTGCTGCAAGTATGCCCACCTTTATACCTACCCAGAACTCCACTCTCAGCTTTTTAGTGGTAGGATATAAAAGGCAACACTATAATGCCTTTGGTGAGGTAGTCATTCACATTGAGCGATTGAGAGAATCATTTGAGGAACTTACTTTTCTTTGCAAAATTTTTTCAAAAGCTCTGGAAATAAGGTTGATCTTGGAATGAATGGTAAGCAATGCCTGTTGATCTGTTCTATCTTGCAATCGACCAAGACCTGAAATAACCAAAAAGCTGCATCAGTTCCAAGATAATAACAGGGTGGATAGCATGCTGATTTATTCAAATTGAAGTTGAAAACTTTGTTATAACCTTGGTAAATTAGAAATATGATCGGCATCGCAGCAACTCCTGATCAACAACCCAAAAAGCCCAGCTTTGTTCGGGACGAGCAAAGGGTAAGCTTGGGGGATATTGTTGGTGGTCCTTAACGGTTATTTTACATCACCAATTAAAGACCAAAAGGGGCGATTTATATATTTACATATGCATATATATTTATTATTAACCCAATTCCACTTGTACTTGGAGAAATACTATTTTGCAGGAATATATACAAAAAGTAAAAGAAATCATTTTTAGCAATACACTTTTCAGAAAGTGTAAAATTAAGGAATTGGAGAGAAGCCCACCTCGAAGCCAAATTGGACCGAGGGCACCACATAGGCATGGTCTAGGCCCACTCCACAACCAACCATCCAAGGTCGGTCAGGGGGAGGCACCAGCCAGGGGTGCGCGCCCCTGGCCTGGCGCGCGACCGCCCCAGGGGGCCAGCCGGGCCCATCCTCTGGGAGGCAGTTCTTGCCTTCCATGTGGAGCATACGAGGTTATGCACTTGATGAATCTACCCCTGAACCGACTATGGCCAACTATAAGAAGAGGAGGAGAGCACACCACACACACCCCCCCCATTTAGAGCAATCTACCTCTCTCTCTACATGTGTTCTTTAGCCTAGTAGTAGTTGTTGGAGCAAGGTTAGAAGTTAGCAAGGAGGGCATGTCTCCTGGGAAGCAAAGCTACTCTTAGTAATATTTCTATGGAGAGTTCTTCCCTATTCAAGTTCTCTGCTCGTATATACATTATCACATATGAACTAGAGTACAGTCTTGAGCATGATATATTCAATGATTATGAACTAGACTATAGTCCATATGAGAATTGTTCATCATGTTCATACATGTTCTTCATCGTTCATATGATATGCAGGAACGGTGATGATGTACGAATAGGGTGATGGTTCGATGTTCCTTCGGGTTTGCCTATGTCCTAGCTCTTCTATCTATAGGGTGGGGGTCCTGGGAGGATGTAGGTAGTTCCCTAGTATGCGAACGTGGTGTCCAGATATGAGGGGGCCTTCGGATGTGACGGCATGCCACGGTTGAGGGGTAGGCGGTGGGGAGTGACTAATCCCGTCCATCCTTCGTAATCCCCACATTCGTGTGTCATGTAGGAGTTCGTAAACGTCCCCATCGGCTGACAGATCAGCTGCCGTGATCTCCCTATTACCTTAGACCTTGACTTGTTGCCTGACCTGTATATCATGTGACTTAGCTGTTCAATGCATATGTATAAGATGTGCCTGCTCCACGTAGTTGTTCTTTTATTCTTTCATTCGTTTATTCTTTATTTCTATTTATCCTTATGGTAGATCCAAGTGTGTGTCCACTATCTATCCAACATTTATCGCTTACCCCTGCATAGCATTTGACCTCACTTCGATGATATTTGTACCCGCCTTCCTTTGGGAAAATATAAATAATGATATGCTGATAATACTTCCAAGTGAAATGCTACAATGATAGATCCATGCGCTTGCGGATATTTCTAAAAGGGTGAAGATCTATCACATGGCAATCCTTATATCATTACTAGAGACTCAATTCTAGTGATGGTATTAAGACCTGCCTACAAAAGGCGTTTCTGGCGTAACCGTTGGGGATGGGTTCCCTACCTGTCTTTTGGTGTTTGCGCTAAGAAACGCCAACATTGACCCTAACTTAGTGATATCCCAAAATGATTCCCAACATTTATCAAACTCATCAGCCATACCTATTTCATGGAGAACTGCAAGGTCGAGCACTGAACTGTGCACATAGATATTGTTCATGGAGAACTGCAAAGTCATAATCTTTCAATTCCTTGTAAATCTTCTTCTCCCGGGAATCCTTCAATCCAAGGTGGCTATCCTTGAGGAGAGTCTTCCTTGCTGGGGCTGATGATGATGATAGTGGCTGGTTGGTCAGCGGGTCGATGCTCATCTCAAAGTTGGCTTGCAAAGCAGATCGGATCGTGCATCCTGATCCAATGTTCTTGGTCGTGTTCTTTGCTGCTCAAAACATCTTGGATATCCTGCAAAAATTTTAACAAAGACAAAACTTGTGGAGAATATTAGTGGGTTAGTGGTTAGTCGTCCAAAATTAGTAGTCCAGGGGTTAGTTCTCTGAGCAAGATTATAGTTGAGATTTCAGAAGAACCGTCCAAAATCAAGAGCCTTTGCTATAATGTTGTTCTCACAGGGTTCTTGAGTGTTGATGCATGTCTAGTGCAACATTGGTGCTAAGGATGGTGTAAAAGGCAACTCCGATTGGTATCACGCTTCAAAGGTCCATTTCTTACACTTTAGCACCATTTTGCTAGAATTACTCTCCCACAAATTTCATATCCATAGATATGTGTAAAGCTTTCAATCCAAACTCTATGCACATATGTATGGGGAGCTAATCCTACGAAAACCGAATTTGTGATGATTGTCCAAATCTTAGTTATGATTCAAATTGCTTGGACAAACATGACAAGTTCAAAATCATTATTACAAAATCATCGTTGTGAGGTTGTCATCAATTACCAAAAAGGGGGAGAATGAAAGTCCCTAGTTTGGTTTTTGATAATTGATGAAACCTAAGGACTAACCTTGTTTCTAAGTGGATGATTTAGAGAAAGGTAGTCCATGCCAAGTGGAGCTCAATGATGAGTCATGACATGAAGTTATGTACCCTAAGCATGGTGAAGATCAAGATGGGCTTGGCTTGATGGACCAGTTGGAACTGTAAAGGGCAAGTTGGGGCTTCAAAGTGAAGGACTGCATGCAATGGTGAAGCTTGGGCAAGACTTGGCACCGATGGACCAACCAACGGTGAAGAGCAAGTAATATCGAGATCGATGGACCAAGACGGTTGCATGATGAAATGGAGTGTCACATGTCATCTGATGGCTGGGTGGTTGGTGGAATGACAAAATGGGCTCAAGGCAAAGGTATAACCTAGAGGGCCATTTTGTTTTACACTCAAGACACCATAGAGAGTAAGAGTGGTTTAGGATCGATAGCCGAACTATGAAGAGGGGAGATCTTCGATAATTTGGTTCATGAGTGCCACTAGGTCCATCATCTCATGTGATTGCATTTAGGATCTAGTGCACAATGAGAGACCTTTGAAAATGGTTTGAAAAATGCTAACACACATGCACATGGAGATGTCACTTGGTGGTGTTGGCACATTTACAAAGGAGAAGAAGTTGGAGATGGTTCGATGAACTCTTGTGAGAAAAGAGAGATGATGACTCTTGGGTTGAAAAACTACTTTGATCAATTGTTTATTGGATCAAGTGGATATGTGAGTTGTGTAGCCCTTTGAGTAAGCTTTCCAACGAGTCCAAGAACATTGAAAACAGAGTTCGGAGCTAAAAGTTACAGCCGTTTTAGCAGGGAGCTCTTGCTGCTGTTTTTGAACTACGGACTGTCCGCACTTATTAGCGCGGACTGTTTGTTGGCTAATTTCGAAGAAACAAGTTTTCTGGACAGGTTCTATTTGGTGCTCTAGAGTTGAACCATGGACTATCCCAGGTATGGGGATGGACTGTCTGCCGGCAAAGTTCGAAGGAGTGAGTTTTCTGGACAGGTTCTGTTCGGTGCTCCAGAGTTGAACCGCAGACTATCTGAGGTTCATTGGGCGGAGTGTCTAGGAAAAATATGTTTTTAGTCTTTGGAAGTGGCTGCTCTCAATGGGTTTTATTTTGTTACTCCAGACTGTCTGAGGTTTAGAACCCGGACTGTCCGCAGTTTATATTTTGAACCTAACGGCTAGTTTTCTGAGAAGGGTGGACTGTCTGGGCCTTGTACCGTGGACTGTCCGGGAGTGTCACAGAAACAGGTGACGACTAGTTTTGGAGCCCTCCTCCATAAATAGTAGGTTGCTGGCCCTTGGAGAGGTCTCTTCACCATTTTAACACTCTTGAGCATCTTTTGAACTCAAAGTCCTCCCTCACACTCATCTCTCTTGTTTGCTTGCTTGATTCGAAGTGAGATTGAGTGAACCTAGTGCATTGCATGATTGGAAATCATCTAGTGGCACTTGTGGGTTGATTTGTCGGTGGATTTCTTGTTACTCTTGGTGGGTGCACGCCACCTAGCTGGCTTGGAGGTTGTTGGAGGCGTTGGGAAGAGTTGTTGATTGTTCTTGTCCACCTCCAATGATTGATTTGTAAGAGGTTCTTGAGCTTTCCTAGGCGGAGCGCCAAAAGCTACTCTAGTGGAATGCGCGTGTTATTGAGCTACCTCACTTGAGAGTGGTGTCTTGTGATTCCCTCGCAAGGGAGTGCCTTGCGAGGCATGTGGCTTGCGACTTACACTGGGGATCTATCTAGGTGTTGGTCGACACAACCGGAGCCTAGCTTGTCGGTGCACAAGTGAACTCCGGGTGAACAAAAATCATTGTGTTGACTTGTCTCTTGGTGATTGGTTCTTCATATTGTGAATGTTGTCACTGTAATTGATTGGATATCATCTTGGTAATTGGCAACATATTCACTTCACCGTCGGTATAAGAATCATCCCTCTATCTTGTATTACTTTCTAGTATATATATTTGTTGTGTAGCTTGTGTAGAATTAGTTCTCTTTCTAGCTAAATAGAATAGAAAGTAGTGACATAGCCTTTGTGCGACATAGAGATCATAAGATATACAAGAATTGTCATTCGGAGGCTTTCTCACCATCTAGGCTAGGCAAAACCACACATTACACCATTTGTGTTACTACTAAGTTTTGTCTTGTGGTTTGTAGATTTTTTAATAGGCTATTCACCCCCCTCTAGCCATCTAATAAGTTTTGTCTAGTTAATTGTCATTAAGAGAACACTGATGATGTTGGTGGACCTCGGTTAGTAGAAGCAATGAAGAACATGGATATTGGAGATATTAGAGTAAGACAAGTTATTGGTGTTGATGATAACAAAGATCAAGTGCTCACATCACCCATCAAGCAAGCTAGTAGTTCTCAAGTGCAAGATCAACAAGCTAGTTCATCTCAAGAAGACAAGTAAAATAATCAACCAAGTGTTCACACCTCTAACACCACTTAAGCTAGGTTGTCATCCCTAGCATGGCGCCAGAGGTGCTGGTATTAAATGCATATGCTTTTCTAGAAATGAATAAGGAATCCACAAGCGCACAGATAATACCGATGTAGCATTTTATCCGGGAGTAATCCAGGTATTGTTATTTATATTTTTAGCATTGGGAAGGGAATGCTTATGGATATGAGCAATGAGCACTGCATGTGATAATGGAGAGCTTAACTGTGTCTTTATCTATCTTCTCATACAGGGTAAGTGTCACATAAAACAATAATATATATACATGAATGGTAAATGATAAAGATAAATGAGAGCACATAGCCACATAAAATAATGATCAACATCTCAATAGAGTACTCTAAGTTTATAACACTAGGATGGACTTGGATGATCTACAAGAATAAATCCTAAGTTATTCTAACTATAAAGTCAAAGAATACAATGATTAGTGCAAGTACACCTAACAATCATGGCAGGAAAATGTTACATCTATGTATAGTGATATTACCAAGAAAGATCATGAACAAAGCAATCACTTCCATGTAATAGTGGTGTTCTTCTAGTCCTATACTCGGGTAGAGGACTACGAAGGACTCAACAGGACTGTCACTCCCGCGATCTACCTCATGATCCGGAATATAGGGTGCAATCGCAGATAAATACAGCTTAGGCACCACGCCTACGCAATATTTATCACTCACCCATCGATCTAATGAGCAAGCGCTATACGATCCTATGCATAAAAATAATCCAACTATGCTAAGCATATAATCAAAGTGAACTAAGAACCATATAATTGAGAACATAAGCAAATAGAGCTAAGTCATATCTGATATATTAGAATAGAATAAAGTAATATTCATAGTAGCAAGAACAATGACGAATATTATAATGAAGCAGAAGAAATTACTAAGAACTCTGATAGATCTGGACTCCAAGCTAGGCTTGACTCTCTCTAGATCTATTCTGTGTAGCTATGCTACTAAACTATGGAGCTCTAATTGAGATGGTGGCTCTAGGGCTTCTCTAGAGTTGAGGATGAATTCTGCAAATGAATTCTTAAATGAATTAGGGTTTCTCCAAGGGCCAGGGGCCCTATTTATATAGATCCATAGGATGCACCACAGCCCTCGGATCAAACTGACATGAATAGGTGGCTGAGATTGATCCTCAAAGTCGGTGGAGGCAGGATCCGCGAGGTTGGACCTGATTGGTCCACCTGGCCTTGAGGCCACCCAGGTGGCATGGGCGCCTGCCCAGCTACCTCTGCCAGGTGGGTCCAGCTTCGCAGGGTCACCTTCTCGAGTCTTCTAGAGTATTCTTCAGTTGCTGGACGTGGTATTCTCTCCATGTAAATCTGAGATATGGGCCTCTTTTGATTCTTTTCCGATAACCCCCTGCAGAAATAGACATTCACCAAAACTCATAGAATTCTGTTAGTGAAACCCCTATAACTAGATAATATTCATGTTTTAATCCATTCTCATGTTATGTTGACGGTTAAAAATGATACTTATCTACCGTCAACACCAAGTTCAAGTAATCAAAATGAAGTGCTCCAACCCACTCATATTGCAAGAGATCACCCAATTGATAAAATTATTGGTGATATTAGAAGTGGTATGCAAACAAGAGCTAGATTGGCAATGATTTGTGAGCATGCATCATTTGTGTCAACCAAAGAACCTAAGAAGATTGATAAAGCATTAAAGGATGTCGATTGGATCATGGCAATGCAAGAAGAGCTCAACAACTTCACTAGAAATGATGTTTGGGAGTTAGTTGAGAGACCTCAAGATCATAATGTCGTTGGCACCAAATGGGTATTCGAGAATAAACAAGATCAAAATGGCGTAGTGGTGAGAAACAAAGCAAGACTAGTTGCACAAGGTTACACTCAAATAGATGGTCTTGACTTTGAAGAGATATATGCACCGGTGGCAAGATTGGAGGCAGTTAGAATCTTATTAGCCTATGCCTGTGCCCATGATATCAAGTTATATTAAATGGATGTAAAAAGTGCATTTGTCAATGGGATCATCAATAAGTTAGTATATGTTGAGCAACATCCTAGATTTGAAGAGGACAAAAAACCCAACCATGTGTACAAGTTGAAGAAGGCATTATATGGCTTGAAGCAAGCACCTAGAGCATGGTATGAGAGGCTAAGGAATTTTCTTATCTCTAAGGGTTTCATTGTGGGAAAGGTTGATACTACTCTATTCACTAAGAAGATTCGAAATGACCTATTCATTGTGCAAATATATATTGATGATATCATTTTTGGGTCAATCGATGAGGATTACTGCAAAGAATTTGGTGAAATGATGGCAAAAGAGTTTGAGATGTCCATGATTGGTGAACTTAGTTACTTCCTTGGTCTTCAAGTCAAACAATTGAAGGAAGGCATATTTGTTAGTGAAGGCAAATACATCAAGGACATGTTGAAGAAGTTTGGAATGCAAGATGCCAAATCAATTTCAACTCCAATGGGCACCAATGAAAGTCTTGATAGTGATCTTAGTGGCAACATGGTGAGTCAAAAGGAGTATCGGTCTCTAATTAGAAGCTTACTCTATGTCACCGCATCTAGGCCGGATCTCATGTTTAGTGTATGCATGTGTGCAAGATATCGAGCCTCACCTAGAGGAAGTCATCTCAAGGCCGCAAAGAGAATTTTGAGGTACTTGAAGCATAGACAAGATGTTGGAATATGATATCCCAAGGGGTCACAATTTGAGTTGATTGGATATTCAGACTCCGATTATGGGGGATGCAAGATCAATAGGAAGGGCACTCGTGGAACATGTCAATTTCTTGGAAGATCACTAGTGTCATGGTCCTCAAAGAAACAAAATAGTGTGGCACTATCTACCGCCAAAGCCAAATATGTTAGTGCAGGAGCATGTTCTGCACAATTGCTATGGATGAAATCAACTTTGAAGGACTATGGATTCAACTTCGAGAATATACCATTGTTTTGTGACAAGTGAAAGTGCAATTAGAATGACGCAAAACCCGGTCCAACATGGAAGATCAAAGCACATTGACACAAGGCACCACTTCATAAGGGATCATCAACAAAAGGGTGATATTTTAACTGAAAGCATTGACATTGATGATAAACTTACAAATATTTTCACCAAGCCACTTGATGAGAAGAGGTTTTGCAAGCTAAGGAATGAGTTAAACATTCTTGATTTCTCAAATATGAGTTGAATGCACCACACACACTCTTGACATGCCTCTCCTTTGACTATGCAAGGTAAAATTGTAATGTCATGTCATTCATGTGATATTAGGACTGAATTTGTGATGATTGTCCAAATCTTAATTATGATTCAAATTGCTTGGACAAACATGACAAGTTCAAAATCATTATTATAAAATCATCTTTGTGAGGTTGTCATCAATTACCAAAAAGGGGAAAAATGAAAGTCCCTAGTTTGGTTTTTGATAATTGATGAAACCTAAGGACTAACCTTGTTTCTAAGTGGATGATTTAGAGAAAGGTAGTCCATGCCAAGTGGAGCTCCATGATGAGCCATGACATGAAGTTATGTACCCTAAGCATGGCGAAGATCAAGATGGGCTTGGCTTGATGGACCAGTTGGAACTATAAAGGGCAAGTTGGGGCTTCAAAGCAAAGGACTGCATGCAATGGTGAAGCTTGGGCAAGACTTGGCACCGATGGACCAACCAACGGTGAAGAGCAAGTAATATCGAGATCGATGGACCAAGACGGTTGCATGATGAAATGAAGTGTCACGTGTCATGTGATGGCTGGGTGGTTGGTCGAACGACAAAATGGGCTCAAGGCAAAGGTATAACCTAGAGGGCCATTTTGTTTTACACTCAAGACACCATAGAGAGTAAGAGTGGTTTAGGATCGATAGCCGAACTATGGAGAGGGGAGATCTTCGGTAATTTGGTTCATGAGTGCCACTAGGTCCATCATCTCATGTGATTGCATTTAGGATCTAGTGCACAATGAGAGACCTTTGAAAATGGTTTGAAAAATGCTAACACACATGCACATGGAGATGTCACTTGGTGGTGTTGGCACATTTACAAAGGAGAAGAAGTTGGAGATGGTTCGATGAACTCTTGTGAGAAAAGAGAGATGATGACTCTTCGGTTGGAAAACTACTTTGATCAATTGTTTATTGGATCAAGTGGATATGCGAGTTGTGTAGCCCTCTGAGTAAGCTTTCCAACGAGTCCAAGAACATTGAAAACGGAGTTCGGAGCTAAAAGTTACAGCCGTTTTAGCAGGGAGCTCTTGCTGCTGTTTTTGAACTGCGGACTGTCCGCACTTATTAGCACGGACTATTTGCCGGCTAATTTCGAAGAAACAAGTTTTCTAGACAGGTTCTGTTCGGTGCTCCAGAGTTGAACCATGGACTATCCGAGGTATGGGGATGGACTGTCTGCCGGCTAAGTTCAAAGGAGCGAGTTTTCTGGACAGGTTCTGTTCGGTGCTCCAGAGTTGAACCGCAGACTATCCGAGGTTCATTGGGTGGAGTGTCTAGGAAAAATATGTTTTTAGTCTTTGAAAGTGGCTGCTCTCAATGGGTTTTATATTGTTACTCCAGACTGTCTGAGGTTTAGAGCCCGGACTGTCCGCAATTTATATTTTGAACCTAACAGCTAGTTTTCTGAGAAGGGCGGACTGTGTGGGCCTTGTACCGCGGACTGTCCGGGAGTGTCACAGAAATAGGTAACGGCTAGTTTTGGAGCCCTCCTCTATAAATAGAAGGTGGCTAACCCTTGGAGAGGTCGCTTCACCATTTAAACACTCTTGAGCATCTTTTGAACTGAAAGTCCTCCCTCACACACATCTCTCTTGCTTGCTTGCTTGATTCAAAGTGAGATTGAGTGAACCTAGTGCATATTGGAAATCATCTAGTGGCACTTGTGGGTTGATTTGTCGGTGGATTTCTTGTTACTCTTGGTGGGTGCACGCCACCTAGCTGGCTTGGAGGTTGTTGGAGGTGTTGGGAAGTGTTGGTGATTGTTCTTGTCCACCTCCAGTGATTGATTTGTAAGAGGTTCTTGAGCTTTCCTAGGCGGAGCGCCAAAAGCTACTCTAGTGGAATGCGCGTGTCATTGAGCTACCTCACTTGAGAGTGGTGTCTTGTGATTCCCTTGCAAGAGAGTGCCTTGCGAGGCATGTGGCTTGCGAGTAACACTGGGGATCCATCTAGGCGTTGGTCGACACAACCGGAGCCTAGCTTGTGGGTGCACAAGTGAACTCCGGGTGAACAAAAATCATTGTGTTGACTTGTCTCTTGGTGATTGGTTCTTCATATTGTGATTGTTGTCATTGTGATTGATTGGATATCATCTTGGTGATTGGCAACATCTTCACTTCATCGTCGGTATAAGAATCACCTCTCTATCTTGTATTACTTTCTAGTATATATATTTATTGTGTAGCTTGTGTAGAATTAGTTCTCTTTCTAGCTAAATAGAATAGAAAGTAGTGACATAGCCTTTGTGTGATATAGAGATCATAAGATATACAAGAATTGTCATTCAGAGGCTTTCTCACCATCTAGGCTAGGCATAACCGCACATTACACCATTTGTGTTACTAATAAGTTTTGTCTTGTGGTTTGTAGATTTTTTTAATAGGCTATTCACCCCCTCTAGCCATCTAGGACCTTACACGTGGTATCAGAGCCATGGTCACTGTATTTACAAGGCTTGACATCCTTTGGTGTTGAAAGATAGCTCATGTTATGTTAATCATGTTGGGGGCAAACCACCTTTCTTTAATGGCATTAGTGCTTTTGATCATTGGAAGAGAAAGATGACCATGTACCTTGGATCCATTCATGAGAGAGTGCTTGAGGTCATCGAGAAGGACATTGTCATTCTTGACAAAGACCATCTCACCGATGAGGACAGGGCCAACAAAACTTGCAATAGAATGGCTCTCAATACCATCTACAATGGCATTGACACCAAGATCTTTGAGGGCATCAAGGATTTGGAATTTTCAAATGAGGTATGGACAAGATTGAGTGAAACATATGAGTGCCAAGCTCTATGGCCTCAAGGAGTTTGAGAACTTCAAGATGAAGGATGATTAAACAATCCTAGAAACGTTTCATTATCTTCAAGTAATGATGAATGAACTCAAGAGCTTGGGTTACAAGACACAAGATGAAGATTTTTGTGTCAAGTTCTTGATGAGCCTGCTTGGAAGATTCAAGATGTTGATCATGATGCTTCAAAGAGATGGGCTTGACAAAATGAAGCCAAATGACTTGCTTGGAGAGGTGTTGACCTACAAGTATGACAAGCAAGTTAATGAGAAGGATATGAAGGTAGAAGAGAAGAAGAAGCAAACCATTGCATTCAAGGCCACCTCCTCTAGTGGCAAAGCTCCTATCATTGAAGAGGAAGATTGCAATGGTGAATATGGAGAGTTTGAGATTGATGATAAGGCCCTTGCTTTAGTTGTTAAGAAGATGGACCATATGTTCATTAAGAGAAGGGGCTTCAAGAATAAGTTTGACAACTCCAAGAGCAATGAGCAAGGAAGGAGGTGCTTCAATTCTGATAGCCCTGACCATCTTCAAAATGAATTTCCCTATGAGAAGAAGAAGAACAACAACTTCAACAAGAGGGGCATGTTTGAGAAGAAGAAGAGAGAGGCAAGAATGACTCTTTAGAAGTTCAAGGATGTTGCCTTTGTGGTTGCTTGTGAGAGTAACAATGAGGAGGAAGAAGAAGAATCTTCCAACAAGGCTTTTGCTTCCATTGCTATCAACAATAAGCCTTCATTATTCTCCACTTCTCATTCATGCTTCATGACAAATGAGACAAAGGTATATGATAGTAGTGATGATGAAAGAAATGGAATATGCTAATGATGATGATAATGAACCTACTAAAGAACAACTATATGACTTGATGCAAGAAACTAGAGACATAGCTATTGCCAAGGATAAGGAGTGTAAGAAGCTTTCTATGAAGGTAGAAATACTTGAGAAAGCCCTTAGTGAACTTATGACCACTCATCAGAGTCTAAAGGAAGACCATGAGAACCTCGGTCAAGCTCATTCCAAGCTTGAAAAGGCTCACTCATTGCTTCTTGAGCAACAACAAAGAAGGAGGTTGTTGTATCAAGTGATATAGGTGTAACATGTGATCTCATCAATGAATCCTTTTATCAACCTATTGTTATGCATGAGACTAACCCTTCTTGTAGCTCTTCATCCACCACCACCTACTCTACCTCTACTAGTGGTGATGGTTTCACTTGTGATGCATCACTAATGGTTGAAAATGAAACTCTCAAGAGAGAGGTGGATGAGCTCATTCACGCTTTAGGCAAGGCCTACGATGGAGAGGCCCGCTTGCTAAAGTGCTTGGGTAGCCAAAGGTTTTCTCTCAACAAAGAGGGATTAAGTTACACCCCCAAGAAGGGCAAGGCGGCCTTTGCAACTCCAAAGCCCAGCTTTGTGAAGAGCAATGGTCATTGCAATAGATTCAAGCAAGTTGGGTGCCTTGAGCATAATTGCAATAAAAAGAACAATAACAAGAAACATGTTAATGCTATATCTTTTGATTCTTGTTATGTGTTTACCAAGGGTGAGAAGGGTGTGCAAGCTAAGTCTGTTGGTACACCCATGTTGGCCCAAATAAGAAGGAAATTTGGGTACCAAAGAGCTTAGTCACTAACCTACAAGGACCCAAGCAAGTGTGGGTACCTAAATCTCATTGATTTGCTTGTAGGTGAACTATAAGGCCAGAGAAAGGTATTAGATCATTGATAGTGGGTGCACTCAACACATGACTGGTACATCAAGAATATTTGACTCAATCAGTGATAATTTTAGTGGCATTGATTCTATCACATTTGACAATAACAAGAAATGAAAGGTTATTGGGAATGGTAAGATTGCAATATCAAATGACATAAGCATATCCAATGTGTTGCTAGTTCAAAGCTTATATTTCAATCTTCTCTCGATGGCACAAATTTGTGATTTGGGTTTCAATTGCATATTTGGACCAAATGATGTTGAGGTTGTGAGCATGGATGGTTCCAATGTGATATTCCAAGGGTTTAGATTTGAGAACCTCTACCTAGTTGACTTCAATGCTAGTGAAACATCTATTTCAACTTGTCTGATATCCAAATCTAGCATGGGTTGGCTATGGCATAGAAGACTTGATCATGTTGGCATGAAACAATTGAAGAAACTATTGAGTCATGATCTAATCAATGGCTTGAAAGATGTTGAGTTTGAAAAAGATAGACTTTGTAGTGCATGTCAAGCTGAAAAGCAAGTTGGAAGTGCTCACCCAAAGAAAAGTACAATGAGCACAAGCAAAGCATTTTAATTGTTGCACATGGATCTATTTGGACCAACAACATATGCAAGCATTGGTGGGAACAAGTATGGATTTGTCATTGTTGATGATTTCAATAGATTCACATGGATGTTCTTTCTTAGTGACAAGAGTGAAGTGCTTGATACATTCAAAATATTTGTCAAGAGAGTTCATAATGAGTTTGAAATCAAGATCAAGAAAATAAGAAGTGACAATGGGAGTGAATTCAAGAATACAAGAATTGATGATCTTTGTGATGATTTTGGCATTGAACATCAATTCTCAGCCAAATACACTCCACCCTCCAATGGTATTATTGAGAGGAAAAATAGAACATTGCTTGATATGGTTAGAACTATGTTTAATGAGTACAATATGAGTCACAAGTTTTGTGAAGCAATCAACACGGCTTGCTAGTCTATCAATAGGCTATATTGTCATCCATTGCTTGAGAAGACCCCATATGAGCTACTTCATGGAAGAAAACCCAATATTTCATTCTTTAGAGTGTTTGGTTGCAAATGCTATATCTTGAAGAAGGGAATAAGATTGGGAAAGTTTGACTCAAGATGTGATGAAGGGTTCCTACTTGGATATGCAACTACAAGCAAAGCTTATAGATTATGGAACAATGCTAATGGTCTAGTTGAAGAAGTCCATGATGTGCAGTTTGATGAAACCAATGGTTCATAAGATGAGGAAGAGAACATTGATGATGTTGGTGGACCTCGGTTAGTAGAAGCAATGAAGAACATGGATATTGGAGATATTAGAGCAAGACAAGTGATTGATGTTGATGATAACAAAGATCAAGTGCTCACATCACCCATCAAGCAAGCCAGTAGTTCTCAAGTGCAAGATCAACAAGCTAGTTCATCTCAAGAAGACAAGTCAAATAATCAACCAAGTGTTGACACCTTTAACACCACTTAAGCTAGGTTGTCATCCCCAGCATGGCGCCAGAGGTGCTGGTATTAAATGCATATGCTTTTCTAGAAATGAATAAGGAATCCGCAAGCTCACAGATAATACCAATGTAGCATTTTAACCGAGAGTAATCCAGGTATCGTTATTTATATTTTTACCATTGGGAAGGGAATGCTTATGGATATGAGCAATGAGCACTGCATGTGATAATGGAGAGCTTAACTGTGTCTTTATCTATCTTCTCATACAGGGTAAGTGTCACATAAAATAATAATATATATATGAATGGTAAATAATAAAGATAAATGAGAGCACATAGCCACATAAAATAATGATAAATATCTATAACACTACCATGGACTAGGATGATCACAAGAATAAATCCTAAGTTATTCTAACTACAAAGTCAAAGCATACAATGATTAGTGCAAGTACACCTAACAATCATGGCAGAAAAAGGTTACATCTATGCATAGTGATATTACCAAGAAAGATCATGAACAGAGCAATCACTTCCATGTAATAGTGGTGTTCTACTAGTCCAACACTCGGGAGGAGGACTATGAAGGACTCAACAGGACTGTCACTCTAGTGATCTACTTCATGATCTGGAAATAGGGTAAAATCGCAAATAAATACAGCCTAGGCACCACGCCTACGTAATATTTATCACTCATCCATCGATCTAATGAGCAAGCGCTATACGATCCTATGCGTAAACATACTTCTAATCCAACTATGCTAAGCATATAATCAAAGTAAACTAAGAACAATATAATTGAGAACATAAGCAAATAGAGCAAAGTCATATCTAATATATTAGAATAGAATAAAGTAATATTCATAGTAGCAAGAACAATGATGAATATTATAATGAAGTAGAAGAAATTACAAAGAACTCTGATAGATTCGGACTCCAAGCTAGGCTTGACTCCCTGTAGATCTATCCTGTGTAGCTATGCTACTAAACTATGGAGCTCTAATTGAGATGGTGGCTCTAGGGCTTCTCTAGAGTTGAGGATGAATTCTGCAAATGAATTCTTAAATGAATTAGGGTTTCTCCAAGGGCCAGGGGCCCTATTTATATAGATCCATAGGATGCACCACAGCCCTCAGATCAAACTGACATGAATAGGTGGCTGAGATTGATCCTCAAAGTCGGTGGAGGCAGGATCCACGAGGTCGGACCTGATTGGTCCACCTGGCCTTGAGGCCACCCAAGTGGCATGGGCGCCTACCCAGCTACCTCTGCCAGGTGGGTCCAGCTTCGCAGGGTCACCTTCTCGAGTCTTCTAGAGTATTCTTCAGTTGCTGGACGTGGTATTCTCTCCATGTAAATCTGAGATATGGGCCTCTTTTGATTCTTTTCCAATAACCCCCTGCAGAAATAGACATTCACCAAAACTCATAGAATTCTGTTAGTGAAACCCCTATAACTAGATAATATTCATGTTTTAATCCATTCTCATGTTATGTTGACGGTTAAAAATGATACTTATCTACCGTCAACACCAAGTTCAAGTAATCAAAATGAAGTGCTCCAACCCACTCATATTGCAAGAGATCACCCAATTGATAAAATTGTTGGTGATATTAGAAGTGGTGTGCAAACAAGAGCTAGATTGGCAATGATTTGTGAGCATACATCATTTGTGTCAACCAAAGAACCTAAGAAGATTGATGAAGCATTAAAGGATGCCGATTGGATCATGGCAATGCAAGAAGAGCTCAAAAACTTCACTAGAAATGATGTTTGGGAGTTAGTTGAGAGACCTCAAGATCATAATGTCATTGGCACCAAATGGGTATTCGAGAATAAACAAGATCAAGATGGCATAGTGGTGAGAAACAAAGCAAGACTAGTTGCACAAGGTTACACTCAAATAGATGGTCTTGTCTTTGAAGATACATATGCACCAGTGGCAAGATTGGAGGTAATTAGAATCTTATTAGCTTATTCTTGTGCCCATGATATCAAGTTATATCAAATGGATGTAAAAAGTACATTTCTCAATGGGATCATCAATGAGTTAGTATATGTTGAGCTACCTCCTGGATTTGAAGATGACAAGAAACCCAACCATGTGTACAAGTTGAAGAAGGTATTATATGGCTTGAAGCAAGCACCTAGAGCATGGTATGAGAGGCTAAGGAATTTTCTTACCTCTAAGGGTTTCATTGTGGGAAAGGTTGATACTACTCTATTCACTAAGAAGATTGGAAATGACATATTCATTGTGCAAATATATGTTGATGATGTCATTTTTGGGTCAATCGATGAGGATTACTGCAAAGAAGTTGGTGAAATGATGGCAAAAGAGTTTGAGATGTCCATGATTGGTGAACTTAGTAACTTCCTTGGTCTTCAAGTCAAACAATTGAAGAAAGACACATTTATTAGTCAAGGCAAATACATCAAGGACATGTTGAAGAAGTTTGGAATGCAAGATGCCAAATCAATTTCAACTCCAATGGGCACCAATGAAAGTCTTGATAGTGATCTTAGTGGCAACATGGTGAGTTAAAAGGAGTATCGGTCTCTAATTAGTAGCTTACTCTATGTTACCACATCTAGGCCGGATGTCATGTTTAGTGTATGCATGTGTGCAAGATATTGAGCCTCACCTAGAGAAAGTCATCTCAAGGCCGCAAAGAGAATTTTGAGGTACTTGAAGCATACACAAGATGTTGGAATATGATATCCCAAGGGGTCACAATTTGAGTTGATTGGATATCCAGACTCCGATTATGGGGGATGCAAGATGAATTGGAAGGGCACTAGTGGAACATGTCAATTTCTTAGAAGATCACTAGTGTCATGGTCCTCAAAGAAACAAAATAGTGTGGCAATATCTACCGCCGAAGCCAAATATGTTAGTGCGGGAGCATGTTGTGCACAATTGCTATGGATGAAATCAAATTTGAAGGACTATGGATTCAACTTTAAGAATATACCATTGTTTTGTGACAATGAAAGTGCAATTAGAATGACATAAAACTCGATCCAACATGGAAGATCAAGCACATTGACATAAGGCACCACTTCATAAAGGATCATCAAAAAAAGGGTGATATTTCAATTGAAAGCATTGGCACCGATGATCAACTAGCTGATATTCACCAAGCGACTTGATG
Source organism: Bothriochloa decipiens (assembly GCA_023333625.1). Classification (NCBI taxonomy): domain Eukaryota; kingdom Viridiplantae; phylum Streptophyta; class Magnoliopsida; order Poales; family Poaceae; genus Bothriochloa; species Bothriochloa decipiens. The sequence continues at coordinate 29,204,841 of CM041636.1, read as the reverse complement.
AGAAGAGGTTTTGCAAGCTAAGGAATGAGTTGAACATTCTTGATTTCTCAAACATGAGTTGAATGCACCCCACCCACTCTTGACATGCCTCTCCTTCGACTTTGTAAGGTAAAATTGTAATGTCATGTCATTTATGGGATATTAGGACTTGCTAGATCATGTAAACATACAAGTTGCATCCTAAGTGCATTCATGAGAAATCAAATAAATTTGATGGATATATAGCATCACTATTGTTTCTATGCTTGATTTGATCTAGTCATGATATATGCCATGTTTGTGAGCCTGCAATCCTAGTGTTGAATCTAGAATATTTGCTATAAGTGTTTAATTCAACATAGGCAAGATAACCCTTCTGGTGAGGTGTGAAGAAGCTTATCTTTGGTTCAAACCGAATTGAATATCTTTCACAAGTAAGCTAGATGAGACCAAATTGGATAAAATTTGATTCTATCTCACCAAAAGAACTAATGTAGCTTACTCTCCACAACATGACCTTACCTTTTTGATAATCAATGACAAAAGGGGAGAGATAAGTCACAAAGATATGCCAATGTAAAGTGGTAAATTAATTTTTTTTGAAGCACACAAGTAGGGGGAGCAAGCTCATGATTAAGTTGTTGCATTTGGTTGTGCATTTGGTTGTGCATTAATCATATGACTTGCTCTTGCACATGTATTTAAATTCATATACATGCTTGTATGATGTGATGCTAGTCTAAGAATTGGAATGATGAAATGATCTACTAGCGTGAGTAGGTTGTAACTAGACATGTTTAGTTTAACATGTGAATCAAGAGCCTTTGCTATAATGTTGTTCTCACGGGGGTCTTGAGTTTTGATGCATGTCTAGTGCAACATTGGTGCCAAGGATGGTGTAAAAGGCAACTCCGATTGGTATCACACTTCAAAGGTCCATTTCTTACATCTTAGCATCATTTTGGTAGAATTACTCTCCCACAATTTTCATATCCATACATATGTGTAAAGCTTTCAATCCAAACTCTATGCACATATGTAGGGGGAGCTAATCCTACCAAAACTGAATTTGTAATGATTGTCCAAATCTTAATTATGATTCAAATTGCTTGGACAAACATGACAAGTTCAAAATCATTATTATAAAATCATCTTTGTGAGGTTGTCATCAGTTACCAAAAAGGGGAGAATGAATATTTATAGTTTGTTTTTGGATAATTGATGAAACCTAAAGACTAATCTTGTTTCTAAGTGGATGATTTAGAGAAAGGTAGTACATGCCAAGTGGAGCCCAATGATGAGTCATGATATGAAGTTATGTACCCTAAGTGGTGAGCCCATGGCTCCTCACGTTATTTATTCGGCTTCAATTGATTTATCAGCTCGAGATCTTTCACGATGCAAGCTGCTAGTCATTTTTATGTAATTTTGTCACCTCCAACAGCACATAAAGAGGTTCTCGTTCCTGCTGATGATGTGAAGGAAGCAGATTCCACAGCACATAAAGAGTATCTCGTTCCTGTTGATGATGTTAAGGACGGATATTCCACTGCTACATTAATTGACAAGGGGATGAAAGGTACAACTAGTAAGGCTTCCTCCCATGATAATCATTGTCACTCTGGAATTATTGATACTGTTGGTGATACATTTGATGGCTTATCCATGATGGCACGAGAAGTACATACTGATGGTACTATTGTTGTTGTGAAGGGTCAGCGATCTAGTATATTTCAGTCCGAGTGCAAAATTCAAGACAAGGTATACAAATTGATTATTGATGGTGGAAGTTTTGCTAATGTCATTAGTTCAGATTTGGTGAATGCATTATCTTTGTCTACGCAGAGGCTTCCAATGCCACGTTATATGCAATGGATGAATGAAAGTGGTACACTAAAAATTACTCATAAGGCTAGAGTTAAATTTTCCATTGGCACTTATGTTGATACAGTCGACTGTGATGTTGCACCGATAAGTGCATGTCATTTGTTGTTGGGTCGACCATGGCAGTTTGATCTTGACGCTACTCATGGTGGACGTTTGAATAACTATTCATTTGTGCACAAGGGAGTCCATCATGTTCTCAAACCGATGCCAGATAGTGCTATTAAGGCTGAGGTGTTTGTTCCTGTGAAAGTGAAGAAAAAGGTTTCTGTAGTTACTCCAAAGTCGAGGACGACTTTGATTCAAGAGGGAGAGAATGATGTGGCATCAAGTGATGAAAATATTGCTTGTGAGAGCTCAAACAAGGATCTGCACCCCAAAGTTGCATCTGCTAGCAATTTTGGAGATGTTTCAAATGATGTCACCAACAAAGCTGAACTAATTATTACTCAGTCACATGATCCTCCTATGCAAGTTGCCTCTACTGTCGGTCAAATTGCCTCAGCTGCTGGTGCATTGAAAGTAGATGAAGGAGAAAATTTATCTTTGGCTATGTGGAGGAAATATCATTTTGAGAATGAAACATTGATGGACCATGATAATGTTGTCATTCCTATTGACAAGAGCCAACATGTGTTAGATATTACGGCAAAGCCGAGGACGACTTTGTTTCAAGGAAGGGAGAATGGTGAGCCCATGGCTCCTCACGTTATTTATTCGGCTTCAATTTATTTATCAGCTTGAGATCATTTATGTGGCAGTGAAGTGAAAGATCTTTTTCCGATTAAGAAGCAAGAAAGCAAGCTAAGCATTATTCAGTTTGGTTCTATGCCAGCAATCGAGATAACGTGAAGATGCATCACGTGTATTGGCTGCATTATTTTATTATCTATTTCCATATATTGGTGGCTGGTGCGTGCGTGCATGCACAAGGCTAGTTAGTTTCCTTTTTCTTAAATAAAGCTAGTCCGGTCTGAGTTAGATGAGTCGGCAGGCCTGTGTGCCATATATGCCTATGGCCTGCGTGCCCTGGAGGGGGAGGGAATTTTATTTTATCGTGGAGTTATCCCTAGTTGTCGAGCCGCCGCCGCTCGACGAACCCTAGCTGGGTGTCTGATCCGAATCCTTCGGTGGATTTGTGTTGGTGCGTGATCGAGGATTGATCCTTGGGCTCGTGCTGGAGTTGATTCAATTCCCCATCTTCTGATCATGGTTCATCTAGGCCACGGGTGGAAGAAATATTTAGGGCTTGGATTGCAGTTGCTGTTGTAAGCCGAACCCATCTTATCCGTTATTGCTACTGAGTTATTTACTTCGATTAGAAAATAATACAATTGGTCGTGCTTGGTTATACTTCTGCTGAAGTTTGATATATTGGTGATTGGAGATTGTCTTTCAGTTATCTAGTACGTGGTATTCTGCTATTATTCTACCGTAGCTGCTACTGTTGGTCGATTGATCATTGATTATCAATTCTTGAGCTCGTACTGTGGTTCCGTGGTTGATTAAATTAATACATATATAATTGTTAGCTACTGTTACTATCTATCCGAGTGTGATTTGATCAGCCAAACTTGTTGACGTGTGATATAGAGAGGTCCCATGATAGTTACTTTTTTTGGACAGTAAAATAGATAATCAAAGAGGCTACTATCTTTTGGTCTTGGTACCGTGAAAGATCGGGCAAATCTTGGGTAGCGTAGGCGTGTCCTCATCACTAAGCATGGTGAAGAACAAGATGGGCTTGGCTTGATGGACCAGTTGGAAGTGTGAAGGGCAAGTTGAGGCTTCGAAGCGAAGGACCATACGACAGTGAAGCTTGGGCAAGACTTCGCACCGATGGACCGACCAACGGTGAAGAGAAAGTAATATCATGATCGATGGACCAAGATGGTTGCATGATGACATGGAGTGTCACGTGTCATGTGATGGCTTAGCGGTTGAAGGAACAAAAAAATGGGCTCAAGGCAAAGGTATAACCTATAGGGCCATTTTGTTTTGCAGTCAAGACACCATAGAGGGTGTGAGTGGTTTAGGATCGATAGCCGAACTATGAAGAGGGGAGATCTTCGATAATTCAGTTCATGAGTGCCACTAGGTCCATCATCTCATGTGATTGCATTTAGGATCTAGTGGGAGATGAAAGTCCATTGAAAATGTTTTGAAAAATGCTAACACACATGCAAATGGAGATGTCACTTGGTGGTGTTGGCACATTTACAAAGGAGAAGGAGTTAGAGAAGGTTCGACGAACTCTTGTGAGAAAAGAGAGATGATGGCACTTGGGTTGTAATACTTCTTTGATCATTTGTGAATTGGATCAAGTGGCTATGTGGGTTGTGTAGCCCTCTGAGTAAGCTTTCCAACGAGTCCAAGAACATAAAAAACGGAGTTTGGAGCTCAAAGTTGCGGCCGTTTTAGCAGGGAGCTCTTGCTATTGTTTTTGAACTGTGGACTGTCCGCACTTATTAGCGTGGGCTGTTCGCCGACTAATTTCAAAGAAACAAGTTTTCTGGACAGGTTCTGTTCGGTGCTCCAGAGTTGAACCACAGACTGTCCGCCGGCTAACTTCGAAGGAGTGAGTTTTCTGAACACGTTTGTTCGGTGCTCCGGAGTTGAACCGTGGACTATCTGAGGTTCATTGGGCGGACTGTCCGGGAAAATATGATTTTTAGTCTCTAAAAGTGGCTGCTCTCAATGGGTTTTATTTTGTAAATCAGGACTGTCCAAAGTTCAGAGCCCGGACTGTCCGCAGTTCATATTTTGAACCTAACGGCTAGTTTTCTGAGAAGGGCGGACTGTCCGGGCCTTGTACCACGGACTATCTAGGAGTGCCGCAGAAATAGGTAACGACTAGTTTTGGAGCCCTCCTCTATAAATAGAAGGTGGCCGGCCCTTGGGGAGGTCTCTTCACCATTTAAACACTCTTGAGCATCCTTTGAGTTGAAAGTCCTCCCTCACACTCATCTCTCTTGCTTGCTTGCTTGATTCGAAGTGAGGTTACATGAACCAAGTGCATTGCATGATTGGAGATCATCTAGTGGCACTTGTTAGTTGATTTGCTGGTGGATTTCTTGTTACTCTTTGTGGGTGCATGCCACCTAGCCGGCTTGGAGGTTGTTGGAGGCATTAGGAAGAGTTGGTGATTGTTCTTGCCTACCTCCGGTGATTGATTTGTAAGAGGTTCTTGAACTTTCATCGGTGAAGTGCTAAAAGCTACTCTAGTGGAATGCGGTGTCATTGAGCTACCTCACTTGAGAGTGGTGTCTTGCGGTTCCCTTGCGAGGGAGGCCTTACGAGGCAAGTGGCTTGCGAGTCACACCAGGGATCCATCTAGGTGTTGGTCGACACAACCGAAGACTGGCTTGTCGTTGCACAAGTGAACTCCGGGTGAATAAAAATCATTGTGTTCACTTGTCTCTTGGTGATTGGTTCTTCATATTGTGATTGTTATCATTGTGATTGATTGGATATCATCTTGGTGATTAGCAACGTCTTCACTTCACCATCGGTATAATAATCACATCTCTATCTTGTACTACTTTCTAGTATATATATTTATTGTGTAGCTTGTGTAGAATTAGTTCTCTTGCTAGTTAAATAGAATAGAAAGTAGTGACATAGCCTTTGTGTGACATAGAGATCATAAGATATACTAGAATTGTCATTAGAAGGCTTGCTCACTATCTAGGCTAGGCAAAACCGCACATTACGCCATTTGTGTTACTAATAAGTTTTGTCTAGTGGTTTTTAGATTTTTCAATAGGCTATTCACCCCCTCTAGCCATCTAGGACCTTACAGCCCCCTAGTGGTGGGGGCGGCCACCCACCTCCTGGCTCCTCCATGGCTGAAATTTTGCCACTCCCTCTCATGCTTCGTGATTAAGCAAGATATGTGTGCAGGTGGTGGATTTGGATGGTGGAAAAGAGAAAGGTAGTGGGGGTGAGTGGAAGTGGATGAAATAAAGTGATGTGATGTACGTGAGGTGGAGTCTATGACATGTGGGTCCCATAGGAATGGGCCCTATTTATATATATAAATAAATGCAAAAATTTATTTTAAAATAAGATGTATAATTAAAAATATTTTTGTGCCACCACAGTAAATTATTCATACAGGTTTTTACACACCATAAAAGTTATTTACGCGGGGCGTGAATTTTATAAAATGATTGAGAAAAATATTTATGTAATTAGAGGTGCAATGTATAAATGTAAGGATAATTACCGACTAACCTTTCGATGAGGGTTCAAATTCTTAAAGTCCTCTGAACTAGACTTCCAATATATTTTATTCTTTATGATTTTCTGGCTCTTGTGATGATGACTCTAATATTTCTTCCATGTCCTGACTTACCATCTTCACAGTGGAGTTGAGTTCTACTTTTGACTTGAATGCGAAGTGTTCTTCTTGTCAATTTATGGTGAACTTGATTTCTCCTTTCCCGATATCAATGTGTGCATTGGCGGTGCTCAAAAAGGGTCTTCCAAGGATGAGCGACACTTTTGGGTCTGGACTCATGTCTAGTACCACAAAGTCAACTGGCACAAAGAATTCTCTGATCTTGACTAGGATGTTCTTAGCAATGCCCATGGGTATCGAACTGATTGATCTGCCAGTTGTAAGCACATTGATGTTGGTTCGAGTGTTGCAAAACTGATCTTGTGATAGACTGCTGCAGGCATCACGCTGACACTTGCTCCAAGGTCACGAAGTGCATTGTTGAAATGTTGGTCTCCAATTGAGCAATCAATAGTGGGACATCCTGGATCATTCTTTTTCTCTGGTGATTTGTTGAGGATAGCCGCACTACACTCTTTGGTCAGCTTGATTACCTCAGTACTGGGCAGTGGTCTCTTCTTGTTGAGAATATCTCTGATGTACTTGGCATATGTAGGGACCTGTATGGCGTCTAATAGAGGTATGTTGACATATAATTTCTGGATAACCTCCACGAACTTGCCAAACTTCTCATTTGATTGCAGTCTTCTATTTCTTTAGGGAAACAGTAAATAATTTGTGTCATGGAAACCTTGTCACATTTCCTTTTCTTGAGGTTCTTGTAATAATTCTTCAACTTCATTTTGATTCTCTTCTTCTATTGCTGCTGGTACTGGTGGTGCTGTTCTTGCTCCTTTTGGATAAGGGGGTCTCTGGTAGATTTGCCTCCTCTTGTAGTGATAGCATTTACCTGCTCAGGCTTATATAGTAGCGACCAACGGGACTAGCTGTTCCAGTTTTTGTCTTATCTCCTTGTTAAACTAATTCTATTTTGCAATTATCCCAAGAAAATTTCTAACTTTCTATAAATATCCTTGAAGGTATCATCATTAGCAGCAAGCTTCTTGTTGATATGTTCATTGATTCTTGTTTGCTGCATGACTAACTCTCTCAAAGTAGGTTCCTTGGTAGAATTACTTGGATTCATACCTTGGGTAGTATTTTTCTGTTTCCAACTTGGTTGATGTAGAATCTTTCTGACAGTAGTATTTGAATTCTAGTAAGCTATTTCAATGGCCCTCTGATTTTCTTTGTACTTGGCCCTCTGGTCAAGCTAATTGAGCAAATCATCCATCTTGGTGGATAGCGCATTTACTTGTTCAGTTGTTTCTTCACTTTGGTGACAATGTTGAATGTTGTCTTGGGACCAGCTCTGATTATCTGCTATCTTCTCCATAAGTATTTTAGCTTTCCCAAGAGTGAGTGATAAGAATGATCCTTCGGCAGTTGCATCTGGATGCTCATGGGTCTTTGGAGTTAATCCATAATAAAAGCCTTGCATGAGTAACCATTCTTCCATTCTGTGGTGAGGACAATCTGATATGTATCCTTGAAAATGCTCCCATGCTTCTAGAAGGGTTTCTGTCTTCTGCTATTGGAAATTGGTAATCTTTCATCTTAAGGAATTGGTCTAGCCTATAGGGACAAACTTTGCAAGAGAGGTCTTGGAACATTTTACCCATATGTTGATGTCTTCTTTATTAGCATAGAACCACTGCTTCGCTCTTCCCACAAGTGAGAATGGAAAGAGGCAAAGTAGTATGATGTCTTGAGCGATTCCATCAATGATGATGGTGCTTCCAATCTCTAGAAAATTGTGTAGATGAGCACTTTCATCTTCATGTACCTTTCAGCTAAATTGGGTAGCTTGCACCATAATGATGAGGCTTGGCTTGAGCTCAAACTCAAGATTCTCAGTTTGAAGTGTTGGACCAATGAGAATATTCTCAATGCATGGAGCAGAGAATTCTTGCAGGGTCTTTTCTGTCATAGCTTTAAAAATTGGTGACGAGCTTCTTCTTTGATTGATTTGATTCTGATGATGAAGAGTTGAGTTAATCAGAATCAATCCTGCTATACCCTGTATAAAAATATAAACATAGAAAAAACAACAGGGGTGATCCTGTGAAAGTAGAGGTGCCTTGTTATGATTTCTCATTTTTGAAAAGTATCTGTTTAAGCAAATTTTTCTCAAAAGTTTATTCCTTTCCCAGCAACGGTGCCAGAAATGCTTGTTGACACTTCTTACACCACTTAAGCTAAGTTGTCATCCCCAGCGTGATGCAAGAGTGTGTAGGTATTATAAATGCTCTTAGAAAATAAATAAGGGATCCGCAAGCGCACAGATAAAATACCATTGTAGCACTTTAGCAAGAAAATATTCCAGGTATCGTTAATTTATATTTAGCTCAAGGGAAAGAACTAAGGACTTAAACAAAAGAGGTGAACTTGCAAAACATGATTACTTATGAGAAATCCAAGCACACAGTCACTTGCTTTGACAGGGGGTAAGCCATAATAGAAATATAAAGAATTGATAAGCATAAAGGATAACACACACAGAGATTATAGATAGACTACTCATCATAAGGTAGGAAGACATTGATCAGGCAAAAGATTAATCTCTAGGTAGGTTCTAATAAACTAAGTCTTTCATCTACTCTAGCACGTACACTATCATATATAGCACAAAAGACCTTCCATCTATGTATAAGGAATATCACTGAAGAAAGCCAGAACATAGCATGACTTCCCACGCAATATGAGCTTTGCCTGTCCTACTAACGGGGGGTAGACTATATAAGACTCAATAGAACTATCAATTTCATGAACTATCACACGACCCGGCCAATAGGATGCATTTACAGTTAAACAGCATCTAGGCACCATGCCTACATGTAATCTACCACCTAACTCCCTCGAGAAAAAGAGCTAGGCGCTTTGCAAACATATACATAAATTTATTATCAATCATAACTATATCAAATATAGAATTAGAGAAAACTAGGAACATAATAAATAGAAACATAGTGATATTTAGAATAAAGTCATAAAGACAGATACAAGATAGTACCAAACTTATAGATGATGATCCGAATCCTGGGCACAGGCGCCCAACTCCTTAATCTATCTAGTCTAAACCTATGTAGAAAATGAAGTATTGGAGTAGCTATTCTAATTCTCTGGTGGAGAGAGATCTCTAAACCCAAGCTCTGCTGATGGCCTCCTCTTGATATGAATTCTTATTATGAATAATGAATTAGGGTTTCAACCCAGGGGGTAGGGCCTTGCTTATATAGCCTCCTCTAATGCACCACCGCTCTTGGATCAAACTAACCTTCATGCACGATTTAGATTCATCCTTAAAGGAGGTTAGGGGCAGGATCCATGAGCCCGGCCCTGATTGGCTTAGGGCCAGGGTGGGCGCCTGTTGACGGTTGTTAACCATCAATTTTTATGTCAACTAAAGAGAGAAAAGGGGCATAAAATGAACATCACCATAGACTTAGGGCTTTCACTGACAATTTCCATGAGTTTTGGTGAATGTCTATTTCTACAGGGGGTTATGAGGAAATACCCAAGGAGACCCACATGTCGGATTTACATAGAGAGAAACAACCCTACGTGTAAAAAAAGAACAATCTAGAAGACTCGGGAAGGCAGCACCCCGAAGGGGAGGGCCCACCTGCCAGGTGGCTGGGCGGCCACCCACCCCCTTGGGTGCCCGCCCCTGCACCTCCACCATTGAGGTGCAGGCTCATGGATCCTGCCTCCACCGACCTTGAGAAGCAATCCTAGCCACCTATTTAGGTCGGTTTGATCCTAGGGCTATCGTTAAGCTTGATGAGGATCGATGATGTGGCACTTGACGTGGATTGATGATGTGGCACCACCACCTAGGGATATATAAAGACGCCCCCACCAAGCCTAGGAGCCATATCTCTTCTACATAGATAAATCTAGGATTTTAATTCTTCATCCAAGTAGGAGAGGGTCCCTCTAGTTCATCTAGTTCTAGCCCTAGTTCATCTAGTTCTAGTTCTAGTTCATCTAGATGTATTTAGAAAATTAGAGGGAGAGAGAAGAGGAGAGCGGAGGAGGAGCCAGCCTGTCGGATCTTCCTCAACTTTGTACTTTTGCAGCAACTGGTTCGTCTTCTACGTTCTCCAGGTTCTTCAATTCATAATTCCTAAGTTCTTTATTTACTTTTAGTATTTACATTCAAGTTATTTATTGGATTCTCGCTTGCATCAAGTGCTCTAGTCTTTGCAACGCTAGAGTAGTGATTAATAGATTAGGCGTCATGCTTAGTCTTGGAATTACTTGGAATTGCACCCAATCTTGCGGATTATTGTGGTAGCCCAGGTTAGTGACAGCCCTGACGGCCGACGTATTCCACCTCATTTGGATTGGTGTTTGTAGGACCTTAGTCAGAACTTCCTAGCCCCCTACTCATCTCTTTCTGTGGCTAGTGCTCTGATGTCCCAACGTAAGTAACCTTGAAGTAACTTTGATTCCTAGATAAACTAGAGAACTCTTAGGAAACATCCTCTCTTCCCACCAAAAACATATATAGTTATCTTTGGGCGATCTTGATCCTTAATTCGTGCACTTCGCATTCCCCGTGGAAAATTGATACCTTGGAATACTCCCGGTTGAAAGCTACATCGGTATCCGTGTGCTTGTGGATTTATCTGTGTGCATTTAAAATACCCAACAGCGCCCTACATGTCAGGGTGGGTGTCTTGCCCATCTGACAGGTGGGTCCCATCTTTGGTGGTTTGCCTTCTCGAGTCTCCTAGAGTCTTCTTTCCGATGCGTGGGTTTTCTCTCTATGTAAACATGACATGTGGACCTTCTTTGATCATTTTCTAATAACCTCCTGTAGAAAAATACATTCACCAAAACTTATAGAAATTGTTAGTTAAAACCCCTAAGTCTATGGGTAATGTTCATTTTAAATCCTCTATCTCTTCTTTGTTGACCATTAAAATTGGTAGTTAATTACTGTCAACACTAATAGAAATCGAGGATGATTTGTTTGAAGATTTTGGAAACCTCACTAATATCCTACCCAACCAAATCAATCTGGCACACCATTTTTGCACCTACCCGATGTAGCACTATGCTATAAGAACTTGCAAGATCTCTCAGCCATCATAAGTCATGAATGGACAATGGAGGCTGAGATGGCAAGGAATATTCTTCGCATAGAAACTATGCCCAGTATAGTGCAATGTCATATTGGAGGTGGAGACATCCTCGCCCTGTACAACCCTACAGTAGGACTCAATATGATGTCTAATGCCACCTAGAGGCGAATCTTCCCAAAGCTCATCTTATGCCATCATCTCAATCTCTTAGAGACCCCTATGACAATATAATAGAAAGCTTAGGGATCGCAAAAATCATTTCTAACGTTATCGATGGTATAGAAACCTTCTTAGACTTCCACATTTTTGATATGGGTATCTTTAACATCTTCATAAGACAACCTTGGTCCAAATTGGTATCCAAAGGGGCTACCAAAGGAGAAATTAATGTCCAAATTGGTAGAAAGGAATACACGGTTCCTCTCATTCGTGCAATAAATTCTATAGCCGACCAACCACCAGATCCATATCCTCTTGATCAAGCAATGACGGCTACTTTTCAAGAAGCACCCAGCCCAATTTTGAGGAGGATGCTGAGTATTTCATTGAAGAAGAAGCCAAAACAGATGAGCCCTATCGTTTAGATGAGACACAACAACCCGACCAACCTTCCATAGAACTTAAACCTCTACCTGCTGGTCTAAAATACATCTTTCTAAACAACAATCCTAAGACTCCTATCATAATCAGTGATAAGTTGTCAGAGGAGGAAACTTCTAGACTTACAGCAGTTCTAGAGAAGCATCATTCTGTCTTTGGCTATTCACTTCAGGATCTTAAGGGGATAATCCTAGCCTTGTGCTCCCATTGAATCCCTATAGATTTTGATGCAATACCATCTAGAGAACCTCAACGATGACTTAACAATGCAATGCATGAAGTCATCAAGAAGGAAGTCTTAAAACTTCTCCACACGGGTATCGTTTACCCAGTTCCTTACAGCGAATGGGTAAGCCCAGTGTAAGTAGTTCCTAAGAAGGGAGGAATGACAGTCGTTATGAATGATAAAAATGAGCTCATACCTCAGCGCACTGTCACATGATGGAGGATGCGCATAGACTATAGGAAATAGAATAAAGCCACTAAAAAGGATCATTTTCCCTTACCATTCATCGATGAGATGTTAGAAAGGTTGGCTAACCGTTCCTTTTTCTGATTCCTCGATGGATATTCGGGTTATCACCAAATTCCAGTTCATCCCGATGACCAAGATAAAACCACTTTTACATGCTCGTATGGAACTTATGCTTATAGGCGCATGTCCTTTGGACTTTGTAATGCGATTGCATCTTTCCAACGTTGCATGATGTCCATTTTCTCTGACATGATTGAACAAAACATGGAAGTGTTTATGGACGATTTCTTGGTTTACGAGAAAACATTCGATGATTGCCTTAATAACTTAGACAAAGTACTTCAGCGATGTGAAGAGATATACTTAGTCCTTAATTGGGAGAAGTGTCACTTCATGGTTCCTGAAGGCATTATTTTAGGCCATCGAGTATCAGAACAAGGAATAGAGGTGGACAGAGCTAAGATTAAGGTAATTGAATAATTACCTCCACGCAGGAATGTAAAGGGAGTAAGAAGTTTCTTGGGTCATGCCGATTTCTATAGAAGATTCATCAAGGACTTCTTTCAAATCGCTAGACCCTTAATGAGCCTTTTAACCAAGCACATTCCATTCAAATTTGATAGCGAATGTCTTTAGTCTTCTCATATCCAGAAAAAGGCTTTAACAACTGCCCCAATCATACAACCCCTTGACTAGAATCTCCCATATGAAATTATGTGATATGCTAGTGACTTTGCTATTCCGATTTGAAAGGCTTTAACAACTGCCCCTATCATATGCCTTTGATCCATTTGAGATGTCCTCGGTCAAACTAAGGAAAGAAGCACTGCTATTTTCTATGCTAGTAAGACCCTGACAGGACCCCAGCTTAACTATGCAACCATAGAAAAGGAGTTATTAGCCATTGTTTTTGCAATAGACAAGTTTAGATCCTATCTAGTAGGTGCCAAGGTGATTGTTTACAGTGATCACTCAGCCCTAAAATACCTTTTGGCTAAGAAGGATGCTAAACCCCATTTGATCCGTTAGATCTTACTCCTTCAAGAGTTTGATCTAGAAATCAGGAACAAAAAGGGAGTAGACAACCCAGTCGTAGGCCATCTATCTCGTTTGCAATTCCAAGAACAGGATAGTCTTCCTATTTATGATTTTCTGCATGACGATACCCTTCTAAAAGTCATGCACACAAACCCCTGGTACACCAACATAGTAAATTTCATTATTTCTGGGTACGTATCACTAGGGGAAAACAAGAAAAAGTTGCTATACCAAAGTAGAACCCACCTGTGGGGTGATCCTTATCTCTATAGAGTGTGTGCTGATGGACTCTTAAGAAAATGTGTCCCATTAGAGGAAGAAACTAAAATCATACAACTCTGCCATGCAATAGAGTACGGAGGACATTATGGAGCCTTTCGAACACATGCCAAGATCTGGCAGAGTGGTTTCTTCTGGTCTTCCATGTATGAAGACACTAAGCAATTTGTGAGACGATGTTAGTGTTGCCAAAAGCATAGGAATATTAGCACCCGAGATGCCATGCCTCTAACTAAAAATCTCCAAGTGGAGTTGTTTGATGTATGGGGTATACACTTTATGGGACCCTTCCCTAAGTCTCAAGACTCAGAATACATCCTAGTAGCTGTAGACTACGTCTCAAAATGGGTAGAAGCCTTAACATGTCGAGTCGTGGATTCTAAACACACTAGGAAGATGTTTCACAAAATCATCTTCCCACGCTTTGGAGTTCCTAGGCTAGTTATCAGCGATGGAGGCCCCCATTTCATTGATAAAAGCTTTAGGCGTTATTTAGCTGAACAAGGAATACAGCACAACATAGCTATGGCCTATTACCCTCAGATGAGTGGCCAAGCTTAATCATCTAACAAACAAATAAAGAACATTCTACAAAAGACGGTAAATGAAATGGGAATGGTATGGAAGAATAAATTGCCTGACGCTCTGTGGGCCTATCGGACAGCCTATAAAACTCCAATAGGCATGTCTCCTTATCAACTAGTTTATGGAAAGACCTGTCATATTCTAGTCGAGCTTGAGTTCAAGGCTCATTGGGCCATTAAGAAATGGAACATGGACCTTGAGTCAGCCGGACAAAACCGAAAGATGCAAATTTTCAAACTAGATGAATAGAGAGAAAAGGCATATCACAGTGCTAGACTCTATAAAGAAAGAACTAAATGATGGCATGATAAGAGAATTAAGAAGAAAGAATTTAACCCAGGTGATAAAGTGCTACTCTTTAATTCAAGAGTTTGACTCTTTGGTCACGGAAAACTCCGTAGTAAATGGGACAGACCTTTTAAAATTATCGCCTCATCACCACATGGGGCTGTAACTTTAGAAATCGACAATGGGCAATTATTTAAGGCAAATGGTCAACATCTAAAAATCTTCTATGAACCTAAATTACAAGAACTCAAGGAGTTAGATGTAATATAGTTTATGGAGTTTTAACAAAAGGCCATTTGAACTTGATAAAAGGCCTACCAAGCCTTATTCCACCTTAGTGGGCCAAAGGAGTGGAGACAAGCCTAAAAAACTCAGAATTCCGAAGCCTAGTTAGCGTGGTTCAAACTCGCAAGTTTGAATTTTCAAAAAGGACCTGTGGTCCAGGGCGCTCGCCCTCAACCTCCAGGCCGCCCGCCCCTGGTGTGTGGCACCCCCGCTCCTCCAGTCCAGGTGGCCTTTGATCCATGTAATACCTGGTTTTAAGAACAAAACCAGATATACACTATATGTGAATCCTCAGAGTCAATTCCCACATATAGCTACAAGTAAAGGGTAGTATCATTAAACAATGCTTAATATATAACATACATAGTATAAGAAAGATATACCCTTAGGTAGCAATCAGCGGGAAGACAACTCTGATATTCAAGTGAGGACTCTACTCCACTGGATCCAACTGACTGGTTGATCATAAGCCTAAACAATCTCCATCTCTGACCATCTGGTACCCATTCTGGATTTTCCAAATATTGAAATAAAACAAGCGTAAGTACTTTCATACTTAACATGTATAGAAGGGGTTCATGAGGCTCAAAAAGGTTGACATGGTTTAACTGCAATTAGCTTTTTAGTGTGTGTCATATTTTAGCAATTAGCATCAAGGTAGTAGCAAAGCCATAACCACATGATCAGAATAATAAGAATAATAAATAGCACATGATATCATCAAATATCATTTAATAAGTTTCATTAATGATCAACTATTCCATAGATGTCTCCAAGGCCGCCCTGTCCGTGGGCATGGATGATATATTGATTTAACTCTATGCAGAGGTGTACATTTTCACTATGAGTCATGATTTCCAAACGCAGGGGTTTATAACTCCCAAACACTCGAAAACCACATAATGCCACTCATAGGTTCGTCTAACAATTTAGGGCCGTAGGGTCATCGGATGTAGGAAATTCCCCCTTCCAATATGGCACATGGTCTACCCAGTTATACTCATACTAAAGAGGCCGTCCTATACCCAACTCGCATATCCTCTAACTCGCAAGAAAAGGTTCTATGAACAACTAGAGCCAGAGCCATGTAGCCCCGCAACTATACGTTAAGTCCCGAGGTTCACAAATAGATAGGATCTTATTTAAAAGGGTTTTCTTTCATTGTTCATGGCAAAGTTATTAACCAAGTTATGAGATCAAGTTTCAATAGAGCACTAGAAAGAATACTACGCAAATGCATAGCCTAGGGTGACAAGGTATTTAGGATTCAATCACTAGGAAATTCTACTTAGGTAGCAAAAGACACATGCATATGAAATTTAATGATTATAGTGAATAGGTAACAAGGATGGTCCATGTTATACTTGCCTTAAGCTTAGATCCTTCTTCAAGTCCAAAGCTTTATAGAACTTCTTATTCATCTTCAACTTCTTCTTGTTCACCAACGCAAAGCTCACTGACTGTACATGATCCACAAGCAACAAACAAGCAACAAGCAATCATACACAAGCAAACAAATAGATCAAATTAGAATAGTACACCAACCAAGATAAAAAATAGATTGAAAAGTTTATAAAATTAATCTACATGTTACTACGATCACACAGACATAAAGATCATCAAAAACGGAGCTAGAACAAGAAAGTTATGGATTTTACAAGATTTTCTATTGTAAAATAATGGATTAAATATAGACTCAAATTTTAAATGTTTAAAATAGTGTTTCTAATGATACTAACAGATAGATCATGAGATTATGAATCTAAAGCAACTTGAAGGGTCAAAACAGATTTAAAACGAAGGAGTTATAAGCTTTTGAAATCAGGGGTAAAACTATAAATATACTAAACTGATTTTTGAAATGAAATAAATAGAATTCGGGTTTATATCAGAATCGAGGACTGTGGACAGAATTATAAAGAATCCAAGGGGCTCTTTAGCAAAGTTTCCACCCGAAGGGGTACGGGCTAACCTGGATCATTGGATCATGGTTGGACGGCTCAGATTAGAAGATGGAAGGAGAAAGGTGGCGTCCGGCCGGAGAAGAAGGCCACCGCCGTGGTCAGCCATTGCCGGCGGCCAAAGGAGTTCACCGGTGAACATGAAACCGGTCCTAGGGTCCCTCAAACGGCATGGAAACTGGACCATCGAGAGCGTAGCTCGATGCGGATTCATCAGCGATGAATATGAAAGTGGCGTCAGATTGTTGACAGCGTACGACTGGGATGGTGGCGGTGAGCTTCCTGCAACACGTCGGCAATGCGGGGTGAGGAGCCGAGAATGAGAATAAGAGAAAAAGGAGAACAACAACTTCACTAACTTGAAGATGACCTCGATGACTTGCTTACGGTGTCGATGAAGCAGCGGGACAGTGGAATCGAGCTCAATGGCAGCGCCTAGGGTTGCGGCGGCTCTAGTGCTCGATTGAAGTGGCACTGGCACGTGATCTAGATGGGAAAGGGCAAGGCGGTGCACAGCGCTTGCTATTTAAGGGGGCCAAAGCATGGAGAACATGCCAAGGCGACGTGGAGTCAGGCCGCCGATGGTGTTTGTGCCAGAGCAGAGTCCTGCTCGGGGACACCTGGAGGTAGGGGACAATGGCGACTGACGCGTAGGCCCCTGATAGCAGTGGCACCGGACGCGGGGCCGGGTCATTAGTGAGACGGAGCAAGAAACAGGCCGGCTGGGCTTTGGGCCTTCACGGTGAGGAGAAAGTGGCCGAGGCGGGCCAGAAAGGAGAAAGGAGCTGGGCCTGCGAGAAAAGAAAAGAAGAGGGAAAGGAAGAGAGGGAGAATGGGCCTTCGGGCCGAAAGAGAGAGGAAGGAGAGTTTCTCTTTTTCTTTTGTTTTCTTTTTATTTCAAAGCCTTTTCAAAACCATTTTCAAAACCATTTGAGTTTATTTTGAATTTTGGTCAAAACCACATAGTACAATAGATCAAATGCACCAGTATGCATGCACAATCAAGTTTCTAACCTTTTATAAATTTTAATGTAATGAAAAAATTATTTTCCCTAGGTTTTGATGAGCACAAAAATTCAAATTAAATCATTTCACTCTATTTTTCAAAAGTGCAAAATTTAGGGTGTTACAATCCATGGTTTTCTCAAGTTCAAAAGTTTAAAATCTTTTGAATTTCGGTTGGATAACCCCTAAAACCAAGGAAAGGATGATCACCACCCCACTCTATTTAAACTTTCAAGTCATTCTCTCCCTTTCCTCATGAAATCTAGCCCCTCTTCCACATCCCTACCTTTCCAAACTCGAGATCATGGCCTATTTTGCCGAGAAAACCATGAGCCCCGCTGTTCGCAAGTCCCTCCTAGAACTCGAAGAAGACCTCAAGCCCACTGATGCCATTACTCCCATCCATGCCAAAATCCTCCCTTCTCCACGCAATTTGTTGACATCAATTAACTTTAATTTTTAACCATCAACTGATCCAGGATAAGGCCTTAATTAAAAGATAAAGTAAGGAAGGAGGGATTTATTCTAGTGAGTCCACAAGTTGTGTTGCTCTCACTTGTTTTGCAGGATATTTAATATTTCATTATAAAAGTATCTCAAGTAAGGAATCTGAGCACACCATTGTGAAGAGCTCATCGAGACGATCAAAACAGACATATCACTTGCCATATTTGGAGCACCGAAGAGAAAGTCCTTGATGGTTATGACTCGGAAGACTCTACAAGGCCCTAGAAATCATCATCATCACAAGACCAGGCTAAACCGATAGAATTCCATAGTTCTATGAAATAATATTTTCTAGGAATTTATCCAGAAGCTGGGAGAGGAAAGAATCCATCCATGACATGACTCATTACACAATCAGACCGGAAAGAGGCACTAGAAGGACGTAGAAGACACCAGAAGACACGAGATCGAAGCGGAAGCCCAGCGGTTGCCAAGTGGGACCAGCCGACCCCACATGACACGCTGGCTGGCCTAGGCCCACCACCAAGTGGCCTCTCCTTCACGTGGCGGCCTCCAACCGACCTCTACAGTGTATCTCAACCCTTGTTCCATGTCGGTTTGATCCAAGGGCCACGGTTCATCCCACCGGCCTATATAAGTAGGGGCAGACCCCTGGAGGCATCAAGTCAATCAATCATTATCATTATTTAGTTAAGGGTAGTCCCTTGAAAGGATAACCTAGAGCATCCACCATCTAAGGCATAGCTAGAATATAAAGAATACCAATTAGAGGCAAGCAGCGCTTGGGCTCCAGATCTAGTCATAAGGAGGCTTGGTAATGTCTTGTATCTCTCTGTTGTATTCAACAATATTAATCTATTTGTGTTTCTAATTCATTGTGTTTATCTTCTAGTTCATCTACTTGTTCTTCGTGTTCATCTAGTTCATCGTCTAATTATCTAGTTCGTTGTTCTAGTTTTTGTTCTTGTTCATGTTCATGTTCATAGTTAATCCTCACCATGACTTGTTATAATAATAGATTCATAATTATAATGTTCATTGCCTATGTTGGTTATATGTCTAGTTTAGTTGGAGTAGTTTGGTGTTTATACTCTTGTTCATATAGCGCTTATCCTGAAGTACAAGGGGCGGGTGATAGAATTAATGTAGGCATGGTGCCTAGATTGCCCCTATGTTCCGGGCCATGTGGTAGATCGTGAAGGTGACTATTATAGCTTAGTTGAATCCTCTGTAGTCCACACCTCGAATGTAGGACTTTGCAAGGCTTTAAGTTGTAGGGTGATGTCTTGCTATGTTCATGACTCACCTTGGCAATGTCTCTTGAGTATAGATATGAGGTTGCTTTGACCATGATAGCTATATGTAATTGCACTAATTATTGTGTCTCAATGACCTATAATTATAATCAACCCTAGGAGTTATGTATCTCTATTTCCTAGTTCTTTCTAGAATCATGCCCAAGAAGGAAGATGCTCGATGGAATCTCCTTTAGACTTTGTTGAATTATTGTCCTTATTTATTATTATATGTTTGATCCCTATTCTGAGTAGATCTAGTAGACCTCTTATCAAAAAGTGTAAGTTATAGCTTTATTCTCCATACCTCCATTTTGTCTTGCTAGTGGTGAATTATAAATAACGATACCTAGAACTTTTCTAGATGAAATGCTACAATAGGAGTATTTATCTGTGTGCTTGCGGATAACCTTTTATTTCATTTTATGTAAAGTGCTTAGAATAATACAACCAACAGTTCTGGCACCATGTTAGGGATGACAACCTAACTTAAGCGACACTAAGAATTGCCAACAAGCATTTCTGGCGCCGTTACCGGGGAAGGCAATGGAGGCCTAGAGAAGGAAACTGAATATCTATGAATAATCTTACACATGTGATAATTGAGACATACTATTGATCTTTACTCAAACAAGATTACCCTTGTCCTTATCTATTTGTGAATATCTTATGCGGGGTAATGTATGACTGGATTTAATCGACCGGCAAACTACGTTGACGATCTTGAGACAATAATCAGAAGAGCTAAAGCACAACTAAGAAGAAAGATCCCAACCACTTTGCCAGAAGACCAACCAGTAAGTAGCTCAACACCGTTGTAAGAAGCAATGGCTGACAAGACTCTCCGTGAATTCTCTGCTCAAATAACTGCCAATATCAGGACTGGACCAACAGTTAATGTGGGAGATGGTGGATTCGAGCTCAAGCCAGCTTTGCTCAACATGGTGCAAGCCAACTAGTTTTGTGGGAAAGCACATGAGGATGCCAATGCTCACCTCCAACACTTCCAGGAGATCTACTACACCTTCAGCATTAAAGGAGTCTCAAGAGATGCCACACTACTCCGCCTGTTCCCATTCTCACTCTTCGGAAGGGCGAAGCAATGGTTCTACACTAACAATGATAGAAACATTACTTGGGATGCCTGTTCCATTGCTTTCTTAGCAAAGTTCTTTCCCATAGGCAAGACGAATGCCCTACGTGCAAAGATCTCAACATTTCCCATAGGCATGGGAGCTCTTTCAAGATTATATTGCAGAATGCCCTCACCATGGGATGGAAGATTGGTTACTTATACAAACATTTTACCATGAGCTCACTACAAGTGCCCGTGAGAATATTGATGCAGCTGCCGGAGGATCATTCCTATCACTCACTATTCATGAGGCAACCACTATTGTTGAGAAGATAGCTTCTAACCAGGGATGAAACACAGAACGCACTCAACCACGCAAGAGAGGAGGAACGCATCAAGTCAAGGAGGTAGATATGTTGTCTGCTAAGATGGACCTGCTCATGAAGAAGCTTGACAAACTTGATCAACAAAAGAAGGAAGTCATGCACATCCGATACTCTCGCATGACTTGTGAAGAGTGTGGAAGCACTGGCCACATGGGAAGCAACTGTCCTGAAGTTTTAGGTGATTTCAACTACATCAACAACAACCCCTATTTTTGTACCCAATAGACTCAAGGATGGAACCAACAGAATCAAGGGTGGAATCAACAAAGGCCAAATTATCAAGGTAATTATCAAGGTAACTTCCAAGATAACTACCAAGGTAATAACTTCAACCAACCACCTTTGAGAGATATGATTGCTAATCAAAATAAAGTTATTGAGAATATGTCTAGAAAGATAGCTTCCAATGATAAAGTTCTTGAAACTATAAATAATAGAATGGATAGCTTTACTTCTGCCATAAAGAATCAACTTAGATTTAATAAGATGATGGAATCACAACTCTCTCAGTTAGCAACTTCAATACCTATGACCGAAAAAGGTAGGTTTCTGGGGAATCCGGAAGAATTAGAAACTACGAATCTTGTAGACATTTTCAATACAGGAGAGTACTTCATAGCTCCATCGTCACAGTGGTGGCCGGATAGCAAATATCCAAAAAAAGAAAGGAGATCCAGCAAGACCATCCCTATTCACATTTGTAACACCCCCAAAATTTGCACTTTTGAAAAGTAGAGTAAAATGATTTATTTATGAATTTCGGTGCTCATAGGAAAATAATATTTTTCATTAAAATAAAATTTATCATAGACTTAGCAATGTTGTTTTGCATGCATGCTGGTGCATTTATATTTTTTTATTGAGTGGTTTTGATCAAAAGTGAAAAGAAATTCAAAATCCCTTTGAAAAAGTTCTAAAAAAATAAAAAGAAAAGGAAAAACTCTTCCTCACTCTATTTTTGACCCGAAGGCTACTTTCCGGCCTCAAGGCCGCTCAGCCTGGCCTTTCCATTTTCTGGCCCAAGCAACCCATCTCCCTTTCTTCCTCCTCCATGCAGCCCAGCCCGCTTGGCCTTTCTCTTTTCTTTTCCCCGCTCTCGCTCTTGGGCCGAAAGGCCAAGGCCCAAACGAGTGCAGGCCGTCCTCCTCGCTTGTCTCCCTAATACTGCGGCCCCGCTCCTTCTCTCTCGGACATGCCAGACCCACCTGTCGGTCCCGTCTTCCACCTCCGCTCGTGTTCAACACGGACTCCCCCTTGGCGTGCGCTCCATGTTCCCTCGCCCCTTTAAATAGCAAGCACCATGCGCCACCTCGCTCTTTCCCATCTAGCCCACACGCCAGCATTGCTTCCGTCTGAGCTCCAGAGCGAGCCGTAACCTTAGCCGTCCTCAAGGTCGGCTTTGCAGTTTCGAAGCTCCAACATCACCGTAAGCATGTTGCTGAGGTCATCTTCGAGTTTGCGAAGTTGCCCGCTTTACCTCTTTTACTTGCTCGAATTTGCTCTCACCGCCTTGCCGAACCTTATAGAAGCTTCATCGCCGCCATGGCAAGTTGCCTACCGTCCATGGTCCGCGCTCGCCTTCATATTCACACCTGGTGAGTTTGCGTCGAGCTCCGTGTTCTTTTGGCCTAGGTGTCGTGTAGAATCGTGGCCTAGGGTTGGTTTCCAAGTTCGCCAGCAAGATCACCTCACCGCCGGCCATGTCACGCCGCCATGTCAGCCTTCTTCTCCGGCTGGTTGCCCTCTCATTCTCCCCCTTCTAATCTGATCCATCGGTTTCAGATCCAACGGATCAGAATCACCAATACCCCTTCGCGGGTATTCTTTTGAAATAGACCCCAGTGTTCCTTATATTTGCACCCAAGGTCCTTTCTTAGATTCAAAATCTGGTTTTATTTATTTTATTTTAAAAATAGTTTTTATCTATTTATAGTTTAGTCATTTATCTTGTTTTACTCATAAATTTGCCGTTTTAACTCCGTTTTTGTCTGTTCAAGTTGCGTTATGTTCGTAATTTCAAACTCTACATGTTGGTACCACTGTTAGATTTTTTTCAACTTTCAAAATCTGAGATTCAATTTAATCTATTATTTTATAATAGGAAAACTTGTAGAATTCATAACTTCTTCGTAGCTTCGTTTCCCGTGATTCTCATGTTTTTGTGCTCGTAGTAATGCATAGATTGGTTTTGAAAGGTTTTTAGTCTAATTTACTATGATTGGTTTATTGTTCTAATTTAGATCTTTTGTTTGCTTTGTGTATGATTGCCTCAATGCTTGTGTGGTGTTCTATGATCGTGTCCAGTCGGTGAGCTTTGCGTTGGTGATTTAAAGGAAGTTGGACACCGAGAAGCAATTCTATGAAGTTTTGGGATTTGATGAATGATCTAATCTTAAGGCAAGTATAGCATGGACCATCCTTGTTACCTAATCACTATGATCATTAAATTTCGTATGCATGTGTCCCTTTGCTACCTATGCAGGATTTCCCTAGTATTTGATTATGATATACCTTGTCACCCTGGGCTATGCATTTTGGGTAGTATGCCTGCTATCGCTTTATATGAATCATGATCATGTAACTTGGTTAATAAATATGCTATGAACATTAAAAGAAAACTCTTTTATATAAGATCCTATCTGTTTGTGATCATCCGGGACTTAACATACAACTATGAGGGCTACATGGCTCTGGCTTTAGTTGTTCAAAGGACCTTTTCTAGCTGGTTAGAGTTCTGTGGTTGGTTATAGGACGGCTTCCCTAGTATGTGTATAACTAGGATGTGCCATATTGGGAGGCGGGTTTTCCTACATCCGATGACCCTGCGTTCCTAACTGGTTAGATGAACCTTTGGGTGGCTATACATATTTTTTAGTGTTTGGGCCTTGCAAACCCATGCATTTGGAATGCATGACTCATAGTAAAAGTGTACACCTCTGCGCAGAGTTTAAATCGATATATCGTCCATGCCCATGGACAGGGCGGCCTTGGAGACATCTATGGAATAGTTAATCACTAATGAAACTTTCTAAATGGTTATTTGTGATGTTCATGTGCTACTTATTATTCATGTTATTTTGATCATGTGGTTATGGACATAACACTACCTTGTTGCTAATAATTGCTAAACTTGACATACACTTAAAAGCTACATGTAGTCTAAATAGTGTCAGCTTATTGAGCCTCATGAACCCCATGCTATACTTGTTGAGTTCGACATGGAGTCACTCTTGCTATTTCCCCGACCACCTTAGGAGAAGTTTAGGCTTGTGATCAACCAGTCAGTTTGGATCCTGTGGAGTGGAGTCTTTACCTAAAGATCAGAGTTGTCTTTTTCGCTGATTGCTACCAAAGGGTATATCTCTTTTATACTAAGTATGTTATATATTTTAAGCATTGTTTATTGATACTACCCTTTACATGTAGATATATGTGGGAATTGACTCCAAGGACTCACATATGGTGTATATCTGGTTTTGTTTGTAAAATCAGGTATTACAATTGGTATCAAGGCAATGCTTGACTATAGGACGCAAGCCTAGTTAGAAATTGGTCGTCTCTAGGTTTTGAAATTGCTATAATAGCCTTGATCTATAAACCTTGGTATTTTCTTGTCTCCTATATCCCTATCCTTGATATTTGTCTCCTCCATGATGCTTATTTTAAATCTCTTGTTCTCATTTACTTCTTGATTTGAAAATTCTTTTAGAACTCTCTCTTGTCTTCTTCTTGCGTAATCTTAAGATAAGCTTTAGGATCTTTGTCCTTTATATGAAGAAAACGATAGTAGCGCAAGTTGAGTCAATGTTTGATTTGTGCGCCTTTAATGTCTTGTTATCTTATCATAATGCCTATGATTGTTTTGATTTTTTGTAATGAGTGCAATGATCTTGTGATTTTGTCAGTTCATAGGCCTAGGATTAATGAAATAGATAGTTGGGTTTTGGTTTTCTCTTGTTCTTTCTATCTTGTCTTTTCGGAGCTGCGTGTCTTCTTGGTTTGTACATCTGATCTTGGAAGACCAAAAATCATGGAAACATTTTGGACAATAGAATACTTCGGCATTTTCCTCGGACTGCAAGAATTACCATCAAAGCTATTATGGTTTGGAAGATATGAAAATCACAAGACGATGAATCTGCGCTGTCGAAAATCTGGAACAGTTTCTGTTGTGTGTAGTTTTCGACAACCTTACCTATGGAATCTGGGAACGTGATCTGAAGGATCATTGTAGAGGATTTTATAAGCTTTCCAATGATATAAGGTATGGCTTCATTAGATTTACAGAACTGGAGTTATGAATGTTTTACTATGCTGCTGAATTTTTGCTTGCAAGAGATTTCAAAATTACTTGGTGTTGTCCATGCATACAAGTCTATTCGGGATAATGGAAGGACATTATGATAAATAACTCACTCAGAAGAAGATGCAAGCTACCCTTTGGTGCCCCTAGTTGATCTTTTATTAAGGGGGGTAGCCATGAAGAAGAAGCTGCAAGACGAAGGTACATGCATTCAAACATTTTACTTAGAAGAAGCGGTCATGGTTAGAAGTTTATCCGTGTGCAAGTGTTCTTTGCTTAAGAAGAGTGATTTGCTAGGTCATCTACATGAAGCTCAAGATATCAACCTTAACCTCTAGAAAAGTTGGCATTAATGAAAAAGGAGCATGGTGATGGATTTATCTACAGTTCATTGATAACTTAGAAGACCTCACTGTTATTCCAAGCATGTCAAGTAAGTTTGATTGAAGGATGTTCTCTTCATGGTTATGATATTAGGTGCAATTGCATGAAGAAGAATGTAAGGAGATGTGTTGAGTTCCTGCCAAGTTGTGAGGGTGAATCAAAGATCTTTAGCACGTAAGATTCTATGAGAGGTTTATTGAATGCATTATAAGATTAGATACAGGAGTTTTCTCTATAATGCGTCTTGACAAGACAGTGGGTATGCTCTATGTAAGAAAAGCAATGGGTTATGCATCAAGTCAACTATGGAGGACTGCATTGGAATTGGTATGAGATGAAACTATGGTGGGCCATAACCCACATGTTTTGGAGATGGTTTAAAATGCGGCCTAACAATTGGAAACTACCAGAGGACTGGTTTGGAGTTACAAGAGAGTTATTTGGTGTACCTATAAAAATCTTGGAATTAGTGATCATGATATTTGGATTAAGGCTACTATGGAATGAAGAGGTGAATTCTACAGCAATGAGACGGAGCTACCCAAAATAGTGAAGAAGATCTATGTGAAGTATCCCTATCTCTTTTATCATCTTCTTTCGAATCTCGAGACGAGATTCATCTTAAGGGGGGTAGAATTGTAACACCCCAAAATTTGCACTTTTGAAAAGTAGAGTAAAATAATTTATTTATGAATTTCAGTGTAACAACCCTAAAAATTACAAACACTAAAAAATGCAACCAACAAATTTTTATTTTTTTTCAAAACATGCCCATGATTGTCGCTTGTCATGTAGGAACCTGCCCTTTTGCACTTGGCACCTATGTTAGTGCTACTCTAAGTAATATCATCATCAGATGTGACTTAATATAATCTTAAGCCACATGTGATAAGCCCCCTTGTCTAGCACCTTTTGTGTCATGAGTTAAGCACCAATGTTGCAAATGTGTTGCCACATGTTGCCCTCTTGAACTTATGCTATATAAGACCAGACTCTAGAATTCCCCTCTTATCTAGTACCCCATCATGCTCCTCTAAAACCCTTCAACTTGTTCATATCCCTTTTTGCATTGGGATCACATATCCAATGTACATCGTGCCCCCTCTATGCTTCACTTGTTACAACTCTATGTAACACTAGATTTGCCCTTATGTTGCAATAGGCAACCATCCTTGTTGCACTCTTGTACTTTGTTTCATGAGACTAGATTCAAGAGCTTCTCTCTTGTCTAAATCACTCATCATGCTCCACTAAATTCCCTCACCTTGCTCATGCCCCTCTCATTGGAGTCTTGTATCCAACGCACCCCTTGTGCTCCACTTTATGCCTCACATGTTATATCTCGATGTTTCATTAGACGTGTATGTCTGTTACAATAGACAAGCATTCATGTTGCATCTTAAGTCAAACATGTGATTTGGCTCTTCTTGGGTTTTATGTATTGACTAATTTAATATGCCAACCATATTTATTTATCTGATAAATAAATATTATGGGAATAATACCCAATATAGCCGAGGACCATGTATGTCCACTAAACATCTATTTGCAACATGCTGCAATAATCACATATATAAATATATATATATCTATCTATGTATATATACAAAGTATTTTGGAAAGCATAATAGAAAAGAGAAAGAAATAAAGGAATAAAGGGAAAAGCCATCTGGCCCATGGGCAAAAGCTGGCCTAGCTGCCCTCTCTTTTTCCTTCTCTCCTCTCCCACATCGGCCGGCCCAGCAAGCCTCGGCCCAACAAGGAAGTTGCCACGTCGCTTCACGCCAAAAGCCAGCCACAGCCGCTGATCAGCGGGTCCCACTGCGGGACCCACCTGTCATCTTTTGGCCGAGGCCCCCCGGTGTTTCCCTGCTATTCCCGCATTAACTGAGCCTGTGTGAACGCCACGCGGCATGCCTAGCCGCTCGATCCGCCATCGCTCTGCATCGATGGCCGTCCCACGCTCCACCTGGACCAACTGGATCCGATAGCCCCTGGCAAGAAGTGCCCGCGGATGCGAGGATCTTTTCCTCCCTCGCGCAACCGCCTGGGCGCACATGCCAAGGTTCCCCAGCTGCTCCCTCATCCTTAGCCATGAAGCTAGCTGCCGTGCCCATTGACAAGCTTGCCCCACTGGAAGGAGCGATGTGGAGCACTCTCATCCCCGCAATCGGACGCGCCCGACCGCCGAGCCACCTACCGCCGCCGCTCCCCTATATGAGCATGGCCAAGCCCCCTTAGGGTTTCCCAGCCACTAGCACCACTCTGGTGGTCTCCAACTCGTTCTCCAGACAGCAAATCGGGGAAGAAAGGGGGGAAAGAAGGAGACGGAGGCGGGAAGAAGTCCGCCACCGCCGGAGAAGAAGGAAGACCGCCGCCGCGGAGCTGCTACTGCCGTGCTGTGCATCGGGACCAAGGAACCGAAGCTGCACCATGAGCTGTACCACAAGCCGCCACTAGAGTTGGACTTGAACCGCACCTTCACATCCTCTACAATCGCTGGTGAGCACCGCCGTAGCCCCTACTCCAACCCCTTGCCCTTTGCTTCTTAGCCATGGCGCTCGTACCGAGCGCGTAGGCCATGGCCACGCCTGCCATTTGGAACACATGCACACACACACATGAGCCTAGCTGAGCCCCATGCTCTCCATGGCATCAGGAGGACACCAAAATGGCCAGCTACCATGTCCACCGCCGTGCACCGAGCGCCGCCGCGGCAAAGCCGTCTCGCCAGCTAGCCGCCCACCGACCGTGCTTCTTCAACTCGAGAACCGTGATCCCTTGACGTGATGATCTATATGCGCATGCTAGATCTTTGGTTGCTGCACCGGAGCACCGCCAGCGCACCACCTTGCCACTGCCATGTCACGCCGCAACACTCCAGAGCTCCGTCGAGGCGAGGGAGCCCCGTTCACCACTGACCATTTTGGAGGACCAGAGGACGACATCGAGCACCATCGCGAGGAGCTACACCGAGCCATGGGGGAGATGAAGGCCAGGGAGCCTTCCTCATTTCCTTGCCACACACCGCGGCCGCGATGGAGCTCCGCCATGGGAGTTGCTGCCCATGCGGACTCCGCCACGGGAGATGGTCGTCGCCAGCATTTTGGAAGGGCGTTGGGTGCACCCAATCGCACCCCTACGCCCCGATTGGACTTGGAGTGGGTCTCCATGAAGCTATCGCCGTACAAGGCCACCGTTGAGCTGCCACACACCGAGAACCACACCGCCTGATGCCAAGCTTCTGCCTTGAAGACTACCTCCATGCTCGCCATGACGTCCCGAAGCCAACACGAAGATGAAGATGGAGGGCCACAGCATCACCGAAATCGGAGGATTGGGTCACCGCTGGCGAGCCACGCCATCGGGCTAGAGGAATAGAGGAGGGGATCAGATGGAGATGAAGACCGTGGATGTGGTTCATGTGAACCAGTGAGACTGTAGATGGGACCCAGACAGGACGGTGCACCGTGGACCAGAGGCTATGGACTGAGCCCGTTTGAGATCTGGACTGCTGACATGGCAGCACTAGAGCGTGCCATGTAGCGGGCTCGGCCCGGCCCATATCCAGCCCACTTGGCCCACTAACAGCCCACTAAGGGCCCATTAATGGCCCAGGTAGGGCCCATGGTCAGTTGGCCATTGACCGTTGATCGGTCAACGCTGACATCAGCAATGACGTCACCCTAGCCCCACATGTCAGATGAACATTGACTGAGTCAATGTTGACGTCATCCGCCACATCAGCATCTGAGCTGTCACTGTTGGACAACACGTGCCACATGGACCTATCCCGAGCCGCCCCGTGTCAGCCCCAGATAAATCCAGTCTTTTTCTTTTTTAGAATATATGTTAATCTTTGGAAATTCATAACTAATTCATATGAACTCAGAAAAATATGAAACAAGCATCCAAATTTTCTATAAATTGAACTCTATGTCTTGAGCTAATGTTTGAGTGCATTTAGATCTTTTTGCTATTTATTCATTCTTTGTGATATTCTAGGAGTCACTTACACGACTATTACGTCTTGTTTTCAGAGTCAGACAAGGAGCGATCCGAGGGAGGAGGTTACGAGCACCAAGGAGGAGGTTCCACTGAATGACTACATTAACAAAGGATGACTCGTACCATGACTACTCGACAGCGCAGGTGTCATGGCAGCACTTTCTCTTAGAAATCCTATTAGACATGGCTAATATCTACAATTGCTAGTGCTTTACTTTTATGCAATGCTTATACCTGAGATAGGTTTGCATGGTAGTATATTGCTTGATAGCTCCTACCTTGTCGTAACTTATCACCTGCTTACCCGCTGTTATGTTAGCCACATGCTTATGCTATTTTTATTTTTGTATATTAATATACTTCACGCACTTACATTTTGATGCGATGTGATGAACCCTAGGAGGGTCTGGCGGGGATGTTAGGCTTGGTGTGTGTGTTGATGGATCAGATGGGTATGTGAGCTCATGATGATGTATCTGAGTTTAGGGGTGGAATTTACGGAAGGGTGTAGGGTGAGGGTTGAGTCGATCGAGCTGGGATCTGCGATGAGCTTTTGAAGCAAGTCTTGCCGAAGATGCAACCTTGGCATCTCCATCGTCTTACCTATGGTGGGTAAACCCTGTTCGAGATGGTGAATCTTTGGGTGTGAGCCTCTGAGGGGTGGAGCCCAGGATGAAGGTGCCATGGTAGCATGTTAAGAATCAACCCTGGAGAAGATATCCTGGCTTGGTCACACCTAGGAGTGTTCTACCTTCCCCTGAGAGTTGATTCCGGCCATGAGCTAGGTTGAGGGCTGCGGGCCGCTGAGACCGGCCGAGAGGGAGTTGGCCTGGTCCACCTAAGTGTGAGTCATGATGGTGATAGTTGTAGTGATGTGGTGATGGATCTAGGATGGATGGGATGGTGGATGGGTGTGTGTGTGGGATGGGAATGTGTTAAAACATGACTTATTTTTGTAAACTTGATATTGCTTGCATGCATAGGAAAACCAGAGCTAAACTATAGGATCACCAGACCCCTTGTTTCCTTTTCCACTAAAGCTCATCGGTGCTGACCATGGCCTGCACACATCTAGCGGTGTGCAGATTTACCTGCTTCATAGTGACATTGGAAATATAAGGATCCAGACGGTCTCATGCCTATGCTCAAGATGGTTGATGAAGATCCTTCCGCGAACGCTCTTCTACTTCAGCAGCTGTTCTAGATGTTGTACTCTGATGATTCACCATGTGGCGATGTAATGAATGATGTAAGCCCTATTATGTTACTTCTTTATTTAGTTTCGATGTATGGATTTGATTATCAACTGTTGTATAATAATGCAGCCCCGCTCATTCTCTCTCTGACATGCTCCTCGCTTGTCTCCCTGATACTGCGGCCCCGCTCATTCTCTCTCTGACATGCCAGACCCAACTGTCGGTCCCGTCTTCCACCTCCCACTCATGTTCAACACGGACTCCCCCGACCGAATCCTTGGCCGTGCTGTCTCCTCCGCCTTGGCGTGCGCTCCAAGTTCCCTCGCCCCTTTAGATAGCAAGCACCGCACATCACCTCACCCGTTCCCATGTAGCCCACGTGCCAGTGCCACTTTTGTATGAGCTCCAGAGAAAGCCGTAACCTTAGCCGCCGCCCTCAAGTTCAATTTCACAGTTCTGAAGCTCTAACATCACTATAAACATGTCGCCGAGGTGATCTTCGAGTTTGGAAAGTCACCGAGTCCGTTTTACCTCTTTTACTTGCTCGAATTTGCTCTCACCACCTCACCAAGCCTTACAGAAGCTTCATCGCCGCCATCAAAAGCGGCCTGCCATCCACGGTCCACGCTCGCCTTCATCTTCACACCCGGTGAGTTCACGTCGAGCTCTGCATTCTTTTGGCCTAGGTCTCGTGTAGAATCATGACCTAGGGTCGTTTTCCAAGTTCGACGGCAAGATCAGCTCACCGTCGGCCATGTCGCGCCGCTGCATCGGCCTTCTTCTCTGGCTGGTTGCCCTCTGATTCTCCCCCTTCTAATCTGATCCATCGGTTTCAGATCCAACGGATCAGAACCACTAATACCCCTTCATGCTATTCTTTTGAAATAGACCCCTGTGTTCTTTATATTTGCATCCAAGGTCCTTTCTCGGATTCAAAATCTGGTTTTATTTATTTTATTTTAAAAATAGTTTTTGTCTATTTATAGTTTAGTCCTTTATCTTGTTTTACTCATAAAATTTCTATTTTAACTCCGTTTTTGTCTGTTCAAGTTGCGTTAGGTTCGTAATTTCAAACTCTACATGTTAGTACCACTGTTAGATTTCTTTTCAACTTTCAAAATTTGAGATTTAATTTCTGTTTTAACTCCAATTTGGGTGGTTAGATGAACTTTTGGTTAGATGAACCCTGCGTTCCTAATTGGTTAGATGAACCTTTGGGTGGCTATACATGTTTTTCAGTGTTTGGGCCTTGCAAACCCACACATTTGGAAAAGCATGACTTATAGTGAAAGTGTACACCTCTGCGCAGAATTTAAATTGATATATCGTCCGTGCCCACGGACAGGGCGGCATTGGAGACATCTATGGAATAGTTGATCACTAATGAAACTTGCTAAATGGTTATTTGTGATGTTCATGTGCTACTTATTATTCATGTTATTCTGATCATGTGGCTATGGGCATAACACTACATTGTTGCTAATAATTGCTTAACTTGACATACACTTGAAAGCTACATGCAGTCTAAACAGTGTCAGCTTATTGAGCCTCATCAACCCCATGCTATACTTGTTGAGTTCGACATGGACTCACTCTTGCTATTTCCCCCACCACCTCAGGAGAAGTTTAGGCTTGTGATCAACTAGTCAGTTTGGATCCTGTGGAGTGGAGTCCTTGCATGAAGATCAGAGTTATCTTTTCCGCTGATTACTACCAAAGGGTATATCTCTTTTATGCTAAGTACGTTATATATTATAAGCATTGTTTATTTATACTATCCTTTACTTGTAGCTATATGTGGTAATTGATTCCTAGGACTCTCATATGGTGTATATCTGGTTTTGTTCTTAAAATTGGATATTACAACACTAGAAATCATGAGTTTGAGGAAGCTGTCTGCGATCTAGGAGGAAGTGTCTACATTATGCCTAAGGTAATATATGAGAAAACTCATGGTAACCCTTTGTTGTACACAACCATATGTTTGTGGCTTGCAGATCAGTCACTGTGCTTCCCCAAGGGAATCCTTGAAGATGTGCTCGTAGGAGTTGGACACTCATCTCTAGTGCTAGACTTTGTGGTGATAGAAATAGAAGGAGATGAAAGAGCACCAATCATTTTGGGAGGGCCATTCCTCAGCTCAGCCAAAGCCATCATCTACGCTGATAGCACCAAGATCTATTTCACCATAGGGGAGAATAAGGAAATATTCAATTTCAGGAATCATACGTACACTAATCAAGTTCATCCTCAGCACCTGTATGATTACTTGAATTTTGACAAGTCCACAAAAGAAAAGAAGAACAATGCCCCAATAAAGAAGAATAAAGCCCCAATGAAGAAGAACATGATTCCAGAGAAAAAAGCTCTAGTCAAGAAGAATGTCAACACCTATGAAGGTATACTACCTACTCTGAAGAACAACAACAAGAAAGGGAAAGCAAAGCCATCTGCTCAAGAACCAGTTTGGATGGTCAACACTGTTGAACCACCCCATGAGACTACTCTTCCCTCGATACATTTTGAAGATCCTAGAGTACCTACCATAGATTGTATGATCAAGGAGAGTACCTTCTACAAGACATTCTGTGACATTGGCTCAAGTGACAGCATAATGTCCATGGTAACATATAAACATTTATATCAAGATACACCTTTGCACCTAGCTGTAGCTTGCAGATCAATCATTCTGATTTCTAGAAGGAATAGCCAAGGATGTAGCCGTCAAGATTAGGGATCAAGAGGTTGTTGTCGACTTCATGGTTCTAGGCATGGGAGAAGAAGATGACGTTCACTAATCCTAGGGAGACCGTTCCTCTACACCACTAATGCGATCATCTATATGAAGCAAGGAGAGATTCACTTCCACTTTCCTAGGAAAAAGGTACATTGTTACTTTAATAATTATATTATTTGTGAGAAGTCCAAGAAGAACAGGAATGAAAGGCGTCACTCTCAACGCCAAAGAAAGAAAGTCATCAAAGAAGAAGGGTATAATCAAGAGGATAAGGTAATGGAGGAGATAGCTACCTTAGAGATCCATGAACAAGAAGAGCTAAAAACAATAAAAGTTTGGAAGAAGTGAGAATTGCAACGATCAAGCACTCCAGCACAAGAAGAGGGATCATTATCCCCTGATTCGCCAAATTCGCCAAAGCCTAAAATTGAAGAAGATAAGGTAAGGGAGGATTTTGTCCCTGTAGACACCTCTTCAAGTGCTTGAATTGGGAAGGTCCGGTTTGACGGACCGAAAACTTCGAACCTTTGCCAAAAGGTAAATATGGTAGTTATCTGCATATTTAAATTACTTTTATATTTACTTCTCTGCATAAATCTTTGCATTAGCATATTTACTTTAGCATAAGCATCTTTGCATTAGAAAAAGAGAATAAAAATATTGTTGCATCATCCTATTGTATTTAAAAATCAACAAAACACAAAAATCTTAAGCCCCATATAAATCTTTATTTACCATGGTGGCACAAAAATAAATTTACTTTTGCATGCATAATAAAATCCTCAAAATATTGAAAGAGAATTTTGGAAAGCTCTAGGCAAACAAGGAAGGTTTACTTTTGCTAACACTTAATCAATTCCACAAGCTTTGTTGTCTATTTGAGCTCAACAGGATTTGAAGGACGCATTGATATTTACATCAACCTTGGAGAAATTCGACAAGATGAAGAATGTCTCTGTTATCAAGCTGAACGACTACGTCAACATCCAGCTTGGGGGAGAAGCATCCTCCATGTATCTAGCTAAGTATTACTATCTTATATTTAGTTTATTTAAGTTTGCTATAAAAAGATGCATAATCAATGAAATCAAATAAAAATTTTTGCCTGCTTAAAATATATATATTTGCTTTTAGTTACTTTTGTTAAGAGAGAATGTACAAGTTTAACATGCCTTAAATAATGGAGCTTTAGGAGATTTTTGTATGCTTGGAGATGATGGATAGTTGGTCTACTATAATTCCTTTGAAGTACTTTACCTTTAACCTTGCATTCTCCTGAGTTTTGGACAAAATTATTTTGATATGAAGATTTTCTTTGAACTTGAGATTTGTGGGTTGCGAATGCTTCACCTAAGTCTAGGTCATTGAGGAGTGTGATATAAGATGGTTTGAGCTGCTGTTCTCCATGTTCTAAGAGATACTGGACTCTTGGATATTTATTTTGAGAGTTTGAATTACCACATGATGAGATCCTGTATGATGATAGTTTGAATTCCTACCACAGCCATATAAATATGCTTGATTAGAATAGGAAAGATTTTCTTACTGATTTGGCTGCTTGTATGCATTGAGTTTGGTCTAATCGTGTCGATCCTTAGGAACTTGTAATATGTTTAAAATCAAGATTCACACACACTTTGTAACCCTTGCTACTTCTATCCTAGAAGTACGCACCACATATATACCTATTAGATCCACCTCAAAAATTTGTTCTGCTCCTACACTGGGAGTGAGCATCCAAAAATAACATACCCATTAGGTTTTTCCTTATTTTCTAGCCATGCTCCATTGTTTGCTCTATCATTAGTTCCACTAGTTCTTCAAGGTTATTGTAGTTCAAAAAAATGAAAGAAAATGAAAGAAATTTTTGCAAGAATTAAAGCTTCAGTTGTCTATCAAAGTTCTAATCGTTCAAGATCTTTAGAAATCTTCAAGGTTCAACAAGTTATCTTTTACAAAGGAGCAATGTTTTCACCCTTTCTACCTCCCACAAATATTTTCTACCACTTTGATCATACCTTTGAAACCACACATGCACATCTTGATTTGATTGTATGCTAAGGATCTTCAGATTTTATCCTCTGGATCCATGTGTTAGACTGGGCAACATATGTATTACAAGTAAGTTGTCTCATGTCCCACCTATGAACTCCAGATATTTTTACTAGTTTAGGGTGAGGAAGAGAGAAGGCATGATGCTACTCTGCTATCATGCCCAAAAATTTGCATCGTTTCAAATAGTCAAATGGATTTATTTAAGCAATTTTGGTGATGCATTCTAACATAGGAAATAATACTTTTTGGAAACTCATCATGAGGTTAGCTACATGTTTATGCATTCATGCTATTGCATTGAGTTTTGTACTGTCTGTCCTTTTCTAAAATCTAAAACTGAATTCAAATTCTATTGAAAATCTTTGCAAAGTTCAGTTTATTCAAAAAATAAAAAGGAAGAGGGTTTTTCTTCTCTCTGATGCATTTCGGCCTGCTAGCCTGCTTTCTTTTGGGTCGGCTATCCTTCTCCTCTCCTTCTCTGGCCCGTTGGCCTGCCCACCCTCCTCTCCTTGTTGGGCCGAATGGCCATGGCCCATACCGGCCACAGCAGCGCCCAGCAGCTGCTTCTCTGCAGCTGACGAGCAGGGCCCACAACCGCTCCGCTTCCTCCGATCAATTCGAGCCGCAGCCGGACCGATCGAGCATCGATTCGTGTGGACGCCTAGTCCCTCCCTTGTCTTTGGGTTTTATAACCCAATTGACTCGGTCCACGACTCCTTTCACCACTCCAGTGCGTCGCCTTGCCTTCGCATCGAGCTCGCAAGGAGCTGCCAAACCCTAGCTCGCCACCATTGATGGAATCTGCCAGAGCTCTGAATTCACCATCGCCGTAAATCCGTTCTTGCCGTACGTCGATGCAGGAGCTCCACCTTGACCTCATGAGCACTCCGGTGTCCTTCTTTTCTTTCAATTCGGCTTACCGCACACTGCCACCATGCGCAGGTCACCGCCGTCCACCCCACCGTGACGTCTATCGTCCTCGAGCTCCCTCGGCCTCCATCTTCTCCGTAGGTGAGCTTGCCTCGCTCTCCTTTTTCGATTGGACTTGGTCTCGAGTTGTTCTGTGGACCGTAGCGCCCAAACAGCTAACGTCGACGAGCTTCTCGCCGCCGACCATGGCCTCCACCGCGCCAGAGTCTGTTTTTCGATTGCAGGCCACCACCTGCCCCCTCCGCTCTAATCTCATCCGTCAGTTCTTGATTGGACGAATCTTGTTGGCCGGTACCCCTTCGCGGGTAAATCTTGCTAAAGAGACCCTCGGGCTTTTGATAATCCCGGCCGCGGTCCTCGACTGTTTAAAAATCTAAATTTGATTCATTTTAATTCGTTTATAGTTCGCTGTATTTCTAGTTTTGCCCTTGGGAGGTTAAAACTAGTATAACTTTCTCATTTTAAATCCGATTTCGGTGATTTTGGCGTCTACGTGTTCGTAGAGATGTGTATAATATTTTTATACCTGTCCAGAACTCCACTCTCAGCTTTTTACTGGTAGGATATAAAAGGCAACACTACAATACCTTTGGTGAGGTAATCATACACATTGAGCAATTGAGAGAATCATTTAAGGAACTT
Source organism: Bothriochloa decipiens (assembly GCA_023333625.1). Classification (NCBI taxonomy): domain Eukaryota; kingdom Viridiplantae; phylum Streptophyta; class Magnoliopsida; order Poales; family Poaceae; genus Bothriochloa; species Bothriochloa decipiens. The sequence continues at coordinate 29,167,548 of CM041636.1, read as the reverse complement.
ACCTTTCTTTGCAATTTTTTTTCAAAACCTCCGGAAAGAAGGTTGATCTTGGGATGAACGATAAGCAATGCCTGTTGATTTGTTCTATCTTGCAATCGCCCAAGACCTAAAATAGCTAAAAAATCCCATTAGTTCTGAGATAATAACAGGGTGGATAGCATGTTGATTTATTCAAATTTAAGTTGAAAACTTTGTTATAACCTTGGTAAATTTGAAATATGATCGGCATCGCAGCAACTCCTGATCAACAACCCAAAAAGCCCAGCTTTGCTCGGGACGAGCAAAGGGTAAGCTTGGGGGATCTTGTTGGCGGTCCTTAACAGTTATTGCACACCACCAATTAAAGACCAAAAGGGGTGAATTATATATTTACAAATGCATATATATTTATTATTAACCCAATTCCACTTGTACTTGGAGAAATACTGTTTTGCAGGGATATATACAAAAAGTGCAAGAAATCATTTTTAGAAATACGCTTTTTGGAAAGCGTAAAATCAAGAAATTAGAGAGAAGCACACCTCGGGGCTAACTGGACTGAGTGCATCACATGGGCATGGTCCAGGCCCACTCCACAACCAACCATCCAAGGTCAGTCTGGGGGAGGCACAAACCAGGGGCGCGTGCCCCTGGCCTGGTGCACGACCACCCCAGGGGGCCAGCCGGGCCCATCCTCTGGGAGGTGGTTCCTACCTTCCATGTGGAGCATAGGCGGTTGTGCACTTGACAAATCTACCCCCGAACCGCCTATGACCAACTATAAGAAGAGGAGGAAAGCACACCACACACACATGCACCATTTGGAGGATATACCTCTCTCTCTACATTTGTTCTTTAGCCTAGTAGTAGTTGTTAGAGCAAGGTTAGAATCTAGCAAGGAGGGCTTGTCTCCTAGGAAGCAAAGCTACTCTTGGCAATATTTCTATGGAGAGTTCTTCCCTATTCAAGTTCTCTACTCTTATATACATTATTGCATATGAACTATAGTCTTGAGCATGACATATTCAATGATTATGAACTAGACTATAGTCCATATGAGAAATGTTCATCATGTTCATACATGTTCTTCATCATTCATATGATATGCAGAATGATGATGATGATATGAATAGGGTGATGGTTTGATGTTCCTTCGGTTTTGCCTATGTCCTAGCTCATCCATCCATAGGGTGAGGGTCTTGAGGGGATGTAGGTAGTTCCCTAGCATGTGGGCGTGGTGTCCGGATACGAGGGGGCCTTCGGATGTGATGACATGCCACGGTTGAGGGGTAGGCGGCGGGGAGTGACCTAGTATCATCCATCCTTCGTAATCCCCCATGTTCGTGTGTCATGTAGGAGTTCGTAAACGTCCCCATCGGCTGATAGATCAGCTGCTGGGATCTCCTTGTTACCTTAGCCTTGACTTATTTTCTGAACTATATATCATGTGACTTAGCTGTTCAATGCATATGTATAAGATGCGCCTACTCCATGTAGTTGTTCTTTTATTCTTTCATTCGTTTATTCTTTATTTCTATTTATCCTTATGGTAGATCCAAGTGTGTGTCCACTATCTATCCAATGTTTCTCACTTACCCCGCATAACATTTGGCCTCACTTCGATGATATGAAGTCATAATCTTTCTATGCCAGAGGTACCTGTACCCGCCTTCCTTTGGGAAAATATAAATAATGATAACCTAATAATACTTTTGGGTGAAATACTACAATGATAGATCCGTGTGCTTCTAGATATCTCTAAAAGGGTGAAGATCTATCACATGGAAATCATTATATCGTTACTAGAGAATCAATTCTAGTGACGGTATTAAGACCTGCCTACAAAAGGCGGTTCTGGCGTAACCGCCGAGGATGGGTTCCCTACCTGTCTTTTGGTGTTTGCACTAAGAAACACCAACAACATCCCAATAATTACCATGAAGAGTAAAATGTTAGTAAATTCCCCGAGAGGTGGTATTCTAGCATCTTATTTCTGCCCCTCAGCAAAACTTACTTTAAGGGGGGTAGACTTCATAGTAAGTCCTATTGTGTTGAGGTCTTCTGGCATTGATGTGATATTGGGATTGGATTAGATGAAGCAACATGGAGCGGTGATATAGTGTAAGGAGAAAGTTGTGGTTCTGACACCACCTAAGGGAGGCCAAATCAGTGTTGAGGTAGCATTGAAATCACCACCAGCTGCCATTGTGTAAGTGCTTTCGCCTTCGAAGTGGGTTTTGGTTAATTAATGACAATCAAATTAGGGACTAACAAGGTTGCCCAAGTGAATTCACAGGTGTTAGTCCATTGAAATATTTGAATGATAAATATTTGGTGATACAAGCACCCTAAATTTTATATGGATGGACGACGCTTCTACTCAAGAGAACCCTCATATTTTTTCTTTACATGAGTTATAGGAAACACCATACTATCAAGAGGGATACAAATTAGGTTGGCAATTCGAGATCTAAAAGTGCTGAAGTCTATCTTTAGAGCGTTTGGAGAGAAACCGTTGCACTCACATCACTTAGAAAAAGCCTTTTGCTTCAGTCAACCTGAACTACCGGTAGTATCGAACTTTATTAAAATTATATACCGGTAGTACCGGCCATATTTTTCTCAAAGTCGAATTTTGCGAGTTATCGTCTTGGGTGTACTACTGGTAGTAATGGTAGACCAACCGGTAGTACCGATGATACTACCGGTAGTACTGGCAGTGACCGAAAGTTCTAGGAAATATTTTTAGCCCAAGTCGAACGTGTCCATGACTGCCCATTTTTGCACTACCGGTAGTACCAGCATTACTACCGGTACTACCGTATGTCTCCTCTGCACGTTCTGACACATCACAACGGTCATTTTTGTGTGGTTCCGGTAGTACCGGTGGTTCCCATCAGTACTGCCGGTAGTTGTTCTGGATAGACCATATATATACCCCTCACACCTCTCCTTTCTTTCTCTCTTGCCATTTTCATTCATTCTACACCCGAGAAAGAAAGCTCCCAAGCACCAGCTCGCCTGCTCTCTCCCCCTTTGCTCCTAAAACTCCATCCCCTCAAGGATTTAAGCTAGGGACGTGAGATTGGAGAGTGGGAACTTTGATCTACGACTTGAGCACTTGAATTCCTTGTCTTGCCGGCTTGATTTGTGTTTGTTACTCTTGGGTTCTTGGAACCCTAGCCGGTTAGGCGTTCTTTGTGGTTGCCTGTGTTGATTCATTTGTGAGGGCACCCCGAAGTGTTTGTATTACCCCTGATTCTTAGTGAATATCTCAAGTTTACCTTCGTGGTTGCTTGAGGGAGGAAACTTTGTGGTAACCTCAACAACGAGGACGTAGAAATTCCTTTGTGGGGATTGCCGAACCTCAATATAAATCTTGTGTCTCGCTGTGGTCGTAGCATCAACTACCCTTGTTCTTGTGTTCTTCGTGTTCTTCATTCCCATCCCCAAGTTCTTAGGTTGGAGGACTCGATCTACGATTTGGTCCAGAGAAAAGCTCCAAGAAGTTCAACATATTCATCAGCAACATCAACAAAGGGGTGGTAACAATTGAATCTAAATTTACATCTCATTTTACTCTGATTTCCTTTTCGATTTCGTAGTTTCATAGTGCACCGGTAGTACCAGAAATTTACATCGATAGTACTGGTTTTTGTACTACAGGTAGTACTGGTGCTACTTTCGGTCCTACTTTCGGTGAGTATTTAACTTTTGCATTTGAGCTTTAAGTTTCAGGTTATCAAAGTCGCCTATTCGCCCACCCTCTAGGCCGATTAGATCCTTTTAAGTGGTATCAGAGCCGTGTCCCTCAGTTCAACGCTTCACTGTGTGAGGAGTAACATTGGCCAAGATGGATGAGGCTAAAATGAAGGATTTAATAGCTCAAATAGCAGCTAAGCTCACCATGACACTGAAAAAGCAATAAGAAGAGCAAATGAACAAGATGCAAGAGCAACTTGACAGGATGCAAGAGATCATCAACAAGAAAAGTCAAGAAGCAACTAGCAAATAGAATGAAAATGAAGGTGATGATGCAAGCAAAGCCTCAAAGAGATACTCAAAAGTGGGACATGACTATAGCTCTACAAGAAAGAACACCAATCCCCATATGCCAATGATAAATCCTGGCAAGCCACCTCCTTTTGATGGAGTAAGATACACCAATTGGGCTCATAGAATGAAGTTGCATCTTATAGCCGCAAGATGTTGGGAAGCCATTGAAATAGGTGTGAATATTCCCAAGAATCCTAGTGAGTGCACACCCGAAGATGAGGTAGACTTTCATCTCAATGCTATAGCTACAACTTTGATCTTGCAATGTCTCACTCTGGATGACAACAACAAAGTCATTGGTATGGATAATGCAAAGAAAATTTGGGAAACTTTGAGAATATCATTTGAGGGAGATAAGAACGTGAGAATAGGAAACATTGAGCTTCTCCATGTCAAGATTGTGAACTTCACCATAATGGAAGGAGAATCTACCAAAGCTATGTATGATAGATTCATGACCTTGGTAAATAGAGTTAGAGCTCTCGGATGTACAAGATGGGATGAATAAGCTACTGTAAGAAAGCTTTGTAGAATATATAGAGACAAGAACAACATGCTTTCTTCCGTAATTATGGAAAGGGAAAACTACACTACTATGACAACACAAGAAATGCTTGCAAAGATCATGCACCATGAAGTACTAGATGATGAGGTCAAAGAAAGACAGTCAAAAGAAGAATATTGCTCTAGCGGCATCTCATGCAAGTGAATCAAGTCATTGCAACAAAGGATGTTGTGGCCATAAGCAAAATGATAGTGATGAAGAACTTGATGAACAACAAGCTCTCATGGTGAAAAATTATGCAAAGTTCTTAATCAAGAAGAAGCAAAAGATGAGGAGTAGTGGTGGAAACAAGCAATATAAGAAGAGTTTTTGCTATGAGTGCAGTCTCACCGGTCACTTTACTATGAATTGTCCCAACAAAGGCAAGATTTCAAGATACAACAAAGAAGGTGACAAAAAGTACAAGAGCAAGAAGAAGGGTGAAGCACATATAGGTGAAGAATGGCAATCCGATGATGATAGTGATGAAGACAATGACAATGAAAAGAAGAGTGTAGCTGCAATTGCTATACATGATACATCATCTTCATCGACATTGTTCTTCATCAACACTTCTTCCTCACCCAAGCTCTTCGCCAACCTCTCTGACGACAACAATGTCACTCCTACTTGCCTTATGGCAAAGGAGGACAAGGTATCACCACATGCTCCCACTCACTCTAATGATGAATGTGGTGATGATGATGAGCTTGTTGAAAACTATGCAATTAAAATCATTAAGCTATATGGAAAAGAAGCACCCTCTAAAATCTTAAATTTGATGTATACCATAGAGGAGCAAGATACATGCATTGAGTCACAAAGTGAAATGCTCCTAGTGGAAAGGGAGAAGAACCAAGGACTAGATGCATGTCTCACCAAGGAAAATGAGAAGGTTGAGAAGTTAAGTTAGAATTGTCTTTGGCCAAGGACGCTCATGAGCGCTTGACTAAGGAACATTCCTCACTTAATGACTCTTTGGCTAGTCTAAAGAATGATCATAGTTTAGCTCAAGAAAGCCTCATAAGCTTGACAAATAAATATCATGAGCTTGAGATAAACTATGACACTCTTTGGAAGAGCACTTTTACTTCTTCTAAGGACTCCAAAGCTTCAACAAGTAAAGGATGTGAAAAATGTTTTAATATTGATATAGATGCTTGTGCTACTAACCTTGTTGAGCTAGAGAAGAAAGATAAGGAGATTCTTAGGTTGAAATTGTGGAGAGTGGTTGTAAAAATAAGGATAAGCAATCAACCACAATCTACAAGGCATCAAGGCATCCACTCATAAAGGATGGCCTCGGTTACAATAGGTATGATGGTAAGGCCAATGGGAGAAACATGGTAAATGGTGTGCCTTGTGTAAAGTTCAACAAGAGCGTGTCTCTTGTTGATCTCATCAACAAGGTGAACAATGTTGAGATTTCTCCTAATACTTCTTCTAATAACAAGAACATCAAGAAGAAGGAAGTGAATGTCCCTAAGCAACAAATGCCTATCTCAAGGAACAACTTTTGTGATTATTTGTGTTATTGGGATAAGGATGGTAAAATTGTTGTAAAATATGTGGGCGCCCTCAAGAAGAGGCAAATCTTGAGGAGTGTTTGGGTGCCCAAATCTTATATGTCTAACCCTGTTGGGTGCTAGATAGTGGATGCACAAATCATATGACCAGAGCAAAGATAATGTTTGACTCCTTTCAACCAAATGAAGGCATGAGTGAAAGAATCACATTTGGTGACAACAGTAAAGGAGAGATTCTTGGTTTGCGTAAAATTGCTATATCTAATGATAATTCAATTTCAAATGTATTACTTGTGGATTCATTGGGATAAAATTTGTTATCCATTTCACAACTTTGTGAGATGGGTTACAATTGTCTCATTATGGATAAGGGTGTGGAAGTCTCTAGAAGGGTGGATTCCTCTATTGTTTTTACGGGTCAACTAAAGGGCAAGCTCTATCTAGTTGATTTCACAGTTAGTAGAGTGGGGTCCGAGACTTGTTTAGTGGCAAAATCTAGCATGGGTTGGTTATGGCATCGCCGGCTAGCTCTTGTTGGGATGAGGAACTTGGCCAACCTTCAAAGAGGACAACACATTCTTGGACTAACAAATGTTTCTTTTGAGAAAGACAGGATTTGCAGTGCATGTCAAGCAGGAAAACAAGTTGGAGCTAAATATCCCACTAAGAACATCGTGACAACATCAAGGCCACTTGAGTTACTACACATGGATTTATTTGGACCCAATGCTTATATAAGTATTAGAGGTAACAAATATGGCTTTGTAATTGTTGATGGTTTTTCTCGCTTCACTTGGGTGTTCTTTTTGAAAGATAAAAGTGAGACTCAAGAAATCTTCAAGAAGTTTGCAAGAAGAGCACAAAATGAGTTTGATGTGAAGATCAAGAGAGTGAGAAGTGACAATGGGATGGAGTTCAAGAACACCAACATTGAGAAATTTCTGGATGAAGAAGGGATCAAGCATGAATTTTTGGTCCCCTACACTTCCCAACAAAATGGGATTGTGGAGAGGAAAAACCAAATGCTCATAGAAGCTGCAAGAGCAATGTTGGATGAGTACAAGATTTTGAAGAAAAATTTTTGGGCGGAGGCGGTCAACATGGCATGTCATGCAATCAACTGCCTATACCTCCACAAGATTAGGAACAAAACCACCTACGAGCTACTCACCAGTAAAAGCCTAAGGTTGAATACTTTAGAGTTTTTGGATGCAAGTGTTTCATACTTAGAAAGAAATCCAAAAGCTCTAAGTTTGAACCGAAGATTGATGAAGGTTTCTTACTTGGTTATGGTACTAATGAACATGGATATCATGTTTTCAACAAGACCACCGGTCTTATTGAAATAATGGTAGACATGACTTTTGATGAATCCAACAGCTCTCAAAAAGAGCAAGTCAATATGGACATTGTAGGTAAAGAGGAGCCTTCTCCTAAAGTGATAAAGAAGCTTGCAACCGGTGAAGTAAAGCCCATTGTACAAGATGATGATGATGATGCACAAGTAAAAGTCCATGATCCATACACGAATCATGGGTCAAGCAATGCTCATGGTGATGCTTCCATATCAAGATATGATCATGACTCAAGAGAACAAGCAAATGAAGATCCACCACAAGTGGAAGAAAGCAACCAAGATAATGATCAAGGGGAGGCCTTGATGAAAATTCTCCAATTAACCAAGATCTTGATAGTGAAGATGATGGCCCGATTCAAAGAAGGACAACAGTACCTCACCCAAGAGTTCATCAATCCATTGAACGGGACTATTCCGTTGACAATGTGATAGGAAGTATACGAAGAGGAGTGATGACTGGTTCTCGTTTAGCATCTTTTTGTGAACATTACTCTTTTGTCTCTTCTATGTTACCACTTAGGGTGGAGGAAGCCTTGGAAGATGAGGATTAGATGATGGCTATGAAAGAAGAGTTAGAAAACTTCACCCGGAATGAAGTGTGGTCCTTGGTGGAAAGGCCCAAGCAAAATGTGATAGGTACCAAGTGGGTCTTCCGCAACAAAGAAGATGAATATGGCGCGGTCACAAGGAACAAGGCATGGTTGGTTGCACAAGGTTACACCCAAATCGAAGGTTTGAATTTTGGGGAAACATATGCACTGATAGGTAGGCTTGAATCTATTCATATATTACTTTCCTTTGATGCTCACCATGATTTCAAGTTGTTTCAAATGGACGTGAAAAGTGCATTACTCAAGGGCCCCATCTCCAAAGTGGTGTATGTTGAACAACCATAGGGTTTTGAAGATCCACATCATCCCAACCACGTCTACAAGCTTCACAAGGCACTCTATGGGCTCAAACAAGCCCCTAGAGCTTGGTATGATTGTCTCAAGGACTTCCTACTCAAACAAGGGTTTGAGATAGGAAAGGCTGACCCTGCTTTATTTACTCGCAAAGTTAATGGTGATATTTTTATTTGCCAAATATATATCGATGACATAACATTTGGTAGTACTAATAAGGATCTTTGTGAGAAATTTAGTAGGATTATGACCAAGAGGTTCGAGATGTCCATGATGGGAGAGTTGACCTGCTTCCTTAGTTTTCAAATCAAGAAACTCAAGGAAGGAATGTTCATTTGCCAAACCAAGTACACTCATGACATGTTGAAGAAGTTTGGTATGGACAAGGCTGTCACACCCTGGTTTTGAAGGAGTAAAACCAAGGCAAAAGCTCATGTGCGCCAGGAACAATTTACACACATGAATGACAAATTACATGGTGCAATAAGCATAGTGTTCAAATAAAACATACTATAATGATTACATCGTACCATTATTACATAACTATCATCAGAGTAAAGCAGAATATAAATAACATCATCCAAAGCAAAAAGCAACTAAAGACATAGACGTAGTGACTCCATCTCACCATAGGAAGGTCGACGGTAGCATCACGACGCCTAGTATCCCGGATAGTTCTTAGGAAAGTCACCATCTGAGTCATCACTTGAGCATCCTTTTGTTGGTGAATAAGCAAGGGTGAGTTCCATGTAGAAACTCAGCAAGTACAGATAGAAAGTAATGACATGCGAGGCTAGTACAAGGTAAAGCTGAAAGGTAGACTGCGGTAGCATTTTAATATAAACAATTAAGATTTAACTTTGCAACCTATTCTCTAATCAACTTGGTTGAAACACCCAACCCTTTATTAAGGTTCAAGTAGCATTAATGTGTCATTTAGCAACATAGATATAAACATATATCATAAAGCATCATCAAACATGAGATAGCCATCTCAAGGGAACACAGGATAGCCATCCCAATAAAACCCGAGGTAGCAACCTCACAACATCACCATGATTTCACAGCTTAAACCATTTGGCTAATCATACGAGGATTTGGGCCGCTCGTGACCGTGAGCATGGACGATATACCAATTTTAACTCTACGCAGAGGTGTACACTTTCACTCCAGGTTGTGATTACTCCTTTTGCCCAAGGCGGCCAACCACTTAGCCCATTACCGAGATAGGTCGATAGAGGTCACAATGAGGCTTTTCACAGGGTCATAGGCAGTGACAACTCGCTAGCCTTGAGTCCAAGCGTATGGGTGACTTCACCGTGAGGCCACCCCCATCACCAATCCCTAGCCCCTCCCATACTAAATACTTGTAAACAAACCCCAACGACCATAGCTATAGCCACCCATCGGTAAGCTGTCCAACCTGCCCATGATGGTCCTACTAATCGACCAAGCCAGTGCCCATTAGCCTGGAGATGTATGGAAGTCCCAGGTTGCCACTCCATGAAAGGAACTCAAGGGGGAGGAGATACAGATGCCCCCATCGCTACGAGCCCACTGACATCCATTCCCCCTTCTTTCACTGCCACCCAACGATGCAAACATGCATCAACTTCTCCAACGGTCAAAGCTAAGAGCCCACGGCTCAATAGGTTAAGAAGAAAACTTTTATCTTCATTAAACGGTGAAAGGTGAGATAGAGCACTAGCAACCTAAAAGCCTATCAACTACAACCCCATAGGATATCTTTGGGTAAAGTGGCTAGTAAGTCCTATGGTTTGCCGATTTAAGACACATGCAATGAATTTGTAAACATGGATAGGTGCAATATGTTCAAAAGAATGCCTGCACTTGCCTTGGTTGTTGTCCTGCTGCACGTAGTCCTTCGGGTCCCGCTGATCCTCATTCACCCATGTCTCGTTTTCTATACGCCACAATCATCACACACGAGCAATACATACATGCAAACATACTTTAATTAGGGCAGTACACCAAAACATCTCAACAGTAGCAAACAATAGCATAGGACTATTCTACTCATTGAGACATTCCAAAAAGTATAAGTTTGCCAAAATTGGAGTTAAAACATGAAAGTTATGGCCTATACAAGACTAGGGGCTAATCTGCCAAAAATAGGACTAAAACCAAAATACTTTCGAACTGCGAAGGACTAAATCATAATTAAAGAAAAGGACAAGGGCCTTTCTGCAAAAGTGCCAAGGCTGTCGGCGGTCAGCGCGTTAGCGTACACATGGCACTGGCGTGGCGCCTACGTGGCAACCACATCAGCTGACACGTCAGGAGGCGCGGGCCCTGTTGACCCATGGTTGACCGGCGGTCAAGTGCAGATCTGAGCCGCCCGGCTCAGATCCAACGACGGGCGGACGACGGGCGGTCCGGGTCATCGGAGCGACGACCGAGATAGCGGCGTGCTCACCGGAGCTGACCAAAACGGCGCTCCGACGCTCGGCTGACAAGGCAAAGGGCACAGGAAGGCATTTCGTGACCCCATGGACTCGATTACGGGTCCCGTGGCGGCGGGTGATGGCCAGTGGCAGGGTCGGACGGCGGCGGCGCCATAACTGGCGGCCGATGGAACTACGGCGGCTCATGGAGAGGGCTAAGGCAACCTCAGAGGGCGGTAAGATGGCCTTTGAGGTCTTGCGGAGCTCGGGGATGGCTCACCTCGGCGGCAGACGGCGGCGGAGGCGAGATTGACGGCGACGGACGAACGGTGGAGGACGGTAGCGGCTAGGGTTTTCGTGAGGCCGAGGGTGAGAGTGGTGGCTAGGGCTTTGAAAAAGCGACGCAGGGAGGTGGCGGATGCCCTTTACAAAGCAGCGGGGATCCTTGGGTCACGCGCGTGGTCGGGCGACTCGGGCGACGCGCGGACACCGACTCGGTGTCATCTCCATGAGGGAGACGACACTATAGCGGTAGGCCCTGCTCGGGTGGCCCCCACCTGTCAGCTGCTGTGGGTGAGCGGCGCGGCGCTGGCACGTTGCTGACTCCAGCAGCTGACGCAGCGCTGACGCAGGCGCAGAGCGGGCGGGCGCGGTGCGCGGCTTGCTGGGCCGACCCACTGCGCGCACGCGGGCTGCTGAGCAGATCGCGGTTGCTGGGCTGGCGTGTCGCCTGCTGCGTTGGTGGCTGGCCGGGCCAAGCTAACTGGGCTACGCTGGCTGGCCTTGGCCGCTGGTGGCTGGCCAGGCTGGCTGTGGCCAAGCTTGGCCGCCGCTAGCTGGCTGCTGCTGCTGCATCCTTGGCCATGGCTGGCCAGTGCTGGCCATGGCCGGCTAGGGTTGGCCATAGTTGGCCAGTAAAGGCTGTGGTTGGCTAGGGTCCACTAGGGACTGGCCTAGGCTAGTTAGAGTAGATAGGTTAGTCTAGGAGTTAGAGGGGACAAGTTAGAGCATGTTAGAAACTAGAAAGCAAAGCAAGAATTAAACAACAGGCTCAAACAAGTCAACCATGAAACTGTGTAGTAGCATGAATGCAACAATGCATGGTTTCTAACATGCTACATGTTTTAAAAGTAATTCATAAAATATTTATAATTGTCCTATGAATGTAAAGCATCTATGCAGATATAAACTCAAATTCATTTAAGATTTAAAGTTCAAAAATCAGGGTGTTATAAAGGCCAAGCCCATTAACACCCCAATGCCAACTACAGGACATCTTGACCTTGACACGGATGGTAAAGCCGTTGATCAAAAGGTATATCGCTCCATGATTGGATCATTGCTTTACCTTTGTGCATCTAGGCCCGATATTATGCTTAGTGTGTGCATGTGTGTAAGATTTTAACCTAATCCGAAGGAATGTCATCTCATGTCTGTTAAGAGAATTTTTCGGTATTTGGTGCTCACACCTAATCTTGGCTTATGCTATCCAAAGGGCTCATCTTTCACCCTACTTGGCTATTCCGATTCGGATTATGCCAGTTGCAAGGTAGAGAGAAAGAACACATCCAGGACCTACCAATTTCTTGGTAGGTCTTTGGTGTCTTAGAGTTCTAAGAAGCAAAACTCCATTGCCCTATCCACCATCGAAGCTGAGTATGTGGCAGCTGGCTTGTTGTGCCCAGCTACTTTGGATGAAGCAAACCTTAAGAGACTTTGGTTACAACCTGTCCAAGATTCCACTCTTGTGTGACAATGAGGGTGCAATCAAGCTAGCCGATAACCCCGTCAACCATTCCCGCACAAAGCACATAGACATCCGTCATCATTTTCTTAGAGACCACTCAGCCAAAGGAGATATCGCTGTTCAACATGTGAGAACCAAAAACAACTAGCTGATATCTTCACAAAGCCTCTAGACGAGTCAAGATTTTGTGCTTTGAGGCGTGAGCTCAATATTGTTGATTCTTGTAATGTGGAATGACATATTGCACACTTGATTGGCTTAGACTTGGATAAAATGTTTGCAAAATTATTGTGTGACATTTCAAAACCTATTTTTAACATCTCAATCTTGACCATAGTTTTGTGATGATTTGATGAAATCTGGTCATCATTGAGAGAGTTCAAGTTCTCTGTGTGGTTCACCATCTTTAGATTTGCTTCAGGTAAGTTTTTGACCTACCGATAGTACCGCTGGTACCACCGGTAGTCACAATACTACCACTGGTGGCCCAGTACTACCGGGTGTTCAAAGTCTTGCATAACTCTGTGTTGACCTGACCAGGCTCACCGGTACTACCAGCCATGCCCGGTACTACCAGTCTGCCACTTTGATAGCTGTAAAAGGGGCTGCCTGGTTAAAAAAATCTATTCTCTAATTTACCCCTTCACTTCTTCTCTTCCCTACCCACCCGACCCGCTTGGTGGCGGCGCCGCCGCCCATCGTGGCTCCCCACCGATCTCCCTCCTCCTCTAGCCAAACTTCAATCCCTTCGAGGGGGAGCTTCCCTACGCCTTGGAGATCGTCTTGGAAGTGTTGGACTCAATCAGAATGTCTTGCACGCGCGGATCGGCCTCTTCTTCCCGAGCAATGAGGTACCATGGAGTTCATGCCCGATCTCTCATGTACCTTGTTCTAGGCCACTCCCTTGCTTGTGCTAGTTGTCTTTGGTGAATACATGCTATGTGAATGCCTTTTATGCAATTTCCTTGGTGTGTTGTGTCATTCCCCTCAGATGGCTCCGTGCAGTAGTACTACCAGTACTACTGGTCATTGTGACCGATAGTACCGATGGAACTCAGTTAGCTCTGTCCATGGTGATTCATCCTTCCCACTCCATTGTGGCATTTACACATGTGTCTAAGACCTTCCTTGCCCTTATTTTTCCCTTGCAGCATGTTGGAGCACCGGCACAATCCCACCCGTAGTGCTCGTCCTCGTCCTCAGAGTTTAGGTTACGGGGAGGAGGACCGTGCTGCTAGTCAGCGCACTCGTCGGCATGGGAAGAGCCATGGAGAGTCCTCCCGTGGCAGTCATCGTGAGGAGACTAAAAACCCTATTGTCCCAGTTGTTTATGGTCGTGGTGGTTCTCCTCCTTGCCACCGTGACATGGTCCATGATGCTCAACCAAAAAATGTGAGGGATGTGGAGGGGCTTTCTTTTGATCCTCGATACAATATTTCTCCTCCTTGCATGGGTGTTGTGACTACCTCTCGGACCCTTATTCCTCACCATGGATCTCGTCCTAAGGTTCGCTGTCCTGTCACCCCTCAGCAGTTTTATGACTACTCAACCAATGTGGCTGCTTTGAAAAAACAAAGGCTAGAAAATCCATACTTGTGGGTAAGATATCCAGGGGTAGAATAAAGGTTTTGGTCCTTGTTTCACAATGACTATTATGTCTCTATGTGCCTCAATAGTGGAGTCAATGGTAAACTTTTTCAGCATAAGGCATTGAATCTTGAGTCCCTCACCAAGCACCGCCATCCTAACATGGCTGAGTTAAAGACCAAGCTTGAGGCATGGCGCCTTTTGCAGCTCATGACCTTTTAGAAGGATTGGAACACCAAGATTCTCTATCAGTTTTAGGCCACCTTATGGATTGATAGAGCGCAAAGTCTTGCATTGGATGACCAACAAGCATCACTATAGGTGGTCCTATGAGCAGTTCTCTTAACATTTAGGCTTTCATCATGAGGATTGGGCTGTAGATAGACTTTGGACACATTATGCTAAAAATGTTGGTAGGGATGATTTCATTGAAGCAAAGATGTACCTTGATGACAAGTATGCTGATGGTACCAACACTGAGCTGAAGCCTCTCTTTTATGTTCTCAACAATATTCTGAGAAACACCATAGATCCCAAGAGTGGTGACTCCACTCATATCCAAAGCTATGCTCCTACCATCCTGGTTTGCTTTGGACTTGGCAAGCGTTTCAGCATTTCTCAGTTTATGTGGGTTAAGATTTGAGAAGCTGCAAATGATCCTCACTGGATGCTCCCTTATGCTCCATACCTCATGCATGTGATTGAGCAGGTGACGTGCCAATCCTTTCCTCCTGATACACATCACTCTAGTTGGAGCATTCGGAACTTGTGTCCTCACACAAAGAAAAAGTCAGACAAGGCAGCTGCTTCTACTTCTGCTCATGCACCCACAGATGATGCAGGGACTGCGGGAGTTGAGAGGGAGGATATTCCTCCTATGGATCCTTCAGGTGGTGTTTTTGCAGGTCATGCTGGTGGTCATAGCAGTGGTCATGACAGTGGTCATGGCCATGGTCATGGTCGTGGTCGTGGTCGTGGTCGTGGTCGTGGTTCCATTGCTAGTGCTTTGAAGACATTCATGTCTTACATGTGTTACTATCAGGCCAAGATTCATAGCTCCATTCGCCGTCTTAAGCAGCAAGTCAGCCTTACTCCCTCAGCTCCTCTTCGCCCTCCTCCGGACTTCTTTGCTAATGATGATGATGAGCAGTTTTAGCAGCCACCCTTTCAGCAAGCTCCTCAGCAGCAGCAGGACTTTGAGCAGCCTCCTCAGCACCAGCAGTTTTTCCCTCAGTCGGGCTATTCTTTTCAGGGCACCTCTGCAGGATACATAGGATATGGCTTTGAGTCTATCTTCGATGAGGCTGATCAGATTACCCGCACCTCTACCAGTGTTCCTCCGCCGTAGATGCCATCTTCATCTGTAGATCCTCATGGTAAGAACAAATACGTTAACCCCGATGATGATGAGGAGGACTATGCGGTTTCCTAGTGGATCTCTTCCTGTTGCTCTTTCTCGCTGCTTCTCCTTGGGGTGCACCTATTTTCTTTGTTGATAAGAAGGATGGAACTCAGCGGATGTGTGTTGATTATCGTTCTTTGAGTGAGGTTACCATTAAGAATAAGTATCCATTGCCTAGAATTGATGACTTGTTTGACCAGTTGAGAGATGCTTGTGTGTTCTCTAAGATCGATCTGCATTCTAGTTATCATCAGTTGAAGATTAGGAATTTAGATATACCAAAGATAACATTCACTACAAGGTATGGATTGTATGAGTTTTGGTTTGACCAATGCACCTGCTACTTTATGTACATGATGAATAAGGTGTTCATGGAGTATCTGGATAAGTTTGTGGTGGTGTTTATTGATGATAAGTTTGACCAATGCACCTGCCTACTTTATGTACACTTGAGATTAGTTTTGTAGAAGCTCAGAGAGCACAAGTTGTATGCTAAGCATAGTAAGTGTGAGTTCTGGTTGAAGGATGTCTCTTTTCTAGGTCGTGTTGTCTCTAATGGTGGAGTATCAGTGGATCCAGGTAAGGTGAAGGATGTTCTAAATTAGAAGCCACCTACAGATGTAAGTGAGATCCGTAGTTTCCTTGGTTTAGCTGGGTATTATAGAAGGTTCATTCAAAGTTTCTCCAAGCTTGCTAAACCAATGACAACTTTGTTAGAGAAGAATGCCAAGTTTTTCTGGTCTAATAAGTGCCAAGCTAGCTTTGAGGAGTTGAAGAAGAGACTCACTACAGCTCAAGTGTTGATATTGCTAGATCTGAGTAAGAAGTTCTCTATCTACTGTGATGCTTCTCATCTGGGTTTGGATTGTGTTCTTATGCAGGAAGGTAGAGTTGTTGCATATGCATCCAGACAATTGAGGAAGCATGAGTTGAATTATCCTACACATGATTTGGAGTTAGTGGCTGTTGTACATGCTTTGAAGATATGGAGACATTATCTGATTGGGCACAAGACTGATATCTTCACTGACCACAAGAGCTTGAAGTACATCTTCACCTAGTTTGATTTGAATCTGAGGCAACATCATTGGTTGGAACTGTTGAAGGATTATGATTTTGATATGTATTACCATCCTGGGAAAGCAAATGTCATGGACAATGCACTTAGTAGAAAGAGGTATGCTAATACACTTCAGATGGCACCTGAATCCGATAAGCTATGTGCAGAGTTTACACATTTGAATCTTGCTATTGTTGCTAGTGCTATGGAGATAGAAGTGATACCTACTCTAGAGGAAGAAATTTGCAAGGGTCAATTAGAAGATAAGGATCTAAAGTATATAGCAAAGAAATTAGTGCAAGGAAAGGCACCTGGTTTCCACGTTGATGAGAAGGGTACTCTATGGTATGGCAAAAGGATATGTGTTCCTAAGGTAAAAGCCATTCGTTAGGCAATTCTATGAGAGGCACATGAGTCAGCTTACTCTATTCATCCTCGAAGTACAAAGATTTATCTGGATCCAAAGGAAAAGCATTGGTGGATTGGTTTAAAGAGAGATGTGGCTGAGTATGTGGCTATTTGTGATACATGTCAGCATGTGAAAGCCGAGCATTAGAGGCCAGCTGGGCTGCTACAACCAACGAAGATTCCTAAATGGAAGTGGGAAGAAGTTGGTATTGATTTCATAACGGGATTACCCTGTACTAAGGCAGGATATGATTCTATCTGGGTGATAATTGATTGATTAACTAAGGTAGCTCATTTCTTGCCTGTGAAGACCACCTATACTAGACCTCAGTTGGCTACACTGTACATGGAGAGGATTATGTGTTTGCATGGTGTTCCAAAGAAGATCGTGTCTGATAAGGGTACTCAATTCACATCTCACTTTTGGAAAGTCATGCATAGTTCTTTAGGAACAAAGTTGAACTTCAGTACAGCATATCACCCACAGACCAATGGACAAACTAAAAGGATTAATCAGATATTGGAGGATATGTTGAGGGCGTGTGCATTGTAGTATGGTACTAGTTGGGATAAGAGTTTGTCCTATGCAGAATTCTCTTATAATAATAGCAATCAACTAAGTATCAAGATGGCACCGTTTGAGGCTTTGTATGGGCGTAAGTGTAGAACACCATTGTTTTAAAATTAGACTGGTGAGACACAAGTGTTTGGGCCTGATGTGCTTAGAGATGCTAAGGAGCAAGTAAGAGTGATTAGGGAGAACTTGAGAGTGGCTCAGTCCCATCAGAAGAGCTATGCAAACACTCGGAGAAGGGAATTGGTTTTCAATGTGGGTGATTATGTCTACCTAAAAGTGTCTCCGATGAGAAGTGTGAAAGATTTAATATGAATGGAAAGCTAGCACCAAGGTATGTGGGTCCTTTCAAAATATTAGAGAGGTGTGGCGAAGTGGCTTATCAATTGGAATTGCCTCAGAGTTTGTCTGGTCTGCATGATGTGTTCCATGTGTCTCAACTTAAGAAGTGATTGCGTGTACCTGAGAAGGAGCATTTACCTCTTGATGAACTCACTGTTAAAAGGGATCTCACTTATGAAGAGTTTCCAATAAGAATCTTGGATACAACAGAAAAAGTTACTAGAAGCAGGGTTATCAAGATGTGCAAGGTGCAATGAAATCGGTATTCAAAGGCTGAAGCAATTTGGGAATGTGAAGATGATATGAGGGCAGCATACTTGTAGTTGTTTGAGTAAGCTCAACTCAATCTGAAGGACGAGATTCTTTTAAGGGGGTAGAGTTGTCATGCTAAAAAATTTGCATCCATTTAAATAGTCAAATGGATTTCTTTATGCAATTTTAGTGATGCATTCTAACATAGGAAATAATACTTTTTCAAAACTCATCATGAGTTTAGCTACATGCTACATTGAGTTCTGTACTATTTGTCCTTTTCTAAAATCTAAAAATGAAATCAAATTCTATTGAAAAGCTTTGCAAAGTTTAGTTTATTCAGAAAATAAAAAGGAAGAGGGTTTTTCTTCTCTCTGTTGTGTTTCGGACTGCTTGCCTGCTTTCTTTTGGGTCGGACGTCCTTCTCCTCTCCTTCTCTGGCCTATTAGCCTACCCGCCCTCCTCTCCTTGTTGGGATGAATGGCCACGGCCCATGCTAGCCACAACGGCGCCCAGCAGCTGCTCCTCCTCTGCAGCTGACGAGCGGGGCCCGTAGCCTCTCCACTTCCTCCAGTCGAATCGAGCCGCAGCCGGACCGACGGAGCGTCAATTTGCATGGATGCCCAGTCCCTCCCTTGTCTTTAGGTTTTATAAACCAATTGACTCTTTTCGCGACTCCTTTGCCACTCCAGTGCGTCGTCTCGCCTTCGCATCGAGCTCGCAAGGAGCCGCCAAACCCTAGCTCGCCGCCATTGATGGAATCCACCGGAGCTCAGAATTCACCCTCGTCGTCGATCTGTTCTTGCCGTACGTTGATGCAGGAGCTCCACCTTGACCTCATGAGCACTCTGGTGTCCTTCTTTTCTTTCAATTCAGCTTACCGCACACTGCCGCCATGCGCAGGTCAACTCCGTCCACCCCGCCACGATATTCATCGTCCTCGAGCTCCCTCGACCTCCATCTTCTCCTTAGGTGAACTCGCCTCGCTCTCCTCTTTCGATTGGACTTGGTCCCGAGTTCTTCCGTGGACCGTAGCACCCAAACAGCTAACATCGACGAGCTTCACGCTGCCGGCCATGGCCTCCGCTGCGCCGGAGTCTGTTTTCCGGCCACGCGCCGCCACCTGCCCCCTCCGCTCTAATCTCGTCCGTCAGTTCTTGATCGGACGGATCTTGTTGGCCGGTACCCCTTCATGGGTAAATCTTGCTAAAGAGACCCTTGGGTTTTTGATAATCCCGGCCATGGTCCTCGACTGTTTAAAACCTGAATTTGATTTATTTTAATTCGTTTATAGTTCACTGTATTTATAGTTTTGCCCGTGGGAGCTTAAAACTAGTATAACTTTCTCATTTTAAATCCGATTTCGGTGATTTTGGCGTCTACGTGTTTGTAGTGACATGTAGAATATTTTGTAGGCTTGAAAAATATATTTTCTCTCTATTGGTGTACTATTCTAATGATAGTTTCTTGTTTGTTTTGTGTATGATTGCTCGGATGAATTGCTTGATGCTGCTCGTTAATGTTAATCGAGTTCAGACGGTGAGGGTTCCGTTGAAGATCAAGGACACTTTGAGGATCAGCAGGATCAGAAGGAATATTTTGAGAACCAAGGCATGTATAGTTTGGGTTTTCCTTCCATGACTATGATCTATGTGGCTTAATTATTGTTTAAGCAACAAACAATAAAGATTACATTCTAGCAACTTGAAAATTTATCTGTAAGTGATTTATCATGGATTTACTATATAACTATGAGGGCTATATGGCTCTAGCTTTATTCATCTATAGAACCTTTTCTAGCTAGTTAGTGGTTTGCGAGTTGGGTATAGGACGGCCTCTGTCCTTATGTGTCTAGCCGAGAAGGAATGTGCCACATAGGAAGGAGGGTTCCTACATCCGATGTTTACGCGTCCCTAATTGGTTAGAGGAACCTATGAGTGGCTTTATATGGTTTTTGGTGTTCTAGGCCTTGCATACCCATACATTTGGAAACCATGACTCGTAGTGAAAGTGTACACCTCTGCGCAGAGTTTAAATCGATATATCGTCTGTGGCCACGGACAGGGCGGTCCTGACACATTTATATAAAGATAATGACTTATTTGCTAACATGCTCATATTTACTATTTTATGCTTTACATTATTTATGTTACATTGTTCATGAGTTCATGGGATCAAACTACTTGCTATACTTGTTGAGTACGTTTGTACTCACACTTGTTTATATTTCATTTTTGGAAAATCCCAGATGGGTAACAGATCAAGGCTGGAATGAGGACTATCGTAATGAGTATTAGGTTTGATGTTCATCAGTCAACTTTGTCCCTATGGTTGAAGCTTCGGTGAGAGTGCTAGTTATTTTATATTTCTCAGACTTTTATATTTGAGACTATGTAATGGATATTATTCACTATGTAATAAACATTGAGATGGTATTTTTATCAATATGTCAACTTATGTGTGTGACTTTCGGGGGCGAACATAAGTCTTTTATATATCCCATTTTGTCCTTAAAATTAGGGTGTGACATCTACCTAAGTCCAAAAGTACCATAGATATTAGAGGAGAGAAGGCAAACCACCATTATTGCCTTAGTGAGAATCCATAAATACCACAAAATAAGAGAGCTGAAAGGATCATGCATAGGATCTCTGAGTTTTATTTCAAAAATTTTACAAAACCCCAAGATAAAGGTTGATCAAAGGGTATGGTAGTCAGTGCTTGACATGATTGTTCCTCTCTTCAATTACTCAAGATCCAAGTGAAAGCTACAAGCTCCATGGTCAATAGTAATATGGGTAAGTTTGAAGATCAGAGTAGTTGAGTCTAATCCAAGGGAGAGTTCTAAACATATGAGTACTTTTAAGGTGTGAAAGCATTGTAGCAACTCCTGATCCAACATCATACATAGTTTTTGCTAAGGGACTAGCAAAAGGTAAGCTTGGGGGAACTTGTTGACATCAATTAACTCTAATTTTTAACCGTCAACTGATCTACGATAAGGCCTTAATTAAAAGATAAAGTAAGAAAGTGGAGATTTATTCTAATGAGTTCCATGAGTGTGTTGCTCTCACTTGTTTTACAGGATATTTAATATCTCATCATAAAAGTATCTCAAGTAAGAAATCTAAGCGCACCATTGTGAAGAGCTCATCGAGACGATCAAAACAGACATATCACTTGCCATATTTGGAGCACCAGAGAGAAAGTCCTCAATGGTTATGAATTGGAAGACTCTAGAAGGCCCTAGAAATCATCGTCATCACAAGACCAGGGACTAAACCGATAGAATTCCATAGCTCTGTGAAATAATATTTTCCAGGGATTTATCCAAAAGCTGGGAAAGGAAAGAATCCATCCATGACATGACTCATTACGCAATCAGATCAGAAAGAGGCACTAGAAGGACGTAGAAGACACGAGATCGAAGTGGAAGCCCGGCAGCTACCAGTTGGGGCTGGCGGGCCTAGGCCCACTGCCAAGTGGCCTCTTCTTTGCGTGGCGGCCTCCAACCGACCTCTACAGCGCATCTCAACCCTTGTTCCATGTCGGTTTAATCCAAGGGCCATGGTTCATCCCACTGGGCTATATAAGCAGGGGAAGACCCCCTGGAGACATCAAGTCAATCGATCATAATCATTATTCAGTTCAGGGTAGTCCCTCGAAAGGACAACCAAGAGCATCCACCATCTAGGGCATAGCTAGAATATAAAGAATAGGAATTAGAGGAGGCAAGCAGCGCTTGGGCTCTAGATCAAGTCATAAGGAGGCTTGGTAATGTCATGTATCTATCTCTTGTATTCAACAGTATTAATCTATTTGTGTTTCTAGTTGATTGTGTTTATCTTCTAGTTAATCTAGTTGTTCTCCGTGTTCATCTAGTTCATCGTCTAATTGTCTAGTTCATCTAGTTCATTGTGTTCTTGTTCTTGTTCTAGTTTTTATTCTTGTTCTTGTTCGTGTTTGTGTTCATAGTTAATGCTCACCATGACTTGTTATAATAATAGATTCATAACTATAATGTTCATTGCCTATGTTGCTTATATGTCTAGTTTAGTTGGAGTAGTTTGGTGTTTATACTCTTGTTTGTATAGCGTTGTTCCTGAAGTACAAGGGGTGGGTGGTAGAATTAATGTAGGCATGGTGCCTAGATTAAGTCTATCTGCGAGTGCCCCCTATGTTTCGGGCCATGTGGTAGATCGTGAAGGTGATTATTATAGCTTCATTGAGTCCTCTGTAGTCCAATCCCCGAATGTTGGACTTTGCAAGGCTTTAAGTTGCGGGGTGATGTCTTGCTAAGTTCATGACCCACCTTGGCAATGTCTCTTGAGTATGGATATGAGGTTGCTTTGACCATGATAGCTAGATGTAATTTCACTAATTGATGTAGCTCAATGACCTATAGTTATAATCAACCCTAGGGGTTATGTATCTCTATTTCCTAGTTCTTTCTAAAATCACGCCCAAGAAGGAAAATGCTCGGTGGAACCTCCTTTGGACTTTGTTCAATTATTATTCTATTTATTATTATATGACTGATCCCTATTCTAAGTACATCTAGTAGACCTCTTATCACATGTGTAAGTTATAGCTTTATTCTCCATACCTCCATTTTGCCTTCCTAGTGGTGAATCATAAATAATGATACCTAAAACTTTCCTGGGTGAAATGCTACAATAGGAATATTTATCTGTGCGCTTGTGGATAACCTTTTATTTCATTTTATGTAAAGTGCTTAGAATAATACAACCAACAGTTCTGGCACCGTGTTAGGGATGACAACCTAACATAAGTGACGCTAAGAATTGCCAACACAATCCTAAGAGAGATCTGGCCAACGGGAGCCCGAAGGCCAGTGGGGTGACGGCGCCCGCCCCCATCACTAGGGCGGCCGCCCTGAACCCAAGGTGCCCGCCGCCGGCGTCGCGCCGTCCTGACTCCCCCAGGCTGACATCACGCACATTGTTCATAAATAGTCCCTGTTGGCGGTGCTTAGCAACTAAATTACAACATCATCTTAATATTAAAACAAATAGAAGGTAGGGCTTTTATCTAACCTTTCCACAAGTTTTGTTGTATGTGTGACTTGCAGATCTGACACATGGAAGTACACGAAATCTACAAAGAAAGCGCATTTAAAAAACACATTTTAGAAAAGGCGCAAACCAAGGACAATAGAGAGAGCCCACCTCAACACCAAACTGGACCCATTCATAACCGCGGGGGAAGTCCAGGCCCAACAACAAACCGACCACCCAAAGGCGGTGGCCGGTTGGGCCAGCCAGGGGGCCAACTGCCCCCAGGACCGACCACCCCCTAGTGGGGCCTCCCGGGCCCATCCTTCGTAGGCGGTTCATAGGTCGGTCACTTTAATGTGGTTACACCTCCTTCCAATTGAGGAGACACCGAACCGTCCTACATGAGATATAAAAGAAGGGCTCCTTCACTCTTCAACACACACACCAACATTGGAGCACTACACCTCACATTTCCTACTTGTTCTCTTTAGTATAGTGTTAGTAGTTGAGCAAGGCAAAGCTATCAAGGAGAGCTTGTCTCCTTGGAGGAATCAAGAACATCTTGGTATGAGTATAATTCAATTCTCCGCTATGAGCAAGTTTTTATCTTATATATATAGCAATGCATATGAATTAGAGTATAGTCTTGTTCATATTATGTTCATTACATATAAACTAGTCTATAGTCTATGTGTTATGATCTTGATATATTCATCGAAGTTCTTCATCGTTCATCGAATTAGTATGAGTAGAGGAAGAACTAAGGATGGGATAATGGTTTGTTGTGCTGTCATGGTTACTCCTAGCCAAGCCTATCAATCCGAAGGGTTGGGGCCTGGGAGGTTAGGAGTTGTTTCCAATTACGCAGGCGTGGTGTTCGGGTATGCGGAGATCAGCGAATATGTCTGTACCCCATGGGTAGAGGGGTAGGTGGGCAGGTGGTGACAGAACTGTCCATACCAAGCACTCCCCCACGTTCGGGTATTAAGTAGGAGTTTGTAAAGTCTCTATCGGCTGGCAGACTAGCTGTGTGGGTCTCCCTATCATCCTAGACTTAGTCCTAATTCTAATCATATTAGTTAGATGTATTCTCCTATTCTTTGCATAGCTATATACTGCTAATGCCTGCTCACGTAGTTTATTCTTTTATTCTTTATTTATATTTTACCGTTGAGGTTGCTCCTATGTGTGTGTCCACTATCTTATGAATCTGATTTTACCCCTGTTTATGCTATGTCTACCTATGCATTCAATAAGTAATCATGCTTATACCAAAGCTAAATGCATTCGTCATGCCCTCCTATGGGAAATTATAAATACGACACCCTTGAATACTCATGGGTTGAAATGCTACATTTATAGTTCTGTGTGCTTGCAGATTTATTCTTATTTCTTACTAAGCTATCGATTAGTGTACCTAAGTACCCTTACTTAAGGATTATAATTCTTGTTGCACCCCAAGGCGTCATGCTACAATTTTGCATATCGTAAGTAATGACTGTTAGGAAGCCAATCTGGCACTTCTAACTGTTATTACCAGACTGCACTACCTAGGCCGGCACCGTTAAGGGCCAAGGGTTACCTTTCTAAGGTAATGATAGTTAGGGATGTCAACACACGTTTCTAGTGTTGTTGTTAAGGATGGACTTTTAGTCTATCTTTAGTAGTTGCGCTAAGAAACGCCAACAAGCATTTCTGGCGCCGTTGCTTGGGAGGGCAAAAGAAAAATGCAAACATCCAGCATTGGCATAAACATTGATTACAAAATAAGAATTGGTAGCAACAGTTTAAGCAGGTAACTTTGTTGTTTTCTTCCTCTCTTTTTATTGGAATGAAACAGGATAGTGTATGAGCGGTTTTAACCTACCGATAAACTTCGAAAACAATCCAGAAGCACTCCTAAGGAAGAAAGGGCCCGTCCCGTTTCATCATCTGCTACTCCGCCGGTGGACAAACCGGTCACTTCCGCTACTCCGCCGATGGACAAACCGGTCACTTTTGCACCATCCACAACTACCCCCATGGCCAAGTCACTCTGCGACTACTCCACCCTCGCTATTGCTAATGTGTCCCTTGGGCCCACTGTCAATGTCGGGAATGGAAACTTCGAGCTATGAACTGCCTACTCATGATGGTGCAGGCAAACTAGTTCTGCGGTTTGCCAAGTGAGGATGCAAACATGCACCTGCAACACTTCCTTGAGCTGTGCAAAACATCATCATCAAAGATGTCACACAAGATAGCATCAGGCTCTGCTTGTTTCCCTTCTCCCTCATGGGGGAAGGCGAAGCAATGGTTCTACCAGAGCAAGTAAGCTGTAAACACGTGGGACAAGTGTTCCACGGAGTTCCTCATGAAATTCTTCCCCATGAGCAAAACAAATGCTCTACAGGGAAGATTTCAAACTTTCAGCAAACTTCACTCGAGTACATCCCTGAGGCTTGGGAAAGGCTCTAGGAGTACATCCGGGCCTATCCCGATCATGGGATGGAAGATTGGCTCATGCTTCAGAACTTCTATGAGGGCCTCATGACCATGTCTAAGGGGCATGTAGATACCGCTGCTGGAGGCGCGTTTCCTCTCCCTCACCATTGAAAGTGCCACAATATTGATTGAGAAGACGGTGGCTAATCAGAGTTGGGAGAAGGACGTAAAACACAAAAGCATACACACTGTGAAGGAGATGGATTTGCTTGCCGCAAAAATAGACCTACTAATGAAGAAGCTTGAGGGACGTGCCACTGATCCTACCACCGGCACCATCCAAGCCATAGACTCACACATGATGTGTGAAGTCTGTGGAGATGTTAGCCATTCAGGGAACAACTGTCCTGAAACCTAGGAGGAAGTGTCCTATGTCAACAATGGGTTTCGCCAACATCAACAACCAAGTAATAGGTGGAACAACCAGAACTGCCCCCAAGGTAATTCTTCCAACTTTAATTCAAGTTTCAATTCCTCCCAGTCTTCGTTGAAAGATCTAGTCTTAGGACAGGCCAAGATAAATGAAAACCTTACAAAAAAACTTTCTCTCAATGACAAAATGTTTGAGAACATAAATGCTAAGCTTGATAGCTTGTCCTTATCTGTTAAAGATCAAATAAGTTTTAATAAAAATAAAGAATCTCAGATCGCCCAGCTTGCTTTTGTTGCTAAGTCTGCCATGCATCCTGATAGCTCTGTTGAGAATGTTAATTCGGTGATCATGAGAGGGGGGTAAGACCACACGTGATCCACCACATCCTAACCATAAGACAGGGAAAGCTTCAAGGCAGCCGGAGGAAGTACTGGTTGAGTTAGCAGAACCTCAGGAAGCATCTGCTGAGGAAAAGCAGACACTAGACAACTATGTGGACACCACGATGCTGCCCTTCCCCACAAGGATAAGAAGGAAGAAGAAAGCCGGAGATGAGTAGTTCCTCCGATTCATGGAAATAGTTGAGAAGACGCACATAAGCATCCCACTGATGGATGTCCTGCACATACCCTCCTACGCAAGTACATCAAGGACATCATCAACAACAAGCGACCATTGCCTTCCATAGAAGTTGTCAAGCTAACTGAAGAGTGTAGCGCAACTATACTCAACCATCTACCTAAGAAGAAACAAGATCCTAGGTGCCCCACAATCACATGCTCCATTGGCACCCAACAGTTCAATCATGCATTATGTGATCGTCATGCTGAAATCAGTCTTTGATAGACTAAATTTCACAAACTTGGTGCCCACCAACATGACACTTCAGTTGGTTGACTCCTCAATTCGGTACCCAGTAGGAATTGCACAAGATATCCCTGTCAAGATCAGAGGGTATTACATCCCAGTGGATTTTGTGGTGCTCAACATGGAGCTTACCAAAGAAACACCACTTATCCTAGGGAGACCATTCTTGAGTACGGCAGAAGCACAAATTGATGTTGGAGCTGGAGAAATCCACTTCAATATCAATGGACAAGAAGAGAAGTTCAAGTTCAGGCCTCGCCACCAGGAAGAATGCAACATGATACGCATCAGATATGGGCCGAATCCCCAAGGCATCAACGAGGTAGAGATTCAGCCTCAGCTTTTGAACAACCTATCAAAAATCTCAAAAGAATCAAAGAAAAAGCTGGAGCCAAAAGAAAAGGCTGCTCCAAAAAGAAATGTGAACAAGGAGCAAAAAAACAAAATGGCTCATAAATAGAAAACACAAGAAAAAAGGGAAGAAATCCCCGAGCCTTCGCAAAAGAAGATGGTGTGGAAACCCAAGGCAAAAATTGGACATACCACCACACCACCCTAGACAAACCAGAAAGTGTGGAGGCCAAAGCAGATACAACCGTCTTCTTCTCCTAAGACGGACATACCATCTTCAAGAAAATAATGAAGGGAGAAAAGTCCGGCTCAACAGACTTGAAAAGGTGAGCCCTTGCCGAAGGTAAATCGATAGTTACCCTTAATCAGCTTTTACTTTAAATAAATTTAGCAGTTTCTTTACTTTCAATAAATGCCTGAGTAATTCCTCTTATAAATTTAGCTTCTATCCATCACATGATTCTTGCTGTTTACATTTCTTATCTTAGTCTATAGTTTCTCACGAAGTTTTGAGATATGATGCTTGCGCCTTCATACTCTCATAAGTTTTTAATGCAAGCATGGAGCTTAGATTATTAGCTTACCTAGGTTGAATAAACCTCTAAAACAAAGTGCTAGCATAGACTAGAAATTTTTCTATGGACTAACCTTTGCAGAATAAATTCCACCACAAGAAGAAGGAAGTCCTAAAAAAAAGGATGATGATGGAGATAAGGTAACTTTCTATACTCCTATAAAATATATATAAATACATGCTTACATGGTGTTAGTGTTGCATTTATGATATGTCTAAAAATGCCCCTATGCTCTTTCCTTTCATGCACATGAATCTTTTTTATCATAGGAATATTTTCTCATAAATGCATGATAGTGTGATCTTGAACATATTTTCATGAATATCACTCATATCCTACACTCTATCACACACACTTTCACTCTGATTCACCACGCATCGGACCCAATCATAACCGGGATAGTGATCCACTGAGACAGCATGCCACGCTAGAAAAAGACAGAGGCTAGCAGGTGGACCCAGGGGATCAACTGCCCCTGGGACCGACCGCCCCCCTAGCTAAGCCAATCAGCGCCAATCTTTTTCATACTTCCTTTTGATCCCTCCAGCATTGCGTCCATGGTTACGATCACGTTGTTTCCTTGCCAGAGACCACGGTAGCACCTATATAAGCCCCCCATAGGCCTCTCCTCTCCTCACACCTACCATTCTCTTCTCCCCCTTGCAAAGCTTGCTAAGCTCTCTCATCTCCAAGTGCTGACCATGTCTAGCTATGCCCTCTCGCTGATTAACGTTCCAAGAGCCATAGCAAACCTAGATATAGCACCCTACCAAGAGAGTTCCTTTGTGAGGGAAGAAGCCCATGCTATGGTGGAGAAGCCCCTAGCGATCATGCCGCCCCCTAGCAATGACTTCAGCAACGTGTCAAGCTTGAAGTCCACGGCACTCTCCCGTGTGCCCGAAGGTGGCGCCAAGAAGAAGACCACTGCTGCCCGTCCTACTACCGACACTCTAGGCCTCAAGAGGAAGGCCCCTAGTAGTAGCAGGCTTAGAAGTGCACTGACGTGATGCCCTCTTCCTCTAGTGTACCACCTTTTTCGTTTCCCACTAAGGATAGTTGCTCTTACACTATTAGGGAAGTACGCAAACCCGATGGAGGGTACGCTAAGGGTCTTTTTTTGCAAAGGTAACAAGTCAGCTAGCAAGCCCGCACCTTCAGCCAAGGAGGCAGTCCTCTGGTGCCCGTCCTAGAATCAGGAGGCATTTGCCACAGCCATCCATCAAACATCGTGCAGGTCAGTATGAAAGCAGTGACGACGAGGACGATTCTAGTATCCTCGCTGACCTCAAAGCCAAACAGGCTACCTTACGTGCTGTTCTAAGGGTGCTAGAAGATGACCTAGAAGCCAAAAACACAGAGATTAGGGACCTTAGTGACGACACCAATAAGTTCCGCTTCAAGTTTAATCTTACTCTCTAGAAGGTCGCGGAAGCCCTAGGTGTTGAGCATCTCCATGAATATCTTTAGAATTCTCCCGCTGCACGAGTAATTAGGCACATATTTCCCTTTTTATGATCTTTCCTTTTCCAATCATTTTTCCCTTCCAATGTAAATGTGCCTATTTGAGTTTATCAGTGGAATAAAGTTTTTATCTATGTTGTGCACTTGTTTTCTCCATATATATTTTGTAACTAACCAAGACAGGGAAGAAAACAAGTGTGGGGGAGGACTCTCCAATTCGACTGTACAAAAACAAAATCAGAAATTTGGTTTGTGCAACTTCCCCCCTCTCATTCTAAAAAGTTTTTAAGAAAAAAATTTAAAATGTTTTATCCTACATACTCCATCAAACATGTCTTCCTACGTTCGAAATGTTTGCATACTTTTTATTCCCGGCTAATATTCCTAAAAGATTTATGAACACTGTTTAGGGACCCTGTTTTATCTAAGTAATTGATGGATGAGATATAGTAGGATGACATGATGCTTGCTCGTTCTTGCAAAGTACTTGGGATTTATTTTAAAAAACAAAAATTCAATAGCATGTTCTTTGAATGATTAGCAAATACCTACCAAAGCCAGATGTGATTCTATATGTCTAAACCTTCCACATATGCCGCTTACTTTGCGTTGAGTTTGGTCAAATTTTATGACCACTGTTGAGAGATGCTTCATGCTCCCAAGATCAGAATTCACATGCACCCACCAAATAAAGCCAATTCTCACCCTGAGAGTTGTGCAAAACATGCATTCATCCACCCACCAAAAATATGCCAACTCTTACATTGAGAGTTGCGCAGTCTTCTCCACCAAATAAAAATGCTGATTCTTGTTCTAAGAACCGCGCATTCCCTCGGCAAAGTTTTACTCTATCCATCTGCCATCATGATATCTCCTTATTCAAAGTTTTTCATATGCCAAGATATGGGGCTATGCTAAAAAAAATGAAACTATGCCAAGGGGCATAAGAAAATAAGTGGGAAAGAAAAATTCCAAATGCCCGTTCAAAAAGATAAATAAATAAATAAATGATGAAGGTCCTATAGCCCATATCTTCCCAAGTAACAGGTATGATGCACTCCCTCCAGTATGGTCTAGGGTTTGACTTGGCAACATATGCAGGGTAAGTGTGCCTCATCATCCTCATTCCTACCTAAAACTCTAGATAAGCCTTTTTTGAGGTAGGATGATCAAGTGAAGGCATCACCTTTTCATGCCTTTGTCAGGAACCACTTACAAATATGAGCGACTTGAGAGAATCATTCAAGGAACATAGGCTATTTTTATATTTTAAAAAAATCATGCAAAAACCCAAATTTCTACGTAGGGACAGAGTAAGAGGATTTGATTCTAGGCTATTGCATACATCAATTACCCAAGATGACTTGGTAGACACTTCAAAGTTCATAAATCCAGGTGAAGCTTGGAATAACCTGTATGCAGATTCTTTTGAATAAGGAAGATGAACCCATTTGGTCCTTAGCACTTTACTCGAGGACGAGCAAAGGGCCAAGTGTGGGGGAGTTGCTGGCGGTCCTTAGTAACTAAATTACAACATAATTTTAATATTAAAACAAATAGAAGGTAGGGCTTTTATCTAACCTTTCCACGAGTTTTGTTGTATATATTACTTGCAGGTCTGACACGTTGAAGTACACAAAATGTACAAAGAAAGCGCATTTTAGAAAACACATTTTAGAAAAGGTGCAAACCAAGGACAAGAGAGAGAGCCCACCTCAACACCAAATGGGACCCATTCGTAACCACGGCGGAGGTCCAGGCCTAACAACAAACCAACCACCCAAAGGCGGTGGCCAGTTGGGCTAGCCAGGGGGCCGACCACCCCTAGGACGGGCCGCCCCCTGGTGGGGCCTCCCGGGCCCATCCTTCATAGGCGGTTCATAGGTCGATCACTTCAAGGCGGTTTCACCTCCTTCCAATTGAGGAGAGCCCAAATCATCCTACATGATCTATAAAAGAAGGGCTCCTTCACTCTTCAACACACACACCAACATTAGAGCACTACACCTCACATTTCCTACTTGTTCTCTTTAGTATAGTGTTAGGTAGTTGAGCAAGGCAAAGCTATCAAGGAAAGCTTGTCTCCTTAAAGGAATCAAGAACATCTTGGTATGAGTATAATTCAGTCCTCCTCTATGAGTAAGTTCTTATCTTATATATATAGCAATGCATATGAATTAGAGTATAGTCTTATTCATATTATGTTCATGACATATAAACTAGTCTATAGTCTATGTGTTATGATCTTGATATGTTCACCGAAGTTCTTCATAGTTCATCGAATTAGTATGAATAGAGGAAGAACTAAGGATGGGATATTGGTTCATTATGCCATCATGGTTACTCCTAGCCGATCCTATCAATCCGAAGGGTTGGGGTTCTAGGAGGTTAGGAGTTGTTTCCAATTACACAGGCGTGGTGCCGGGGTATGCGGAGATAAGCGAATATGTCAGTACCCCATGGGTAGAGGGGTAGGTGGGCAGGTGGTGACAGCCCTGTCAATCCCAAGCACTCCCCCACGTTTGGGTATTGAGTAGGAGTTTGTAAAGTCTCTATCCGCTGGCGGACCAGCTGCGGGGATCTCCTTATCGTCCCAGACTTAGTCCTAATTCTAGTCATATTAGTTTGTTGTATTCTACTATCCTTTGCATAGCTGTATACGACCAATGCCTGCTCACGTAGTTTATTCTTTTATTCTTTATTTATCTTTTATCCTTGAGGTTGCTCCTATGTGTGTGTCCACTATCTTATGAACCTAATTTTACCTCTGTTTATGCTATGTCTACCTATGCATTGAATAAGTAATCATGCTTATACCAAAGCTAGATGCATTCGTCATGCCCTCCTATGGGAAATTATAAACACGACACCCTTGAATACTCACCGGTTGAAATGCTACAATGATAGTTTTATGCGCTTGCAGATTTATTCTTATTTCTTACTGAGCTATTGATTGGAGTACCTAAGTACTGTTACTCAAGGATTGTAATTCTTGTTGCACTTCAAGGCGCTATGCTACAGTTTTGCATATTGTAAGTAATAACGGTTAGGAAGGCCAATCCGTCACTTCTAACTATTATTACCAGACTGCATTACCTAGGCCGGTGCTGTTAAGGGCCAAGGGTTACCTTTCTAAGGTAATGGTAGTTAAGGATGTGAACAAATATTTCTAGTGTTGTTGCTAAAGATGGACTTTTAGTCTATCTTTAGTAGTTGCGCTAAGAAACGCCAACAGTCCTGGGAAAAGTCCCTAGACTAACAGGAATGGTCGTCCTACCACCGGGGCACTCACCCCAAGGAAGGCCCGCGACATCACACCGATTCCTGCCGATGAGAAGCTAATCAACGCCAACACCAACTCTGATGAGTACACGAACAGCACCACTCCTAGCACATCTACTAACCCGAAGATGGCGGAATTCGCCATCTCCGCGAAAATGATGCCGTGTGGCAATTACGAGAAGGTACTCCATCTCGATTCTAATGAGACCAAAACACCTACAGGTCTCTATCCGCTCCATTTGTGTGTCGCCAGTAGGCAGAGCAGGGGACTAATGATGGGTTATGAGGGTGCTACGCTAGCCAGAAAACAAAACTTTTCGACCTCATAAACCAGGATCTACTACTAGCTACAGGTTACGGGATTACCACTAGACGCGCAGGTCAAGCGGAAGATGACTCGATGTAGTCGTACGCGTCGCAGCAGGCAGCACAGTAGCGTGGTCGTCCGTCACCTCAATCCCCTTGCACGGTTCATCCTAGTGCTCCAGATGCAGCACCTCCGAGGAATCCCACACATGCAGGGAAGAAGCGATGCGCCTCCGGACTGCTAGGTCCGTGAGGAGCAGAAGGCGCGAGCATGGGAAGGGCGACGGCGGCTGTCAAAGGCGTCTCTCTACCTGACCACGCCCCTACCCCTAGCTTATATAGGCATCCCTAATGAGCTGACGAGTTGGAGGCCCATTAGTAACCTTAAGCCTTGTCTAATTCGGGTCCAACCCGAATTAGGCTTCCAGCCCCTTAAGCGTGCGACCCTATGGGTTCACGCACACATTGACATGGGCCGAGTAATCCTACTCGCCCAATAGTTGACAGCGGCCTCTAGCAAGGTGTGACAACTCCTATGCATACGCAAAGATCATATCAGACGAACCACTATGACCACATACAAGTTATTCCCTTTGCCACTCGATATATGGTTCAACTCGTGGGTTAACACTTAACCTAAGCACGACCATGCATTTGTTGATCCAATCACTTGAGTGATCTAGTGATATCTCTCTCATGTAGAGAGGAGAAAATTCCATCTTGATTGTCTATGTCTCATAGCATGCTTCCCGACCACCCGAAGACCACCTTTATAACTACCTAGTTACGGAGCAACGTTTGATAGTCCCTAAGTAGGCCGTTTCACATCTTGTGTACATACCATAATCTTAGGTCTAAGGACATAATATACATGATGTGAATAGAGACTTTCTCATGTCGGGTCAGTCCAGCCTACATGTCTCACATGTGCCCACATTATTAGTTTGACATCTCCATGTCCATGACTTGTGAAACATAGCCATCAACTAATACATGTACTGGTCTAATATTCAAGTGTGTTCTCACAAGAACGCCGACCAGGGACAACTTTAGAATAACCATTCAAGTAATTGAGTTCCACAAATAATTCATATAATTGCCAATCAACACAAGTTGTTTATAATGGATATTCAATGAACACTTTATTAATCATGGATACAATCAGAATATCATCATCAACATGATTAGCTCTAGGGCATATTCCCAACAGTCTCCCACTTGCACTAGAGTTAATCTCTTAGATGTCTAATCCCCATAGACCTCATGTGTGCCTCATGCTTAGGCTGTGGAAGAGCCTTTGTCAAAGGATCTGCTACATTTAAATCCGTATGTATTTTGCACAATTTGATCTCTTCTTGTTTCACAAACTCTTGAATGAGATGAAACTTCCAGAGTACATGTTTGTTCATCTAGTGATCCCTAGGCTGCTTAGCCTATGCAATTGCCCCATTGTTATCACAATGTAAATTCAATGGGTCCAACGCATTCAAAAACACACCAAGCTCAATGAGGAACCTCCTCAACCAAACACCTTCCTTTGCAGTGCCAGAAGCTGCAATGTACTCGGCTTTTGCTATAGAATCGGACACCGTCTCCTGCTTCGAACTTTTGCAGCTAACTGCACCACCATTTATTGTGAACACAAAACCTGATTGAGATAGTGAATCATCCCCGTCGGTTTCGAAGCTAGCATTGGTGTAACCATTTACAATGAGCTCCTCCTCACCTCCATAGATTAGGAACATATCCTTAGTCCTTCGTAAGTACTTTAGGATGTTCTTAACAAGCATCTAGTGAGGTTCACCCGGATTAGCTTGGTACCTGCTCGCAACACTTAGAGCATATGAGACATCTAGGCGAGTACATATCATGGCATACATGATGGAACCAATGGCCAAAGCATATGGAACCTTACTCATGCGGTTGCGCTCTTCATCTGATGAAGGACACTGCTTGTCACTAAAGCGCATACCATGTGGCATAGGTAAGAACCCTTTCTTGGACTGTTCCATGTTTTACCATTTCAACACCTTGTCAATGTATGTGTCTTGGCTTAATCCTATTAGCCTTCTCGACCTATCTCTATAGATCTTAATTCCCAAGATGTATGCTGCTTCACCTAAATCCTTCATAGAAAAACTATTATTCAGTGAAGTCTTTATAGATTGCAACATAGGAATATCATTCCCAATCAATAGTATGTCATCTACATACAAGAACAGAAACACAATAGCGCTCCCACTTACCTTCTGGTAAACACAAGGTTCTTCTTCATTCTGACAGAAGCCAAACCCTTTGACTACCTCATCAAAACGAATATTCCAACTCTGAGATGCTTGCTTTAACCCATAAATAGATTTCTTAAGCTTGCATATCTTTCCAGCACTATTAGGATCAACAAAACCTTTGGGCTATATCATATACACGTCCTCTTCTAAATACCCATTTAAAAAGGCTGTTTTAACATCCATCTGCCATATCTCATAATCGAAATATGCAGCAATTGCTAGAACGATCCGAATAGATTTAAGCATCGCTACCGGCGAGGATGTCTCGTCGTAGTCAATTCCTTGAACTTGCCAAAAACCTTTTGCGACAAGTCGAGCTTTATAGAAGTGAACATTTCTGTCCATGTCCTTCTTCTTTTTAAAGATCCATTTGCTCTCTATGGGTCTAACCCCATCAGGCGGGTCAACCAAGTTCCAAACTTGATTGTCTCCCATGGAATCTATCTCGGATCTCATGGCACTTTGCCATTTCTCAGAATCTGGATCCATCATAGCTTCCGCATAATCCGCAGGTTCGTCATCGTCTAACAATAACAAATCCCCACGCAATGCACGAAGTCTTGCTAATCTTCATGGTTGTGGTGGTGTCTCCACTGCCACAGGTGTCTCAACTTGCTCTGCTACATTAGCATCACTTGTAGAGTTAGTCCCTACTGGCTCATCTTGAACTTCTTCAAGATACACCTTTTGTCCATTATTTTCTCTTTTAAGAAACTCTTTCTCTAAGAAAACACCATTTCAAGTAACAAACACTTTGCCCAGTGACCGATTATAGACATAATACCCTAGAGTTTCCTTCGGATATCCCATGAAAAAGCACTTGTCTGATTTGGGTGTTAGTTTATCTGATATAAGTCGTTTGACATAAACTTCACAACCCCAAATTTTCATAAAAGACAAACTGGGACTCTTACGAGTCCACATCTCATATGGTGTCTTAACTACGGACTTAGATGGTACCCTATTCAATGTGAAAGCGGCTGTTTCTAGAGTGTATCCCCAAAATGATAAAGGTAGGTTCGACTGGCTCATCATAGACCGAACCATGTCCAACAAGGTCCAATTATGTCGCTTAGACACGCCATTTCTCTGAGGTGTTCTGGGTGGCGTAAGCTGTGGAACAATTCCACAACTGTTAAGATGATTGCTAAACTCATGACTTAGATATTTGCCTCCACGATCAGATCGCAAGGCCTTGATTTTCTTACCACATTGATTCTCTACTTCATTCTGAAATTCTTTGAAATTTTTAAATGTTTTAGACTTATGCTTCATTAGGTAGACATATCCATATCTACTAAAGTCAACAGTAAAAGTTATGAAGTATTGAAATCCACCTCTAGCTGTCATGCTCATTGGTTCACATACATCAGTATGTACAAGTTCCAACAAGTCAGACACCCTCTCAGGAACTCCTTTGAATGGTGCCTTGGTCATCTTGCCTAGTATGCAAGCCTCACATGTCTCATATGATTCAAAATCAAATGAAGTTAGAAGACCATCATCATGGAGCCTCTTCATGTGATTCTCACTTATATGACCCAAGCGACAATGCCAAATATAGGTAGGACTTAATTCATTAAGCTGAGGCCGTTTAGCACTAACATTACAGACAGGTGCATCATCAAGATTTAAAATAAATAACCCATTCACAATGGATACAAAAGCCACAAACACATCATTCTTTGAGATCACACAACCATTGTCTTTACTCGCAAATGAATAACCATCCTTCATCAAACATGAAGGTGACACAATGTTTTGACTTAAACTAGGAACAAAATAACAATTATTCAATTCCAAAATAAATCCTGACGGCAAGGGAAGTAGCATCATCCCAATGTTCAATGCAGCAACTCTTGCATTGTTGCCCACGTGGAAATCAACTTCTCCTTTCTCCACGCTTCTACTTCTTATCATTCCTTCCATCGTATTACAAATATGAGCAACCGATCCACCCAAGAATTGATATAAGAGTTAGCGAGGAAAATGTCTGTAACATGAACAACAAGTGTATGAGCGGAAGTACCTTTACTACCTCCATCCTTCTTCAAGGACGGCAAGTACACCTTGCAGTTCCTCTTCCAGTGACCTTTCCCCTTACAATGAATGCATTCATCATTCTTTGTAGGTTGTTCATCCTTGGAAGATGATTGGTTTGGCTTAGAGATCTCATCTTTAGCCTTGCCCTTCTTCTTCCAATTGCCCTTCCTTCTCTTAAAGTTAGGCCTATTTTGAATTGGTAACACTTGGCCACCTCCTACTTTTTGATGTCAGCCTTTGCTGTTTTTAGCATGCCACATAGTTCATTCAAGCCCTTCTCCGTCCCATGCATATGGTAATTCGAGATGAAGTTTCCATAACAAGGTGAAAGAGATGAAAGAATGAAATCAGTTGCCAACTCTTGGCCAATTGGGAAGCCTAGCTTCTCCAACCTCTAAGTGTAACCAACCATCTTGATTACATGTGGACCAACAGCTGCGCCCTCTGCTAGCTTGGTTTCTGCAAGCATCTTAGAGACATTGAACCTTTCAGTCAGCGCTTGAGTTTGGAACATATCTTCAAGTGCCACGATCATATCATTCGCTGAATGATTGTTGTCGAACTGCATCTGTAGATCAGGTTCCATACAAGCAAGCATGAGGCAACTCACTTCGAGATCCGCATCACATGCTTTCTTGTAAGCGTTTTTCTCAGCAGCAGGAGCACTCCCCTTAGGCTCATCTGGTAATGAGGTGTCTAGAATATCTTCATTTTTCTCAGCCCTGAGAACAATTCTCAGGTTGCGGATCTAATCCGTGTAATTTGTTCCATTCAACTTATCTTTCTCAAGAATTGTACGCAAAGAAAATGGTTGATTGCGAGCGGCCATCTACAACAAAAGTAACACAAAATACTAAGACAATGTATCCATGAAAGAGTAAATTATATCAAAATAAAATCTACTCCCACTAAAATTAATATCCTTCAATTGATACGTAGTGATTCAAGACCCACAACTAACAAGTCAACTAGTGAGTTTTAGCATCACCGCTAGAAGACATGGTAGATTGGTAAGCAACACTTTGCTAATCATATCACATATGACTCTCGTTGTTGGGTAGCATCTCTATGCTACACTCAACCTACCCATGCTCCAAGGTCCCTAATTGTTAGGATGACCTTGTTTAAGTAACCAAACCTTCTTGCAGTAAGTATCCGATATGAACCTGCCTAGTCGAGGAAAACCAGTGGCACCCTAATTTCATAGACCCACCACTAATTGTACAAGACTTATGACAGTGCAAGGTTTGGGGAAGCATTCAACTTAAACATTGCTAAGGGATCATTCTACTTCACTACCGCACTCATGTAGACAAAAACATAATAGCATAAGAAAGTAGAACATAGTAAGAATGGCATAACACAGACATGACTTGGTATAGCCCATTATTCCTTTGGGGATCTCTATCTCCATCAATCTATGCATCACGGTGATCTCCATCTCCATGATTCGAGTATGCCATCCTTCAGTGATGATTCCGCCAAGACTAGCTACTACTAGCGCAAGTAAAATGAAATTACATAGTCGCAGATAGATCATCACAGATTGGCACACAGGACATTACATTAATTTTTACAATATGTATGTGGCTCCTGCCCATATTGTCCTCATGACATGCAAGCCATGAATTAAATACATACATACATCACATACACATAAGGGCTATACCAGTCATCAATACCTACAAAACAGAGTTATCCAAATCCGATGTCTAATCTTGCAACGCAGAAAACTCTATTTTCTAAGCCTTATTTCACAATTATAATTTCACCAAATGCGGCAAAGCGGTAGAGAACCAGATGTAAAATTTTGTTCTCTATCATTTTCGTTTAGAGTTCATCTCAATCCGAATTACGGTTCAAAAGTTATGGCTGTTTTACCAAACAGCACTTTTCACAGCAAACCGATGCCCGATAGTAAATTCCATCTACCACCGCTGCGCATCATACCCGAGTAGATCGTTACTGTTGATGCAAAAATTCTATCTGCAAACACACCGGGCTAATACCCAAACTCGATATCCAAAGCGTGCTAGTCGATTTGACCTGTTAATCGACAAGGATGATAACTTGAATAAAATCCAAACAAGATGACAACGATACACCCGGACGTCAAAGCTTAGAATGTATTCGATAACGGTTGAACCGATCAGATGAGACGATAGCGATACGCCCAGAAGTCAAAGCCTGAATCATGCTCGGTAGATGCAGAACCTGCAAGGTCACCGGAGATCAAGTTGATGCAGCCCATCGATTCTTGAAAGAACTCGTTGAAAAAGAAAATGCTTGACGAAGTCGTCGAAAAGTAAAGTACTGGTAGAAGTAAATTGCGATAAAAAGTAGATTTGTTTATTGATGCTTGGATGTCCATTACAATGCCCTTCGGCACATATTTATACTCTACTATTCGAAGAGTCCTAATTTAACACGCAAAGCTCAAATATAGAAGAAATAAACTAATTCCTTATATGAACTCTACCTCCTAAGGAAAGAAACACAACTCATATCGGAGTTGGACTCAAACTATACTATGAAAATCATAAGCTCTATGATGCCGATCCTCTGTCCGCTTCCGTCGTGATGAAGTTATCTCCTCATCGGTATATTCCTGGCATCGGCAACAACCTCCCAGTCTTCCTGCCATTCTTATCGGCAACAGCTCTTTCCGCCTCATCGGTAACAATCCTCTCATCCTCTGCCAACCTTATCGGAAACAGCTCTTTTGCTTCATTGGCAATGTACGAGATCAACATGCTCTTCATCGGCAACCACCCATCGGCAACTCAGAAGCAATGCTAAAGAAAAACCAACCTCTTGCCGATTTAGTTTAGTCTCCCAATCTTTATTGACACGTGCCAAAAAACGTTGTCAACACATGCCCCCCAATTTTGGTGTATAAAATACTTTATGCACCAAAATTTCCTCCAGGTCATGATTACCCAAGCCGCCTGAACTTCTCCTCGAAGGTTGCGCGCGCTGTAGTGAAAATCTTGTACCAACGGGCCCATATAATGCCTCCTCCACAGCGGCCCATTTTTCATCTGCGATTCAACCCTAGCTTTTCTCTCTCCAGCGGTGACATCAGTAGGCGATCCTCCGACGAACTTAATCGGCGCCACTCTTAGCGGCGATTCTTAGCCTCCATTAGCATTCTTCATTCTCTCCATCTTCGTCCGCGGCCATGGCTATCCCCTTCGACGTCCCCAAGGTTAATCTTCTTCTTTATCCATCTTTTAACTTTTCCTCTCTTCTGCAGAGTTCATGACTCCTCCTCATTTCAATTTTTAATCTTAGGAACTTCGCAATAAACTTCTCATCCCTACGCATCAAAACCAATTCATCTACCTAGGCCCAATGGGGAATCCAGACCCAACTGATATTATAAATGCGGAAACCAGTCGAATTCCCTTTAGAGCTCAGAACTTCAATTTGGGTCTTTGGACTGACACTTTCTGATCTTGGCCGAAAACCACTAAAGGATCTAAGGGATGGAAAGATTGGTATCTAAGGGTTGCCAGGCCGATGGAGCTGTACTGGGCAGAACGAAAACTAGACCAGTGCATCAAATTGTCCATTGCCGATATGGAGAGGAACGAGTCACTGCTAATTGCTGCCTCCTATTTTTGGTCCGATACCATGAATGCCTTCATCTTCAAACATGGACCAGCCTCCCCCACTCTTGCTGATGTAGTCATGCTCACTGGCCTGGATGTCTCAACTACCGATGACAACACTCTATTACAGAGGAAGCCTGAGCATCGGCTGACCACCAGGAACATCAGCGGTTGGACTAGATATATCAGCGAGTATCAGAAATCTGGATCTGTTAATCACAGGGAGCACTCAGCTTTCTTGAACATGTGGCTTGAGAAATTCATCTTTTGCAGCAGAACAGTTGGACCGACCAATATGCACCTTCCTGCAGCAGAGATGTTGGCTAACGATGTCAGACTCTTACTTGTCCGATATCTCCTTGGCTCAGTTTACCATCTTCTTTACCAAGTGTCACAAAGGCTGCTGCAAGACAAGTCCATCGGCAATCTGGGAGGTCCTTGGTGGTTCATCAATATGTGGCTGAATTCCCATATGCACAAGTATTTTCACATTGATCTGTTCGTCCAGCGGTTCCCTCGGAATCTTCCTGAAGACTATTAACTCGGGGAAGAAGAATCGACAACATGCCCCTCTCAACTTTGGAGAAGCACTGGCAGTATTACTAGGGGCGGAAGCAAACAGAGCTCAGATCGGTAATCTCTTCCACAGACTCTACATAGGCATCCCTTCTGAGCTTCGGGCCTGGGTCCCTTATGTCGATGAAGAAGCAAGATTCCCTCTTTTCTTCAACTTTACCGATGAGGCCTTGAATAAAGATGCCGATATTCTTAGTGCAATAATCACCCCTCGCACCATCCTGGTCAGCATATTTGGAAGTGGAAAGAACATCAATCCCACATACGAGTTCTATTATCCATCGGCAGTAGCCAGACAATTAGCTTTTGGACAACTGCCCATCAACCTCTGCTTTGCCGATGTGATTAAACCAAGAGAAATTATCACTAGCAGCGTGGACTGGTGCAAGATAGTAACTCTTCCTCTTGCTACTGATACCTCTAATGTTGACCTGACCGATTGGGTACCGGCTTCCTTCGTCACTGAATCTTTCAAATTATGGTGGCAAGAATGGAAAGAGCAACTATTCTTCGCATCTCCTCACTTCTATTGGAATCTCATCGATCCTGATGATGTCATACCTGCCGATGCAGTAAGTTTGACCATCTGCACTTCTCCCAATTCTCTTTTTCAGTCTATCGGCAACTAACTCCTTTTTAACAGGTTGATGATCCGATTCCAACATTGAGCAAGAGTGGCAAAATTATAAGGCTACAGCCGATATCTCCAATATCCACAATCGGCTATAGAGCTCCCTTAGATGCTCTGATGTGCTGCAGTCGTTTCAAGAAGAGCTCCTTCAAATCAAAATTGGCCAGAAGTATGGCTGCTCCATCGGATATGGCCGCATCCTCAGCACGGACATTCCAGGCAACTGTCTTATTTTCTCCTGTGTGCCGATTGCTGTGATATACTGAGCTCATATTTCAGGGTGCAAGTTCTACATTTGATGAACCCTCATCGACAACTCGCCCTTCATCTCCACCTGCTGCACCTTCATCGCCACGCTTCATCGTCCTTGACGATTCTCCAGAGGTACCCCTCAAATTAAACTCTGACCATCGTATCGACACTTTTACTCATCTGCTTCTCTCACAGCATCAAGTAGTCGCATCGGCAACTGCCCCGAGTGCGCAGACACTTCAACCATCCATTGCCGATGCCCCCCAGCCATCTGATGCCGACATTTTACAGCACAAGCGTAAGGCTTCATCAGAGGACGAGTCTCAATTAAAACGGTCGAGGCTTTCACCAGCTCCAATCGCATCATCGGCATCCTCGCCTCGCCAGATATCGCCCGATGCTCTTGCGCAGGCTTCCCTATCGGCAACTGTTCTTCAACCGGCAGTTGTTCCTGTACAAGAGTCTTCATCAGCACTGGTGTTGCAGCAACAGCCAATCAAGACGCCAACACTAGAGACGCCATCGGCAATTATTCTTGAAGTTGCTTCTTCTAGCCAGAGGCAAGAGGTTGCTTTGAAACAAGTAAGTTAGCTCCCTTAGTTAATCTTCAACACTTAGATTCTTCTGCTGACATCCCTTTTCTCTTTTAGGAGCAAGATTCCCCCGATAACCTATTCTCCTTTTCTATCAGTGGGGTTATTCCCGATGATGAAGAGCCTGAAGAAAGCTCCACTCCAGCCCTTGAAGCTCTATCATCTGAAACCAAGTCAAGGCTGGAGACACTACTATCCCTGCTGCAACAAGAAACCTCCTCGCTGATCCAGGACTCTGATTCTACAAGAGCAGCCTTCAAAACAATTCGAGGCCAGATTCCTACCGATATCGAGGAAGTACTCTTCCAAGCTGCACATCTAGAGAGCCAGTAGCTGCAATACCAGAAGACGGCCCAGCGAATTACCGATAGATCCATGCAGGCACAGCTCCAGGAGGATATGATGAAACATAAGCAATCTACCGATGAGAAACACAAGGACATCGGTAAACTAGAAGCCTCTCGTGCAGATCTGGAAGAGTCGATTGCTCAACTATCGGCAAAGAGAGAAGCCTTGCTAACAGAACTGAGGAAAGTCAAAGAAGCTCTGAATGCAGTGAATTAGAAGAAAGCTCAAATGCCTAAAGCTATCAAAACTCTCCAGCAAGAAAGGGACCATCAAGCCCTCAAGACGCTGGCGCTTAAGAAGAAAATTAAGTCAGTTGAAGGTAATGCCGATGAAGACGCAAAGACACTAGAGGAAGCCGACCAAATTCGCCTGCGTGTGATATCAACCATCCATTCATTGTTGAACATGTAAACCTTCTTTCTATTGGCAACGCAATGCATCGGTAATTGTAGAACTTCATATTCATGTAATGCCGATACGTTCTCATTGAATCAGTAAATGCACCTGTTCCTTCAAGCATCTATCCAAATACTAGGATAATATTTCTTCAGATATTTACCGTTCAATGCTCTTGGAAATATGAGAGTTTCTAGGATATAAGCATTACCAGGAACGGACCGATTGACGCGATAAGGACCCTCCCAATTAGGAGACCACTTGCAGAATTTTGCGCTCTTAGTCCCAATCGGTAAAATCAGTTTCCAGACTAGATCGCCATTAACAAATTCCTTCACCTTTACCTTCTTGTCGTACCACCTAGCAACTCTTTTCTTATTCTCTTCAATGCTAACTAAAGCCTTCAGCCGATGACTCGCCAGATCTTCCAACTCATCTTTCATGAGTGTACTGTAATCATCGGCCAATAGCTGATCTTGATGAAATATCCGCCTTGAACCAGTCTTGATCTCCCAAGGTAAAACTGCATCATGTCCATATACCAACTGATAAGGCAATACTTTAGTAGCACCATGGCATGCCATCCTATATGACCATACAGCTTCGTTCAGAACCGTGTGCCACTTTCTGGGATTTTCCTTAATCCTGCGCATAATGAGTTTAATAATCCCTTTGTTAGAGGCTTCGGCCTGACCACTGGGTTGACCATAATAAGGCGAGGAATTCAAGACCTTGATCCCCATCTCATCGGCAAATCTATCAAACTCTCCTGACGTGAACATGGTTCTCTGATCGGTCGTAAAAGTCTGAGGAATACCAAACCGATACACAATATGCTCCTTTACAAAATCAATTATGTTTGCTGATGTCACATTCTTCAGAGGAATTGCTTTGACCCACTTTGTAAAGTAATCGATAGCGACAAGTATGGATTTATGCCCCTTGCTTGATGGTGGATATATCTGATCGATGAGATCAATAGCCCATCCTCGAAATGGCCACGGTTTAATGATAGGATTCATTGCCGATGCAAGCGCTCTTTGAACGTTGCCAAATTTCTAACACTCCTAACACCCTCTAAAATACTTGAAACAATCTTCGAGTATCGTCGGCTAGTAATATCCGTTCCGCCTGATCATCCACTTCATCTTGAAAGCCGATTGATGCGCCCCGCATACTCCTTCATGGATTTCGTCCATTAAACTCTTTGATTCTTCTTTGCCAAGACACCTGAGCAAAACTCCATCCATCGTCCGATAATATAACTCATCGTCAAGGAGCACATACTTAGTAGCTTGAAACCTTATCCGCCTCTCGACTTTCCTAGATGGATCCTTC
Organism: Bothriochloa decipiens; assembly: GCA_023333625.1. NCBI lineage: Eukaryota > Viridiplantae > Streptophyta > Magnoliopsida > Poales > Poaceae > Bothriochloa > Bothriochloa decipiens. The sequence goes on along the minus strand of CM041636.1, from coordinate 29,122,608 downwards.
AGGTAATTGGCAATCTCCTTCCTCCAGTCATCGGTATCAGTTGCTGATGTCAACACTTCATGGATTGGCTGATACCCCGAGGCATGCTGTGCTAACCGATTGGCTTCTTCATTATGCAATCTGGAGATATGCTCAAGACGGAAATCTCTGAACTCCTTTAATAATTGTCGACATCTCTCATAATACGAGATTAAAACTTCACTTCGACATTCATATGCCCCAGCTAATTGATTAATGATCAGCATTGAATCACTAAAGATTTCAACAACATCGGCACAGACTTCCCTGAGTAGCTCCAAACCTTTCAACACAGCCCGATACTCAGCTTGATTGTTTGTTGATATGGTAGCAATCGGCAATGAGAATTCATATTTCTTCCCCTGAGGTGATATCAACACAATGTCGATGTCTGCTCCTTCCCCACACATAGAACCATCAAAGAAGAGTGTCCACGGAGCAATCTCCACAAAACTCACCACGCCACAGTGCTAAGTAACAAAATCAGCCATCACTTGCCCCTTGATTGCTTTAGCTGATTCATAGCGCAGATAAAATTCCGACAATGCTAGAATCCATTTGCCGATTCTTCCATTTAGAATTGGCATTGATAGCATATATTTGACCACATTGTCTTTGCATATAACAGTGCATTCGGCCGTTAACAGATAATGCCTTAATTTAACACAGGAGAAATATAAGCATAAACATGACTTTTCAATGGCCAAATACCTGGTCTCAGCATCTACCAACCTTCTGCTTAGGTAATGGATTACACGTTCTTTCCCTTCAAACTCTTGGATTAGAGCTGACTCAATGACTTCATCATCACCCGTCAGATACAACCTGAAGGGCTCCCCGTGTTGGGGTGGAACTAGCACTGGAGGATTCACCAAATACTTCTTAATTTCTTCTAAACCCAACTGTTGTTCTTCTCCCCACATGAATTCCTGATTGGCCTTCAGCTTCAATAATGGACTAAAAGCTTTGATTCTTCTTGATAAATTAGATATGAATCTTCGAATAAAATTAATCTTGCCAATCAGAGATTGTAGTTTAGTCTTATCGATAAGAGCAATCACTTTATTGATGGCATCAATGGATTTCCTACTAATTTCAATACCCCTCTGATGCACCATAAAGCCTAAGAATTGTCCTACTGATACACCAAATGCACACTTGTTGGGATTCATTTTCAACCCATGTTTCCTTGTGCACTCCAATATTTTCTGCAAGTCAACTAGATGATTTTCGAAGTCTCCAGACTTAACCACCACATCATCTATATAAATTTCAACCAATGTGCCGATGTACTCATGAAAAATGTAATTCATTGCTCTCTGATAAGTAGCACCAGCATTCTTTAAACCAAAAGTCATGACTATCCATTCAAATAACCCCACATGACCTGGACATCTGAAGGCAGTCTTGGAGATATCTTCTTCGGCCATAAAGATTTGATTATATCCGGCGTTCCCATCCATGAAGCTAATAATCCAATGTCCAGCAGCAGCATCAATTAATAAATCGGCAACAGGCATCGGGTAGCCATCCATCGGTGTAGCTTTGTTAAGATTCCTAAAATCAATACAGACACGAAGTTTCCCATTCTTCTTGTAGACAGGAACCACATTAGAAATCCATTCAGCATATCGGCATTGTCGGATGAACTTTACTTCAATTAACCTTGTTATTTCGGCCTTAATATCAGGTAGCACTTTAGGATTGCATCGGCATGCGGGCTGCTGATGCGGCCGATATCCTTACTTGATAGGTAGCCGATGTTCAACGATAGATCAATCTAACTCAGGCATCTCTGTATAATCCCAAGCAAAACAATCCCTATATTCTTTCAATAAAGCAATCAACTGTTCTCTGCTTTGGAGATCTAACTTAGCACTAACAAAAGTTGGCCTTGTCTATCACCATTACCGATATCTACTTCAACTAAATCATCTGCCGATGTAAACCCATGGCCCAGTTTTCCATCATCAGCAAAGTTCTCCATTTACAACTCATCTTAAAAACCGACTGCTTGGATCGGTGGCAGCTCATAATCGGCAATCCTGAGGAACTCCGAAGCCCATGCTTCTCCCGATATGCACTTGGACCGCTCATAAGTTTCTGATTCTGCCGATACAATTATATAAGATGAATCACCAGAAACCACCTCAACTTTATCTTCAACCCACTGCACGAGGCATTGGTGCATTGTAGAAGGAACGCAACAATTGGCATGAATCCAATTCCTTCCTAATAGTAAATTGTAAGCACCTTTACCACCGATGACAAAGAACATGGTCGGCAATGTTTTGCTGCCGATGGTCAACTCAGTGCATAGCGCTCCCTTGACCGGTGATATGTTCCCTTCAAAGTCCTTGAGCTTCATGTCCGTCTTGGCTAGATCTTGATCTCCTTTTTTGAGCCTCCGAAACACGGCATATGGCATGACGTTAATCGCAGCCCCTCCATCTATGAGTATTTTTGACACTGGCTGCCCATCAACTCTGCCCTTGACGAATAAAGCTTTGAGATGCTGTCTCTCATTGTCGGTAGGCTTCTCAAAGATGGCCACCATCAGATCCAAGATCAGCTGAGCCACTTGTTCTGAAAGAACTCTCTCTTCCTCCTCATCGGCAAGTGCTCGAAATTCCATAGGCAACATGAAAACCATGTTGATATCTGCCAATGGACTTCCATCTTTACGCTTCAGCTGCCACACTTGAGACTTTGCCCCAAGGGGGTTTTCTTCTTTGCGCTCCCGTTGCATCTTCCTCTTTTGAGTTTTTGTCAGACCTTCAGGGCACCATTGAGGAAGCTTCGTCTTCCAAATGGGCTGATATAGTTTCGTACCTAAACCTGGGCAGTTTATATTGGAGTCTCTACAAAGAATCGCCTCATCAGGAACTCTCACATTGGCCATCTCCTCGAGCTCCTCTCGGTTCATCGGCAAGCAGTCATCATGCCTGCCCAGCCTTCATGTACACTGGTTCTGCTCCCCAGCCGATAATGTACCGATGCCCTCTCTCTGATTGGCTTATCGATGTATTTGCTCCGATTACCATAGCGCGATCCTCTTTCTGTCCGATCGGCTCGATCATAACCATTGCACTCGGGGCAGCTATCAACCGTAGGCAATTTAATGCCTTCTTCCTAGCAGCAGATGAAGAAGGGGCATCTCCAATGATCTTCATGCTGACACCACTCTTCCCGATGCAACTCCTCCTGCCGCTGCCGATAGCGATCACCTGAAACTCTGTATGGAGCAGGCCTAGGAGGTCTTCTTGAACTGCTGCTTTCTTCTATTACTTCTTTCCCCTTCAAGTTATCGGCAGTTACTTGATGTCTAGGATCTACCGATGCTCTCCTTTCAGTGCTTACCGATGTCAACACTTTGGTCTTGCTTACGGCATCCACCATGTTTGCAGGAAAAGGATGTTGATCAATCTTCATCGGCCTCTGAGCTTTAGAGTTATCGAACTTGATCCTCCCAGATTCAATGGCTGATTGCAACTACTACCTGAATACTTTGCAATCATTAGTACTGTGCGAAGTTGCATTATGAAATTTACAGTACCTCATCTTCTTTAGCTCTTCTGCCAATGGGATCACATGATTAGGTGATAGCTTGATTTGGTCCTCTTGAAGCAGCAGATCAAATATTCTATCAGCCTTCGTGATGTCAAATGTGAACTTCTCTGGCTCCTTTTGACCAAAAGGACATGATATTAGGTTCTTACCTTTCACCCACTCAGCCAGGCCGATAGTTGGTTCTTCATCTGAGTCTAATTCCTCTGCTTCTTCTACAAAGGACACCTTCTTGTTCCAGCTCTTCCTACGTTCTGGAGCTCGAGCACTTTGATCAGAGATCCTCTGCACAATATGGCTAAGACTTTCAAACTCCTGAGAATCGTACTTGTCCCTGAGATGCAGCAACAGACCCTGGAAAGCCAAACTAGCTAACTGGCGATCATCAAGCACTAGGCTGTAGCACCTGTTCTTCATATCTCGTACCCTTTGCACAAAACTGTCCACTGATTCATCGCTTCGCTATCTCAATTTCATCAAATCGGTAAGCTTCTTTTCATGGACACCAGCAAAGAAGTACTTATGGAATTGTCTTTCTAGATTGGCCCAAGTAAGAATAGAGTTCGGTGGCAATGAGATAAACCACGTGAATGCCGATCTAGACAAAGAGGACGAGAATAAACGGACCCTCAGCTCATCCCTGTTAGCAGCTTCTCCACACTGGATGATGAATCGGTTGATGTGCTCCATCGTCGATGTATCATCCTGTCCAGAAAACTTAGTGAAATCTGGCACCTTGTACCGATTCGGGAAAGGAATTGAGTCATAAGCTGGAGGGTACAGAGTCCGATTAGAATAAGTATTAATCTTGGGCTGACTCCCAAATTGCTCTTTCATCACTTCCACGATCTTATCGGTCCAAAACACATCTTGATCTTGTCGATGCACTGGCTGAATCTCTGCTGGAGGTGCTGGCTGATATGCTTCTACGTATCCTTGTGGTACATGGTTTGGAGGAATCGGCATATTCACAGCACTAGTCTACGGAGCAAAGCTCATCAGTTGTCTTGCCGATGTTTGATCCTAGAAAGCTACCTGTGGACAATACTGCTGAGTCCCCATCACCTAGTAGCTTGGCTGAGTAGCATGTTGCTAAGCTGATGCTTGCCCTGACCAATTGTGATTATAACTCATCGGCACCTGACTTGCCGATGGCTGAGAGCTCGCTGACAATTGATGCTCTTGTATGATTGGATGATAACCAGCATAATTGCCTTGATTTGCAGGTAACCCAGATTGAGATACAAACAGCACTATGGGTTGTTCTATAGTAGAAACCTTCTGTTGCATTGGCAGGGAACTTGCCAATGGATTCGTATAAGACATTTGCTGCGGAGGCGCGTGGAATCCCATTGACAATGGCTGTATAGTAGGAGGTGTAGTAGAATAATGTGATACCTGGGTCATTGGTTGGACCAAAATGGCCGATACCATAGGACTCTTTCCTGCTACATCATGCACCTGAGGCAATCCAGAATTGGCAGTAGATGGTCCTGGAGGCATCCCGTATCCCCACCAATTAGCAGCAACCTGACTGTGTTGACCTGAAGGACCTGACATTGCCGATGCCGATAGATCTGTACCCAATTGAGTGATCTGCCTTTCCTAAGACATTAAATCTGATCTTATCAGCGTGGCTTCAATATTAGATAATCCTGATAAAGCTGGAGGAGCAGGAGCTTCCATACTCTCAACAGCTGGAATTGCCGATGGAGTACTGACAGATGCCGATCCCGGCTGATGATATGCCGGCCCGACATATCCTGGTGCTTGTCCTTCTCTTAATTTTTGCACAACAGCATTGTAAACAGTATTGGACAGCACAGTGGAGTGGTTGATCAAAGCCTGATTCAATGCAGAATTAACCATCTCCTATAATTTACCAGGGTTGGAATCAAAAGTTACCTGCCGAGGTAATGGCAGATCTTGCTTCTGGATGACTTCTCTGCCCCTATTCATGCTCAAAGACTTCAAGCAAAGCTGCCTGTAGTCCTCCATGGCTTTTTCCATGGCAAGCTTCTGATCTTCCTTAGGATCTGACTCTGATATTTCGATGATGTTCTCTGGATTGATATCAGCAGGATTCTTCATGATAAATCTGTTGACTTGGTCCCACCAGGCGTGCCAAAAGATGTGTTGATGCAAAAATTCTATCTGCAAACACACTGGGCTAATACCCAAACTCGATATCCGAAATGTGCCAGTCGATTTGACCTGTTAATCGACAAGGGTGATAACTTGAATAAAATCCGAATGAGACGACAGCGATACGCCCGGACGTCAAAGCTTAGAATATATTCGATAACTGTTGAACAGATCAGACAAGACGATAGCGATACACCCGGAAGTCAAAGCCTGAATCATGCTCGGTAGACGCGGAACCTGTAAGGTCGTCGAAGATCAAGTTGATGCAGCCCGTCGATTCTTGAAAGAACTCATTGAAAAAGAAAATGCTTGACGAAGTCGTCAAAAAGTAAAGTACTGGTAGATCAAGTGCCACGATCATATCATTCGCTGAATGACTGTTGTCGAACTGCATCTGTAGATCAGGTTCCATACAAGCAAGCATGAGGCAACTCACTTCGAGATTCGCATCACATGCTTTCTTTTAAGCATTTTTCTCAGCAGCAGGAGCACTCTCCTTAGGCTCATCTAGTAATAAGGTGTCTAGAATATCTTCCTTTTTCTTAGCCCTGAGAATAATTCTCAGGTTGCAGATCTAATCCATGTAATTTATTCCATTCAACTTATCCTTCTCAAGAATTGTACGCAAAGAAAATGGTTGATTGCGAGCGGCCATCTACAACAAAAGTAATGCAAAATACTAAGACAATGTATCCATGAAAGACTAAATTATATCAAAATAAAATCTACTCCCACTAAAATTAATATCCTTCAATTGATACGTAGTGATTCAAGACCCACAACTAACAAGTCAACTAGTGAGTTTTAGCATCACCGCTAGAAGACATGGTAGATTGGTAAGCAACACTTTGCTAATCATATCACATATGACTCTCGTTGTTGGGCAGCATCTCTATGCTACACTCAACTACCCATGCTCCAAGGTCCCTAACTATTAGGATGACCTTGTTTAAGTAACCAAACCTTCTTGCAGTAAGTATCCGATATGAACCTGCCTAGTCGAGGAAAACCAGTGGCACCCTAATTTCATAGACCCACCACTGATTGTACAAGACTTATGACAGTGCAAGGTTTGGGGAAGCATTCAACTTAAACATTGCTAAGGGATCATTCTACTTCACTACTGCACTCATGTAGACAAAAACATAATAGCATAAGAAAGTAGAACATAGTAAGAATGGCATAACACAGACATGACTTGGTATAGCCCATTATTCCTTTGGGGATCTCTATCTCCATCAATCTGTGCATCACGGTGATCTCCATCTCCATGATTCAAGTATGCCATCCTTCAGTGATGATTCCGCCAAGACTAGCTACTACTAGCACAAGTAAAATGAAATTACATAGTCGCAGATAGATCATCACAGATTGGCACACAGGCCATTACATTAATTTTGACAATATGTATGTGGCTCCTGCCCATATTGTCCTCATGACATGCAAGCCATAAATTAAATACATACATACATCACATACACATAAGGGCTATACCAGTCATCAATACCTACAAAACAGAGTTATCCAAATCCGATGTCTAATCTTGCAACGCAGAAAACTCTATTTTCCAAGCCTTATTTCACAATTATAATTTCACTGAATGCGGCAAAGAGGTAGAGAACCAGATGTAAAATTTTGTTCTCTATGATTTTTGTTTAGAGTTTGTCTCAATCCGAGTTACGATTCAAAAGTTACGCCTGTTTTACCGAACAACACTTTTCACGGCAAACCGGCGCCCGGCAGTAAATTCCATCTACCACCGCTGCGCATCATATGCGCTTGACACTTGACCTAGGGTTCAATTCGATCAATCTGATTAATCTCTAACTCACCATGACTAGATTTACATGAATCACTTAACTCAGATGGCGGAATTTCGACCGGTACGAGTGGATCGTTACTGTTGATGCAAAAATTCTATCTACAAACGCACCGGGCTAATACCCAAACTCGATATCCGAAGCGTGCCAGTCGATTTGACCTGTTAATTGACAAGGATGATAACTTGAATAAAATCTGAATGAGACGACAGCAATACGCTCGGACGTCAAAGCTTAGAATGTATTCGATAACTGTTGAACAGATCAGACAAAACGACAGCAATACGCTCGGAAGTCAAAGCCTGAATCGTGCTCGGTAGACGCGGAACCTGCAAGGTCGTTGGAGATCAAGTTGATGCAGCTCGTCGATTCTTGAAAGAACTCATTGAAAAAAACATGCTTGACGAAGTTGTCGAAAAGTAAAGTACTGGTAGAAGTAAATTACGATAAAAAGTAGATTTGTTTATTGATGCTTGGATGTCCATTACAATGACCTTCGGCAGATATTTATACTCTACTATTCGAAGAGTCCTAATTTAACACGCAAAGCTCAAATATAGAAGAAATAAACTAATTCCTTATACGAACTCTACATCCTAAGGAAAGAAACACAACTCATATAGGAGTTGGACTCAAACTATACTACGAAAATCATAAGCTCTATGATGCCGATCCTCTGTCCGCTTCTGTCGTGATGAAGTTATCTCCTCATCGGTATATTCCTGGCATCGGCAACAACCTCCTAGTCTTCCTGCCATTCTTATCGGCAACAGATCTTTTCGCCTCATCGGTAACAATCCTCTCGTCCTCTGCAACCTTATCGGAAATAGCTCTTTGGCTTCATTGGCAATGTACAAGATCAACATGCCCTTCATTGGCAACCACCCATCGGCAACTCAGAAGTAATGCTGAAGAAAAACCAACCTCTTGCCGATTTAGTTTAGTCTCCCGATCTTTATTGACACGTGCCAAAAAACGGTGTCAACAGTTACAAGACCAACACGGCAAGATGACGAACCAAGGTTACAGACTCATCTACAACCACGCATATCACCGTATGCACAAAATCAAACCTATAATGAGGCAGTAACGGCTCTGGTACCACTGATGGGTTATGAGGGTGTTACGCTAGCCAGAAAACAAAACTTTTTGACTTCATAAACTAGGATCTACTGCTAGTTACAAGTTACAGGATTATCACTAGACGCGCAGGTGCAGCGAAAGACGACTCATTGTAGTCGTATGCGTCGCAGCAGGCAGTGGAGTTGCGTGGTCGTCTGTCACCTCAATCCCGTCATGTGGTTCATCCTAGTGCTCTAGATACAACACCTCCGAGGAATCCCACACGTGCAGGGAAGAAGCGATGCGCCTCTGGACTGCTAGGTCCGCGAGGAGCAGAAGGTGCGAGCGTGGGGAGGGCGACGGCGGCTGTCAAAGGCATCTCTCTACCTGACCGTGCCCCTACCCCTTGCTTATATAGGCATCCCCAATGAGCTCACGAGTTGGAGGCCCATTAGTAACCCTAAGCCTTGTCTAATTCGGGTCCAACCGAATTAGGCTTCCAGCCCCTTAAGCGTGCGACCCTATGAGTTCACACACACATTGACATGGGCCGAGTACTCCTACTCGCCCAATAGTTGACAGCGGCCTCTAGCAAGGCGTGACAACTCCTATGCATACGCAAAGATCATATCAGACGAACCACTATGACCACATACAAGTTATTCCCTTTGCCACTCGATATATGGTTCAACTCGTGGGTTAACAATTAACCCAAGCACGGCCATGCATTTGTTGATCCAATCACTTGAGTGATCCAGTGATATCTCTCTTGCGTAGAGAGGAGCAAATTCCATCTTGATTGTCTATGTCTCATAGCATGCTTCCCGACCACCCAAAGACCACCTTTATAACTACCCAGTTATGGAGCAGCGTTTGATAGTCCCTAAGTAGGCCGTTTCACATCTTGAGTACCACAATCTTAGGTCTAAGGACATAACATACATGACGTGAATAGAGACTTTCTCATGTCAGGTCAGTCCAGCCTACCTGTCTCACATGTGCCCACATTATTAGTTTGACATCTCCATGTCCATGACTTGTGAAACATAGCCATCAACTAATACATGTACTGGTCTAATATTCAAGTGTGTTCTCACAAGAACGCCAACTAGGGACAACTTTAGAATAACCATTCAAGTAATTGAGTTCCATAAACAATTCACATAATCGCCAATCAAGACAAGTTGTCTATAATGGATATTCAATGAACACCTTATTAATCATGGATACAATCGGAATATCGTCATCAACATGATTAGCTCTAGGGCATATTCCCAACAACTAAACCTATGGTGGAGAGCCTAATAGATCAAGTGAAGAGGTTGAAGAAGGAGAAGGAGAAGCTGGAGGATCTGGTAGCAGAGTATGTTCTGTGGCATTATGACATAGAGGACAAGTTCACTATCCTGCGCAAGGGCTGCACCTCCAAGATCAAGCGCCTATACTAATTCACAGGGCACCTAGAACTTTATGAGGCACCTCTGCCCTAGGCAGTTTAGAACGTTAGGTAGCCAATCATAGTTACCTAGCGTAGTTTAATTTATTATTTTAATAAGTGCTTAGTTTGTTTTTATATCCTTTAAATTACAAAAGAGTCAATGTAATTTTAGTTATTTATTTGAATTGAATAAAAGTATTTGGTCCACTAGTGTTTCCCACTAGTAGGACCCCTTGTTATTTTGCCGATTTCACTACATGTTGAATAAAAAGAATAGGATTACCATGAAGCACTATGGGGTAACCCCAATTTCGATAAACACCGTAGCAAAATCATAATATTTCCACAGTACAACCAAGCAACAAGTCACACAATGAAGTGGTGGTCGAGTTGACATCGCGACCAGGGTGGCGGCCCCAGTCCTAGGGCGCCTGCCCCCATCACGACGCCCGCCGTGACCACCTCGGTCACAGGTCCTTCCTCGGCATATCATGCAGATATGATCTCTTGCACTTCATTTAAATACAAGTCTTTTTGTTACTTTCTTTTATCCCTGCAATTTAATGAATAAATTTATCATTTCCATAATTTAAGATAATAAATGAGATCTTAACTTGCCTCGTATAAATTTTATTCTGGTTTTAATTTAAACGGGGATTTACTTAATTTAGTATGGTCTACCTAGGTTGTTGAGTTGTGTGAGATAGGAGTATCAAGTTGGTGTTTCCCGGATTGGTCACACTCTTGGAGAATTTCTTTTCAAAAATAAAAATATTGGTTCTATAGCTCCTCATATGACAAAATTCCTACCAAAGCCAAAGATAGGAGAATAAAAAGTATAAACCTTTGCATGATCTTTTGACTTGACTTTGAGCTTTATCAAATAGGGAGATCTTAGTAGAGAGTTGTGTCATGCCTCGATAATCAATATCATAACATGCACCCCTAAGATAACTTCTACTCTGGAAGTATACTCCCACCTCAAGACTCATCCTTCTCATCTGTTCTAAATCCTTATTAGGTGTCGGTGTTCTGACCCTCGAGGGGTTAACACCAACGAGTAATATTGTAATTGCGTGCTCCCTAATCCGGTGGGTGATGCAAGAAGAACACAATGATTTATCCTAGTTCGGGCAAAGAAGGCCCTACATCCAGCGGGGGGAGGATAGTTCGTGTTATCTTGCACCGAAGTGCTAGTACAGGGGAAAATACAAGCAGGTGTGAGGAGCGCGTGGTGGAGCTTGGGCGTTCGAACGCCTAGTCCTCAACCTTACGCTATCTCACGGTGTCGTTCTGTGGTCTGAAGACTTAGCATTTCTATCTCTCGATCGATCCCTCTGTTCAGGTCCGGTCCTTTTTTCTAACGTCCTGGCGCCTCCTTTTATAGATGAAGGAGGGGCAAAGGGGTACATGTGATTCGAGTTCGCATGGCGGATGATGTATGACGTTGAGGCCGATCACGTCGGTGCCGCTGTAGTGATGTACGTCGATATGGGAGGCCCTGCAGCCGTCACATCGGGAGTTGTTGAAGTTCCGCTCGAGGGTTTGCTTATTGATGTCGAGGGGCGACGGTCGAGGGTCTTGGCTGGAGTCGGGGGGGTCGTGCCGAGGAGGTTGAGCCTCGCTGGATAAGGCCGAATCCCGGAAAACGCGGAAAACACGTTAGTTTATACGTCTCGAGGCGGTGCTGGTCGTGGCACAGTGCTCGGTATGGCGCTATAGCGTAGTACGATCCGCAGAATTCCGGGGCATGGGCGGTAAAAGCAGATTTGACTGCCACGCCTGCAACTATTACCGTAACTGTGGCCATACGGTCACACAGGGGTAGATAGATTGCATTAAATGCGCCCGGATTCGTACGGGAGAGTCGGTAGCCGAGGGGTGCACCGTCCACGAGGACCGCCCATTCGCCCGGGCGAAGTTCCGTCCTCGAGGGCCGGCTCGTTCGCCGGGCGAAGTTCCATCCTCGAGGGTGGGCTCGTTCGCAGGACGAAGTTCCGTCCTCGAGGGGTCGCTCGAATTGTACCCTCGCGTGTACAGTACCAGTCCACTCGGTAACCTCTCGGGTATACAGCACTAGTCCGTTCGGTAACCTCTCGGGTGTACAGTACTAGTCCGTTCGGTAACCTCTCGGGTGTACAGTACTAGTCCGTTCGGTAGCCTCCCAAGCAGGCTTTGGCTTTGGGCCGTCGTTGTTCATTCGCGGGCCAGCCCGATATGTCTCAGCTTGCGGGCCTCTGTACGTTATCGCAGGAGGTTACCGGAGGGGTCGAGTTGCTGATTTTGCGGGGTTTAGTTTGGTAAACCAAGGGTTTGGGGTACCCATTTTCTGGGTATCGACAGTAGCCCCCGAGCCCCTGTGCGAGTGATGTCACTCGAGCAGGGGGTCAGGAATTAGAAATGGGACGTGATTCGGATTTTTCGTGGGGGGCGCGCGAGCGACCCCCGCGGGGGTAGCCCCCGAGGCCTCGTAGGAGTCGAAAGACTCCTGTGAGGGCTTTATTTATATTTAGTTAAAGGGTGCTTGTCCAGTCGGGTACAGGCCTGAACTGGAGTCATAGCACTTTACCGAGGGGAGCCCCCGGGGGATTTTCGACCCTCTTTCGTCAAGGAGCGCCGGGCACAGGCGAGCCCCTGAGCCTCGTGCGGCTGGGGCGTTGCTGGCCTCGGCATTCTTCTCACGAGTCCTTTCGATCGGATGTGAGGCGAGAAGCATCGGACTACCCCCGATAGGGCGAGCCACGAAGTTCTCAGTGAGCTGGTAACGGGAAAATCCAAGCGAGAGCCCGTTCCTCGTTCGATAGAGGTCGGCAGGAGGCCCGGAGGCGGTCTCATTAAAGCAAAACGCAATAGACCTACGGATACCGATTCCATTCGATAGGTCTCGGCGGCTCGATGCCTCCCTTCGGGGGGATTCCATAAAGTCCGTAGCATTTCGCCTTGGATGCGTCCAAAGGGGTCTCGAGGGTTCGTTCTCGAGCATGGCCTCGTGTTGGCTCCCCTTGGTCACCCCTGACTCGAGTGCTCGAGGGCGGCTGTCGAACCCTGTTTGTGGGGTCAGCCTTCGCTCCTTCGAGGCTTAGGGCCGGAGCCCGATTTTTTGGTGCTCAAGGGTGGCCGTTGAGCCCTCACTCGAGGACCGGCCTTTGCTCCCTTGAGACTTTGAGGTAGGGTCAGAGCCCGTTTTCACCTTTCATGGAAATCTCCGTCGGCGAGTAACCGTTCTTTTTTGGCGCTCAAGGGCGGCCGTTGAGCCCTCACTCGAGGATCGGCCTTTCGCTCCCTCGAGGCTTTGAGGTGGGGCCAGAGCCCGCATTTTTTTGGTGCTCAAGGGCGGCCGTTGAGCCCTCACTCGAGGACCGACCTTCGCTCCCTCGAGACTTCAAGGCGGGGCCAGAGCCCGCATTTTTCTGGTGCTCAAGGGCGGCCGTTGAGCCCTCACTCGAGGACCGACCTTCGCTCCCTCAAGACTTCGAGGCGGGGCCAGAGCCCATTCACCTTCTCCTTTTTTGGTGCTCAAAAGCGGCCGTTGAGCCCTCACTCAAGGACCGGCCTTCGCTCCCTCGAGACTTCGAGGCGGGGCCAGAGCCCGTATTTTTCTGGTGCTCAGGGGTGGTCGTTGAGCCCTCACTCGAGGACTGACCTTTGCTCCCTCGAGACTTTGAGATAGGGCCAGAGCCCGTTTACCTTCTCCTGGAAGAATCCGCCGGTAGTCGACGCTTGTTTTTCTTACCGTTGGACGCGCCTTTCGAGGAGGAAGCTAAAATGATGCGGTTGTGGAGATCGTGGTGGGCCTGAGCAATGGCTCTTTGCCAGAGGTGTGACGCATGTGTCCGATCGAGGATCGAGGGGGCGAATGGTCAGGTCAACGCATTAATTACGGGAAGTTACCTTTTCCCTGCCGCCGGACTCCGCCCGTTGCTCTTCCCAAGTATAAAAACGGAGGGGGCAAGCACTGTTCGCCCCTACTTTTGCCATCCTGCTGAACCTGCGCGCCCGTTGCTTTCCTGTGCGCGTGAGGGTAAAAGCTTAGAGCGAGAAGTCACGATTGGGAACCTTCCTGGCCGTCCGTCCGCCGAAGAGATTCGTGCTGTCGTTGCCGCCGCCGCGCCCACCGCGCAGATCTATGCTGCCGCTGCCGCCATGGCCCCCGTCCTCCAGCCCGCCGAGCCCCGGCGCCCGTCGACCATGACGCGGCAAAGGCTGCTCGAGCTGGTGAGGGAAGGACTTCTCCGCCCCGTCACCGATTCGAATCGGCCGGAGTGGATTGCGCCGCACAGGGACCACAAAGAGCCAAATCCGTCGGAGGGGTATGTGGTGAGCTTCCTCAAGTACCATCGGCATGGGTTCGGTGTGCCCCCGAGCGAGTTCATGCGGGGGCTGACGAACTTCTACGGCGTCGAGCTCCACCATTTCTCCCCCAACGCCATCTCCAACGCCGCCATCTTCGCGGCCGTCTGCGAGGGCTACCTTGGGATGGCGCCACATTGGGAGCTATGGCTCCACCTTTACAAGGGGGAGTGGTTCACCTCCCCGGTGTCGCACGGAGTAAGGCGAATCGTCAGAGCGGGGTGCCTCAACTTCGCATTGAAGACCGGGAGGTCGGAGGAGCCACGCGAGTACATCCCCACCGGGTTGACATCCAACCACTCCCGGAGGGACGAGCAGTGGTTCTACCTTCACAACGACGGCGGCTATCTCCCGCCGTACACCGGGCGGCTCATCGCCGAGCGTCCATTCAATTAGCCGCATGGTGTCGCGGGAGATCTTCAGCGTCGACTTCATCCCCTCGTCGTCGCGATGAGGACCCTTCGAGAGGCGGGCCTGACGGCGGGTGTGGTGGTCTCGGCCTTCCACAATCGACGGGTGCACCCTCTGATGGAGCGCCCATTGCGGCTGGATGAGATGCTCCCCTCGGCGGCGCCCGAGGTTCTCAAGAGGTGCCGGATGTCCGGCGAGAGGCCGTCTGCCTCGGAAGTCGTCGCGCGGGTAAAGAGCATGGTCTCTGGCTCGTTCAGGGTGGAAGACGTCAACCGCCTCCCCATGCGGCTGGAGGAGGGTTGCCTCGACCTGGTGAGTGCCTCGATCCGTGCCTTTCGCGTCCCCTCCCCCCCATTTCTCTTGTCCCTGTGACTGAACGTCTTTATGTAGGGGAGAATCGACTACCGGAGATCGAGGCCCCCGCTGAGGGAGGACGCTCCCGATCGTCAGGTAAGACGCTTCACCGCCCAGCAAGAGAAGCGGAGTAAGGATGAAGAGGCAAAGAAGAAAGCCAAAAAGCTCCGGGAGCACGAGAGACTTGCGAAGCGCCGCGCTGAGCAGAGGCGCGATGGGCTCCCGAAGGAGGAGTCTCCCTCGTCCGAGGGAGATGAAGATGATGATGACAGTGATGACATCGAGGGGGTGGAGGGACGCCTTGAGCGCATGTTGCCAGGTTCCTCCCATGCTGAACACCCCTTCGTGCAGGAGGAGGTGGCGGAGCAGCGCGCCCCCCAGCCGGTGGCGTCGGCCTCGGAGCGCCGGCGCGGAAAAAGGGGGGCTGAGGCCTCGCCTCGAGGGGGTTCACCCCCCTCCCGTCGTCCTCGAGGCGGGACCCCACCCACTTCGATCCGAGAAACCCGGTCCCGGTCGTCGGCGTGGTTGGAGCAGAGCCGTACCCAGGAGACTCCGTCGAAGCAGGGAGGCGCGGCGACCCCACCGACGGCCCTGAGCAGCCTCAGCCCCGCGAAGAGCTCGGCTTCGGGAGGGGTCTCGAGATCTGCTGGCGGTTCGAGGGGGACCCGAAAGGCCTCTATCCCCTTCGGGTAAGTGTCATTGATTCACTTTCTTTTCGTTGGGTCTTCCTTGTGTAATTTAGTAAATTTTTTGCCGTTCTGCTTCCCATCCAGGCCGAAGCGCCAGATCGAGGAGGCGTCTCTCACGCCGGCTAAGCGGCTCAAGATGGATGCAGCTGCGAAGATGGTGGCCCCGATCACAGGTGCGACGTCGAGGCCCCTGGCTCCGTGGGAAGCCAAGTGGTTATCCTCTGCCCTCGGTGCTCTGGCGCGCGGTAGGCTGACGGGCTCTACTCTTGCTGCAGGGTCGAGCGTCTCAGGGTCCACGGTGGGCGGCGACTCCGAGCCGGGGAGGACGCATGAGGGAGGGAGCGCCTCCTTGACGTCGTCGCCTGCGGCCCTCGAGCTCGGCCCGGCACCAGGGGGCGGTGCCCCGACGTTGGGAGCTTCCATTCCTGGCGGGCCGGAGGCTTCGATCCCCGCACCCAAGGTGGGAGCCCCCGAGGGCCACGAGCCGGGAGAGGAGGTAGCCGTCGTGGACCTCGAGGGTGAGGAGACCGCGACCCTTCCCCCCTCGACGGGAGAGCGGCGGCCCTGGCCGGCGGGGCTGCGTGAGCTCGAGGCCCGGAGGGAGCAGGAGCAGGGGGCCCTGCAAGACGCGGAGCTGCCACGGCCGCAGCAGGAGGAGGAGAAGGAGCCGTCAGAGTGGCGGGAGGAGGAGGAAGCTGGGGGCCAGCCCTAGCATCAGCAGGCGCAGCCGACGCCGCCGGGGGACACGGCGCCGCTGGACCTGCCGGCGCAGCAACCGCCCGAGACGTCAGAGGCGGAGGCGACTTTCGGACTGCCCAAGCAATGGGTGTCCGTGATTACCCTGGATGAGTTGCTGGCCGAAGGAGAAACGGCGTCGAAGGCGTCGACGGTCCCGCGGCTGTCGGGGGCGCAACCGGAGGAGGCCTCGGTACCGAGCCCGGCAGAAGACGCATCATTGGTGGTCTTGCCTACGCCACAAGTCGTGGTGTCGGGGGAGGCGACGGCCTCGACACCTTCGCTGCCTTCGGAGGCGCCAGAAGCAGCGTCGAGCCAGCCGCTACAACCATCGATGGAGCGGCCGAAGAAGACGGCGGCTTCTGGACTGCTGAGGAGGTCGTCTTCCGACCCCGGGCTGAGGAGTGCCGGCGCCTTCTCGGAGTTCAGCGGCCCGACGGAGTTGGCCGTGCGTTTCGGCGCCCCACACGATGTGGTGGACGAGATCGAGTCCTTGGCGCGAACCAAGGTCAAGACGGTCCTTCCATGTTGGGGCAAGGAGCACATCATACTCCGGGAACCTGGCGACTCTAGCGCTTCGGGGATCGAGATGAACGACCCGGCAGAGGTCAAGTGCTGGGAGGAGGCCGAGCGGTCCCGGGCGTGGCTGCGGCACTTGCTGAAGTTGGGCGTCGAGCTCGCGAAAGGCCTCGACCGGAACCTCGCGGTGAGTCACTGTGTTAGGCCATATGTAGTTTTTTAAGTTCTTTCGTATGGGATGCCTTAACCCTCGATTTCCTGTCCACAGGAGGCGCGGAGGCGTTCTTACTCCAAGTCCGACTTCCTCCATGAAACGCACAACAGCTGGGAGGAAGTGCTTCGCCAACTCGAGGCCGGCCGCTCTGCGCAGGGCAGGGTGGCCGAGATCGAGGAGGAGCTGAAGCGGACCAGGGAGGAGGCCGCCAAGGCCAAAGAGGAGGCCGCTCGGGTGAAGGAGGACTCTGACACCGCTCGAGGGGAAGCCACCCACCTCAAGGAGGAGCTCAAGCGTGCGAGGGAGGAGGCTAACGTGGCAAAGGCCGAATCGGAGAAGGCCAGGGGCGAGAGCATCCGAGCCCAGGAGCGCGTCGAGCTACTCGTGGCGGAGGCTCAGAGCTCCATGGAGCGCATCCGCTCGCTCGAGGCCAATTTTGCTGAAATCTCCACGGCGCGCAACGCCCTCTCCGTCTTGATCCAGGAGGAGAAGAACCGAGCCGCTGGCCTGGAAACCCAACTTGGGGCAATGAAGGCCACCCTCCAGGAGAAGGAGCAGGCCATTATCCTGGCTGGTGGTGCCCTCGAGACCCTCCACTTCGAGAAGACGGAGGTGACCCGGGCCTTCAAGGAGGTCCAGCGGGAGCGAGACGAGGCTCGGGGGGAGCGCGACGCCGTGCTGGGGGATCGCAACGCCCTCGAGACTCGCTGTGCTGGTGAGTTCCTTAAAGGGTTTTTGATCATTTTTCTTTCCGTATGGTTTGTCTAATTCTTGCTTTGTGTTTCAGGCCTCGAGTCCGAGCTGCTTGCAACCCAGACTGCTGCCAAGGCGCTACAGGATAGCCTCGCGGCGGAGGGGGCGCTTCTCGACCGGCTCCGGGTTGCCCTCGACGGGCTCTGCGCCTCCTGGGAGGTCGGGCCTGTCGAGGGTACTGAAGAAGACATCCCGGGTGCCGCGCTTGTTGACCGGATCTACTACCTCGATGCCACCCTTCACGATCGCGTGCGGGAGGCGCTCCATACCGGCGTGAAGCGGGCGCTTGCAGTGGTCTCCTCCGGCTTCGTCTTTGATATGAACGTGGTGGCCCAAGGCTTTGTTCCTGACATCTCAAAGACCGACGTGGAGAATGAGGAGCGATGCCGAGGGCTCATTCATGACGCCGAGAGGCCGGGGGGAGCGCTGGCGAAGCTGTTTGAGGATGATCATGACGCCGAGAGGCCGGGGGGAGCGCTGGCGAAGCTGTTTGAGGATGAAGTCCTCCCCCTGCAGTTGAAGGGTACCACGTCGAGGCGGGCGGCGACGAAGCGGGCCTGTAGGGCAAGGCTGGGCGGAGGTGCCCATGTAATGAATTAGTTATTTGTAACTTATATTCAATGTGGCTTTGAAAGCCCTTTTTGAACATTAATGCATCTATCGAAATGCGTTTTGTCGTTTTACTTTCGAGCTCTTTCTGCTTTCTTTTCACCTAGACTTTGCTTTTTTGACTAAGTTTTTGACGCATGCTCATATCCCTCGAGGAGGGGAGCGAGTGGGGGTACCATAGCCCGGAGGCGTAGGAGAGCTCCCGGCTCGACAGCCCTCGACCCTCTAGGGAGTTCGAGGCATTTTCTACTTAGTCGCGAAGCGTATCGAGGCGTGAGAAGGAAGAAGCGCTCGAGTTCTGATCGCCTGACTCTTGCTTTCCGACTGAGCGTTCGACGCAAGCTCGTATCCCTCGAGGGGGAGCGAGTGGAGGTACCGTAGCCCGGAGGCGTAGGAGAGCTCCGACTCGACAGCCCTCGACCCCTAGGGAGTTCGAGGCGTCTTTCAGCTTAGTTGGGAAGCGAAAGGGAGGCGTGCGAAAAAAAAGTCATTCGTATTTTTAGGAACTTAGGGGGTCCCCTCCCCGTTAGCCCCCGAGGGAGGCTCGACTCTGGCGAGACAGGGTCGAGGCTACCTCTTGCATGTACAATAACAAGTTTGAACTTATAATCGAAAGTACTCCTTATATTTGTCATGCGAAAATGTACAAAACATGCGAGAATGTACAAGGGCACTGGTGCCCTAAGGGTAGAAACGACGTAGCTGTTCGATGTTCCATGCGTTGATGAGGATTTCGCCTTTGTTGTTAGCGAGCTTGTACGTCCCGGGCTTTAGCACCTCAGCTACGGTGTATGGGCCTTCCCATGGCGGGGTCAACTTGTGACGTCCCTTGTTGCTCTGTCATCGACGTAGGACGAGGTCTCCAACCTGGAAGTCCCTCGGGCGCACATGCTTGTCGTGGTAGCGTCGAAGTTTTTGCTGATACCTCGCGGAGTGAATTAGCGCCATGTCTCGAGCCTCCTTGAGCTGGTCGACGGCGTTTGCGAGGGCTTCTTCGTTGCTTTGCTCGTTGTACGCCTTTAGTCGAGGGGATCCATACTCGAGGTCAGTGGGGAGGACGGCCTCGGACCCATAGACCAAGAAGAATGGGGTGAAGCCCGTGGCTCGACTAGGTGTTGTCCTTAAGCTCCATAGGACCGATGGCAGCTCCGCGGCCCATTTTTTTCCGTGCTTGCTGAGGCGGTTGAGGATCCTTGGCTTGAGGCCTTGCAAAATCATGCCATTGGTGCGCTCGACCTGGCCGTTAGTTCGAGGATGTGCAACCACAGACCAATTCACATGGATGTCATGGCGATCGCAGAAGTCCAAGAACTTCTTGTCGGTGAACTGTGTGCCATTGTCAGTGATGATGACGTTCGGGACCCCAAAGCGATGGATGATGTCGGTGAAGAACTCAACTGCCCGCTCGGAGCGGATGTTGCTAATGGGCCAGGCCTCGATCCACTTGGTAAACTTGTCGATGGCAACGAGCAAGTGCGTGTACCCTTTGGTTGTCCTCTTGAGAGGCCCCACAAGATCGAGCCCCCAGACCACGAACGGCCAGGTAATGGGGATCATTTGTAGGGCGTGAGCTGGGAGGTGCGTCTGCTTGGCGTAAAATTGACACCCTTTGCACGAACGGACAATGTTTGTGGCGTCAAAAACGGCGGTCGGCCAGTAGAAGCCCTGTCGAAAGGCATTGCCTACGAGGGTCCTTGGTGCTGCGTGATGGCCGCAGGCCCCCAAGTGTATGTCCTTGAGGAGCCTCCTGCCTTCCTCGATGGTAATGCAGCGCTGAAGAACGCCTGATGGGCTTCGCCTGTAGAGTTCCTTGCCGTCACCGTAGATGACGTAGGATTTGGCCCGTCGTGCGATCCGTCGAGCTTCGGTCCGGTCCTCCGGAAGCTCTCCCCGAATGAGGCAGTCGAGTAAAGGGGCTCGCCAATCCGGTGGCGGGCTCGACGGAAGAGGGGTCTCCTGGATCTCCATAACCTGGGCCCCGGTCGAGGGGGCCCTGGTCGAGGTCGTGGGGTGGAGCTTCGAGGGCGTAGTGCAAGCCCCGAGCCCAAATCGACGGAGGGCTCGAGAAGGTCCCTCGAGAATACGTTCGGAGGGACTGTACCTCGAGTCGATGCGATTTTCGCGAGCTCATCCGCGGCTTCATTGTATCGTCGAGCGACATGATTAAGCTCGAGGCCGTGGAACTTGTCTTCTGACTTGCGCACTTCGTTGTAGTATGCTTCCATCTTGGCGTCGTGGCAGCTCGAGGCCTTCATCACTTGGTCGATGATTAGCTGTGAGTCGCCTCGAACGTCAAGGCGCCAGACCCCGAGTTCAAGGGCGATTCGTAATCCAGCGACAAGTGCTTTGTACTCCGTGACGTTGTTAGAAGCGGCAAAATGGATGCGAATGACGTAGCGCATGTGGACTCCGAGGGGTGAAATGAAGAGCAAACCCGCGCCTGCTCCTGTCTTCATGAGCGACCCGTCGAAGTACATCGTCCACAGCTCGGCTTGGATTTGGACTGGTGGCAACTGAGTGTCGGTCCACTCAGCGACGAAATCCGCCAGCACTTGAGATTTGATGGCCTTGCGTGGTGCGTAGGTGATGGTCTCGCCCATGAGCTCGACCGACCACTTAGCAATCCTCCCAGCGGCCTCCCGGTTATGGATGATCTCCCCCAAAGGGAACGAAGATACCACAGTGACCGGGTGGCTGAGGAAGTAGTGCTGGAGCTTGCGATGTGTAAGGACGATGGCGTAGAGCAGCTTCTGCACCTGTGGGTAGCGGATTTTCATTTCCGAAAGCACTTCGCTGACGAAGTAAACCGGCCGTTGGACTGGCAAAGCACGCCCTTCCTCTTGCCTTTCCACCACTATGGCCGCGCTGACCACCTGAGTGGTTGCGGCGACATAGAGGAGGAGGGGCTCGGGTGGTTCAGTCGACGTCGCCAGTCGAGGAGGGACGAGAATCGGAGTGGATGTCAGCTTGGCTTTGAGTTCGTCGAGGGCCTCCTCGGCCTCCGCGGTCCACGTGAATCGCTCGGATTTTTTCAAGAGGTGGTACAGGGGCATGGCCTTTTCCCCTAAGCGTGAGATAAAGCGGCTGAGGGCGGCGAGGCAGCCCGTGACCCTCTGCACGCCCTTGAGATCCCGAATCGGCCCCATTCGTGTGATGGCCGCCACCTTCTCGGGGTTGGCCTCGATCCCGCGTTGGGAGACAATGTATCCGAGGAGCATGCCCCAAGGCACCCCGAAGACACACTTCTCGGGGTTGAATCTTATGTTTTTGGCTCGAAGGCAGTCGAACGCGATTTCGAGGTCTCGAATGAGGTTGTCCGCTCTTTTGGACTTGACCACGATGTCATCGACATAGGCCTCGACCGTGTCGCCTATGTGCTCGCCGAAGACGTGTAGCATGCACCGCTGATACGTTGCCCCGGCGTTTCGAAGGCCGAAGGGCATGGTCACGTAGCAGTACATGCCAAAAGGTGTGATGAAGGAAGTCGCGAGCTGGTCGGACTCTTTCATCTTAATTTGGTGGTAGCCGGAATAAGCATGGAGGAACGAGAGGGTTTCACATCCCACGGTAGAGTCGACAATTTGATCAATGCGTGGTAAAGGAAATGGAACTTTGGGACATGCTTTGTTTAAACTAGTATAGTCAATACACATCCGCATCTTTCCATTCTTTTTCTTAACTAACACGGGATTAGCTAACCATTCGGGGTGATGGACCTCCTTGATGAATCCAGCCGCCAAAAGCTTGTGTACCTCCTAGCCGATGATCCTGCGCTTCTCCTCGTTGAAACGGCGCAGGCGTTGTTTCATCGGTCTGGACCCGGCCCGGATTTCCAAGGCGTGCTCGGCGACTTCCCTCGGTATTCCCGGCATATCCGAAGGACTCCACGCAAACATATCGGCATTCGTGCGAAGAAAATCGACGAGCACGGCTTCCTATTTGTCCTCGAGGTCGGCGCTGATCGTTAGCACCTTCTCGCATGGGCAGCTCGGGTCGAGGGGGACTTTCTTGGTGTCTTGTGCTAGCTCGAAGTTGCCGGCGTGTCGCTTGGGATCTGGCATCTCGTCGGCGAGGTGCTCGAGGGTCGCGGCTATCATGGCATTTTGCTCGATGGCCTCTCCATACTCGACGCATTCGACGTCGCAGTCGTAAGCGTGCTCGTAGGAGGAGGCGATAGTGATGACGCCCTTAGGCCCTGGCATCTTGAGCTTGAGGTAGGTGTAGTTCGGGATTTCCATGAACTGCGCGTATCCCGGTCGGCCGATGATGGCGTGATACGTTCCGTGAAACCCGACCACCTCGAAGGTGAGGGTCTCTTTCCTAAAGTTGGTGGGGGTGCCAAAACAGACAGGAATGTCGATACGGCCGACGGGGAAAGCCTTCTTCCCTGGCACGACGCCATGGAACCCCCCGGCGCTGGGTCGGAGCTGCTACCTCCTGACTCCCAGAAGGTCGAGGGTCTCGAGGTAGATGACGTTCAGGATGCTGCCGCCATCCATGAGGACCTTCGAGAGGCGGGTGTTGATGATGATTGGGTCGACGATGAGCGGATAGGCCCCGGGGTTGGGGACTCGATCCGGATGGTCATCGCGGTCGAAAGTGATGGGCGCATCAGACCAGTCGAGGTAGTGAGGGGTCACGACACGAGCGGAGAAGACCTCTCGACGCTCCCGCTTACGCTGTCGGGGCGTGAGCTGGGTCGAGGGGCCCCCGTAGATCATGTAGCAGTCATAGACTTCGGGGAATTTTCCGTCTTCCCTGTTGTCTCCCTCACCACCGCCTTGGCCTTTCTTGTCGTCACCTTTCTTCACGCCCACTTGCTCGAAGTGCCTTCGAAGCATGCGGCAGTCCTTAAGCTTGTGCCTTGCCCCGTCCTTGTGATAAGGACAGGGTTCCTCGAGCATTTTGTCAAAGATGGCGCCCTCGGGGGGCGCGGGGGGACCTCGAGGTCTTTTGCGTTTGGTTGCTGCGACGAGATCGTCTTCTGCGGCCTCACGCTTGCCGATTTTTCTTCTTCTTTTATTTCTCTTCGGCCCTTTGCTCGAGCCTCCGGCGTTGTCGGCTACCGGCGTTTTTCCTTTGTCCTTCCCGTCACTGAAGAAGGCGCCTACGGCCTCTTCGCCAGCCGCGTAGTTGGCGACCACATCCATGAGCTCGTCGACGGTGTCAGGGCGGTTACGCCCTAACTCGCGAACTAGGTCCTTGCAGGTTGTACCCGCAACAAACGCTAGAACGACGTCGAGATCGGAGATGTGGGGCAGCTCGGTGCGGAGCTTGGAGAATCGTCGAGCAAAGTCGCGGAGAGACTCCCCTGGTTTCTGCTTGCAGTTGCATAGTTCCTAGGAGTTCCCGGGACGCACGTAGGTACCTTTGAAGTTCCCCTCGAAGATCCAGACAAGGTCGGTCCAGCCGCGAATCTGGTCAGGGGGAAGCTCCTCGAGCCATCTACGCGCGGTGTCAGACAGGAACAGGGAAGGTGACGTATGATGGCGTGATCATCACGCGCCCCACCCGCCTGACAAGCCAACCGAAAGTCGGCTAGCCAGAGCTCGGGATTGGTTTTGCTGTTGTATTTGACAAGGCTCGTGGGGGGTCGAAACTTGTAGGGCAGCTGGGCGCAGCGGATCCTCCTGCTGAAGACTCGGGGACCCGGTGGCTCCGGGGCCTGTCGGTCTTCTTCGCTGTCGTAACGCCCTCCACGATCGGCGCTGTACCCTCGATCCTCGGCATCCCCGTGCTTGCGTCTGCGGTTCTCAACAATGTCGAGGCGCGCGTCGCGGGGAGCGCGGTCGTCGTTGATACGTTCTCGGGCCGGCTTCTTCTTCTGTCGAGGGGCCACCCCCTGATCGACCGAGCCCTCCCTCTCGGGCCGGGAGGGCTCGACCTGAGGTTCGGAGACAGCCCCTCGACGCCTCGAGGCTGAGCTCTCGGCTTGTTGGACAGCAGCAACTTGGAGGAGATCCTCGACCTCGCGTTGTATCCGCCAAGCTTGTGAGTTGGATGGCGCGGGCATATTGCGAAGGAGCATAGCTGCCGCAACAATGTTCTGGCTTGCTCGGGATAACGGTTGGCGGGTTGCTCAGGTGCTCCTACCTCGATGATGTGCCGGTTGACTTCTCGGGCCCTGGCTCGGGCTCTACCGCCAGGCGGTCACCGCTCTTGCTCGAGGGTCAGCTCGAGTAAGCGCAAGCGTTCCTGCTCGTCGGCGAGCTTTGCCTGCAACTCCCGAATCTGCGCCAGCTGTGCGTCCTGCTCGCCAGGACGAGGGCACACTTCTCGAGGTGCGTCTGGTTGTTGTTCCTCTGCTCTAGGGGGTGCGTCACCCGCCACAGTTGTAGCCATCGCGGCCGCTGGATCGACGGTGTCCTGATCGGAGTTGACATCACCATCGATGTGGAGACACTCACGGGTAGGATCCCAATGATCAGAGTCAGAGTCAGGGTCGTCGCAGCAGAAGACGGGGAATTGCCCTCGTGCCTCCTCCTGCAGCTGCCGTCGGAGTGTGTCGACGGTGTACCTCTGGGGGCCTGGCGCTCTCGTGAAGGCCGAACCCTCAGAGGCTGGTGTGACAGTCCCTACGTCCGTCATTGCACGAAGAAAGGCGCCTGAGCGGCCCTCTAACATGCTCATGTTGGAGCAGGTCACTGTCGAGATCGTCGTTGTGGCATCGTCGGAGTCGAACGAAGGCCGCTGATGACGCTCGAACAGCTCGTGCGGGAGCGGGCTCGATCGAGCGGGGACTTCGTCGAGCCTCCTCGATGATCGTACGGCGAAGGTGGAGTCGAGGTTGTGGTGGGGTCCTGCTAGTTCGCCCTCTGCCCCTAAACTCGGGTCAGACAATCCCTCGACAAGGGGTTCGTCATATCCGGCCAGGGGCGAGGAGAAAGCGGCGGGAACCCTCCCCGACTTAGGTTGATGGCGATGACGGTGCCGACCGTGCCTCCTCCGGGATGTGGAAGCATGGTCGTGAGACTGGTGAGCGGCCGCCCATGAGCGTGGGGGCGTACCGCGACCTCCGCTCGGGTCACTGATTGAGAGCAGGGTCATGTCGTAGCCCTGGTCGAGGGTCATGAACTCCAGACTCCCAAATCAGATCACCGTAGCGTGCGGAAGTGGTGAAACAAAGTCGCCCATCCAGAAAAATGGCGGGAAATCGTTAGTGACACGCGGCTCCCCTACCTGGCGCGCCAACTGTCAGTGTTCTGACCCTCGAGGGGTTAACACCAACGAGTAATATTGTAATTGCGTGCTCCCTAATCCGGTGGGTGATGCAAGAAGAACACAATGATTTATCCTGGTTCGGGCAAAGAAGGCCCTACATCCAGCGGGGGGAGGATAGTTCGTGTTATCTTGCACCGAAGTGCTAGTACAGGGGAAAATACAAGCAGGTGTGAGGAGCGCGTGGTGGAGCTTGGGCGTTCGAACGCCTAGTCCTCAACCTTACGCTGTCTCACGGTGTCGTTCTGTGGTCTGAAGACTTAGCGTTTCTATCTCTCGATCGATCCCTCTGTTCGGGTCCTTTTATAGATGAAGGAGGGGCACAGGGGTACATGTGATTCGAGTTCGCATGGCGGATGATGTATGACGTTGAGGCCGATCACGTCGGTGCCGCTGTAGTGATGTACGTCGGTATGGGAGGCCCTGCAGCCATTGCATCAGGAGTTGTTGAAGTTCCGCTCGAGGGTTTGCTTATTGATGTCGAGGGGCGATGGTCGAGGGTCTTGGCCGGAGTCGGGGGGGTCGTGCCGAGGAGGTCGAGCCTCGCTGGATAAGGCCGAATCCCGGAAAATGCGGAAAACACGTTAGTTTATACGTCTCGAGGCGGTGCTGGTCGTGGCACAGTGCTCGGTATGGCGCTACAGCGTAGTACGATCCGCAGAATTCAGGGGCATGGGCGGTAAAAGCAGATTTGACTGCCACGCCTGCAACTATTACTGTAACTGTGGCCATACGGTCAAACAGGGGTAGATAGATTGCATTAAATGCGCCCGGATTCGTACGGGAGAGTCGGTAGCCGAGGGGTGCACCGTCCTCGAGGACCGCCCATTCGCCCGGGCGAAGTTCCGTCCTCGAGGGCCGGCTTGTTCGCCGGGCGAAGTTTCATCCTCGAGGGTGGGCTCGTTCGCAGGGCGAAGTTCCATCCTCGAGGGGTCGCTCGAATTGTACCCTCGCTCGTACAGTACCAGTCCGCTCGGTAACCTCTCGGGTATACAGTACTAGTCCGTTCGGTAACCTCTTGGGTGTACAGTACTAGTCCATTCGGTAACCTCTCAGGTGTACACTACTAGTCCATTCGGTAGCCTCCCGAGCAGGCTTTGGCTTTGGGCCGTCGTTGTTCGTTCGCGGGCCAGCCCAATATGTCTCAGCCTGCGGGCCTCTGTACATTATCGCAGGAGGTTACCGGAGGGGTCGAGTTGCTGATTTTGCGGGGTTTAGTTTGGTAAACCAAGGGTTTGGGCTACCCATTTTCTGGGTATCGACATTAGGGAATGGCTAAAAACAGAGAGAGAAAGAAAAGAGGGATAAAATCCCTAAATGAGAGATGAGAGATGATACAGTGGAAACCTCAATACCTGCTGTCAAAAAAAAGAGAGAAAGAGAGAATATGAGAGCAAAGAGCCATTTTCCCCTCTTGAGAACGATGAGCAATTCCACCATAAAATCTTGAGTAAGAGAGCATGACATGACCCTCCTAGGATCCCTTGTTTTATGTGGCAATATAAGTGAGTCAAAGGTTCAAATTTCCACCTTACTTGCCTATGAGCTCCACATAAGAATTAGGTTAGTTAAGGTACTCTTTAGTGCTTAGTGAGAAACAATGTCATACACTTTGAGTGACTGAGAGATCCATATGAGGAGAAATAGGAATCAAGTTTTCTTTATAAAACCATCAAAACACTCCAAGTTTTGTTGACTAAAATTGTGAGACCCGCTTGCTCTTGCCTGTTCCACTGCTCAACCGCCGAAGGTGTGATCTTAGCCACCGAAAAGATCACTTATTTGAGTATAGAACTAGAGTAACTTTTATACTTGATCAAGTTTGGATTTTGACACCCATGACTTGCTCAGGGATGAGCAAGAGGTTAGTGCAGGGGAGCTTGTTGATGGCCACTAACACCCTATTTTGCCATCAACATAGCAAACTAAGTGATAAAACCAACTAAAAATGATATTTATTATTTGAATTTTACTTGGTTCCACTTGTACTTGGAATTTCTATTTAATTGCAGGAAAAACACATAAATAGGTCAAAAGTGATACAAATATGAAGTGTGAGACGTGACAGGGCAACAACCGGGCCAAGTGCCAGGGTGCCCGCCC
This sequence comes from Bothriochloa decipiens, assembly GCA_023333625.1. Taxonomy (NCBI): domain Eukaryota; kingdom Viridiplantae; phylum Streptophyta; class Magnoliopsida; order Poales; family Poaceae; genus Bothriochloa; species Bothriochloa decipiens. The sequence continues at coordinate 29,094,603 of CM041636.1, read as the reverse complement.
TGGAGCCAGGGCTCCCGCCCCCGTGCTGGAAGTAACCGACCCCAGAACCGAGTTTGCCACATCAAGGATCCGTGTGATCGACTCCCTACAACTTCAGAACCATTGATCTAAGATGGTTTGATTTGATGGCACTCGATGGATGTGACTTGGATCCATGGGTCCACTGTCATACACTTGAGGTGTCAAAATCGGTGCAACTGACCTCAAACCGACTTGAAGCTGACTTACCTGCGGAGTAACCAACCTAATGAAGTTGGCCATCACTGTTGGATGCTGAGGCGGTGCCAGGTGGACGACGTATGCCCCAGGGTCCACAGCAACCGACCTCCAGGCCGCCTACAAATGCTTCCTTGGTCCTTGTACACTATAAATAGGACCATTGGAGCTCAGTTATAGGAGGTAGGTAGAGTAGGAAGATTAGAATCAAAGAATATTCACTCTCCAGTGTAAAGTAGCACTTCTCTCGATTTGGAGAGGTAAAGCTAAAGAAGGAGCCAGAGTTGTTGACAACTTCAGAGCTGGAGAAGGAGCCAGTTTGTTGGCAACTTCTACCCTGTAACTCTATGCTCCTTTGTGGTAATAAAGTTCTCCCATTTACCTTAAGTATTTATTTATTATTCTTGTGTGCTGGCATCACCACCCGGTTAAGGTGCTCTAGTTCTAGGATCCAAATTAGAGTAGTCGAGTTTATAGATTAAGCGAGCTGCTTAGGCTACAGCTCACCTGTGGATGCTCCTTAATCTCCTATGGTGGTAACAATGGGTGGTGGCAGCCCTATTGCCTATATAGCCCATCATGATAGGTTTAGTGAGTAGAACTCGTGGTGATTACTGTCAGAGCCATTTACTATGGTGAGTTCTGAGGGAGTATGCTCACAGTATACAAGACCCTGATCTATCTTTACTTAGTATAATGGACTATCTCTTTATTGCCACTTACTTAATAGGAACCTGACCTATAGGAATATAAATCACTTCATGTTCCCTGTGGATTTGATACCTTGAAATACTCTAAGGTGAAGACTACATTGACAACCGTCTGCTTGCGGTTAATCCCATGTGCCACCCTAGGTGTCAACAATTACTAGTCTCTTGCTCATCTTGACAAGAATTATATACTCATGGTTATCAGTGTTTTACTTGACTTTAGAAAATAGCAAAATACATTAAATATAGGACCTTCTAGCAATTAGTCTACAAAGAGAAAGGTGCAATGCACCTATAGGGGCAACATTTACACAACGTGAGTCAAATCATACAAGAGTATCTCAGGTGACTCCCTCTTTTTTGTAGAAATGGACTTGACATGTTGTAAGGTCCTAGATGGCTAGAGAGGAGGAGAATAGTCTATTAAAAATTCTACAAATATAGTAGACAAACTTGATTAGTAAAACAAATGGTATAATGCTGGTTTTGCCTTACCTAGATGGTAAGCAAGCCTCCTATTCTAATAAATTATGATCTCTATATCACTCAAAGGCTATGTTTCTACTTTCTATACTAGGGAGCTAGCAAGATCAACTAATTACAACTAACAGGAGCTAACTACAAGCACTACACAAGATAGTATAGGAAAGTAAGTGCAAGAGCAAGAGGTGATCTTTATACCACCGTTAAAGAGCAGATGATGCGATCACCAAAATGAGAGACAATCAATCACAAGATAAAATAAGAAGACCAATCATAGGAAGACAAGATTGACACATTGATTTTTCTCCTAAGGTTCACTTGTGCAATAACAAGCTAGTCGTTGTTGTGCCGACCAACACCTAGATGGTTCCTTGGCTTGGCCCTCAAGCTAATGGCCCGCAAGGCACCGCAAGACACCACTCTCAAGTGCGGTAACTTAGTGACACGAGCATTACAATAGAGTTGTTTTTGGCTCTCTATCAAGAAAGCACAAGAACCTCTTACAAATCAACCGAAGGTGGTCAAGAACAATCACCGACTCTTGCCAACGCCTCCAACAACCTCCAAGCTAGCTAGGTGGCGGTATCCACCAAGAGTAACAAGAAATCCACCAGTGAATCAACCCACAAGTGCCACTAGATGATCTCAATCATGCAAATGCACTTGGATCACTCAATCTCACTTTGAATCAAGCACGCAAGCAAGAGAATTGAGTAGGAGAAGAAAGCTCAGCTGAAAGAACAAGTTTTGCAAATGGAAATGTGCAAGAGAGGAAGCATGAGCTGGCCACCAACATATTTATAGAGGGGGTCAGCCCTCTCTCATAAACCAAGACATTGGGCCAGTCGAACGCTCATCCATGGAGCATTGGATGGAGGTCCTCCGCGTTTGACGCCTCTATCCGATGTGGCTTCTCCAATCGTGTCTCGCCATGCATCCAGTTTAAATGGTCACTCAACTGTTATAGCTTGTGTTAGAATCGTCAGCCACTGGCTGATGCACTGTTGGATGCAAAGTCTTCCTCCATCCGACACCGTGTGGTGGAATAGCCAAGAGCACCTAAGAGAAAACAACTGTTAGATGACTATCTGACACTGGTCGTCGGACAAAAGCTCCTCTATCTGATGCCACGCGTCACACTATCATTGGCCATGCCTCGTGTTGATGGTAATTAACTCCTTTTATAAGCTGTCAACTTAGGCTAGGGATAATCTAAAAAAATTATAAGTGTGTAGTTATAGGGTTTGATTCTAACAACTTCCACAAGTTTTGTCGTTCTCACTTGTTTTGCAGGATAACCAATATTTCATAAAAGTATCCCAAGTGTTGAATTAGAGCACACCATTGCGAAGAGCTCACCCAGACGATCGAAATGGACATATCATTTGCTACATTTGGAGTCCCAAAGAAAGAGTCCTCGAAGGATACAATTTGGAAGATTCTAGAAGGCCCTAGAACCATCATCACCATCTACAAATCCAGGGGTTAATCTGTCAGAAGATCACCACTTTAGAGTAACTACATTTCATGGGAACTTTTCCAAAAGCTGACCGAGGAAAGAATCCAACCATGGTATGACTACTTGCGAGAATAGATTGATACTTGGCACGAGAAGGATCTAGAAGAAACCAGAAGACACTGGACCAAAGGAGGGACCCCACCTGGCAGTGGGCTAGGTCGGCCAACCTCTACCCAAGGTTGGTTGACTGGGTAGGGCTCACTTGTCAGCCATCTTCACCCTATGTCTCTCCACTGCCTTTGTGATCCCATCTCCACCGTTGTTCAAGGTCAGTTTGATCCGAGGGCTACGGTTCATTCCTAGGGGCTATATAAATAGAGGTAGACCCCTCTAGAGAAGTCATTCATTAGATGATTCATTGTTTAGTTCAGAGGTGTCCCTCGAAGGATAACCTAGAGCTCTACCATCATAGGGTATATCTAGAATAAGAATTAGAAGTAGAGGAGGCAAGCTACACTTGGATTCCGGATCTAGTCGCGAGGAGGCTTGGTAATAACCTTATACAACACTCTTGTATCAACATTTGTTCTTATTTCCATTGTGTTCTAGTTCATATTGTTCATCTTGTTCATTCTTAGTTCATCTTATTTGTCTTCTAGTTCATCGTCTAGTTCGTCTAGTGCTTTGTCTAGTTCATCATGTTCTCTTGTTCTTGTTCTAGTTGATACAATCGATATGACTTGGTTTAGTTGCATATTCATAATTATAATGATCATCGTCTACTTTGATTATATGTATGGCATAGTTAGACTAGCTTCTAGTTTGTACACATGTTCGTATAGCGCTTGTCTCAATGACTATGGGATGGGTGGTCGACAGTGTGTAGACATGGTGTTTGGACATTGTTTACCTATGGATGCACCCTATGTTCTGGGATAATCAGTGGTAGATCATGAAGGTGACTTTATAGCTTCATTGATTCCTTTGTAGTCCACTCCCCGAATGATAGGACGAGCATGGTCTGGTTCCAAGGAGATAAATCTTGCTCTGTTCTTGATCCTCTTTCAAAATGCCTCTTGGGTATACATAGGAAGTAACTTTAGCCATAATTGTTAGACATAATTGCACTAATCAACATAGTCGTTGACTAGTAGTTAGGATATTTATTAGGAGTCAGTACCTTTTCACTTTAAGCTTTGTTAGAATCACGCCCTAGATGGAAAATGCTCGGTGGAACCCCTTTTAGGACTACCTTAACCTGTTTATCTTATCTTTATTATATGATTGATCCATGTTTGATATGATCAAGTGGAACTCTTATCACAAGTGTGTATGTTTTAGATCTTAGCCATACTACCTCCTCAAGCCTTCCTAGCATTAAAATTATAATAACGATACCTGGAACTTTCCTGGGTAAAATGCTACAATGGGTTTATTTTATCTATGTGCTTGCGAATAACTTTTATTCATATTTTCTAAAGTGCTACAACCAAAAATACAACCACATCTTTTGGTATTGTGTTGAGGATGACAACTTGGCTTAAGCAATGCTAAGAGATGTCTTGTACATCTCTAATTCCTTTGCTAAGGTAGGGTTTGACTAACCTAATTTGTAATCATGTTAGAGATGCCAACAAGCATTTCTAGCTTCATTGTTTCGGATGGAATTTAAGTCTATCTTTAGTAGTGATGCTAAGAAATGTCAATAAGCATTTCTGACGCCGTTGTCGGGGAAGACAAAGGAGGTATAGGCTACAATTTAAATATCTAGGCAAATGTTAACACACTGTGATAATCAAGACACACTATTGATTTTTAACCCAAACAGCATTACCCTTGTCTATTTTAATATCTTATGCAAGCTGATGTACGACAGGATTTGATGACAGGGTGTCATGGTTGTGCAGGTGCACTTGATGCCTTCTTCACTCATGCGTGTCCTTCTGTGCCTTTATCTGCCATGATACTATTTCTGCATGCTTGCATGGTCTCTTTAGAACTTTGTTCTTTCCGCTTGTCCATCCTTGCTTTGGGATTCTTTTCTTCCATGGACTTATTCTTCATGTGCCCAAGTGTGCCTATAAATACTACTTCCTAGTGCCTCTTTCTTTTACTCACTCCTAGCTCCCTTGTGCTAGGTTTTGTTCTTCATAGTGATGGATTTGTTGGTCTGTGAGCTTGACAAGCCCTTGGCTTGTTCTTCACCTTCTATAGTCTTCTTAGTGACTAGAGTAGGATTTGAGATAGGGATTAGTAGCAGGCTAATCCTTGGGTGGTATCTTTCCGTGAAGGGAATTGAGGCAAATAGAGTAGGCTTTGAGAGTTTGGTAGTCATTGCTACCCTACTTGAACTTCAAGAGCTCTCCTTGATCATCTTCTTTGTCTTTGCGGAGTTGAACAATGTGTGGTCAGCTAACTACATTGAGAAGTCACTATGTATCTGCCACTGACTTGTCCGCTGTTGTGTCACTTTGGTGCTTCAGCGCAAATTAGCACGTGTTGAGAGAGGATATGGCATCAGGCGTATCAGACAACAATGTGGCTATTAGTCTAGTGAACATGGTACCTTTCTCAGTTGCTCGTTATAGCAATCTTGGATGTGAGTTCTCTTCAGTGAAAATTTTGTCCAGGTTGTCTCCTGCTTGGTTGTTGTTGGTATTTGTTAAGTGCAACGAAAATATAAAGTTATCCGCAAGCGCACAGATAATATACCGATGTAGCACTTCACCAGGATGACCTAGTTTTAAATATTGAACCCAAAGGAATGGAAGAAGGGACCATGATCTATGTTTAATCCCTGAGCACAATCAAGGATGAGACACTTAGAAGGTTAAGGGAGATGACTAGGGCTATCTAGTTCTACTTTTAGAAAGTATTGCTCTTATTAATCTGCTATGGGATTACTATGGAAGTCCACAAACAGAGTACGAACCAACCACATAACCAAATCTCCAGCAAGGCCAATATTTAGGGAGTGGACTACAGAGGACTCAACAAAGCTGTAAAAGTCACCTTTGCGATCTACCACATGACCCGGAACATAGGAGGCATTCCACAAGCAATCAAACCTAAGCACCACGCTTACTCTACGATGACTCCTCTAACCCTAGAGCTACCAGGATCAATGTACTTGAAAGAGTTGCAAAAATAGAAGAACAATAAGAATAATTACACACAGACTCATAGAAGTCGATGACCGTAGAAATCTCTGATCCAAGATCTTTGAAGAACTTGAATCCACAGGTACAAGCCTAGAGGAGCACCGACAAGCCCAGGGCTTCCTCTAGATCATCTAGCTCTCTCTCTCTTTTAGTTCTAGTTTAAGACTAGATCTAAACCTAACTAGAGGTGTACTAGTCTTCTTCTTGATTCCTAAGCTTTAGAGAGGTGGTCCAGTCAAGGGACTCCTCTCTTGAGATCTACTCTGTAGATAATGATTTATAGATTGGTAGATTAATTGATGCCTCAGGGGGGTCTGCCCTTGCTTATATAGCCTAGTGGGATGAACTGCAGCCCTTGGATCAAACCGACTTGAAACAATGGTCAAGATGCATCGTAAAAGTCGGTTGGAGATCCAATTCGAAGGAGACTGACAGGTGGGACCCACCTAGGCTGGCCGGCCACACATGGTGGGCTGGTCGGCCTGGTCTAGTGCCATGTGGCCATCTCCTTTGCTCTGATGTCCTCTGGTGTCCTCTAAAACCTTCCCGTCAATTCTTGCAGAAATCCAACTTGATTTGGTTCGGTTTCTTGACTCCTACTCTTCCTCGGTTATTTTTGATCCAATCCCTAAAAATCATAATTCACCAAAGCTATGGAAATTATTATGTTAGTCCAGAAAACTCTTGCTTAGTGATGATTGCGGTGTCTTCTAGAAGGGTCAAAGTGTATCCAAAGTGGACTCTCTCATCGAGACTCCAAATATAACAAGTGATATGTTCGTTTTGATCGTCTTAACGAGCTCTTCACAATGGAGTGCTCTAATTCATCATTTGAAGTACTTTTCTGTGATAAGGATAATCCTACAATCAAGTGAAAACACCAACTTCTGGAACTTGTTAGATTGAAAACCCTACAACTATGCTTTTATGATTTATTTATATGTTGTTAAGCAATAATTGATAGGTATATTTAAGCATTAACGAGTGTCAACAAGCTCCACCACACTTAGTCTTTACTCATCCTCGAGGAAAGGTCAGATTATCTTTAACAAGACTGCAAGATAAGACATTAGCAGTAGACCGTTCCCAGTCATACATGTATACTGTGGGATTCAATGTGTCTACCATAAACTTTGAGCGGTTGAAAAATGGAACAACGTGAAACAGAGCCCCTTTCATCCTTTGATCTTGTCACCTAGAGTTTTTGAATAGATTTTTTGAAAAGAAAATATAGCGTACCTTCTTCATCATGTAGTGCACTCAAATCACTCATTATATGTGTTATTTGTGGAATCTCACTAAGGCATAAATGATGGATTCCTCGATAACATTCCTATTTCTATAAAAGCTTATGTGGAGTTAAAGGTAATTGAAGGAATGGCATACTTACTTTGCATGTGTTGCTTAATCAAAATGGGATCCTCGGAGGGACCGTCATACCCTTAGATCAAGATTGTGCATGTGTGTGGAATATTTGGTGGCTAAACCTATTTCTACTTTGCTCCTGAAGAGAATTTATTTCGAACAATGAATTGGCGATGAACTTTGCTTTGAAGATCTTGAACTTTCTCCTTCTTTCTTGATACAATTGAAACACTTTCGAAGGGGTTCATGGGCTATTTATTTTTTATTTTCTTCCTTTATTTTTCTTTCTCTTTTTTATATAGCCTCATGCCAACAAAAACTACAAAAGACTTGAAAGAGAAATTACAACCTTGAACTCAATCTACATTTATACTAACAATATTTTTGGATCTTCTCCCAGTGTAGGAGATAGATTTTTAGGCAAAAAGGCATGTTTTTGCGTATCCTAGGGTAGGAGCAGCAGAATATATCTGGGCGTAAGTGAATTTTGATCTTGAGGATATGAGCAATCTCTTAACAAAGGTCTAACACTGCTTGACCAAACTCAATGAAAGTAGCATTTGTGCTAGTTTAAATAATATATGGCTCTAATAGGCATTTAATCATAACAATAGAGAAGAAAGGTAGCTATATAAATTTTGAGAATTTTGAAAATAAATTCTCCAAATGACATGATATTAGGAATCAGGTGCTCATTATTCTTCTATATCACATTCCACAACAACTTATGTAATATGGGGCCCCTAATAATAAGTTCCTGACAGCAACAAGATTTAGGGAAATAGTGTTGTACAAGTCTATCTCTTAGTCATGATAAAGCAATCATTACTTAACTCAAGTTTTTAATTAATAGCTCATTTAATGTGTCTTGCAAAGTTAAGTCCCAGAACAAGAAGCAAATAAAATGTTTGGATAACTTATCTTAATCATGGAGAAAGGATTTATGAACAAAGGTAGTGAAAGGCAGGGCAGAATGGCAGGAGAGTTGGGTGCCCAAATTAGCTCCTTGTCATGATCTGTTCAAAGTGATCATAGCTTCTTCTTTCCTAGGGTGCTAAGTGTGGATTCAACAATACTTGTTCTTTGCTTGTCCTTGCAATCACAACATGTGGAGACAAAACATGTTTCCAAAACAAAATAGAGAGAGAGATTATGACACTAATAAAACTTTATTGATATCATTTAGGGCACATTTATTACACAAATCTAAACAAATAAACAAATTAAAGACTAATAAACTTGACTCTTCAAAAACACGAGCACCCTATCAATTGACTCTATTTCTTTTTCTCTCACTTCTTCTTCTTCTCATCTTCCCCCTCTAGATGATTGGCCACGGTGCGACGAAAGATATTTACCTTAGCTTTCAGGCCATTGTGCTTGACCTCATTTATGTCTACACGTCTAGTCAATTTATCCAGAATGACGTTGAAAGAAGCTAGGCTTTGCCTATCCCTAACATTGGCCTTGGTGAAAATCTCAATAGACTCTTGTTGGGCTTCAATCTGCTTCTCTAACTCTTCATAGGTTCTCCTCTTGTGCTTCGTTCCGCTAGAGCTAGGTGATAAAGACGAAGATGGACATCTAGTACTTGGTGGCTTGACTTGAATCTGTTCAGGCATAGCCCGAACTCCATCAAACATGACACGTGGGACAGTGGATTTGTACTTTGCACAGGTGACTTCTCCAAACTTGTAAGTCTTCAACCCTATTAGCGTTTCATTGGGCTTCGGATGATCAAGATCTAACTCCTTGGGGACACGGAACCTTGGCATCTCTTGCTTATGAGGTCCATCAATGGAGAGATGAGATGGTGGTGGTGCAAGGCGAAGTGTTGGCATGGCTTGAGCATAGTAGGATTGTTGATGGCGAACCAGCACCTCCTTCCTTGGCGACATGACGGCAAGATCCTTCGGCGGGACAACAATGAGGGGCTTCGGTTGAGCGATGACAAGGGCCATCGACTCTTCAGAAGGAGAAGAGTCATCATGGTCGGTCTTGCCATAGGAAGCCATTGGAGCTTGTGCAAGGAGAGCTTTGGCTGGTTCTAGAAAAGATTTGAGGCTTGTGTTGATGGTCGCTAGTTCTATTTTCACCATCAACATTTCATTAAATAAATGTCAATATAACCCGACAATGTCTAAATTTTCTTTGTATTTTACCTAGTTCCACTTGTGCTTGGAATTTATATTTGTATGTAGGAAAAACACCAAAAATATGTGCAAATGGACCAAGAGGAGGCAATGGGACGTGACAGGGTAGCAACCGAGCCAAGTGCTAGCGAACTCGCCCCGGAGTCAGGGTGGCTGCCCTGACCAGGGTGCCCACCCTGGACCCAGGGCGCCCGCCCTGGTGATGCCAGCTCCCGAACTCAGTCACGTCATTGATTTGTGACAACACCTTCCTGTTGACAGTAGTTAACTCCAATTTTTAACCATCAACTAAACATGAAAAAGGACCTAAATACAAATACCATCTAGATATAGGGGTTATACTAATGAAATTCCATGAGTTTTGGTGAATGTCTATTTCTACTGGGTGTCAGCTGAAAAGAACCAAGAAAGGCCCACATTTCAGGTTTACATAGAGATAATCAGGATTTGTGCACTTTTCTGTAATCTGGAAGGTTTGAGAAGGCTTTGGACCAAAGGGGAGCCTGAACCGGCATGGTGGCTGGGCGGCCCCCAAGCCATGTGAGCGGGCGCCCTCTGAGGTGGACCAATCATGTCCAGTCTCACGGATCCTGCTCCCACCGCCTTTGAGGTCTAATCTAAGTCATTGATTAAGGTCGGTTTGATCCGAGGGCTGCGGTGCATCCTAGGGGGCTATATAAGCAGGGCCTTTGACCCCTGGAGGAGGCATCCCTTGAAACCCTAATTCATTATTCTAAGAGAGGATCAGGTGAGAGAGGTCCCTTGAATGGATCTCCTCCCTGGAGCTTAGCATTCAAGAGAGGTTGAGAGAATGTAGGGTGGAGGTAGAGTTGGAGGAAGCCCGGCATGTCGGTGTCTCCTCTCTAGTTGTACCTGCGGGATCAAGTCTCCTAACCCGAGGCTTCATTCTAGGATCATTCGGCAATTCGACTTCTAATACTAGTAAGTTCATTGTTATTATTGCTCTTTGGTTTATGAGTTTACTTTATTCGCTACCGGTAGGGAATAGAGTAATCGTTTGTAGCGTAAGCATGGTGCCTGGGCTAGGAACACTCGTAGGTGGGAGCAGTGGGGGAAAGTGATAGTTCCCTTGTTGTCTCTGTATTCCACATCCCATCAGGAGGTTTGGTAGGAGTAGTGAGCCGAGGTTAAGCATTCTCTGTGTTGTCTTTTCCCTAGGTATCCCCCTTTGAGAAATATTCACAAAACTTACCATAGGTTAGAGGAAGACTGATGGAGTAATCCTCTCTATATCGCTCATATCTCGCTATTTTGTCTATAGATCAGGGGTTAAGTATAGACTTGGGTTAGTCAGATGCACGTTTTCCCCTAGCGGATAAATAAATAACGATACTCTAGAATATCTCCTGGCTAAAGTGCTCACCGATATCCGTGCACTTATGAATTATTCTTTCGTGTGCGTATCTAGTATCAACACTTCCCATGTCTCCCAGCCATCGAAACCAAGTTGGTTTGATCCAAAGGCTCCCGAGTGAAGTGACTTGGATCCTTGGGCGCATTGTCATGCACTCAAAGAGGAAGTCAGTTGGAACCGACTCTGAACCAACTTAACCAGCATGCAACCGACCTAAGGGGGTGAGCCACTGCCATTTGATCATGAGGCGATGCCAGGTGGATGACGCCTTCCCTGCTTAGGGCGCCTGCCCTGGCGGTGCTAGCAAACCGACCTCCCTCTTTGCCTACAAGTACCCCTGGTGTCCCTATCACTCTATAAATGGCACCTCGGCCATTTAAGCAATCATCACTACATCGCTACCTCAAAAGCACAAGAAGGCATGAGCCTTAGCATAGGAACCTCTAGCTATAGTGCTTAGTGCCCTCTCGCTCTAGCTCAGAGTAGTAGTGGCCTGCAAGAGAGGAGTCGGGTGGAATTCCGCCTCGGAGTCTGGAAGAGTCTTTCGGAGTCTTCGAGTTTGGTATACTTCTTTGTAATCATACATTATCTACTTAATACAAGTACTTTACCTCAAGTATTTCATTAAGTATTTACTTACACCTTTATATTCAAGTCTTACTTTCCTGCTATTTATTAGTAGTGAGATTAAGCTTTGTCTATAGGCATAGGTTTACCGAGTATCCTAGTGATAGTTATATCTGGTACTGTCCTTTGATCAGGTTAAGGTGTCTCTGCTTAGAGCTCAAGTAGAGATAGTAAGCTTGTAGATTAAGCACGGTGCTTAGGCTATAACTTACCTTCAGGTGCGGCTAGGTCTCCGGAGGTGGTAGAAACAGGTGGTGACAGCCAAATTCACCTGTGTAGTCCACTATGCTAGATTTAGTTCTTAAAACATAAGGCTCATGGTGCATTGTGTCCAGTTTAATTGGGAGCGCGTACACCTAGCTTTGTATTCACTTAGCTACCTTAGTTGCCTAGACTACACTCGCATGCACGCATTGAGAGTGAAGTAGTGATCATAGGATTATCTTAGATTCTAAGTTATCCTTATTTATCATTCCATTTATCCCTTTTACCTTTCGCCCAATAAATGGCCATACTCTACCCAAGGATCCACCATCACCCCGCCTTCCTTTGGGAATAATTAAATAGACACCTGGTACTCCCAGGCGAAGTGCTACATGATAGTTTTGTGCACTTGTAGAATCCTTTCTTAACTGGCAGAACCATCGTCACATGTTTTTAGTGTCCGGACTGACAACCCCGTTAAGTGATGCTAACAAATACCAATAGCTTGGTTTGGCTTGAGGGGCTTAGGGGGTTTGGTTTTATACCCCGAATGAACTTGGAGGAGTGGTTGAGCGGGATCGTATTGGGGAGAAACACAATTGCCCAAAAAGCAATCAAATCAGAATTAGGAAAGCTCTTGAAGGGATGTGAGAGGCAACGGGGCTCAGGCTGCCACCCAGGCAGGCCGGTCGACCTGGACAGCCCCACATGCTGCCGGATCCCATGCAAGTTTTTTGTACCTCCTTCTAATTCTATTCTAACTTGGATTTCCTACCATTTTAGTTGCAAAATGATTCATAGCAACAAGAGGGTCAAATTAATGGAAAAGAATAAACTCAACTACGTTTATTTTAGTAGAACTCTTATCAAGTTCTAGAAAAATCTTAAGGTGCTGTCCATTTACCTTGAATAAGGTACCTTCATTGTTTTGGAGAGTTACTGCTCCATGTGATGAAGAGCTAACCACCATAAATGGGCCTTCCCATTTTCTTCATAGTTTTCCATCTCCAAATAGCTTGACCCTGGAATTAAAAAGTAATACCTTATCTCCTGGGGCAAAGGTCTTCATCTTGATCCTCTTGTCATGCCATCTTTTGGTCTTCTCTTCATATATCTTGGAGTTATGATAAGCTTTTTCACGCCATTCATCAAGTTCTGAACTGCATTTGACACTTGACTCCAGCTACATCAAGATCCATATTCCATCTTTTGATTGCCCAGTGAGCCTTGAATTCTAGCTCGACAAGCAAGTGACAAGTCTTCCTGTAGATGAGTTGATATAGAGACAAACCTAATGCTATTTTGTAAGCCATTCAATAGGCCCACAATGAATCGGGTAGCTTGTTCTTCCACTTGGTTCCCATCTCATTGACTGTCTTCTATAGAATGTTCTTGATCTACTTGTTTGATGTTTCTGCTTGGCCACTTGTCTGAGGGTGATAAGGAGTAGCAACATTGTGATAGATCCCATGTTCCGTCAGGTACTTGCAAAAGTTCATGTTGATAAAGTGAGTGCCTCCATCACTAATCACCATCCTTGCAACTCTAAATCTTAGAAATATTATTTCTTCAAACATTCTCTTGGAGTTCCTTGAATCAGCAGTTCTACATGGCATAGCTTTGACCCATTTGGAAACATAGTCAACTACCACCAGAATATACTCAAAATTCCTGAATTTTGGAAACGGTCCCATGTAATCAATTCCCCAACAGTCAAAGAGTTCAATCTGGAGGTTGTTAGTCAGTGGCATGGCATCTCTTGAATTGATGTTGCCATGTTTCTGACATGCTCTACATCTCTGGATGAATTATTTTGTGTCTTCATACATAGTCGGCCATCCGCTTTGCCAGATCTTCAAATGTGTACGGAATGCTCCATAGTGTCCTCCATATGGTGCTGAATGACATCTTTCAATGATTTTGATTCCTTCCTCAAGTAGCACACATTTTCTAAGTAATCCATCTGCACAGATCATGAAGAGGTACGGATCATCCCATAGGTGAACACGACTCTCATCTCCACCTGCTGGTACATATCCTGAAACTATAAAATTAACAATATTTGCAAACCAAGGGTCAGTAGTAGAGATTTGATGAAGCATATCATCCCTGAGTGAATTATTAATAAGTAATTCTTGTGGATTTTCAATCTGCATTCTTGACAAGTGATCAGCAATAGAATTTTCTACTCCTTTTTATCTTTAATTTCTAAGTTAGATTCTTGGAGTAACAAAATTCATCTTATCAAGCAAGGTTTAGCATCTTTCTTGGTGAGCAGGTATTTAAGAGCAACATGATCAGTATAAACAATTACCTTAGCTCCTACCAAGTAAGATCTAAATTTATCAATAGCAAAAACAATAGCTAGGAGTTTTTTAGTTGTTGCATAATTAAGTTGTGGTCCTGTCAAAGTTTTGCTAGCATAAAATTGCATGATGCTTCTTATCCTTACATTGTCCTAGCACAGCACCTACTCCATAATCACTTGCATCACACATGATCTCAAAAGGCAAAGACCAATCAGGGGGTTGAATGATCGGTGCAGAAGTGAATGCTTTTTTTAAAGTTTCAAAAGCTTTAAGAGAAGCATCATCAAATTGAAAAGGAACATCCTTAGCCAAAAGATTAGTAAGCGGTCTAGCAATGTGTGAAAAATCTTATATAAACCAATGATAAAAACTAGCATGGCCAAGGAAACTACGTATTCCTTTAACATTCACAGGTGGAGGTAGTTGTTTAATCACTTCAATTTTAGCTCTATCTACCTTAATTCCATGCTCAAAAATTAAATGCCCAAGCACTATGCCTTCTCTAATCATGAAATAACATTTTCCTAATTAAGGACTAAGTGTTTTTCTTCACATCATTACAAAACTTTGTCTAAATTTTTAAGATATTCATCAAAACTTTTTCCAACAACAACAACAACATAGCCTTTTGTCCCAAGCAAGTTGGGGTAGGCTAGAGATGAAACCCAAAATAGACCAGGAAACAGAGGACACATAGAGGGTACAAGAAAAAAGGATTACGGTTCAGTCATGTTAATTGCTAGTCTCCAAGCGCTCCTATCCATAGCTAAATCCTTAGGGATATTCCACTCCTTCAGGTCTCTCTTAACTGACTCATTCCAAGTTAGTTTAGGTCGACCTCTACCATTCTTTACATTATTGACCCGCTTTAGAACCCCACTATGCACCGACGCCTCAGGTGGCCTACGTTGGACATGGCCAAACCATCTCAATAGGTGTTGAATCAATTTCTCCTCAATTGGTGTCACCCCAACCCTATCCTGAATATCATCATTCTGGACTCTATCCCTCCTTGCGTGTCCACAACACCATCGCAACATATGCATCTCTGCTACACTCAATTGCTGGATATGTCGCCTTTTTGTAGGCCAACATTCAGCACCATATAGCATCAGCGGATGAATCGTTGTCCTATAAAACTGACCTTTTAACTTCTGAGGCACCCTTTTGTCAAAGAGGATGCCTGAAGATTGACGCCATTTCAACCAACCGGCTAAAATTCTATGCCTAACATCTTCATCGATGTCACCATCCTTTTGTAGCATCGATCATAAATACCGAAAAGTATCCTTCTTGGCCACCACTTGCCCATCGAGACTAACGTCTCCCTCCTTATTCCTAGTCGCGCTGAAGTCACACCTCATGTACTTGGTCTTTGTCCTACTAAGTCTAAACCCTTTTGACTCTAAGATGTGCCTCCATAGTTCTAACTTCCTATTAACCCCTGCCCTTGTCTCGTCAACTAGCACCACATCATGAGCAAAGAGCATACACCAAGGGATATCACTTTGTATGTCCCTTGTGACCTCATCCATCACCAAAGCAAATAAATAAGGGCTCAATGCTGACCCTTGATGTAGCCCTATTTTAATTGGAAAGTCACTGGTGTTGCCATGACATGTTTGGACATGCGTCACCACATCCCTGTACATATCCTTGATGAGGGTGATGTACTTAGTTGGGACTTTGTTTTCCAAGGCCCACCACATGACATTTCTCGGTACTTTGTCATATGCCTTCTCGAGGTCAATAAAGACCATATGCAAGTCCTTCTTCTGCTCCCTATATCTCGCCATCAATTGTCGTAATAAGAAAATCGCCTCCATGGTCGACCTACCAGGCGTAAACCCAAATTGGTTTTGGGTCACACTTGTCACTCTTCTTAGGCGATGATCGATAACCCTCTCCCAGAGCTTCATCGTATGGCTCATCAACTTAATCCCATGGTAATTAGTACAACTTTGAACATCTCCCTTGTTCTTGAAGATCGGTACTAATATACTTCTCCTCCATTCTTCATGCATCTTGTTTGACCAAAAAATGAGGTTAAAAAGCTTAGTTAACCATACTATCACTTTGGCACCTAGGCATCTCCACACTTCAATGGGGATACCATCAGGGCCCATTGCCTTACCTCCCTTCATCCTCTTAAAAGCCTCCTCGATCTCTGCCTCCTGAATTCTCCTCACAAAGTGTCTGTTGGTATCGTCAAATGAGTCATCAAACTCCAAGGTAGGACCCTCATCATTCTCCCCATTAAACAACTTGTCAAAGTACTCTCTCCATCTGTCCTTGATCTCCTCATCCCTTACCAAAAGTTGATCTGTCTCATCCTTGATGCATTTGATTTGGTTGATGTCCCTCATCTTCCTCTCGCAGATCCTAGCCATCCTATAAATGTCCTTCTCCCCTTCCTTCGTGCCTGGCAGCTGGTAAAGGTCATCATACGCCTGACCTTTTGTTACACTCACTGCTCGTTTTGCAGCCCTCTTCACTATTTTATAGCCCTCAATGTTGGCTGCACTCTTGTCATGGTGGAGGCACTTGAACCACTCCTTCTCCCTAGTAGCCCTTTGCACCTCATCATTGCACCACCAGGTGTCTTTCGCTTCCTGTTTGCCTCTCGTACTCACTCCAAACATATCTGAAGCCACCTTCGGAACACGTATTGCCATCTTTAGCCACATGTCATTTGCATCTTCTCCTTCTTCCCACGGCCCCTCGCCTAGCACCCTCTCCTTAAATGTTTGCGCTGCTTCCCCTCTAAGCTTCCACCATTTTTTTCCCGCAATCTTGGCCCGATTGTCCCGCTAGACACGTAGCCCAAAGTGAAAATCCGCCACCACAAGCTTGTGTTGAGGGACAACACACTCTCCAGGTAACACCTTACAATCTAAGCAAGCACGTCTATCCCCCTCCTTGCAAGGATAAAGTCGATCTGGCTCAGGTGTTGTCCACTATGAAAGGTCACTAGATGGGATTCCCTCTTCTTAAAGACAGTGTTTGCTATCAACAAGTCGTAGGCCAACGCAAAGTTCAAAACATCCTCTCCCTCTTGATTTCTACTACCATACTCAAAACCCCCATGCACCCGCTCGAAACCTACATTAGTCGCACCCACATGGCCATTGAGGTCTCCTCCTATGAAGAGTTTCTCGCTGATAGGCATGGTACTAACCATGCTATCGAGATCTTCCCAAACTCCCTCTTGGTGCCCTTGCAAAGACCTTCCTGTGGGGCATAGGCACTGATCACATTCAGAGTCGAGTCTCCAACTACCAACCGAACTAGGATAATCCGGTCACCTTTTCTCCACACATCAACCACTCCATCCTTAAGGCTCCTATCGATCAAGATGCCTACACCATTCCTACCCGAAGTTGTCCCCATGTACCAAAGTTTGTAGCCAGTATCCTCCACCTCCTTCGCCTTCTGGCCCTTCCATTTAGTCTCCTATACGCATAGAATATTTACACGCCTCCTAATTGCTGTATCGACTAGCTCTCTTAACCTACCCATTAGAGAGCCTACATTCTAGCTACCTAGACGAATCCTAGTTGGCTCAGCTAGCTTCCTTACCCTTCGCACCCATTGAGGGTTACGCCCCAACGAATCTCTTGTGGGTTTCATATCCATGAGAGTGGCTGGTTTTGAAATGTTGGTTAGCCAAACTTAACACACCCTCCTCCTTTACCTGGGCTTGGGACTGGTTACATTGAAATGACTCAAGAAAGCCTTCCAATCAACATAGACGGAGTTATCATCAAAACTTTTTCCATAAATAGAAAAATCATCCATGAAAACTTCCACAATTTCTTTAATCATCTCAGAAAATATAGACATCATACATCTTTGAAAAGAAGTAGGGGCATTACATAATCCAAAAGACATTCTGTGATAAGCATAGGTTCCATATGGATATGTAAAAGTGGTTTTGTTTTGATCATTCAAATGGATCGAAATCTGATGATATCTAGAATATCTATCAAGAAAACAAAAGAAAGAGTTATTTGCCAAACGCTTTGACATCTCATCAATGAAAGTCAGTGGAAAGTGATCTTTCTTTGTTGCCTTGTTAAGTTTTCTATAATCAAGACACATTTGCCATCGAGTGATGGTTCTTTGAGGAATTAATTCATTCTGTTCATTCCTCACAACAGTCATGCCTCTCTTTTTAGGCACAACTTGCACAGGGCTTACCCACTGTTGACGCTAATTCATGATCATGTCAACACACTAGCGGGCCTTGTACGCCCAAGGAGGTTGTCTCTACAACCTGCAATGCATCAAACACGCAGCTTAACCGGCCAAACCGATTTAGAGATTGAAAAAGCCGATGTAGAGGTCGTGTATGGCTGAAATAGCTTCAGAACTACCTCTGAAAGAATCTATCAGGAGGAAGCACCTGAAGGATCTCTTAGGACCCGCAAGGCCACCTAAGATGCCAACAAATCTCATGGTGAGAGATGCCAGACAACAAGTAGAGGGGTTGAGAGGTAGAAGAAGGGGTAAAAGGGGTCGATAGATTGGCTTTTTGTTCGATTGATTGGATGGGATCAATTGGCCATGATCCTCTCGTATATATAGAGGGGGTGGTCTTATCCCAGTAGGAAACAACTCCAACATGTGATCTCCAAGTTTCCCACGCTTAAAACATACCAAAACACGATTTAGGATCAAACTGGTTCAGACTCAGCCTTAAGCCGACCTAGCCAGCCAGGCACCCGGCTAAGCCGGTTTCCACGAGCGTAGTCCGGCCTCCAGCATGGACTCAGCTAAGATGATCTGATGACCCGGATTAGCTGGCCATGACTTGCAACATCGGCGTCAGGCTGGCTTAGCCGGTCCTACAACCCGGCTTAGCCGGCCTAGTTGGCCAGCAAGGGCAACTAGCAGAGAAGCCGGCTTAGCCGACCTAGGGGTCAGCTAAGATGCCCAAGGGTGCCCAGGCTAGCCAGCTTAGCCAATCAGACTAGCCAATTAGGCTAGCTCGCTTGTGGCTCGTCATCTTCTTCGCATTATCACTTGCTCCATTGACGACACCACTTGACCTCAACCATGTCCAGGGCCTCCACAATTTGTTCATATTGCCAAATATGCCACCAGACATTTTTGAGTGTTAACATATGCCCCCTGTTTTCAAGTAAATGATGCATGAACTTAAGAAGAATACTTTCGATGAGCCTATCTTCCATATGTTCCCTTGCTATCCGATTTACTACAGCCATAAGTTGCAAATTTGGCGGAGGAGTCGATCACTTTAAACATACGTCCCATCATATGAGGAAAGTCGCTTGTGAGAAAGGTGGGGCCATGTTTGTTTATTGTAATGACTTTTGTAATTATTAGTATCATTTGTATGAACTTGATGTATCGATGATCGTGTGTTCCCTTGCGTTTTATGTCGTAGTTGTTGATACTCTATCATACTCTGCCATACGCGTTCAAACATAAAGGGGTCAGACTTTCTTGTGTCCAACAACATTTCCATTAATAAAACTTGCTGTAAAAATACCCTTGCACGTGATCTGTGGTTGAACTTTATATTTAATTAAACTGTCGATGTCTTGACCCCGGGGGCCTAGCACCAATGAGTAACTATGTGCTGCGTGCTCCCTAATCCAGATGGTGATGCAAGAAGAACACAAGGGTTTATCCTGGTTTGGGCAAAAGAAGGCCCTACGTCTAGCGGGGGAGGAGATGTTGCATTATCTTGCACCAAAGTGCTTGTACAGGGGAGATACAAGCAAGCTATATAAAGAGAGGTGGAGAACAAGGCCTAAGTCTAGGAGCACTAGTCCTATGCCTTGCGGTGTGAGTGATCTAGCAAAGTGAGTTCGAATGAGTCCTCTTCTACTGCTAGCCCAGGAAGGGCATGTGTGTACAGAAAATCCTAATGGTGCAGCCCTTAGTAGGGCTATCGTAAGCGATGACGCCGAGGGGCGATGCCGATCATGTCGTAGGCACTGTTGAGGTATGTGACAGGGTGACGCCGAGCCCTATAGTGACATGCCTCATAATGAGATTCGCCCTCCCAAGTTGTCATGGTGAAGTCGGTGATTGACCGGTCCTGATGATGATGCTGGCGTGCCTCAGTCACACGGTGGAAGATGTGACCTTCTATTTGAGGGCGTACAGCTTGCTGTAGATGACGCACCAGAGTTGTTGTATCATAGACCAAGTCTGTTGGGTTGCCAAGTCGAGGGGTACCTAGGGGGCCTCGAGGCCATGCGGATAAGGACGAGCCCCGGGAAACCTGGTATGGATGTTGACATTTGAGTTTCGAGGGGGTGCCCGATGAGGCACAGTGTTTTGTATGGTGGAATAGTGGTATGTACGAGATGATGCTTCTCCAAGGATGGGCTGTTAAAGTTAGATTTGACCCATGTACTTGCCCATCATTACTGCCGCTGTAGCCACGGGGGTTGGCAGGAGTAGGTGGGGCACATTAAATGCTCTGATTGCTGTACAAGAATTAGGTAGGTCAAGGGGTGCGCCACTCGATAGGGGGTCGTACGCCCGCGCGGACTTCCATCACTCGAGCGGGGGGACATTTGCCTGGGCAATCTCCCATCACTCGAGGCCCCCTGTCGAGTGGTTGATGCTTAGTCTATCCATGGGCCGGCCTGGCTGGGCTTGGTTCTTGGTTGTTGGGCCTTGTCCTTTTTAGCGGTTACATGCTTGGATTAGGAGGGCCTCTTGAAGGTTTTGGCTTGGATTGTTTGGGGATTATCTCACCTGGATTTAGGTTTAGGGTACCCCTTTCTAGGTGGTCGACAGTAGCCCCCGAGTCTCTGCACGAGTGCTGGCACTCACACAGAGGCTCATGAATTAAAATCATAGCGTCTGTCGTTCTCCGAAGGGTGCACACGAGCATACCCTTCAGGGGTAGCCCCCGAGGCCTCGGAGGGTGCTCGGATGGTTGGTCCTTTTGGTGGACGTGATCCTTTTTCGTCGAGGCCTGTCTCGTGGTGAGTGTTCCTAGGGCGCTAAATGATCATGAACTGGAGTCATAGTGCCCCTAATCCCACTTATAAATCTTTAAGAGAGCCTTGTCAGGGATGTTCCTTGAAGCCTCGAGGAGCAAAGAACTCTTTTAGATTTCTTCTACAGGCGTTTGATCAAGGGGGGCTCAGGTGTTTGAGCCCCTGGGCATATTTGACCCTCTTTTGTCGAGGGGTGCCGAGCGTAGTTGAGCCCCTGGGCCTCGTGCGGCCAAGACTTTGGTAGCTTCCAGTGATTTACCCCCATGAGTCCTTTCGATCAGATATGGGGCGAAGAGCATCATGCTACCGTCAGTGGGCGAGCCTCGAAGTCCCATAATCAAGCTGGTATCGGGGAATTCAAGTGAGAGCTCATGCCCTGTTCGATAGGGGTCGACTAGTGGCCGCGGGGACGCCCTCATTGAAGTGAATCTTTGGACACACGGATGCTGATCTTGATCGATGGGGCTCCGTTGCTTGACGCCTCCCTCCGAGGGGATTCCATAGTGCTCCTTCAATTTTGCCTTGAATATGTCTGGGGGGCCTCGAGAATTGATTCTCGAGCTAGGGCCTTGCGGTGGCTCCCCCCGATCATCCCTAACTCAGGTACTCAAGGGCGGCTGTCAAACCCTGATCGAGGGCCAGCCTTCGCTCCCTCGAGGATTTTATGTGGGGCCGGGGCCCATTTTTCTTCTTCTAGAAGGCATCGTCCGTGGATAACTCCTTCCATCTATTGGGCACTTCTTTTTAGGGGAGAGCCGAAGTGGCGCGGTCGTGGTGGACCCAGGCAATGACTGGAATCCGAGCAGGCGACGCGTGTTCCTGTCCCGGGAATCGAGGGAGCGGTTAGGTAAGCGCAATGAATGTGAAAGACTGACCTGCCTCGTGGCTGGATCCACCCATTGCCCTTTGCCCTGGCTATAAATTGGGGGAGGTAGGGTTCCGCTTGTTCCCTACTTTGCCTTCCTACCATCATCGCCGCCGCTACCACTGGAGAGCACAACCATCCTGCGAGAGAGAAGGGGAGAGAGAGAGAAAACAATGAGGGAGGAAGATTGGGAACCTTCCTTCCCGTCCATCTGTCGAGCAGATCCGTGCTACTACTATGGCGCCAGATCTTCTTCCCTTGGAGGATTGGCTCCCATCTACCATGATGGAGCGGGAGCTCCAGGAGTTGGTGGACGATGGGCTCCTTTGCCCCATCGCCTCGGCTAATCGGCTAGAGTGGATAGTGCCACCAAATGAGGACCTAGAGCCGAATTCACGGAGGGATATGTGGTGAGCTTCATCAAGTACCACCGGATGGGGCTTGGGTCACCTTTGAGCCACTTCATGTGGGCATTGACGAACCACTACGAGGTCGAGCTCCAGCACTTCTCCCCCAACACCATCTCCAACGTGGCAATCTTTGCCACCGTCTGCGAGGGGTTTCTAGGGACAGAGCCACATTGGGAATTATGGTCCCACCTCTTCAATGGAGAGCTCTTCACCAAGTCAATGTCATTAGGGGAGAGGAGCATCGTTTGTGCTGGCTGCTGCAACCTGGCACTAAAACGGGAAGTGTAGTACATCCCTACGGGGTTGATTTCCAACCACGGCGGGTGGCACGCCGGTTGGTTCTACCTCCATAATGATGATGATTTGCTGCCGCACTATACCGGGCGCGTCATCGCGAAGTGCTCATATCATTAGCCGCATGGCATGGTTGAGGATCTCCAGGCATGGTTGAACCCCCTCCTCGACGTGCTGAGTACTTTGCGCATGCGGGGGTTGAACGCCGGGATAGTCGTTTCGACATTCCACAGCCAGAGGATCCTCCCGCTGATGCGGCGCCCGTTGTGTTTGGACCTGATGGTGCCTAGGGCATAGCTCGAGGGGTGCCAGATGTTAGCCGAGGCACTATCCCTCGAGAAAGTCGCGAGGCGAGTGAGGGAAGCGGTCACCAGCACCTTCGCATCAGAGGACGTGAACAGCATCCTAATGCTACCTAACGACGGCCACATCGAATTGATGAGTACGCCATCATGTTGCCCTCTAGTCTTTTGCTTTCTCATCTCATCCTCGTGTCCTCTGTTGTGGGTTTGTGTGCAGGGGGTCATAGACTTCTAGGTGTCAATGCCCCGGTCAAAGAAGATGATCTCGACCATCAGGTGAGACATTTTACTACCCAGTAGCAAAAGAAGAGGAAAGATGAGGAGAAGAAGGAGAAGAAGAAGAGCCTCGAGCACCAGGCGCACGAGTAGCGCTGGGCAAAGTAGAGGCACGATAAGATTCATGAAGAGGAATCCCCCCTGAAGAGGAGGAGGAGGAGAGCAGTGATGATAAAGGGGACCAGGCACACCTGGATGCCATGGTGCCCCTATTGGCTCGAGCTGATGCCTATTTTGCGTAGGAAACGGTTGAGACGGGGTCATCTTCCCAGGCCTCGAGGACGGCCTTGGCGCCTGTTGAAGGCTGAGAGACGAGGGCCTCGAAGCAGCCCCGGGAGCAAAGGACGAGTGACCCTTTGACCCGGGGGAGGTCATCATCGCTATGTATGCACAGGGGGATGCCGCCAGCCTCTTCACGGGGCGCATCCGGCACGCTGTCGCCTCAGACCCAATCTTCGACGCTTAGCGCGTGGACTCAGGGCCAATGGACCTCGGAGAAGCAGAGGGTGCTGAAGACGTCCTCGGTGGTGACTCCGGGCGGCTCTGGTTTTGACAAGGGCCCATCAAAGAAGGGGCTCAAAAGCCCCTGAGCCATTTGAAAGCCACAAGGGGCATCGGCAGCATTGAGCCCACCGCGACAATAACAGGATGAGAAGGTCATTGTTAGCCCGTCATTGTTGCATCAGCAGGAGGAGGAGGCGGTCCTACTAGATGTGAGGTAGGGAGATGCCACGCAGTCAGGGTCGCTGGCCCCAAGGCGCCCAGAGGTACCAACGGAGGAGGACATCCCGACAAGGGAGGTGGTCGCTCGGCTGATTGCGCATCCGATCTCGGTGGAAGCTTTGATGCCCGGGGTGGTTGCGATGTCGATGATGCCTCTGCCACCGCCGACTGGGTTGTCAGCTGCCAGGGGCTTCTTGTATGGCCCTGGCACACATGCCTCTGGTTACTTGTCCAAGGGGAAGCAACTGACAGGGGATGTCGGGTCCTCGAGGGCAGAATCAGAGACCGAGATGCCGTTCCCTACTCTTGCTGATCGCATGGCTCATCACGTCGGCTCGCAGGAGATGGTGGACAACATCATGGCGGACATGTAGGAGAGGGTCGACACAGACCTCCCCTATTGGGGCCAAGAGGCCCTCTAGTTTCGAGGCCCGACAGATCCCGATGCGCTCATGTTCGAGTTGGACGACCCGGCAGAGGTCGATCGCTCGGAGCATGTCGAGGAGTTTCGGGCCTGGATGCAGCACGCCATGATGATGGCCGTCAACATCACCAACGAAGACCTCTCGAGGGCCTTCGCAGTATGGGGTCTTCTTTCACCGAATTCTTGGGTTGATTTGCCTTTTGGTTGATACTTATTCTCATGTTTCCTATTCCCAGGACTTGAGGAGGCGCTCCCAGATCAAGTCCCGGTTCATTCACAAGACCAAGGGAGGATGGGGAAGTCTCATTGCTGTAGGACCAGCTCAAAGCAGCCAAGGCAGAGGCAGCGCAGGCGAAGGAGGACCTGGCCAAGGCCCTAGAAGAGGTAGGGAAGGCCAAGGACGATGCCATCGTGGCTCGAGGGGAGGTAGCCCAGGCCAAGAAGGACGCCACTGATGCCCGAGAGGAGGTGTAGAAGGCCCTCGAGGACCTCACCTTGTCGAAAGGGCAGGTTAAGACACTCGAGGGGGAGCTCGAGGTGTTGGTGTCGTGTGTCAAGGAGCTTGAGGTGACCTTCACTGAAGCTTCCCATCAGGGCGACTCCCTCAACATTACAATTGGGCAGGTGAACCTCCGCACACAATCCTTGACCACCGAGGTCGCGTTGCTGAAGGAGACCCTCCAGGAGAAGGAGGAGGCCATTGCACTTGCCGACAAGGCAATTGAGGACCTAAGGGTAGAGAAAACAAAGGCGGTGCACGTCCTAGCTATTTACCAAGAAGGAGTACGACGAGCTGAAGGATGGGTACATGGCCCTCAAAACCCACGCCACAGGTGAGTCTTCCTCTTTGGCCTTTGGATTTTCGCCTCTACCGCCCTGCTTGTCGTGGCTGACTCTTGTCTTTTATTTCAGATCTTAATGAGGAGCTGACCAAAGCTTGGGATAGCGCTAAGACGCTCCAAGACACCTACTGGGCTGAGGCGAGGCTGACCAACATACTCCGCACCACGATCACCTCGATCTGAGATGATTACGACGTTGATCCTGAGGCGGAGGCTGAGGATGAGGTGTGCGGGACCTCCCTCATTAACCGTTTGTACCACCCTAGTTCTGTTATGAAGGAGCAGGTCCGGAACGTGCTCCATGTCGGTGTGAAGCGGGCGATGACGGTCGTCTACTCCGGCTTCACCTACGACGTGGGGGGTGGTCTCCCATGGCTTCATCTCTGACCCGAACAGGAATGATGTCGAGAATGAGGAGAGGCACAGAGCCTTGATCAAGAATGCTGAGGAGCCCAGTGGCTGGCTGGCGAAGTTATTCAAGCCTAAGGTCCTCCCTCCTAACGTCAATGAGGAAGAGGAAGCCGACCTGTTAGCCAAATCTGGACAGAAGGTCCATGTAATAGGTTAGTTTTTGCGACTGATGATATCATGGCCCTAGGGACTTTAAAAACAATGTGCATTATGCCAGATGCTTTTAGGTATTTTTTAGCTCAAGTTTCTTATCTGTTTTTGCCTAATTTATACTTTTACCGAGTTTTTGATGCATGCTCAAGTCTCTCGAGGGGGAGTGAGTGGAGGTACCGTAGCGCAGAGGTGTAGGTGAGCTCCTGGCTCAACAACCTTCGGGCCTTAGGGGTTTCGAGACATTTTTGACTAAGTAAAAGTAAGGCATCGAGGCGTAGAATAAAAAGAGGGATGCCGAGTTTTGAAAAAACATGCGAGTTTTTGGGGACTTCGGGGTAGCCCCCGATGGAGGCTCGACTTTGGAGGAGCAGAGTTGAGGCTACCTTATATGAATAAGAAAAGCATACTGGATCGAAGCCATTTTCATTTATTCATTCATAATGCTACAGCTGTACAAAATGCAAGGAATGTACAAGGCCTCGAGGCCCTAGTATGACAACCCAAAATTTGTGTTTTGGGTTGTTATTAGAAAGCGCTAAATAAAATGTGCTTTTCTATATTTTAGAAAATAATTGAATGGGTTTATGTTTGGTGCTTTGCTTTGTTTTGCTTGAGTGTGAAAAAGAATTTCTAAACCTCGAGCAAGTCACGTCTAGGTTTTCTTTGAATTTGAAAATAAAGCTTCGAAAACCCAAGTTTGCCTCAAGAAGGTTTTGGGAAAATGTTTTCAGAAAAAAATCCTTTCTCTTGCTTAGAGAGAGAGAGAGAGTTTTTCTTTTTCCTCTATAGTGTTGGCCATCAATCTAGTTAGACACCATCCCCTACCTAGCTCCAGTCAACCCTGGCTTGCCCTAGCCTATCCTGGCCTAACCGAGCTTGCTCTGGCCTCTCCTAGCCTTAACTGGCCAGCTCTGGCCAGTCCTGGCCAGCCGCAGCCGGCCATCAGTGGACAAACTTGGCCATCAGCAGCATAGTAAGGCCAGCAGCAGTCCAGTCTAGCAACTCCTTTGCCATTCTCTAAGACATCCTAGCTTGCTTTGGCCAGCTTCTACTTAGCTTGGGCCACACCTGGCCTCAACCCGCCTCATCTGGCCAACTCTGGCCACCTTTGGCCAGCCACGGGTAGCCATAGCCACCTGTGGCCACTCACAGTCGGCCATGGATAACTCTGGCCGGTCACAGCTAGCATTACCTTGGCCACAGCGGCCGCAAGCCATCCATAGCCTTCCTCGACCACCTTGAGCCTATCTAGGAGTCCACTGGCCAACAATGGCTAGCATTGGCCAGCTCCAGCCGGCCGCGGTCATCTCTGGCCAGCCATGGCCAGCAGCACCCGGCCCAACGGGCCAAGCCAAGTGGCTTCAGCCCCACCGGTTCCCCGCCGGCTATACAGAGGGCCATCCCCGTGCGCCGCAGCCCCTTAGCGACCCTAGAAGGAGCCCCGCCGCCACAGCAAACCCTAGCCACGCGCCGCCAGCCACAGCCAGCCGCCGCCGGCCACAGCCAGCCATCGCCGGCCACAGCCAGCCGTCGTCGGCCACAGTCGGCCGCTGTCGGCCGGCCAAGTCCCGACCGAGGGCCGTGGTCCTCCCTCCCCCGCGCACGGTAGCTGGCCGCCGCCGGGCGTAGCAGGCCACAGCTAGCCCGCCGCTGCCGGCCATACAGGCCGCAGCAGCATGGCTGCCATGGCCATGGCCTGGAGAGGAAGATGGACGGAGGCAGAAGATGAGGTATTTATGACTTTGCCACCAAGCGATTTATTTACAGTTTTGCCAGTAATCGTATAATCTCCGTCGTTTCACCGTTTTAACTCCGATTCGAGCGATTCCAGTTGCGTTAGATTTGTGTCATCGTGCTCTACGCAGTAGTAGTAAAGTCTATCATGTCACTAATTTATGAATTTATTTGGTTAAATGCAATGTGATTAATATTTATTTAATAGTTTTCTAATTAAAAGTAATCTAGGGTTTTATATTTCCGATCTCATTGTGTTATGACCGTGTCGACCTTAAGCTTTGTTTTAGCAATGATCTTCATGATGTCATATGTTTGTGCATTTAATCTTGTTCACTTGTGTAATAATTAGTTGATGCTAACTAAATAAAAGCAACCTAGGGCTATGCTTTCGTTGTCCTTGTGTTGCGATCATGTTAGCGTATGTTGCTTGTTATCAATAATATTTGTCACACCATGTGTTATGTAAGTAATTTTGTTTATTAATTAATGTGTGCTCTCTTGTATAAAAGTAATTTAGGTTTGTACCTTGAGTTTTCATACATGCCTGTCAATATGACTAGTACCAACTTAAATGCTTCTTTATTAATTATAACTTGTTTAGAGTTACCTTGGAAACATGTCATGCTTCGTTAAGTATTCTCACATGTTATATCATATTAACCTAGTTAATAACAACTTAATGTCCTTTATAATTTATAAAAGTAACTTAGTTTATATTCACATCGTCCTTTTATGCTAATGTGATTAATTTTAGCATTAATGCCTTTTCATTAATGGCATGCTTAGTTCAACCTTGAATCATAAATCCTCTATGTTTAATATCAACATGTCTTGTCGTTTATGTCCTTGTTAAATTAATCTTTAAGCATATGATGTTTTCTTTAATGCACTCGCATGTTCTAAGCTTTATAAATTATGAATGTTTAATTGGCTTAGATAATATAATTGCTTATAAATAGAGTATGACTAAGGTTTAACCCTGCTTTACATTTCAACATCATCCAACTGATTTGACTTTATGTCTTTCTTATATGTTCCACATCTTGCTTTAGTAAATATATCAATCTTAAAGTTTGTCTTTGTGCTTGTTGCAAATACCTCGATAGCCGTGTTTTCTTTAACGATAGATCCATCGTTCATCGTTCTTGTGCTCTTGCGATCATAGCACTGAGTTTGGCCATTTAGACCGTTCTGTCTTTAGCTTTCCCTTCTGATAGGTGTATTGTTCTTAGTCTGGTCTTTTTTTGTGTGTTTGTTTATATTGTTTGGTTGCTACGACTAGACGAAGAGTGGTTTGTTAACGCTGAAGACTAAGCAGAGGACCGACAAGTGCAGCTGAGCTAGAGGCCAGAAGAGCAGCTAGCCTTTGGATTTAAGGCAAGGGCAGGCACCTTTGATCATATTGTGCCTATTCACTTTTAATTAATACATTGCATGTGTCTTAAATCGGCAAACCATAGGGATGACTAGCCACTCTATCCATATATCACCTATGGGGGTTTTTAGTTGATAGGTCATTAGGTTGCTAGTGCTCTACCTCACCTTTTGCCTGCCTAATGAAGATAAAACTTGCTTCTTAAAATATGTTGGAGCCGTGGGCTCTTGGCTTCGGCCGTTGGAGAAGTTGATGCTGTTCTGCATCGTTGGTTGGCGGTGAATGATGGGGGAAACAGATGCTAGAGGGACTCGTGTTTGTGAGGGTACCCGTATCTCCTCCCTCTTAAAGTCCTGTTCATGGAGCGGCAACCTAGGACTACCGTACATCTCCAAGCTAATGGGCTCTGGCTTGGTCTATTAGCAGGACTATCGTGGGCAGGGGGACAGCTTACCAACGGGTGACTATAGCTGTGGTCACTGGGGTTTGTTTACAAGTATTTAGTATGGGAGGGGCTAGGGATCTGTGCAGGGGGCGGCCTCATGGTGAAGTCGCAAATACGCTTGGACTCAAGGCAGTGAGTTGTCACTGCCTATGACCCTATGAAAAACCTCGTTGTGACCTCTGCCAGCCTATCTTGGTAATGGGCAAAGAGACTTGCAACCTTGGGCATAAAGAGTAATCACAATCTAGAGTGAAAGTGTACACCTCTACGCAGCATTAAAATTGATATATCATCCGTGCTCATGGTCACGAGTGGCCCAGATCCTCACATGACTTAGCCTAATGGAATAAATTGTTAAATCATGGTGATGTTGTTTAGGGAGGTGGCTACCTCTGTTTTCGAATGGTATGGCAATCATGTGTTGCTGGAGATGGCAATCTCAAGGTTAATGATATATGCTTATATCTGTGATGATAAATAATTCATTAAATACTACTTGAACCTTAATAAAGGGTTGGGTGTTTCAACCAAGATGATTAGAGAATAGGTTGCAACTTGTTAAATCTTAATTGCTACATTTAAAATGCTACCATAGTTTAACTTTCAGCCTTACCTTTGTATAAGCCATGCATGTCATTACTTTTCACCTGTACTTGCTGAGTTTTGACATGGAACTCACCCTTGCTATAGTTTGTAGTAAAGTGTTTCTCAAAGGAAGGATAAAGAAGTTGGGTATTGGAAGTGTTTGGCATACGAAGCCCCCAGTCAACAGTCCCTGAGGAGAATGAAGACTGAAGAGAAGTCTTAGCCAACGTTCCGCGTTACTCTAATAAGTGTAAGTGTTAAATATATATGTTTTCGCTATAATATACATTGTTTCTGATATTTATCTATTTTCTGTTGTATGTGTGGACTTCCTGGGCACACATATGATGATCTCTGGTCTTCTTTAGAAACCAGGGTGTGACATCTAGGGATAAAAGTGACATAGCTATTTGATGTTCCACGCGTTGGTGAAGGTCTCGCCTTTGCTGTTCGATAACTTGTAGGTCCCAGGATTCAGCACCTCAGCAACATGTAGGGACCCTCCCATGGTGGAGTTAGCTTGTGGCAGCCTTTGTTGCTCTGTCATCAATGGAGGACGAGGTCATCAACTTGGAGGTCCCTCTTGCGAACATGCTTGTCATGGTAGCGTCGCAGCTTCTGCTGGTATCATGCCAAATTGGTCGATGGTGTTCGCAAGGGCCTCCTCATTCATATACTCATTGTAGGCCCTCAGTAGAGGGAATCCATATTCGAGGTCCATGGGGAGGACAGCCTCGGACCAATAAACCATGAAGAACGGAGTGAACCCCGTGGCCTGGCTAGGCGTCATCGTTAGGCTCCATAGGACCAAGGGTAGCTCAGCGGCCCACTTCTTCCCATACTTCTTGAGGCGGTTGAAGATCCTTGGCTTGAGCCCCTAGAGAATCATGCTGTTGGCATGCTCGACCTGGCCATTAGTTCAATGGTGGGCAACTGCAGGCCAATTCACATGGATGTGATGATGGTCACAGAAGTCCGAGAACTTCTTGCTGGTAACTATGTGTGTTATCGGTGATGATGACGTTGGGGACCCCGAAATGGTGGATGATGTCGGTGGAGAACAAAACCGCCTGCTCGGACCGGATGTTGGTGATGGATCCTTCGATCCATTTGGTGAACTTGTCGATAGCTACCAGCAGATGTGTGAAACCCCCAATTGTCTTCTTCAAGGGTCCTATGAGGTCAAGCCCCCACACTACGAATGGCCATGTAATGGGGATCATCTGTAGAGTATGAGCCAGGAGGTGAGTTTTCTTGGTGTAAAACTAGCACCCTTCACACGAACAGACGAGGTCGATGGCATCGGACATAGCGGTTGGCTAATAGAAGCCTTGCCGGAAGGCATTCCCAACAAGGGTCCTTGGCATAGCATGAAGGCCACAAGCCCCTGACTGCAGATCCTTGATTAGCTTCCTTCCCTCCTCTATGGTGATGTAGCGCTAGAGGATCCCAGTGAGACTCCATCGATAGAGCTCTTTGTCATCACCGTAGAGGACATAGGTCTTGACCCATCGAGTGATGCACCGAGCCTCAGTCAAATCTTCTGGAAGCTCCCCTCAAACAAGGTAGTCGAGGAAGGGAGCACGCCAGTCTAGCCTAGGAGTCGGTTGAGGAGGTGACCCCTCGATTTCCATGACCTCGGCCCAGGTCGAGGGGGTCTCGGTCGAGGGAGAGGGGTCGACCGCCTGTGTTGCAGCCTCTCTCCTATGCCTAGGTCAACAGAGGGCTCGAATACATCTTTTGAAAAATGTTAGGAGGGACGGTACCCCGAGTTAACACAATCTTGGCCAATTTGTCAGCGGCCTCATTGTATCTCCAGGCAATGTGGTTGAGCTCGAGGCCATAGAACTTGTCCTCTAGCTTGCAAATCTCCTTGTAGTAAGCCTCCATCTTGGGGTCATGTGATATGAACTAGGTTCCCGATCTTCCGTCAGTTCAAGATAAATAATGATTTGGTGGAGCACGACACACCGATCCGGCTTCAGATCACAAAGACCCAAACCTGCAAACTTAGCACCACGTCTCCTCTGGTTATCAACCATGTCACCAACCGGTTGACCTCGCTAAGAAGGCTAATCCCTGCCTGGGAATCGAAGAACACAAGCAGGAACTCGAAAGTACGCAGCTCAAATATTAGGACAAACTGCAGATATATGATTAAGATCACAAAGTGGGGTTTCACAAATCGATAACGACGACTGTTCAAAGACAAATTAATCTAAAGCAAAACCCAAACCCTAACGTAGACGGTGGCTGCTCATTATATAGCCTAAGGGGCGTCCAAGGACCCCTACACACGTCCATACACAGCCCCGACACATTACAAGGCCCAAATGGCCCAAAAGATGACGATGCAGCGCTCTGACAGATTCTGGATGTCAACTTATTTTGATGATATCTGTTGATCCCGAAGGAATTTTTATGTGGGTCCACTTTCATTGGTTTCCTTATCAAATTATCTTTCCATCCATATGTGGATCATCAAAAACAGAGTCCGTATGCAACCTGGGTGTCCGTTTTGTTGCATGCTGCTCCTGGAGCCCGAGACGGCCTCGAACTTGACTTGGATTGGGCCTCCAACTTAGCTTGAACGTCCCTGATGGTATCCAAAGGTGGTGGCCAAGGAGGAGGACATCCAAGGGCTTCTTCGGTGTGTTCCACATCTCCTTGGGGCATGCTCTCACTTGGGTCAGAGTCCCAATGGCGAATAACAAGCCCATGATGATGACGTAGCCCTTGGCAAAAACAGTGATGGAATGTCATGATGAATTGGATGCCTTCCCATGTGATATTGAGGTAAGACCAGACCTATTGGAAATATTATCAAATAATCTTTCCAGCAAGTGCTGATTGACCTCAATCGCACTCCGGATGCGTGAGTTATCGCCTTCCCACTGAAGCCCTATCCGGCTGCCGACGAACCGAACGTTGGACTTTGATGAGTTTGCCCTTTGAGACATGTTCGTACCTACATTCAAATAAAAACATGCACATGTGGAACCAAGTGAATTGTACCAAAAATCATTGTGCAAATGAAGGAACGAACTCACCTTATCTTTAGCCTCTATGGGTGTATGCATAGGTCTCATGTCCTCATCATCCTCTCCTTCTTGACAACAAACCATCCTCGGTTTGAGCTTAGCTGGAGGACAGGTTGTAGGTAGTAGCCAACATTTCTCTCCTTCTTGAAATGTAACATGCTTCTTTATAATAAAACTTGGGGATCTCAACATGATATAGTTATAGCTGTTGCAGCCCTCTAGTTGATCATATTTATGCATAGTCAAAGGAGATTTCAGATTTGAACAAATGAAGACACGATGCACCATATACTCTCCTTTACAATTATATTTGCCAATAAAGTGATATGTACAGGTAGACAACCATGGCAGTTCAAAACATTTAAGCTTCTCTTCCAAACTACTAAGAGCACACAAAGCATCAAACTCTATATAGCCCAAAGTATTTAGAGAAAACAATAATTTATGCTCATCTTTTTTAGTGTTAATGGGAAACAATTTCTTATTTTCAGCACAAGTATTTTGTTCCAAAACAAAAGAATTAGTTGCCTTCATAAGTTGTGACATAGGAATAAGCATAGCACTATCACTCAACTCTGCTTTATCATAAATATTAGTAGAAAGTTCATTATGTACCAAAGGCAATTCAAATTTGGTGTCCACTAAATGTTGCTCTATTATAGCATGAATGGTGGACAAATTCAGCTCAGCAGGAGAGTTCTTACTTGAGACATTTACCTAATCTTTCTTAGTCATGTTGTCCTTATTTTTAAATTCATGCTGCAAAATATTAGTTCGAACAAGAGGCAAACCAATATCTTCACTTTGCAAAAATTCAGATTTAGATGAAGAAACTTTAACATCTGAAACAAACCATTCTTTTCTAAAAGGCTCATTTTTCCTTCTCTCTACTCTCAAGAGATATTCTTTTATAATTTCAGCAGCAGTTATAGGTACAAGAGTAATTTTTCTACCAAGGTATTTGAACGAATATTGATTAGTAATCACATGGTGCATAACATTATTATCAAATATCCAAGGTTTACCAAATAATAATTGACATGATTGCATAGGTACTATATTAAATTCAGCACTATCTTTATAAGAAACAATGGAAAAGTCAATACGTGCAATTTCAGTTACCTTTATCTTATCCCAAGAATTTACCCATTGAATGTAGTATGGATGTGGATGTGGTCTTATGGTTAGACCAAGCTCCTCAACCAACTCTAGGCTTGCAAGGTTGCCGCAAGTCTCACCATCAATCATAACTCGACAACGCCATTCTTTTACAACAAAGTATATTTGGAACAATTTGTTGAGTTGGTTTTTCTCCGCATTCTCCATTTGAGAACTGAGCATTTGTTGTGCGATGTCCTGCAATTCATTCTGAAAAAGAAACTCGTTGTTTGACATTATTAGCACAATAAATGCCCTATCAACTATTTATGGGTTGGTGGAATCACACCCTCACACACGTCTTACCAAGTTCTTACCAAGTTCTTATCAACGCTAGTAGAGGATAGCAACCGGGGACTTGATTGTGACACCTGTGAAGAAGTGGCACCGCGATTGCAAGGTATTTTTCTGTACTGATCTGAAGTATATATGTGGAGCTTTAGGAGGCTTAAAATATAGTAGCAAGGAATAGCAATAATTTAATTCAGAAATTGCAAGATTGAAAAGTAGTC
Organism: Bothriochloa decipiens; assembly: GCA_023333625.1. NCBI lineage: Eukaryota > Viridiplantae > Streptophyta > Magnoliopsida > Poales > Poaceae > Bothriochloa > Bothriochloa decipiens. Next base: position 29,060,002 of record CM041636.1, on the reverse strand, counting down.
CCAAGCTAGTCTATGTCGTTGGCCTAAACTCGCCGTGGACCTAGTTCAAGCAAGCAACGACTATACAACTCAGCACAAGAATATAAAAGGATGCAAGCACTTCTGAATTTTTTTCCACTTTTTTAAGTTTTTTTTGGCTGCGGCTTTTACTTTTTGTTGCAGCTCGTCGCCTTTTACTTTTGTTTTTGGTGCGGCTTTTACTTTTTTTTGCACCTCGTTGCCTTTTTCTTTCGTTATTTTACAGAATATGCCGTAAAGTATAGATACACAACTAATTGATTTGGAAACGGCAAATGAAACTCACCCCAAACCTATAGATGACAAGGAGATAATTTACTTCCTTTTAGATGGACAAAATCTTTCCTTCTCTGCGTGCTTCCACAATAGAATTCTGAAACTTTGTGCGAAAATTAAAAAAAATGCGATCAAACTGATAGATGACACAAACCAAACCTAGACTCATCTAAACCAACGAACACAACGACACAACGAGGGACGACTGTTCAAGAAAGCAAACTGAAATAAATATTGCAATGGCACAAGGGGTGATAGGATAGGGAGAAAACAATGATGAAACAAATATATTTTTTTGGGGCCAATTTTCTAGATTTATAGGACGAATGGAAACAAAATTGATCTAGGATAAACATGAACTTGACGGTATACCTTAGCTCTGAATACCACTTGATACTAGCTCTAATACCACTTGATGTGAACTAGGGTTCCCGATCTTCTGAAAGGTTCTAATAACTCTCGATTTGGTGGAATCGCGACACAATTCGATCCGGCTTCCTAACAACTCGGCTCTGAACCCCGTAATCGTAGCACCACGTCTCCTCTGGTTATCGACCATCGAAGCACAGTCGACCTCGCCAAGAAGGCTGAGTCCTTTGCCTGCTAATCGAAGAACACAAGCAAGAACACAAAAGAATGCAACCAATTGCAAATGAATGATTAATCTCACGAGTTGGGGTCTCACAAACCGACGGCGCGACGAAACTGTTGTGAACAAAATAATCTAAGCAAAACCCAAAACCTAACAAGAGAGGCGACGGCTAGTTATAGAGGTCTAAGGGTCATCGCCACCCCTGGACACGCCCCCTAATGGGCTCAACAACGATACACGGCCCAACGGACCAAAAACGGTGACGCAGCACCGGAACAGATTTTGGACGCTAACTTGTTTCGATGTTTCCCGATGACTCTGAAGGAATTTTGACCTCAAACTAATGCCATTGGCTTCCTTATGAAATTATCTTTCCATCCATAGGTGGATCATCAAAAACAGAGTCTGGATGCGTCCTGGGCATCCGCTTTACTCCACACTTGTCTTGGACTCCGAAACAGGCTCGAAGTCGACTCGGTTTGGGCCTCCACCTTGACTTGGGCGCCCTTGCTGGTCCTCCATGCCTCCAAGCCATCCCTTATGCATCCCTTGTTCCTCTCCATGATTCCTAAGTATAATATAATCATTAGGTAGCAATCTATTCTCAAAATCATAAAAAGATTCCTTAAGAACGAGCTCACCTGTAAATTTAATTGTCGTGCGCGAGCTCTTGTGATTGGACCTTGAATGTCCAGTGGAGGATCATCTTGCGCATCCAATGGAGTGATGTCCTCATCATCCTCCCCCTCTTGAATTGGAGTCGTCCTTGACTCAAGGTCATCTTCTTCTCCCAAATACGGCTTCAAATCTCTGTTTGTCCATCTGTTTGTGGGTGACAGGTTATTGAAAACAATAATTTTGTGCCCAACTTATTCCATAGAGTTCGACAGAAGTGACTTAAAAATTTGGCGTCGTGATCTGAAACAATAGTAGACGGCATACCATGCAAACGAACAATATCTTGGAAAAAGAGGTCAGCAATATGAGTTGCATCATCACTTTTATGACATGGTATAAAATGTGCCATCTTAGAAAATTGATCCACAACCACAAAAATACTATCCCTTCCCCTCTTGGTCCTAGGCAATCCTAAAACAAAGTCCATCGAAATATCTGTCTAAGGAATAGAAGGAACAGGAAGAGGCATATACAACCCATGTGGATTCAAGCGAGACTTAGCTTTTTGACATGTAGTGCAGCGTGCCACGAACCGCTCAACATCTCTCTTCATCTGTGGCCAAAAGAAATGTGTGGCCAAAATAGCTACCGTATTTTTAGCACCAAAATGGCCCATCAATCCTCCTCCATGCGCTTCCTGTAGCAACAAAACACGAACAGAACCAACTGGAATGCATAGACGGTTAGCTCTAAACACAAATCCATCATTTATCACATACTTGTTCCACGTACGTCCCTCTTTACAATTCAGCAACACATCTTTAAAATCAGGATCAAGTGCATATTGTTCTTTTATTGTTTCAAGCCCAAAAATCTTACAATCAAGTTGGGACAACATAGTATATCGTCTAGACAAAGCATCAGCAATTATATTATCCTTCCCTTTCTTGTGTTTGATAACATAAGGAAAGGATTCAATAAATTCAACCCACTTAGCATGTCGACGATTCAGATTATTTTGAGAACGAAGATACTTAAGTGATTCATGATCTGAATGTATAACAAATTTCTTAGGCCACAAATAATGACGCCACGTCTCTAAAGAACGTACAAGAGCATACAATTCCTTATCATACGTAGAGTAATTTAAAACAGGACCATGCAATTTTTCGCTAAAGTATGCCACAGGTTTACCATCTTGCATCAAAACACCTCCAATGCCAACTCCACTAGCATCACATTCTAACTCAAAAGTCTTACCAAAGTTTGGAAGTTGCAGCAATGGTGCGTGTGTAAGCTTACCTTTTAACGTCTCAAATGACTCCTCTTGTGCCTTGCCCCATTGGAACACCACGCCCTTCTTTGTCAACTCATGTAATGGGGCAGCAAAGGAGCTGAAATCCTTGACAAAGCAGCGGCAGAAACCTGCAAGACCAAGAAAACTCCTCACCTGTGTGATGGATTGGGGTACTGGCCAGCTCCTAATGGCTTCAATTTTTGTCTCATTCACCTCAATTCCCTGTGGAGTAACATCATATCCAAGAAAAGAGACTCGATCCGTGCAAAAGATGCACTTCCCAAGGTTACCAAAAAAGCGTGCATCGCGTAAAGCATTAAAAACAGCACGCAAGTGATCCATATGTTCATCCAAAGACTTGCTATAAATCAAGGTATCATCAAAGTAAACTACCACAAATAGCCCAATAAAAGCCCTTAAAACTTCATTCATCAATCTCATAAAAGTACTAGGTGCATTAGTTAAACCAAAAGACATTACTAACCACTCATGTAATCAGAATTTAGTTTAGTTTGTTTTCGCCTTCGTCCTATAATCCAAAAAGCCCAAAAACAGTTTAGTCTAGGTTTTTCCCTTATCCCAGAACCACGTTTGGCCTTTGCATAGTTCTTGTCAGATTCTGTAGTGTTAAATTTATGTCTTGATCAGGGTCTTGTTGCTGGTTAGGTTGTGTTAGAGTCCAGTCGTGTGTTTTTACCCATTATTTTCATTCAATTTTGTCCCCTTCCACCATCCCAAACAACAAGTCGAATCTACCATATTACTCGACTTGCCCCGCTAGCCGCCTTGTGTCAATTCTCACCGCCGTGCAAACCCTAGATAGGTCGCCAGCCGCTCATTGTTGCTTGCATCGCAGCCCTCCTTGCATCATCAGCCGAATACCTACTGCTGTGATCGGTGTTGGAGTTTAGGGACGCTTCGCCCTAACTGCCGCCGCCGTGTTATGCCTTCCGAGAAACATAACTTGAGATACCTTTGGTAAAACAGGCATAACTATTGGCTCGTTTATCAGAAAAATTTGAAATTTTTATAGCAGCTTCTTGACTCCATTTGGAGCCAACCCAAACTCGCCTTTGGCCTATTTGGTCCAGTTAGAATTGCCAAAAAAATTTGGCAAAATAAAGAAAAAAATTGACAAGGTTCTTGCACGCTTTTCAGAGAATGTGCTGACTTTCTGTAGACCACATTCCACCTCTGTTGTAGGTGAAAATTTTTGTGGTTGCATCTTTTGTCATACTTGTTCAGAGAAAAATTTAAAAAAAAGTGTAAAAAAAGTTTGTTCAGAGAAAAAAAACAAAACAAAAAGGAGTTGCTTGTTCTGTGATTGCGTGTGCTACATTGTGCTTTGTGCTTCATTCATTGTCTCTCCATCATACTTGTGCTTCCATTGTCCTTGTTCACACACATTTGGTACTTGGAACATGTTAGGCCAGCAACGAGAACAAGTAATTGGGACTATAATTCAATATTACTTTCTGTCTTTGAATTGTGTACCACTCACATATTTTTTGGCCAGCCTTCCTAAGCCCCACATAAACTTCTTGACAGCAAAAGTTTTGACACCCGTAATCTCAGCGCTACGTCTTTCAGGTATCCGTGCCTTGCTGGTAAGAACCGGTCAGAACTTGTTAAGATGTTGTCTTTTGCTCTAAATTTGAGAGGCACCACTCCACCTTTGTAGAGGATTATTAGGGATAACTTTCACCATTTGTTGCTTGTGTTTTGTGTCTACAATGGCAGGTGATGAGGGAGAGAATTCACCCAAAGAGTTTTCAGAGTGTGTCAGCCAAGAGCAACTACAATCTGTTATAAACAATGCTCATAAGGACTTGAACAAGACAGTTACCAAGGCTGTAACTGTTGCACTCATTGATCTCAAGATTGGCAACACCCTTGAGAGTGTTGACACCGTTTTTTGGCACATGTCAATAAGGATCGAGAGACTAAACTAAATCGGCAAGAAGGTGGTTATTCTCCAGTATTGCTTCTGAGTTGCCGATGGATGATTGCCGATAAAGGACATGTTGATCTCGTACATTGTCGATGAAGCCAGAGGGCTATTGCCGATGGAGTGAGAGGCATGGTTGCCGATGGAAGGCAGAGCTGAAGAACGTGGAAAGCAGAGCTGAATCATTATCGATGGGTTTTGCCGATGGAATCTACAGAGATGAGGAGCGTGCCGATAGAGGTTTCATCGTAAGCAATGGATAAGGAAACTGGCAATATTTATGCCAATATTTTAATAGTTTACTTTTGAATCCGACCTTGGTACGAGTCATTATTTTTTATTCCTTAGAGATAGGACTTGTTTAGGTAATACTTTGTCGTGTCTGTTTAGGACTTATAGTACCAGGATATAAATATGTACCGGGAGACAATGTAAAAGGGGATGAACCAATAAAATACAACAAATCTATTACTTTTATCTACTTTTCAAGCAATCTACTTTTCGACGACTTCGTCACCAGTACCTTTTCCTTTTCAACGAGTTCTTTCAAGAATCGGCGGGCTGCATCAACTTGATCTCCGGCGACCTTGCAGGTTTCGCGTCTACCGAGCACGATTCAGGCTTTGACGTCTAGGCGTATCGCTGTCGTCTCGTCTAATCTGTTCAACAGTTATCGAATACCTTCTGAGCTTTGATGTCCGGGCGTATCGCTGTCGTCTCATTCGGATCTTATTCAAATTTATCATCCTTGTCGATTAACAGGTCAAATCGACTGGCACGCCTTGATATCGAACTTGGGTATTAGCCCGGTGTGTTTGCAGATCCAACGCCTTTTTGCATCAACACATCTTTTGGCATGCTCAGTGGGACCCGTACTAAAATCATCATGTCAAATTCTTCTGAGATCAATCCGGAGAACGTAATTCCTGTGTCAGAAGCGGATCTCAAGGAAGAACAGAGGCAAGCCATGGAGAAGGCTATGGAGGATTACAGGCAGCTTTACCTGAAATCCTACAGCAAGAATAGGAGCGGAGAAGTGGTACAGAAGCAAGACCCGCCGTTGCCTCGGCAGGTTACTTTTGACTCCAATCCTGGTAAATTACAATCAATGGTTAACTCTGCATTAAGTCATGCATTGATTAATCACTCTAGCGTACTATCCAATACTGTTTATAATGTTGTTATTCAATCGTTAAAAGAAGGACAAGTACAAGTACCAGCTTATGTTGGCCCAGTATATCATCAGCCTGGGATGTCATCTTCTACAGCTCCATCGGCTACTACAGCCGTTGTGGCTCCAGGGGTTTCTGCTCCTCATACAGATCTGCCTGCTGCTGAATCTCCACCGCTGATGTCAAGTTCAGCAAAGAATACTCAATTAAGGACAGATCTAATGGCATCGGCAATGTCGGGTCTTTTAGTTCAAAATCGACGAGTTCCTGCCGATTGGTGGGGATATGGGATGTCTCCAGATCTACCTGCTTTTAACTCTGGATTAAATCAGACGCATGATACAGCGGGTAAAACCCCCATAACGTCAGCTACTCCGGTTGGGCCGATGGCTCAAATGACGCACTATACTACAACGCCATCTACCGCACAGTTGCCATCAGGAAGACTCCACATGTCGCCTTATCAGGCATCATACACAAGTCCATCGGCAAACCCTCTGCCGATGCAACAAGGGTTTTCAACTGCAAACCAACCGGTGGCATCAATTGTTCCTCTAGCTGGAGTTCCTGCAAATCAAGGGAATTATGCTGTCTATCATCCAAGGATGCAAGAGCAACAGGTGGCTGCAGTCTATCAACCATCGGTGAGTCATGTGCCGATGAGGCCTAATCCAAGTGGGACGGGTCCATTGCCAGCTCAACAGCACTTTGCTCAGCCTGAGTATCAGATGGCAGGGGTTCAACAGCAATATATGCAAGCAGATATTCAGAATCCTGCATCGGCACCATGGCCAATGAACCCTGTGCAGCAAATTAGTGGACCAGCAATAACAAATGTGCCGATTGCTCCGGCTCATTTGTCACAAGGACACATCGAAGCCTATCAGCCAGCACCTCTGGCAGAAATTCAGCCGTGCCTCAGCAAGGTCAAGATGCATACTGGACTGATAAAATTGCAGAAGTGATGAGAGAGCAATTTGGGATTAAGCCTAAGCTTAATACTTACTCTTATCGGATCCCATACCCTTCAGCCTATGATCTGATTCCTTTCCCAAATCGGTACAAGGTACCAGATTTTACTAAATTCTCTTTACAGGATGATACTTCAACAATGGAGCATATCAACCGCTTCATTATTCAATGTGGAGAAGCAGCTAACAGGGATGAATTGAGGGTTCGATTATTTTCCTCATCATTGTCTGGATCGGCTTTTGCATGGTTTATTTCGTTACCACCTAATTCTGTTATTACATGGGCCGATCTAGAGAAGCAATTTCACAAGTACTTCTTTGCTGGAGTATATGAAAAGAAGCTGACTGATTTGACAAAATTGATACAACGCAGTGATGAATCGGTAGAAAGTTTCCTACACAGGCTAAGAGATGTAAAGAATAAATGCTACAGCTTAGTACTTGATGATCGGCAGTTAGCTGATTTAGCTCTTCAAGGGTTACTGCCACACATCAGAGGAAAATATGGGTCACAAGAGTTTGAAAGTTTGAGTCATATAGTGCAGAGGATTTCTGATCAGGACACTAAGGTTTTTGAACCCAGAAAGAATTGGAATAAAAAGGTGTCCTTTGTAGAAGAAGCAGAAGATTCAGACTCTGATGACGAACCAATTATCGGCTTGGCTGAGTGGGTAAAGAATAAGAAGCCGATATCATGTCCTTTCGGTCAGAAAGAGCCAGAAAGGTTTCTATTTGATATCACCAAAGCCGATAGGATTTTTGATCTTTTGCTCCAAGAGGGTCAAATTAAGTTGTCTCCTAATCATGTGATTCCATCAGCAGAAGAGTTGAAAAAGATTAGGTACTGCAAATGGCACAATGCTACCTCGCACAGTACCAATGATTGCAAGGTGTTTAGGCAACAATTGCAGTCGGCTATCGAATCCGGGAAGATCACATTTGATAATTCAAAGTCTCAGAAGCCGATGAAAATTGATCAACATTCGTTCCCTACAAACATGGTGGAGGCTAAAGGCAAAACCAAAGTATTAACGTCGGAGGCTGCTAGAAGAAATGCATCGATAGACCCTAAAAATCAAATAACTGTTGATGACGTGAAGGGAAAGGAACCTACCGATGGCGCTAAAGGGAGAAGAATTGTTAATGAAGGTAGTAGCTTCAGAAGACCCCTGGGGCCTCCATATGGTGTTCGATATCGGCAACAAAGTGAGGATCAGTATCGGCAGCAACAGGAAGAGTTACATCGGCATAAAGATCACTGGAATTGCCCGTTTTTCGTTCATTGCTGGGAAGAAGGCATTAAATTGCCCACTACCGATACCTGCCCTGAATGTAATGGTTATTATTTAAATGATCGGGCAGAGAGACGACATCACTCTAGTAATCGAGGGGTACGCATCAATAAGCCGATCAAAGAAAAAGTGTCAGCACTTGATCGGCTGGGGGGCAGAATTAGTGTGCATGACAGGCTTGGCAGTGTAACACCTCTGGTGTTAAATTAACTAAAACCTGCCATGTCATCATATGCACTGCAAAGCATCCATGTTTAAGTCAACCTTAATGTGCATTAACTAAAACAAATTTACATTTCATAGGTTGATTGAGTTTCTGTAATGTTTGTCACATGAAATAATAAAACCCTATTTTCGAATGCCATCGCAAATGCTTAATTTATACTCTATGTACTTGAGGTGTAAACTGTGTTTACACTAGTGTCAAGCATAGTGTATAATTCTAAGTCCAACCCTAAAAATGATTTCCATATTTGAAATTTAATTTGGATTCCAAAGCTTATTTATAAGCCTGGCAATTCAAATTTAAAGTCAAATTGGAAATGCTATAAAAGGTTTTTCAAAAGTCAACTTGGTCAACCAAGGGTGTCATTGGGTCAATGACCTAAAAATGTCCTTGGATGATGTTTGTGATCACTAATAACCAACCAATTAAGTTAGAAACCAAATTGAGTTTAAACTCCATTTCAAAAACCCTTTATTTCCAACCCTAGTTTTATCCCCTTTTCTCTAATTCAAATTCTATAAGGAATTTGGAGATACTCTAAAAAGATAGTTTGTAGATCTTGATAAGAGCTACAAAGTTGGTATAGAAAGTTTTTCAAGTTTCCAAAAGGAATTTCAAATTAATTTGAAAATACAGTTTTCAGCATTTATTCCCTTTTGATTTTAAAACCATAATTCAAAAATTATGCATGATTTGAGAAAACTTTGTACATGAAAAATGTTTGGTTTGACAAACTCAACATTTCATAGTTTTGAAGATTTTCAAGTTTTATTGAAAAATCAAAAGCAATTTCAAATACTTATTTCTAGGGTTTTATCCCCTTTTTAAATTTGAATTCAAATTTCAAAATCTAGACAGAATTTGAAGATGCCCATTAAAGGAAAAGTGTAGCTCTTGAAAAGTTATGCAAATGATATTTTTGGAGATTTTCAAGTTCTTATCTAAATTTGGGAGTAATTTGTATTTTAAACCGAGTGGCAATTCTGTAAATAGTTAAAACAGCACCTAACCCTATCGGCGCCCGCCATGGCCGGCTTCACATCGCGCGCCGCCGTCCACCGCCGCGCCTTCCTGGCCACCAGAGCGTTTTCGGATGCGAGAGACTTCACCGTCGCCGTGTCAGCTGCTCATTCATCATGTTCTTGCTATAAATAGCAGTCGGCCGACGCCGTTTCTCCTTCTTCTTCCTCCCGTCGCCGTCGCCGACGATCTCCCTCCGCCGCCGAAATTCGCCGTAGACACTCCACCTCTGTCCAATTGCCCTCGCTCAAAGCTCCGCCACTTCATCACGGTTCTTTTGGGCCAGTTCAAGCTCGCTCTCATCGCCCGAGTCACCCACACTCCACCTTCTTCTCCGCGGCCGGTCAGCCGAGCCGCCGCCGCCATCTCCGCCGTTTGCCGTCGCCGGAGGTGAAAATATTTTACCTTCGACCTCATAATCGTGTTCTCCATGTCATCCTGCGTCTAATGCGCACCTTGGTTCGAGCAGCGCATTACCAGAGGCCGCCGTGACGCCGTCGTGCCATCGGAGCGCCGCCGCCGCCATCACCGCCGTCGACCGCCGCTCAACCCAGCCACTCCGGACCTCCATTAACGTGCGCATCCGCACCGTGGTGAGCTCTTGCGTCTAATTGTGCCATCAATTTCACTCATCCTGCACCATAGCCGCCGGTAGCCGTAGCTCGTCGCCGGCGCAGTGCTGCCGCTCCGCCGCGCGCGTTGCTGCTCTAGCTAGGAACTCGGAGCCGATGCCATCAAGTTACCAAATATGTCCATTTAGGTGCCCTGCGTCGGTTCGTGTAGTCGCCGTGGCCAGAAATTGCTCCGGTGAGCAACTCCGTCGCGCCCGACCTCCGCCGCGCCGCCATCGCCGCCGGCGTGGGTGCCGCCGCTGCTCCTGCGTGCCGTTAGCTGGCTCGTTGGACTCCCCGTGCTGTGCTGAGTCTGATGGACCAAGTCCGGTCGCCGGAGACCTCACCGACGGCGAGGAATCGGCGGTCAACCGCCGCGCGGCCGTCGGTCAGCGCGGGGTTACTGTGCTGATTTTCTTTTTCCATTTTCAGAAAATGATTTAAATGCTATTTTCTTTGAAAATTCATAGTAAATCATATATAGCTCCAAAAATTCTGAAAATTTTTGTGAAAGTTCCTCATGATGTCATCTACATAGGAAAAATATGAAAGGCCAAAATTGAGTACTTTTTGCATATGTTAAAATTAGCCCTTTTAATTGAAAAATGGACCTTCAATGATTTTTAATAATTAAAATAATTGGCTTTTAATTCTGAAATTTGTTTTGCCATCTAATTAGGCTAAGAGCTTTCTAAAATAAAATTTTGGGCTTAATTTGACAACTTTAATTTTTATGCCTTTATTTAATGCTTTTAAATAATTAATTAACCCCTTTAGTTTAACTTAATCATTATAGGAGTTGTTTGGCTTTGGGATTGATTGATGACCTTAGGTCATTAACCCTAATGATCTTTGGCACTTTAATTAATTGTTTGCGCTTATCTTAATCATGTCATTAGGGTTTAATTAACGTTATTTTATGTGTTTAATTAATTACAAAAGTGGTGTAGTTAACCCTAATCAGTTATATGAGCGAAGTTTTGTTAGCTTGTAACTTTATCGTGAAGAAAAGTTGTACTCGATCCCTTAATCTGATCATGCATCCATCAGCATCATGTTTATTATTCCATCATGTAAAGCATATTAATTATCGAGTAGATTCCGTTAACGGAGAGTTAACGTATCACTCAGATCCGAAGGACGAGCAGATTCAAGAATCGGGAGTTGATTCGGAGTTCGAGACCCTCTACCCCGAACATCAAGGCAAGCCCCGGATACATTTAAACCTTATTCTATTTATAAAAGTTTTACCGCTTCAGCTCTGATATGATGCATTAAGTGATAGGAGTTGAGTGAAAACCCACAAATTGCATTACCTGTCTTATTTCCTTAATCCTTGTTACCTACTTGAAAGATGAGTAGTAATGCTTAGCCCTGCTTATTTATTTAATTATTCAAAGGAAAAGAATGAAAAAGATGAGATTGGTTTTCTTGTTGAAAGCTTGATGTTAGTAATAAATCGAGTCCGGACGGCGAACTTGCACTGGGAATGGAGTCCCTCTGTAGTGTTCTCGTCTGTTGATGCCCTAGGTCCCGTCCGTTGGTGAACTGGATGATATCGAGAATTTAGAAATCCACATGCATGAAGTGGTATACGGATAGTTGGAGCCGTGTATGCCATGGAGTGACCTAGCGTGGGGGTCAGAGAATCCCATCTGCTGTCATAGTGTGTTTTACTATGGGGTTTAAGTTCCCATGTATCTCGGTACGCTGGGCCGTAGAGCTCACGTGTATCATGTGGTGATATACGGCTGAGGTTGTTATCCCGGTATATCGGTGCACCTGGGGTGCTTCGGAGTTAAAGTCTCCGGTATGCTCAGTCACCTAGGTCCCAGCTGGGTATGAAAATGGATTCGAATCGCCGTTGCTTCTCGGAGAAGAAGACTCGATCGTTGTTCATCATCGTAGTAACAACTTGAATAACAATTAGGTCAATAATGAAGTTGGGTGATAATGGGAGATAATCCCAGCAACTTCTCTTTTTGTAAAGCTTTTCTTCAAAAATTTCTTATCTCTTATAAGCCTTACCTTGTCCCTCTAGCCTGCATCTCTTGAGTCTCTACCCTTCTCTTTCGTCGGGTCAGTCTTGTTGAGTACTGTTGTACTCAGGGTTTGTTGAACCCTTGTTGCAGGTGAGCCTCATGGGCAGGAGTGTTATGCATCCTGCTGCATGACAGTCGTCGAGGAAAGCGACGACGAATAAAGATGTTAAGCTCTTGGGCAGAGCTTTTGTGTAATATTGTAATCTACTGCTACTCCACTACTATTATGGTTTGTATAACTTAAACCTATCATTGTAAATATTTTGAAACTCAGAGTTTGTAAATGTATGTTATTTTAAGTCTTCCGCTGTGTTACTCTGTGGTATTTTATTTATATGAAACTGTTGTAATACTGCAATGTCTCTCTACAATGATTGATCCTGCTCGGAGAATTGTGGATGATTCGGGATTTACCCGACAGACTTTTTAAGTCGTATGGAACACAGTCATGGTTATTTGGAGTCTGTTTAGACAATAATCATGCGTGTGGGCCATATGATTTAGGAGGTTCTGCCACAGGCAGGCATATTGATTGTTTTCTAAGGGGTCAGGTAGAGCTTGAAGAGATGGCTAACGAAAGGGTTCCTGATGAAGGGATATTTTGTAGGTATCCAAACATAGGCTTCCATGAGCAGAACACAAAGCGTTATCAGCCTGTTTGGAAAACAAAGCTCCCCCAATGGTGCCCTGAAGGATTGACGAGAACTCAAAAAAGAAGGGTACAGCGTATGCGTCAAGAGGATTTACAGTGCCTGAAAGAAAGCATCCCAAAGGTAACAACTCAAGTATGGCAACCAAAACGCAAGGGTGGAGGTCCATCGGTAGATGTTAACATGGTCTTCATGTTGCCGATGGAGTTCTTGGCGCCAGATGACAAGGAACAAGCAGTTTTTGCCGATAAAGCAGCTCAACTAACTCTGGATCCAATGATGGCTGTGTTTGAAAAGCCTGCTGATGATGAAAGGCAACACCTCAAAGCTTTGTTTGTTAAAGGCAGGGTTGATGGACAGCCAGTGTCAAAAATATTCATAGATGGAGGAGCGGCAATTAATATTATGTCGTATGTCATGTTCCGAAGACTTGGAAAAGGGGACCAGGATTTAACCAAGATGGATATGATGCTTAAAGATTTTGAAGGCAATGTGTCTCCGGCTAAAGGGGCATTATGTGTTGAGTTGACTATCGGCAACAAGACTTTGCCAACCACCTTCTTCATCGTTAGCGGCAAAGGTAACTATAATTTGCTCCTAGGAAGGGATTGGATCCATGCCAACTGCTGTGTTCCTTCTACAATGCATCTGTGCCTTGTACAGTGGGTCGGAGACAAGATTGAGGTTATCCCTGGTGATTCTTCTTATATAATCGTATCGGCTGATTCTGAGGCCTATGAACGGACAAAATGCATATCGGGAGAAGCATGGGATACGGAATTTCTTAGGGTTGCCAATTATGAGCTCACACCGATCCAAGCAGTCGGTTCTGAAGATGAATTTTAATGGATCGGTTTGCCGATGGTGGAAAACTTGGTCATGGGTTCACATCGGCTGATGATTTAGTAGAAATAGATATTGGTAACAGTGATAGGCTGAGGCCAACTTTTATTAGTGCCAAGTTAGATTCTCAATGTAAACAGCAAATGATTGATATTTTGAGGGAATATAAAGACTGTTTTGCTTGGGATTATACAGAGATGCCTAGACTAGATCGGTCAATAGTTGAACATCAGTTGCCTATTAAGCCAGGATTTTGGCCTCATCAGCAGCCCGCACGCTGATGTAATCCTAAAGTGTTACCTAATATTAAGGCTGAAATCACAAAGTTAATTGAAGCTGGCTTTATTCGGCAATGTTGATATGCCGAATGGATTTCTAATGTGGTTCCTGTTTATAAGAAAAATGGAAAACTTCGTGTGTGTATTGATTTCAGGAATCTTAATAAAGCTACACCGATGGATGGCTATCCAATGCCTGTTGCCGATTTATTGATTGATGCTGCAGCTGGACATCGGATCATCAGCTTCATGGATGGTAATGCCGGTTATAACCAAATTTTCATGGCTGAAGAGGATATTTCCAAGACTGCTTTTAGGTGTCCAGGTTATGTGGGTTTATTCGAATGGATTGTCATGACCTTCGGCTTAAAAATGCCGGTGCTACCTATCAGAGGGCTATGAATTTTATCTTCCATAAATACATCGGCACATTGGTTGAAATCTACATAGATGATGTGGTAGTCAAATCTGAAGGTTTTGAGAGTCCTCTTGCTGATCTGCGAAAATCTTGGAATGCACCAGAAAGCATGGTTTAAAGATGAATCCTACTAAGTGTGCATTTGGTGTATCAGCAGTTCAATTCTTAGGCTTCATGATACATCAAAGAGGTGTTGAAATCAGGAGGAAATCTATTGATGCAATTAATAAGGTTGTTGCTCCTGCCGATAAGACTGAGTTGCAATCCTTGATCGGCAAGATTAATTTCATTCGAAGATTTATATCTAATCTATCGGGAAAAATCAAAGCCTTCGGTCCTTTATTAAAATTAAAAGCCGATCAGGAATTTGTATGGGGAACAGAGCAGCAATTAGCCTTAGAAGAAATTAAAAAATATTTGGTAAACCCTCCAGTATTGGTTCCACCTCAACACGGGAAACCTTTCAAGTTGTACTTGTCTGCCGATGATAATGTTATCGGATCAGCATTAATTCAAGAGTTTGAAGAGGAAGAACGTGTGATATATTATTTGAGCAGAAGACTGATAGACGCTGAGACCAGGTATTCGGCCATTGAGAAATTATGTTTGTGTTTATATTTTTCTTGCACAAAGTTAAGACATTATTTGTTATCGGCTGAATGCACTGTTATATGCAAAGACGATGTGGTTAAGCATATGTTGTCGATGCCAATTTTGAAAGGAAGGATCGGCAAGTGGATCTTAGCATTATCAGAATTTGATTTGCGTCATGAATCGGCTAAAGCGGTTAAAGGACAGGTAATGGCCGATTTTGTTACTCAACATTGCAGTGTGGTAGATTATGCTGAGATTGCTCCATGGACACTTTTCTTTGATGGATCTACTTGTGGCGAAGGAGCAGGAATCGGTATTATGTTAATCTCGCCTCGAGGAAAGAAATATGAATTTTTATTGCCGATTGCTGGCACTTCAACAAACAATCAGGCTGAATATCAAGCTTTACTGAAAGGGTTAGAATTGCTCAGAGAAATACGTGCCGATACAGTTGAAGTCTTTGGGGATTCCATGCTAGTCATTAATCAATTGATTGGAACATATGAATGCCGAAGTGAAGTTTTGATTACTTATCATGAAAAGTGCTTGCAAATATTAAAGGAATTTAAAGATTTTTGCCTTGAACACATTCCCAGATTGCACAACGAAGAAGCTAATAGGCTAGCACAGCATGCTTCGGGATATCAATTGATCCAAGAAGTGCTGACATCGGTAATTGATGCCGATGACTGGAGAAGAGATATTGCCGATTATTTAAAAGATTCGTCTAAGAAAGTGGAGAGACGTATAAGGTTTCAAGCTACCAAGTATGTGCTCCTTGATACTGAATTATATTATCTCACTTTAGATGGGGTTTTACTCAAATGCCTTAGTGAAGAGGAATCGAAAAGTCTAATGGGTGAGATTCATGAAGGAGTGTGTGGGGCACATCAATCGGCATTTAAAATGAAATGGATGATTAGGAGGAATGGGTATTATTGGCCGACAATTCTTGAGGATTGTTTTAAATATTTCAAAGGGTGCCAGTCATGTCAGAAATTCGGTAATGTTCAAAGAGCACCTGCATCGGTAATGAATCCTATAATCAAACCTTGGCCGTTTAGAGGATGGGCTATTGATCTCATCGGTCAGATTTACCCGCCGTCGAGTAAAGGACACAAATTCATACTCGTTGCTACCGATTATTTCACAAAGTGTGTTGAAGCGATTCCTTTAAAGAAAGTGTCATCAGCAAATATGATTGATTTTGTGAAAGAGTATATTGTTTACCGATTTGGTATTCCTCAGACTATTACTACCGATCAAGGAACTATGTTCACATCGGGAGAATTTGATGACTTTGCCTTCAGTATGGGGATTAAAATTCTAAATTCCTCCCCTTATTATGCTTAAGCTAACGGTCAGGCTGAGGCATCTAATAAAGGAATAATCAAGCTTATTAAACGGAAAATTGAGGAAAATCCTAGGAGATGGCATACTCTTTTAAATGAAGCCTTATGGTCATATCGGATGGCGTGTCATGGTGCAACTAAGGTTTCACCATACCAGTTGGTATATGGGCATGATGCAGTTTTGCCTTGGGAAATTAAGACTGGTTCTAGGCGTGTATTTTCTCAGGATCAGTTGACAGCCGATGAGTATGATACGCTTATGAGAGATGAATTAGAAGATTTAGCAGGTCATCGGCTAAAGGCTTTAATTAGCGTCGAAGAAAATAAAAAGAGGGTTGCTAGGTGGTATGATAAAAAGGTGAAAATAAAAGAATTTACAAATGGAGATTTAGTCTGGAAATTGGTTTTGCCGATTGGGACTAAGAGTTCAAAATTCGGCAAGTGGTCCCCTAATTGGGAAGGTCCTTATCGGATAAATCAGTCTGCTCCTGGTAATGCATACATCTTAGAAACCCTCGAAGGAGTTATATTTCCCAGAGCATTAAATGGAAAATATTTAAAGAAATATTACCCCAGTATTTGGATGGATGCGTAAAATGCAGGAATTGTTCTTCATTACCAGCGGGTGAATCGAAGCGCCGGGATCGGTATGGTGCCTATGCGCGCAATAATCGAGAAGTTGTATAGGTGATTTTGACAGGAGGTAATCATAACTCAGAAGAAATTTCAGCGCATAAAGTATTTTATACTCCAAAATTGGGGGCATGTGTTGACACCGTTTTTCGGCACGTGTCAATAAGGATCGGGAGACTAAACTAAATCGGCAAGAAGGTGGTTATTCTCCAGTATTGCTTCTGAGTTGCCGATGGATGATTGCCGATAAAGGACATGTTGATCTCGTACATTGCCAATGAAGCCAGAGGGCTGTTGCCGATGGAGTGAGAGGCATGGTTGCCGATGGAAGGCAGAGCTGAAGAACGTGGAAAGCAGAGCTGAATCATTATCGATGGGTTTTGCCGATGGAATCTACAGAGATGAGGAGCGTGCCGATAGAGGTTTCATCGTAAGCAATGGATAAGGAAACTGGCAATATTTATGCCAATATTTTAATAGTTTACTTTTAAATTCGACCTTGGTACGAGTCATTATTTTTTATTCCTTAGAGATAGAATTTGTTTAGGTAATACTTTGTCGTGTCTGTTTAGGACTCATAGTACCAGGGTATAAATATGTACCGGGAGGCAATGTAAAAGGGGATGAACCAATAAAATACAACAAATCTATTACTTTTATCTACTTTTCAAGCAATCTACTTTTCGACGACTTCATCACCAGTACCTTTTCCTTTTCAACGAGTTCTTTCAAGAATCGGCGGGGTGCATCAACTTGATCTCCGGTGACCTTGCAGGTTTCGCGTCTACCGAGCACGATTCAGGCTTTGATGTCCAGGCGTATCGCTGTCGTCTCGTCTGATCTGTTCAACAGTTATCGAATACCTTCTGAGCTTTGATGTCCGGGCGTATTGCTGTCGTCTCGTTCGGATCTTATTCAAATTTATCATCCTTGTCGATTAACAGGTCAAATCGACTGGCACGCCTTGATATCGAACTTGGGTATTAGCCCGGTGTGTTTGCAGATCCAACGCCTTTTTGCATCAACAGAGAGATTGGATAAACGATTGTCCACGCTGACCGATAGGGTAACTGCTTTAGAAGAACCGCCACCACCTGAAGAAAATAATGATGGCAGCAATGCTGGCGATGAGGTATATGATGCTGATGGTAATGTTGATAGAGCAGCGACAAGAGAAAATAGATTATGTCATCGTCTTCGCACAAATACCACAGGTATGGGTGACGCTCAACATTTCAACCGCCACCAAGGTAATCGCACTCATGCTCCCGATGATCCTTATGCTAAGGTTAAATTTACCATACCTTCTTTTTTGGGACATTATGATGCCGAGGAATACCTTGATTGGGAGATGACAGTAGAGAAAAAATTCTGTGCCCATCTTGTGCCTGAGCAACATCGCATTAGATAAGCCACTAGTGAATTTAAAGATTTTGCTATCATTTGGTGGACTAGTTTAGTTGCAGATAATTGCCAACCTCATACGTGGGAAGAACTTAAGTTTGCTATGCATGATAGATTTGTGCCACCATCGTATCATAGAGACCTACGTAAAAGACTAATGCATTTAGAACAGGGACATAAATCTGTGCAGGATTATTATGGTGAACTATAGAAAGGTTTGATGCGTTGTGGCATAGTGGAGGGAACTGAGGATTCTATTATTCGTTTTTATGCGGGTTTGAGGGAGGAAATTCAGGACATAGTTGATTATAAGGAATTTAACACTATCAACCAGTTGTTTCAATTTGCTATGCTTGCAGAGAAGGAATTGCAGGGGCGAGATAAGCAGGCCAAGAGCAAGGCTGGCACCTCATACACACCACACACAGGAGCATCATCGGGGTTTCCCAAGGCATCCTCCTTCCGTGCGCCTCTACCAGCGAACAAGAGGACGTCTTCTGCGCAACCTTCTGGTTCAGGTAAAAATTTAGTGCAGGAACCATCAAAGAGTGCATCTTCTGTTGCCTCAACGGGATGCACTCCTAGCATTCAGTGTCATCGGTGCCTTGGTTACGGACATGTGCAAAAGGACTGTCCAAGTCAGCGGGCATACATTGCTACAGAGGATGGGTACATCAGCACCTCTGACGTGGAAGATGATGATGAAGAACAAGATGTTCAAGAAGAAGGTGAGGTCTTTGGTAGCAAGGACACATCAGCCTACATGAGTGTCATTGTGCAGCGAGTGCTTAGTGCACAAGTACAACAACTTGAGAAGCTGCAATGCCACAATTTGTTCCAAATTTTCTTTGTCATCAACAACTGGCGAGCATGTGTCATCATTGATGGGGGTAGCTGCAATAATTTGGTGAGTTCAGATTTGGTCAAGAAGCTTGACTTGTCTACACGCCCACATCCCCATTCGTACCATATTCAATGGTTGAATGATTCTGGTAAGGCTAAGGTAACAAAAACTTGCAGAGTTTTTTTCCATTGGTACCTATGTTGATTCCGTTGATTGTGATGTAGTACCTATGGAAGCTTGTTCACTTTTATTGGGTCGCCCTTGGGAATTTGATAATGATGCTGAAGTAGGTTCTGTACCACTTGAGAGTTAACAAAAGCTTTGATACCACTTGATGTGAACTAGGTTCCTAATCTTCCGTCAGTTCAAGATAAACAACGATTTGGTGGAGCACGACACACCGATCCGGCTTCAGATCACAAAGACCCTAACCTGCAAACTTAGCACCACGTCTCTCTGGTTATCAACCATGTCACCAACGGGTTGACCTCGCCAAGAAGGCTAATCCCTACCTGTGAATCGAAGAACACAAGCAAGAACTCGAAAGTACGCAGCTCAAATATTGGGACAAACTGCAGATATATGATTAAGATCACAAAGTGGGGTTTCACAAACCGATAACAGCGACTGTTCAAAGACAGATTAATCTAAAGCAAAACCCAAACCCTAACGTAGACGGCGGTTGCTCATTATATAGCCTAAGGTGCGTCCAAGGACCCCTACACACGTCCATACACAGCCCCGACACATTACAAGGCCCAAATGGCCCAAAAGATGACGATGCAGCGCTCTGACAGATTCTGGACGTCAAATTATTTTGACGATTTCTGTTGATCCCGAAGGAATTTTGACATGGGTCTACTTTCATTGGTTTCCTTATCAAATTATCTTTCCATCCATATGTGGATGGTCGAAAATGGAGTCCGTATGCAACCTGGGTGTCCGTTTTATTGCATGTTGCTCCTGGAGCCTGAGACGGCCTCGAACTTGACTTGGATTGGGCCTCCCACTTAGCTTGAACGTCCCTGCTGGTATCCAAAGGTGGTGGCCAAGGAGGAGGACGTCCAAGGGCTTCTTTGGTGTGTTCCACATCTCCTTGGGGCATGCTCTCACTTGGATCAGAGTCCCAATGGCGAATAACAAGCCCATGATGATGATGTAGCCCTTGGCAGAAACAGTGACAGAATGTCATGATGAATTGGATGCCTTCCCGATGTGATATTGAGGTAAGACCAAACCTATTAGAAAGATTATCAAATAATCTTTCCAACAAGTGCTGATTGACCTCAATCGCACTCCAGATGCATGAGTTATGGCCTTCCCACTGAAGCCCTATCCGGCTGCCGACGAACTGAACGTTGGACTTTGATGAGTTTGCCCTTTGAGACACGTTCATACCTACATTCAAATAGAAACATGCACATGTGGAACCAAGTGAATTGTACCAAAAATCATTGTGCAAATGAAGGAACGAACTCACCTTATCTTTAGCCTCTATGGGTGTGTCGGTTATCGAGAGAAGGGGTACCCTAAACCTTCCTTGTTTTCGGTTGAACCCCGAGTTTACCCTCAGATTAATCTCACGGGGACCCTTGAAAAAACACGTGCAAGACCAGACCATACATCCTCGACCCACCGAGGCCCACCGGCAAATACACACTGGGCCGACCCACAACAGAATACTTAACTTCTGCCGTAACCCTCGACAAGTCACTGACGTCACCAACTGATGATCACTCAAGAGGGGGGGACCCCGCGTCAAGTGTCGAGGCCCTGGCGGGACGGATGCCTCGATACAACAAGGGTTGAGCCCCCCTCGATCCACCAACTCTGGGTGCGTCTGGCAGCGCATTTGATGCAAAACTACCTAACCTCGTCCAATCGTATGGCTACAGTAGCCGCACAGTGGTCCGTACAGCGGTCGAATCCTGCCTTATCGCCCATACTGGGGACGTGCATCGGTCTGCACGGCACTGTTACGCCATACTCAGCACTGTTCGGCCGCTCGAGGCCCCCTTCGATGCGCTACACGACAAACAACCGACATCGGATTCCCTAAGTTCAATCTTATCCGTTCAACCCACATCGACCTCGAAAGCTGCACCAACAACTCCCGATGCGACCCCAACAGGGACTCGCATATCCTCTACAGGGGTTCACGTCTTTCGCCAGTCAGCAACCATGCCTCCGAAGGACGCCTGTCAACTCCGAGCCATGCTGCTACAGAACAAGCCATGCTCAGCGCACGTCTCTATAGTGGCCTCGAGTTGACCACCATGACCCACGACGTCACCACTGCGTCATCAAACCAAGACACTTGTACCCCTGTGCCTCCCCTTGGCCTATAAAAGGGGACACCAGGATATACAACAAGGAGAGAGGCCCAATCGGACGAAGAACTGACTCCAGACAATGATCTCATGAACAACCGAACACGCGCCTAGGCACTCCTAGACTCTGAATAACTCTTTCGCTCTATACTCGACCCCTCCTCGAATTCTCTCCTTCACTTGTATTCACCCCTGTACAAGCACTTAGGTGCAAGATAATACAAATCTTCTCCCCCCGCTGGACGTAGGGCCTTCTTTGCCCGAACCAGGATAAATCGCTGTGTTCTTCTTGCATCACCATCCGAATGGGTTACGCACACATACGTTTACTCGTTGGCTTAGGACACCCCCGGGTTCCTAACGTCAACAGTTGGCACACCAGGTAGGGGGCGTGTGTGTGTCAAACTGCTTTGTTCGGATGGCGGATTTCGTATCATCGCTCCCTTTCGGCTCGGTGATTTGGTTTGGGAGTTTGGAGTTCCTGTCGCTCGGCACGAGCCATGACATGGTCCTGCTCTCAGCCAGGCACCCAAGCGGGGGCACTTCAGGGACTCCGCGAGGAGCCCCGCGTCGCCCTCGCCACCACGCTTCCCAATCAAGAAGGAGACGTGGATCGCAAGGTGGGCGACGCCGCCGTGCGACCACGATTGTCACATCCTCTTCGTCTTCGACAGATGACTTGAGCTCTCTGGCCAGGAGCCTCCCACGACTACGCGTAAGGCCCGAAGAGGGGCAGCGCTCGCCAGGGTTGAACGCTTCTCCCCAGGCGAATGCGCCCCTCATGTCTACGGCTCTCTTGCCCTATGAGCAGTTTGCCGTCCGACTGGCACTGCCATTTGGGCTCGACAATGCCGCTTCAACATA
This sequence comes from Bothriochloa decipiens, assembly GCA_023333625.1. Classification (NCBI taxonomy): domain Eukaryota; kingdom Viridiplantae; phylum Streptophyta; class Magnoliopsida; order Poales; family Poaceae; genus Bothriochloa; species Bothriochloa decipiens. The sequence goes on along the minus strand of CM041636.1, from coordinate 29,037,709 downwards.
CTCCACTATCGTGCGCTCGGGTTTTGGAGCGGACAGGGAACGGACTGGACCCCCGCTACGCGTAGCAGCGTGCCGGGAGGTGCCGGTACTGGCCCCCGAACGCCCGATTAACCCTCGCCCACGCCGCGCCTGCCCTCGCGCGCTTCGACAGTGGCTGGAAGTGAAACAATATGGGCGGACCATCATGCCTTACCCGCTCTACTCCGACTCTGACTACGACTCCAGCTACTATGATCCCACGCGAGAGTGTTTCCATGTCAACATAGTCACCGCGTCGGGCAACGACGACGCCAATCCCGCAGAGACGTCCACACCACCGGCTGCAACAGGTGGACCCCTCCTCCTGGCGGGATAGGAGGAAGGGCCCCCTGCCGCGACCAATGATCCGTGCGATTCGCAGGGCACCCGTGTCGCCCAGCTCGCGCAGGTCCGGGAGCTTCGAGCCAAACTCGACGAAGACAAAGAGCGACTACGCCAGCTCGAGCGTACCCTCGAGCAAGACAATTGGAATCCCCCAGATGGAGGGGCTCGGGCCCGAGCGCGGCAAGTACAGCGGCAGATTGTGGGCGCGGATACGGTTGCACGTCCCGCCTTCAATCGAGCCAGTCAGAATGTCGTCACGGCAACCATGCTTCTCCGCAACATGCCGGCCCCCTCGAATCCTGAAGCCCAATGAGTCCGACAGGAGATCCAGGGCCTTCTCGAGGTGGCCGCCATCCAGCAGGCTGAGAGTTCTGCCTCGAGGCATCAAGGTGCGGCCTCAGGGCAACACCACGAACCCTCGCGGCATGAGAGGCAGGCCTCGACCAAGCCGGTAGACTCCCCCCGCTCGAAGGGGGCGGTCCTGGCCCGCGATCGCGTTCGTGACAACCACGAGCCCTGCGATGCGCGTCACGACATCAACGAACACTGTAGACGCAAGAGCGGTGACGTCGAGATGCGAGGCTACAGCGCTCATCGAGGCGGACGCTACGATAGTGACGAGGACTGACGTCGATCCCCAGATCCGCCGGGACCTCGAGCCTTCAGCCGTGCGATTCGCAGCACGCCGCTGCCTAGCCCCTTCAGACCCCCGACAAGTCTCGTCAAATACGACGGCGAGACAAAGCCTGAGCTCTGGCTTGCCGACTTCAAGCTGGTGTGCCAGCTTGGTGGGGCCTGCAATGACAGCGCCATCATTCGACAACTCCCACTCTTTCTCTCTGACACCGCACGACGGTGGCTCGAGGAGCTTCCCCCTAACCAAATCTATGACTGGTCCGACCTGGTCAGGGTTTTCGAGGGGAACTTCAAGGGCACCTATGTGCGTTCGGGCAATAGGTGGGAACTCCGAGGCTACAGACAGAAGCCCGGGGAATCCCTCCATGATTTTACTCGATGCTGCTTCCCCACGTCACCGACGAAGAGGTGATCCTGGCTTTCATTGCCGGGACCACCTGCAAGGAACTGGTCCGGGAGCTCGGGCGTGCTCCCTCAAAGATCGCCGATGAATTGATGGACACCGTGGCCAACTTTGCCACCGGAGAAGAGGCCGTCAGTGCCTTCTTTGATGATGGCAAAGGCCAAACGCAAGCCAAGGCGGCCAACCTCGAGGGTTCGAACCGGGACGGCAAGAAAGGGGGCAAGAAGAAGAGGAAGAACCCGCGAGGCAAGTGCGAAGACGCCCCCGACGACGACCTCGTGGCGGCTGTCGAGCGCAAGAAGCCTCGAGGCCCTCCCGAAAAGGGCCGCTTCGACGAGATGCTCAAGAAACCGTGCCCATATCACAAGGGCCAGGCCAACCACACCCTCGAAAACTACCAGATGCTCAAAAGGCATTTCGAGGGTACGGCTTGAGGAAAGGAAGGGACCTTCGAGTGGGCGACCTCATCCTACGATGGTGACAGAGCAACAAGGGCCGCCACAAGTTAACTCCACCGTGGGAAGGCCCCTTCATCATAGCAGAGGTGTTGAAGCCCGGAACCTACAAGCTCGCTAACGACAAAGGTGAAATCTTCACCAACGCAAGGAACATCGAACAGCTACGTCGTTTCTACCCCTAGGGCGCCGATGCCCTTGTACATTCTCGCATGTTTCGTACATTTTCGCATGACGAATATAAGAAGTACTTTCGAGCGTCTCCTTTTGCTTTGCAACTAAGTAGAAAAAACCTTGAACTCCCTAAGGGTCGAGGGCTATCGAGCCTGGGGCTCTCCTACGCCTCAGGGCTAGGGTACCCCCACTCGCTCCCCCTTCCTCAAGGGATACGAGCATGCGTCGAACACTTAGTCGAAAAGCAAAAGTCAGGTGATCGAAACTCGAGCGTCTCTTCTTTCCTACGCCTCGATACACTTCGCGACTAAGTAGAAAACGCCTCGAATTCCCTAAGGGTCGAGGGCTGTCGAGCCGGGAGCTCTCCTACGCCTCAGGGCTATGGTACCTCCACTCGCTCCCCCTCGAGGAATACGAGCACGCGTCGAACACTTAGTCAAAAAAGCAAAATCTAGGCAAAATAAAACAGAGAAGGCTCGACCTTAAAATATCAAAATGCATTACGATAGATGCATAGATGTTTTAAAGGCCCTCGAAGCCACACTGAATATAAGTTACAAAAACTAACTTATTTATACGGGCACCTTCACCCAGTTTTGCCCTACAGGCCTGCTCTGCCGTCTCCATCGCCGCCCTCCTCGACGGTGTACCCTTCATCTTCTTTTCGAAGACCAATGGGCGGCCGTCGCTTGCCCGACCAGAATCATCCACTACCGCACCGCACCGGCTTCTGCATAAAAAGGCACGCGTGACGGACAGGAGGAGTTACCCACAGATGGATCTTCCCACGACACGGGATACGGGCCTAGGCCCTTGAAATCTCCAGGGAGCGAAGGCTGGCCCTCGAAAAGGGTTCGATAGCCGCCCTCAAGTACCGAAGTTAGGGGTGACCGAGGGGGCCGACGCGAGTCCCTTGCTCGAGAACAAATTCTCGAGGGCTCCTCGGACACATTCAAGGCAAAACTAAGGGACCACGACGGAATCCCCTCGAGGGGAGGCATCGAGCCACCAGACCCGATCGAAAGGGTTTGGCATCCATGGGACCCACTGTTTTGCTTGAATAAGAGCGCCTTAGGGCCACTAGTCGACCCCTATCGAACGGGGCATGAGCTCTTACTTGAATTTCCTGATAGTAGCTCACCTGAGATGTTGATGCTCACCCGAGCATGGGTAGCACAATGCTTCTCCCCCTCTACCTGATCGAAAGGGTTCGTGAGGGTCGAACAAAAAAGTCGAGCTCACACCTGACCGGCTTCGACGAAAGAAGCTAAGGAGCGGACTCACAACTGGGTGGCCTCGATGAAAGAGGACCCAACCGCCCGGGGGCTTGATCATTCGAGCACGCCTCGACTAAAACCGAAAATAAAAGACCTCGGGCGAGTATTCTACTCACCCGAGGCCTCGGGGGCTACACCCGAAGGGTGCGCTCGCGCGCACCCCTCGGAATACGACAACACCCCGAGTCCATTTAACTGAGCCTCTGCGTAAGTATCAACACTTACACGAAGGCTCGGGGGTACTGTCGGTTACCGAGAGAAGGGGTACCCTAAACCTTCCTTGTTTTTGGTTGAACCCCGAGTTTACCCTCAGATTAATCTCACGGGGACCCTCGAAAAAACACGTGCAAGACCAGACTATACATCCTCGACCCACCGGGGCCCACCACCAAATACACACTGGGCCGACCCACAATAGAATACTTAACTTCTGCCGCAACCCTCAACAAGTCACTGACGTCACCAACTGATGATCACTCGAGAGGGGGGGACCCCGTGTCAAGTGTCGAGGCCCCGGTGGGACGGACGCCTCGATACAACAAGGGTCGAGCCCCCTCGATCCACCAACTCCGGGTGCGTCCGACAGCGCATTTGATGCAAAACTACTCAACCTCGTCCAATCGTATGGCTATAGTAGCCGCACAGTGGTCCGTACAGCGGTCGAATCCTGCTTTACCGCCCATACTGGGGACGTGCATCGGTCTGCACGGCACTGTTACGCCATACTCAGCACTGTTGGGCCGCTCGAGGCCCCCTTCGACACGCTACGTGACAAACAACCGACATTGGATTCCCTATGTTCAATCTTATCCGTTCAACCACTACGCTCGAGGCTACCCCTCGATTGGGCCTAGAGTATGTGTCGACGCCCTCCGGTCAACCCACATCGACCTCGAAAGCTGCGCCAACAACTCCCGATGCGACCCCAACAGGGACTCGCACGTCCTCTACAGGGGATCGCGTCTTTCGCCAGTCAGCAACCACGCCTCCGAAGGACGCCTGTCAACTCCGAGCCATGCTGCTATAGAACAAGCCATGCTCAGCGCACGTCTCTACAGTGGCCTCGAGTTGACCACCACGACCCGCGACGTCACCACTGCATCATCAAACCAAGACACTTGTACCCCTGTGCCTCCCCTTCGCCTATAAAAGGGGACGGCAGGATACACAACAAGGAGAGAGGCCCAATCGGACGAAGAACCGACTCCAGACAACGATCCCACGAACAACCAAACACGTGCCTAGGCAGACTCCTAGACTTTGAATAACTCTTTCGCTCTATACTCGACCCCCCCGAATTCTCTCCGTTACTTGTATTCACCCCTGTACAAGAACTTAGGTGCAAGATAATACAAATCTTCTCCCCCCGCTGGACGTAGGGCCTTCTTTGCCTGAACCAGGATAAATCGCTGTGTTCTTCTTGCATCACCATCCGAACGGGTTACACACACATATGTTTACTCGTTGGCTTAGGACACCCCTGGGTTCCTAACGTCGACAGGGTGTATGCATAGGTCTCATGTCCTCATCATCATGGCAGCTCGAAGCCTTCATGACCTAGTTGATGATGAGTTGAGAGTCACCACAAACATCGAGGCGTCAGACCCCGAGCTTCATGGCGATGCGTAGGCCGTTGACAAGGGCTTCGTACTTGGTGATGTTGTTGGAGGCAGGGAAGTGTAGCTGAATCATGTAGCGCATGTGTACACCTTGTGGTGAGATGAAGAGTAGGCCCATGCCTGCTCTAGTCTTCATCAATGACCCGTCCATGTACATCGTCCATAGTTCTCCTTGAATCTATGTCAAGGGAAGTTGAGTGTCAGTCCATTAGGCAATGAAGTCTGCTAGCACCTAGGATTTGATGGCTTTCCACAATGCGTACGTGAGCGTCTCACCCATGAGCTCAACCGCCCACTTGGCGATTCTCCCCGTGGCTTCCTGGTTCTGGATTATCTCCCCGAGGGGGAAAGACGATATCACAGTTACTAGGTGGCTGAGGAAGTAATGTTGGAGCTTGTGTCATGTGAGGACGATGGCGTAGAGCAGCTTCTGGATCTATAGGTAATGGACCTTGGTCTCTGAGAGTACCTCGCTGATGAAGTAGACAGGCCGCTGGATGGGCAGTACGTGCCCTTCCTCTGCCCTCTCGACCAATATGGTTGCGCTGACCACCTTGGTGGTGGCGGTGACATAGAGTAAGAGGTGCTCAACCAGGTTTGGAGGCACAAGGATTGGAGGTGAGGTTAGCATGGCTTTCAGCTTGGCGAGGGCCTCCTCGTCCTTGAGGGTCCAAGCAAAGTGCTCTGACTTTGTCAAGAGGCGGTACAGAGGCAACGCTTTTTCTTCGAGACCCGAGATGAAGCGGCTGAGGTCCCTGAGGCAACCCGTGACCTTCTGAATGCCCTTGAGGTCTCGAGTCAGTCCCATCTTGGTGATGGTAGAATCTTTATCGAGGTTGGCCTCGATACCGCGCTGAGAGATGATGTACCCAAGGAGCATGCCTCGAGGGACGCCAAAGACGCACTTCTTGGGATTGAGCTTGATTGTTTTGGCCCTGAGGCACCCAAATGCAATCTTGAGGTCTTCGACGAGGTTGTCGACTTTCTTGGATTTGACTACGATGTCATAGACGTAGGCCTCGACTGTTGACCCTATGTGTTTGCCAAAAACATGAAGCATGCATCGCTAGTAAGTTGTCCCAGCGTTTCAAAGGCCGAAGGGCATAGTTACATAGTAGTACATGCCAAAAGGGGTGACGAACGAAGTCATGAGCTGGTTGGACTCCTTCATGTTGATTTGGTGCTAACTGGAATAAGCATTGAGAAAAGAAAGAGTTTCACATCCTGCAGTAGAATCAACGATTTGATCAATGCGTGGTAAAGGAAAATTAGGACATGCTTTATTCAAACTGGTATAGTCTACACACATCCTATGTTTCCCATTCTTTTTCTTAACTAGTACAGGATTAGCTAACCACTCAGGATGATGAACCTCCTTGATGAACCCGGCCGCCAAAAGCTTATTGACTTCCTCCCCGATGATCTTGCACTTCTCCTCGTCGAGGCAGCACAAAAGTTGTTTCACCGGCTTGGATCTAGCCCAGATCTCCAAGGCGTGCTCAGTGACTTCCCTCGATATGCTCGGCATATTTGAAGGACTCCACACAAACATATTGGTGTTTGCACAGAGCAAGTCGATGAGCATTGCTTCCTATTTGTCACTGAGGGTGGCGCTGATCGTCAGCGCCCTCTCGTCGGAGCTGCTCGGGTCGAGGAGGATCTTCTTTGTGTCTTCAGTGGGCTCGAAGTTGCCGGCATAGTGCTTGGGGTCGGGGACCTCAGTAGCCAACCCATCAAGGGTTGCCGCCATCATCGTGGACTCTTCGATGGCCTCCCCATTCTCGATGCACTCGATGTCGTAGTCATAAGTGTGCTCATGGGAGGGGCCGATGGTGATGACTCCCTTTGGCCCTGGCATCTTGAGCTTGAGGTAGGTGTAGTTGGGGATGGCCATGAACTTGGCGTAGCCGAGCTGGCCAATGATCGCATGGTACAAGCCATGGAACCCGACCACCTCGAAGGTGAGAGTCTCCTTCCTAAAGTTCAAGGAGGTGACAAAGCAGACGTGGAGGTTAATGCGGCTGATGGGATGAGCCCTCCTCCCTAGCACAACTCCATGGAAGCCCCCCACACTAGGGCTGAGCCTCTCTCTCGGAACCCCTAAGAGGTCGAGGGACTCTGCGTAGCTGATGTTGAGGTAGCTGCCTCCATCCATGAGCACGTTGGTGAGGCGGGTGTTGATGATGATGGGGTCGACGATGAGCGGGTTCACTCCAGGCTTGGGGATGTGGTTCGGATGGTCATCGCGGTCGAACGTGATGGCTGTACTAGACCAGTTGAGGTATTGTGGAGTTGCGACCCACATAGAGAAGACCTCTCGACATTCCCTCTTGCGCTGGCACAGCATGAGTTGGGTTGAGGACCCTCATAGATCATGTAGCAGTCATGGACCTTGGGGAAGCGGTCCTCCTTGTTACTGCCACGATCCTTAGGATCATCCTTCTTGTCACCCTTCCTGAGGCCCAAGCTCTCAAAGTACTTTTTGAGCATCTGGCAGTCCTCGAGGTTGTGATTCGCCCCTCCATTGTGGTAAGGGCAGGGCTCCTTTAGCATCTTGTCGAAGATGCCCCCCTCGGGGCCTCGAGGCTTCTTGCGCTCAGGCGCAACGACAAGTTCTTCATTTTTTGACCTCGCGCTTGCCCTGCTGGTTCTTTTTCTTCTTCTTGTTGTTGTTCTTCTTGGTGCCTCTAGTTGAGCTCTTGGGGTTGAACACTTGCGCCTTCTCCTTGTCTTGGCCATCGCCAAAGAAGACACCCACCACCTCCTCGCCGACTACGTAGTAGGTGACAATGTCCATTAGCTCATCGGCGATCTTGGGGGGATTGCATCCTAGCTCCCGGACCAACTCCTTGAAGGTGGTGCTCAAGACAAACGTGAGGATGACGTCGTGGTCGGAGATGTGGGTGGAGCCCGGTGCGCTGCTTGGAGAAGCATCGGGCGAAGTCACAAAGGGACTTGTCGAGCTTCTGCTTGCAGTTGCAGAGGTCCTAGGAGTTGCCGGGGCACACGTAGGTTCCCTTGAAGTTCCCCTTGAACACCCTGACAAAGTCAGGCCAGTTGCGGATCTGACCGGGAGGAAGCTCCTTGAGCCACCTACAAGCGGTGTCTGACAAGAACAAAGGGAACTAGCGAATGATGGCATGGTTGTTGCGTGCCCTGCCCAACTGGCATGCCAACCTAAAGTCAGCCAACCATAGCTCAGGCTTAGTCTCACTGTTGTACTTGACAAGGCTCATAGGGGGACGAAAGGGAATCGGCAGCGGCATGCTCCTAATCGTCCTGCTAAAGACTCGAGGGCCTGGTGGCTCGGGGGACCGGTGCCGGTCCTCATCACTGTCGTAGCACCCTTCCCTGTGTGTGCTGTAGCCTCACACCTCAGCATCACTACTCTTGCATCGGTGGTTCTCGTTGATGTTGTGGCATGCGTCCCAAGGCTTGCGGTTGTCGTGGATGTGCTCTCGAATGGGGATCACCTTCTTTGGTCGGGGCATCATCTTGATGGACTGAGCCCTCCCTCTCATGTCGGGAGGGTTCAGCGGGTTGCTTCGAGGCCGCCCCTCAATGTCTCGAGGCTGAACTTTCTACCTGTTGTGCAGCTGCGACGTCGAGGAGACCTCGAACCTCCTATTGGATATGACAGGCCTTAGGATTCGAGGGGGCTGGCATGTTGTGAAGAAGCATGGTGGTCGTGATGATGTTCAAGCTAGAGTGGTTGAAGATGGGGTGCTCGACTGCACCCTCCCTGATGATCTACTTGTTGACCTCTCGGGCCCTGGCTTGAGCTCCTGCTCCGTGGTCGTGCCCACGCTCCTCCTCGAGGGTCCGCTCGAGCTGGCACAGGCACTCTTGGTCATCATCGAGCTTGGCCCGCATCTCCCGAACCTACACGACCTAGGCGTCTTGGGCGTCCTAGGGTTCCTACAGATCGTTAGGTGCCACCGAGGGTGCCTATCAATTAGGCATGAGGGCTACTCCTGCTGCGGTCGCTGCCGCTGCCGTGGTGTCGCCGGTTTCGTCGCTCGATGCAATGGCCCCGTCGATGTGGAAGCACTCGCGTGTGGGGTTGTGGCTATCATCAGTGGAGTCAGAGTTGGGACTAGCCTAGTAGATGTTGGGAAAGAGGCCACGACACTCTTCTTCAAGCTAACGCCAAAGCGCACCAAGGGTATAATGTCTTGGGCTGGAAGCCTTCGACGACCCTAGGCACTCAGGAGCTAGTGCGAGCGTCTCCAAATCCATGGTGGCACGCAGAAGATGCCCTGGATGGTCATCGTATGCTCCAAGACTGGACTATACTGTGGCAAAGTATGTCCGGGCGGCATTGTCCAAGCCAAACGGGAATGGGCGACGAGCCCTGTACAATCCATGTGGCAGCAGATCGAGCAGTGCTAGAGCTGCACCCGCCGGAGAGGCCACCCCTGGCCCCCTCGGCGAATGCATCGCAAAGACAAAATCTGGGTCATTGTATTGCCCTCTGGCCCGTCCCCTACGGCCAAACTCAGGTCAGATAGGTTCCCATCCAGGGACCCCACATCACTGGTCAGCCACGAAGTAGCCATGTTGGGCGCCGCCTCGCCCGTGTGGCGATGACGGTGGTTGCGCCGGCCGCGCCTCCTCCTGGTCATGGAATCGTGGTGGCGAGACCAACATGCGGCCCCTCCTGTGCATGGGAGCTCATGGTCGTCTCCGCTCAAATGTCTGACTAAGAGTAGGATCATGTCGTAGCCGTGTTTGAGTGACATGAACTCCAAGCTCACGAACCAGATCACCATGCCGAACAGAAGAGGCAGAACAGAGTCAGCCATCCGAAAAATAGCGAGAAATGCTGGTGACACGTAGTGCCCCTACTTGGCACTCCAATTGTTGGAGTTCGACCATGGGGGCCTAGCACCATGAGTAACTACTTGTTGTGTGCTCCCTAATCTGGATGGTGATGCAAGAAGAACGCAAGGGTTTATCCTGATTCAGGCAAAAGAAGACCCTATGTCCAGCGGGGGAGGAGATGTTGCATTATCTTGCACCGAAGTGTTTGTATAGGTGAGATACAAGCAAGCGTATATGAAAAGAGCTGGAGAACAATGCCTAAGTCTAGGAGCGCTAGTCCTATACCTTGTGGTGTGAGTGATGTGGCATAGTGAGTTTGAATGAGTCCTCTTCTACTGCTAGCCCAGCACCTCCTTTTATAGGCCAAGGAAGGGCATGGGTCTACAGAAAACCCTAATGGTGCTACCCTTGGTTGGGCTATCGTAAGTGATGACACCGAGAGGCGATGATGATCATGTCGTAGGCACTGTTGAGGTATGTGACGGGGTGATGTCGAGCCCTATAGCGATATGCCTCATGATGAGATTTGCCCTCCCGAGTTGTCACGGCGAAGTCGGTGATTGACTGGTCCTGATGATGATGCTGACGTGCCTTAGTCACATGGAGAAAGATGTGACCTTCTATTTGAGGGCGTACGACTTGCTGTAGATGATGCATCGGAGTTGTTGGATCGCTGACCAAGTCTGTCTGCTTACCGAGTCGAGGGGTACCCAGGGGGCCTCGAGGCCATGCGGATAAGAATGAGCCCCGGGAAACCTGGTACGGATGTTGACATTTGTGTTTCAAGGGGGTGCTCGACGGGGCACAGTGTTTTGTACGGCGGAATAGTGGTCTATGCGAGACAACGCTTCTCTGAGGATGGGTGGTAAAAGTTAGATCTGACCTCTGTACTTGCCCATCATTACTGCCGTTGTAGCCATAGGGGTTGGCAGGAGTAGGTAGGGCGCATTAAATGCTCTGATTACCATACAGGAAGTAGGTAGGTCGAGGGGTGCACTGCTCGACAGGGGTTCATCCGCCTGCATAGACTTCCGTCACTTGAGCGGGGTGTCGTTCAGCTGGGTGATCTCCCATCACTCTAGGCCCCCTGTTGAGTGGTTGATGCTCAGTCCGTCCATGGGCCAGCCTAGCTAGGCTTGGTTCTTGGTTGTTGGGCCTTGTTCTTTTCAGCGGTAGCAGGCTTGGATCAGGAGGGCCACTTGGAGGTTTTGGGTTGGATTGTTTGGGGATTATCTCATCTGGATTCAGGGTTAGGGTACCCCCTTTCTAGGTACCTGACATAAACTCTGTCGTGCCACAACTACAGAGTGACCACAATTGTAACTGTCAGCGAGCACTCGGTAGACTGATTGCTAGGGCTTTCAAAACAGAAGCATTCATACTCTATCCTACGAGATCAAATATGGAGCGGTCGGACTTTCTTGCATTAGCAGTGTTGGCGGTCCTTAATGACAATTTTATACCACCAATACATAACCAAAAAGGGAAGAATTATATATTTTTACACACATATACCTTTACTACTAATGGAATTCTACTTGTACTGGAAGAATTGTCACTATGCAGGAAATACACCAAGTACAAGGAATAATTATAATAAAAAGGCGCTTTTGAGAAGACGTATTTGCCAACCCAATGGAAGTCAGCCCAACCGTGCATGTTCAGGCCAAATCAACCATGGCATAGTAGTCCAGGCCCGAACCAAGAGCTATTGACCAAAGATGGGCCCGATCCAACCCACAAGTGCAGCGGCCGGCGCACCTGGGACGGCCGGCGCACCTATGAGGCGGTTCAGGCCCGGTCACCTCGTGTCGGTACATTCAATGCAGAGGAGGATGGTGCAGTGCTCGGTTTTCCTATTCTACCCCCGAACCGCCTTCCACCTGCTACAAAAGTAGAGGAGGTGCACCCCCCACAAGACACACTCATTTGGAGCACTACCTCATTCTCTAAACTTGTTCTTTAGGCTTAGCTACTTAGAATACTTTGGAGCAAGGTTGAGCTACCTGGAGGGCTTGTCTCCTAGGAAGAAGTCTACTCTCTTGGTAATATACTATGAAGAGTTCTTCCTTAGTCAAGTTCCCTATTCTTATTTACATTCTTGCATATGAACTAGAGTATAGTCTTGAGCATGATATATTCTAAGATTATGATCTAGACTATAGTCCATATGAGAATTGTTCATCATGTTCATACATGTTCTTCATTGTTCATATGATTTACAAACTTAGAGAAGATGACAGGAATAGAGTAATGGTTCGATGTTCTTTTGGGTTTGCCTATATTCTAGCTCGTCCATCCGTAGGGTGGGAGTCCTGGGGGGATATAGGTAGTTCCTTAGAATGCGGACATGGTATCCGGATGCGAGGAAGCCTTCAAATATGACGGCATACCACGGTTGAGGGGTAGGCGGCAGGTGGTGAAAGCCTAGTCCATCCTTCGTAATCGCCCACGTTCGTATGTCATGTAGGAGTTCGTAAATGTCCCCATCGACTGACAGATCAACTGCTGGGATCTCCCTGTTGCTCTTGACCTTGACTTGTATCTTAACATGTTTATCATGTGACACTAACTTGTTCTATGCAAATGTATAAGATATACCTACTCCACTTAGGATATTCTTTTATTCTTTATTTTACTTTTATCCTTAAGGTTGCTCTATGTGCGTCCACTATCTACAAACCTTATTGTTTAACCCCCGCATAGCTATGGGCCATATATTTCAATGATATGAAGGCATAACATATCTATGCTAGAGGTATTTGTAACCCTGCCTTCTTACAGGAAAATATAAATAATGATACCCTGAACTTTTTTCGGGTGAAATGCTACAACGATAGATCCGTGCGCTTGCAGATGTTATCTCTAAATGGTTACAATCTATCTCTTTAGCTATTCTTGCATTGTTGCTAGAGTACAATTCTAAAGAAATGCCAACACACGTTTCTAACACCGTTATTAAGGATAGGCTACTTGTCTATTTTTAGTGATTGCATTAAGAAACGCCAACAAGCATTTCTGGCGCCGTTGCCGGGGAAGGCATTGATACAAATACTCTAGCAAGAGAAAAACAAATGAATATGACTTCATTAGAAAAATGGTCATTGTCTGTGCAGGCTAACTTGTATGTTTTCTCCTGTTGTGGATGAAAACAGGATCGTGCATGACTGGTTTCTCCTTGCCAGAAAACTTCATCGCTAATACGGAGGCACTCCTAAGGAAGAACAGGTCTCCTGCCACTTCTTCTTCTGCTACTCCACTGACAAACGAACTAGTCGATGCCACATCATCGGAACTAAACAACATGGCCCAGAAGTCACTCCGCGAGTTCTTCGTTCCCGCTGTTGCTAACGTGCCCACCGGGCCCATTATCAATGTTGGGGATAGGAACTTTGAACTTAGGACCGGGCTGATCACCATGGTGCAGGCAAATCCATTCTGAGGACTACCCAATGAGGATGCCAACGCCCATCTCTAGCATTTCCTTGAGCTGTGCGACACAATTGTCATCAAAGACGTCGCACCAGATGCTATCAGGCTCCGTCTGCTTCCTTTCTCCCTTGTGGGGAAAGTGAAGTAGTGGTTCTACAAGGATAAGGAAGCTATTGACACCTGGAGCAAGTGCTCCATGGCGTTCCTCACCAAGTTCTTCCCCATGGGCAAAACCAACGCCCTGAGGGGAAGAATTGCCAATTTCCAGCAAAACACTATGAAACCCATTCCGGAGGCATGGGAGAGGCTGCAAGAGTACATACAAGCATGCCCCCACCATGGTATGGAGAATTGGCTGGTGCTCTAGAACTTCTACAATGGGTTAACACCCATGTCGAAAGGGCACCTCGATGCCGCTGCTGGTGGCGCCTTTCTATCACTCACTGTTGAGAGCGCCACAGTGCTGATCAACAAGATGGTAGAAAACCAAGCTTGGGGGAGGAACGAACTCCCACTAAAGCACAAAAAGGCATGCACACCATGAAGGAGACGGATATTCTTGCCGCAAAAATAGATCTACTCCTCAAGAAGTTTGATGAACGTGCCCCTGAAGACACATCCGGCACCATCAACTCCATGGACTCTCGCATGACTTATGAGGTCTGTGGTAATATTGGCCATTTGGGAAATGATTGCCCCGAAACCCATGAAGAAGCATCCTACATCAACAACGGGTTTCACCAACAACAAGGAGGTAATAATGGCTGGAATAACCAATCCCGTCCACGATTCCAAGGTAATTTGAACATCCACTCCAATTACAATTCGAATCAACCTTCGCTTAAGGATTTGGTTTTAGGCCAAGCTAAGATAAATTAAAACCTTACCAAAAAGATGCTTAACAATGATAAAATCTTGGAAAGTTTAAAAACAAAAATAGAGGATTTATCTTCTGCTGCCAAGAGCCAGCTGAGCTTTAATAAAATGATAGAAACCCAATTAGCTCAGATAGCTGCTGCTATTCCTATTAATCCTAATTCCCAACCTGCACATGTTGTTGAAAATATAAACGCGGTGACCATGAGGGGTGGTAAGTCCACTCGTGATCCACCAAACCCTAACCATGCAACAGGAAGGCAAAGGGTAAGACAGGAAGAACAGCCCGCATCTTTGACAACAAAATAAGAAATTACAGAAGAAAGGGCAACACCACTCGAGTTCTCAGATACATCCTATCTACCATTTCCCACAAGAACAAGGAAGCAGGCTATGGTTGAGCAGTTTGCACGATTTGTTGAGATGGTAGAAAAGGTGCATGTGAGCATTCCATTTATGGACGTCTTACACGTACCTTCCTATGCATAGTATATCAAGGATATCATCCACAACAAGCACCTCCTGCCATCCACAGAAGTGGTGAAGCTAACGGAGGAGTGTAGCATAGCTATACTCAACCATTTGCCCAAAAAGAAGAAAGATCCAGGGTGTCCAACTATCACCTGCTCTATTGGAACTCAACAGTTCGACCACGCGCTGTGTGATCTTGGGGCTAGTGTGTGTCATGCCCAAGATGGTCTTTGATAAGCTAAATTATACACATTTAGAACCAACAACCATGACACTCCAGCTGGCCGACTCCTCCATCCGCTACCTAGCAGGGATTGCTGAAGATATCCCTATCAAAATCAGAGGATAGTTTGTGCCGGTTGACTTCATGGTGCTCGACATGGAACTCAACAAGGAGACACCGCTCATCCTTGGGTGGCCATTCTTGAGCACTGCGGGAGCACAAATTGATGTCAGAGCAGGAGAAATCCACTTCAACATCAATGGCAAAGAAGAGAAATTCAAATTCAGACCCCGCAGGCAAGAAGAGTGCAACATGATTCGTATCAAGTACGGGCCAAACAGTCAAGGCATTAGAAATACAACCTCAAGGCACAAGTTTCACTCCCAGGGTCACAAAAGAAACAAAACAAAAGCCAGAGCAAAGAAAAAAGGCAACTCCGAGTAAAACCAAGTAGCAAAATAAGAACATAGCTCACGCACAAAAGAAAGAGGGAAAGAAGCCCCTGCCCCAAAACGAAAAGCAGAAAAAGCACAATGAGGTTCCTCCCAAGAAGAAGAAGAAGGAGCAGAAGGGCAAAATCATCCCCAGAACAAGGGAGTGAAAACGGAGGAGATCCCTATATCATCCAAGAAAACAGCACAGCAAAACCATAAACAACCTACACCACAAACCGCTACACCTCCAAAGACAAACAAGATGGTATGGAGACCTAAACAGGTGCAACCGTCTACCACTCCCAAGACGAATGTACCTTCATCTAGCAAACAATGAAAAGGGAGAAAAGTCCTGCTCAACGGACTCTATAAAGGTGAGCCCTGACCAACAGGTAAACCAGTAAGTTATCTTTCTAGTAATTCTTCATATAAATAAATAAAATAATAAATAAAAGTATAAAACTTATAAAACTTACCAATCTGTCAACTAATTCTATCATGTCACCTTGCTTATGCTATGAGCATGTTGTTTTGAGATATGATGAGTGTACCATCATATTTCCATAAGTTAAAAATGCAAGCATGGTGCTTGAGTTTTTCGCTTACCTTGGTCAACTATCTAAAAAGTTGACCATTGAAATAATTTGCTAGCATAGACTCAGTATATTTCCATGGACTAACATTGTAGAACGAACATTCGAATATCACAAAGGAAGTCCTAGCAATGATGATGACATACGGTAAGCCAAAAAGAATAATAAGACCCTAGCAGTAAACCAGCTTGGGGGAGAAGCCCCGCAAAGGTATGTGCATTGCATATTTAATTCTAAGAAAAAATTTATTTTCTTTTTAGCATATTTAAATTCCAGCATCCATGCATTCAAAAAATTGCTAAAAAGACCAAAAATATTTATTCCACTCTATTTATATGTGATGTATAAATATCTAGTTCAACCCTTGTTGAGATGATGAATAGTTGCTCTATTTTATATTTCTCCTGAACTTGCTTTATAATTCAGCTTTCTCTAAAGTTTGGGTTTATCAGCTAAAAATGTCTCATCCTAAAAATTTGAACTAGTGGGTTGCACATGTTTGCTAATATGATATAGTGACATGGGCTGCGCTATGACTTTGTTCTAAGTGAGACTTGACATCCGGAGTTTTTCAAAAATTCTCAAAACAAAAGTTCCTCAATGATTATGAAATACCTACCAAGGCCATATGACATATTTCAATGTTGCAAACCTTTTAGTCATATGCTGCTCGTGGAACATTAAGTTAGGTCAAATTGTTGCGAACCTAGTGAGATTATGGTCATATGCCCATGATTGAGATTCACTTGCACCCACCAAATAAAGCCGACTCTCACCCTGAGAGTTGCGCACAACATGCATTTTTCCATCCACCAAAATATATGCCAACTCTTACACTAAGAGTTGCACATCATTATCCACCAAATAAAAATGCCGGCTCTTACCCTAAGAGCCACGCAATCCTTATCCAGAAAATTACTCCTCGCATTCCATCATGACATCTATCCACTTTATATATGCCAGATAAAGGATATGAGCTATGCTAAAAAAACCATGCCAAGGGGCATGAGAGATCAATAAACAATGGGAAAGAAAAATCCAAATTCCCTATTCATAAAAAGAGAGAAAGAAAAAAAAGAAAAAAAATATGTGTACCCTTATAGCCCATATTCCTCCAAAAAATTCCATCCATCCAATAAAGAGAGTCATGATGCATGGAGTACCAAAAATACTTAGAATTAGGATCCACCTTCATACTCCACACACTTGCACATCCCAATCAAAGTGTACGACTTGTATCTCCTTGTGGTTCGGTTTTTGACTTAGCAATATATGTGATACAAGTATGCCCACTTTCATACCTGCCTATAACTCCAATCAAAAGCTTTAGCAGTAGGATATGAAAGGAAGGCAACACTACAATGCCTTTGGTGAGGTAAACATACAAATTGAGCGATCGAAGAATCATTTGAGGAACTTGTCTTTCTTTGCAAAAACTTTCAAAACCTCCGGAATGAAAGTTGACCTTGGGGTGAATGATAAGCAATGCCTGTGAATCTGTTCTATCTTGCAATCACCCAAGACTTAAGATAGCTAATAAGCCCCATTTTGTTTCAAGATAATAACTAGGTGGATAGTATGATGATTTATTCAAACTAAGGTAGAAAACTTTGTCATAAATCTTGTACACTTTAAATATAATCGGCATAGAAGCAACTCCTAATCAACAACCAAAGCCTAGCTTTGCTCGGGGACGAGCAAAGGGTAAGCTTGGGGGATCTTGTTGGCGGTCCTTAACGATGATTTTATACCGCCAATATAGAACCAAAAAAGGAAGAATTATATATTTTTACACACATATACTTTTACTACTAATGGAATTCCACTTGTACTGGAAGAATTATCACTATGCAGGAAATACACCAAGTACAGGGAATAGTTATAATAAAAGGCACTTTCTAGAAGAAGTATTTGCCAACCCAAGGGAAATCAGCCCAACCGAAGCATGTTCGGGGCCAAATCAACCATGGCACAGCAGTCCAGGCCCGAACCAAGAGCTACCGACCGAAGATGGGCCCGATCTAGCCCACAGGTGCGGCGGCCGGCGCACCTGTTAGGCGGTTCAAGCCCGGTCGCCCTGTGTCGGTACATTCAATGCAGAGGAGGATGGTGCGGTGCTCGTTGTTCCTATTCTACCCCCAAACCGCCTTCCACCTGCTACAAAAGGAGAGGAGGTGCACCCCCACAAGACACACTCATTTGGAGCACTACCTCACTCTCTACACTTGTTCTTTAGGCTTAGCTACTTAGAATACTTTGGAGCAAGGATGAGCTACCTGGAGGGCTTGTCTCCTAGGAAGAAGTGCTACTCTCTTGGTAATATACTATGAAGAGTTCTTCCTTAGTCAAGTTCCCTATTTTTATTTACATTCTTGCATATGAACTAGAGTATAGTCTTGAGCATGATATATTCTATGATTATGAACTAGACTATAGTCCATATGAGAATTGTTCATCATTTTCATACATGTTCTTCATTGTTCATATGATTTACAAACTTAGAGAAGATGATAGGAATAGAGTAATGGTTCGATGTTCTTTCGGGTTTGCCTATATCCTAGCTCGTCCATTCGTAGGGTGGGAGTCCTGGGGGGATATAGGTAGTTCCTTAGTATGCGGACGTGGTGTCCGGATGTGAGGGAGCCTTCAAATATGATGGCATACCATGGTTGAGGGGTAGGCGGTAGGTGGTGATAGCCATATCCGTTCTTCGTAATTGTGTGTCGTGTAGGAGTTCGTAAATGTCCCCATCGGCTGACAGATCAGCTGCTGGGATCTTCCTATTGCTCTTGACCTTGACTTGTATCTTAACCTGTTTATCATGTGATACTAACTTGTTCTATGCAAATGTATAAGATATACCTGCTCCACTTAGGATATTCTTTTATTCTTTATTTTATTTTTATCCTTGAGGTTGCTCTATGTGCGTCCACTATCTACAAACCTTATTGTTTAACCCCTGCATAGCTATGGGCCATATATTTCAGTGATATGAAGTCATACATATTTGTGCTAGAGGTATTTGTAACCCGGCCTTCTTATGGGAAAATATAAATAACGATACCCTGAACTTTTTTCGGGTGAAATGCTACAGCTATAGATCTGTGCGCTTGCGGATGTTATCTCTAAATGGTTTTGATCTATCTCTTTGGCTATTCTTGCATTGTTGCTAGAGTATAATTCTAGTAGCATTGTTAAGACATGCCAACACACGTTTCTAATGCCGTTACTAAGGATAGGCTACTTGTCTATTTTTAGTGATTGCATTAAGAAACGCCAACAAGTAGTAAAACTCAAGAGCTATGTATCACCCATGATGCTATAGAGCAAGGCGAGACTTGTTGAGATGGACTCCTAGCAGCATACAGTTTACAGCAAACTAATAATAAGAATCAAAAGGGTACTATAAAGGTCAATAGGAGATCATGTGCATAGGTATTATAACAGCAAGTTAAACTGTTAAACATCACGATTGTCTCTAGTCAGCATGTCTTGCAATAAAATACAACGGATCTTGCTATGGTGAACTTGAGTGGTCACAGTGAAGATGAGTACCAGTCTAGTCTGCCGGTGGATCCATGCTGACGTGCCGATCAGGCCTTGTGACCTGGAATGAACCAAAAATTTTAAAACTTATTATATGACCATAATAATAATACAATCAAAACTGACATACCCATTATGCTTTGTCCTACGTGATCAGTTATGTAGCGGTCAGACGCTCTGGCATTCACAGACATGAACTCCTAGGACGCTTTCTCTTTCGTGTGTCATGGGGAAGTCCGGCCATACCTCTTTTTTGTACCATGGGACAGTCCTTATATGGGCCTTGTGATAATTGGGCCGTCCCCGCTCCTAAGGGACAAGTCATGTGGATATATTGGATATATATCCCTGAAAATAGGAAAATATCTGCCCATTGGACTTGGACTGTCAGGGCTACGGAGCTAGAGGTGGCGGCAGAGGATCCCTGGTGTGCTGTGGTGGCTCCGGCGTCTATTTAGAGGCAGGCGGCGGGGCTTTCCCGGTGGGGCGTGGCGTCATTGGCATCCATGTTGCTTGTGTGCCGTGGCAGAGGTGTCAGATCCGATCTGCAGGTCTCCTTTCTCCCATTTCACTATTTGTTTCTTCATTTGGGTTTTTTCCTCGGCATGGATCTACTACAGGACTTAGGGATTTTGCTTAGATTGAACACCAGTTATGCATACTGCCATATCCCTTAATTTTAGATACATGCAGGACGATAATGGTTCTGGTAGTCCCTGTAGCTCATGGATGTTGGATTTGTTAGGAGGCAACAAATCAGTGCCACTAATCTTTAAGCTGCACTCAATACTGCTGATGCCAATGATGCTCACTACCACTTGCACATGTAAAACTAAGGCACTAGCACTCGATCCCTTGTTCTTCTTGTATAAAATACAACTCCTATGAAGTTGCAGTCGCTGCCTTCAACTCATCTGAATCTGAGCTTGTGTACTGATTATTAACATGATAATTGGAGTTGATTTAGCTGAATTTGTAATGGTATTGTAAGTGTGATGGCTGCACTTCATTTAGCCAAATTTGTAATGGCTACAGCTACATTGGCTACTATTCTAGTTTCAGTTATACATATCTATGTGCTGCTACTTTAAATTTGGATAAGCTCGTACCATGGAAAATTTTATTGTTGTTAAATTTGCATTTTGGATGAGTTGTGGACTTCACTGATGGATCTTTGTTGGATTGTTTTCTGCTTCAGTAATCTCATTACTTAGGAAACATAGGGATATAGCACACTGACAAAATGGAGGAGGCCCCCAACAACAGGACGGACGCAGCGGCCAGCCCCCTAGAACAAGCACTACTCATTCAATATTACATCTGATACCTTGTTTCCAGGGTCCTCTACATAATCTCTTGGATTTTCAATTGTAGTCCTCTTCCAATGTCTATAAGCTGATGTTTACTGCTTGGATTTTGTAGGAGAGACTACTTTGTGAATTGCTTGTAGCTAAATAGAAATATCCTGCTGTGCTTTCTGACAAAGTGAATGAATTGCTAAGTATGATAGAACAATTTGATTCCAGAACTGAGGAGTTTGAAAAAAGGTAATAGAGCTTTAGAATAACTACAGAGAGAAACGGGAGGAGGTCAAAAAGCTCCATGAGTAGGCCATGCATATCAAGCACAACTCTCAGTCTTCAACTCCTAGGGACTTGGCTAAGTGAACATTTGTGGTTTGATGTTACAGTGCCTCAGTGCTTTTGAGCAATTTCCCTCCGAAGTCCGTGTTCATGCAATTCTTTTCAAAAAATGGTCAGATGGTGTGAACATTTAGTATCTATGGAATTGTTGATACGCCCTTGTTCTCTGTTCTAAAATAGGTGTGATGTTTTCATTGTTCACTGGAGATAATTATTTTATTGTACTATTTTATCTCAACTTTGTATTATGTCTGTTGTCAAAAAACTTTGTAATAGTCGGTTAAACTCTGTTGTGCCACTACTACAGATTGACCAAAAGCATAATCATTAGTAGGCACTAGCAGTGATGCTCGTAGCCATCACTGTCAGTGTCACGAACCGTCTGTGCATGTTTCTTAATCATCTGTGTGTGTTTCTTCACCGTCTCTGCCCACTCCTTATTCCGCTGCAAATTGGCCTCATCATATGCAGCTGCTTTGGCCTCTTTAATAAAACTACTATGGAGGATACTGTCAGACATGATTAGAATTGCACAGGCCAGAATTTCTTACGTCTACAATCGCATTTCAAAACCTGTGGCTGCTCCATTCTGCATTAGGATGCGGTGAGACTGGATGATCGCTGCAAGTCTGGAGGCAGAACAAAGGCGATTGATTCATTGCTATCGGTTTGCAAGCAGACGAATTGCTACGGCATTCAGAACAGACAACGAGCCTAATGATATGGTTCGTGCGATACTCAAGCGAGTAGTAGTATGGTGCCGACAGACACCCCTGCGACACCACCCGATCCAGTGCCATGCTTCATCCCACGATGGCCTCGCCGCACACCGCCTCCATCGTCTTGCACGACGCACGTAGGGCGGTGAGGTCGTGCATCGGATGCTCTGCGGTCTTGGCGACGCGGCTCGCAATCTCACCTAGCAACGACACTGGAAGCTTGTCCATACTGCATGCCACACAGGAACACTACCAACGCACGCGTGCGTCCATAGCCACCGCACGTCCTTCATCAATACTATCCATGTAAGTGAATATTTTAAATGGTTGGACCTTCTGGCCAGCAAGCTGTACAGTGCGGTCCAACCAAAATACTGGCACCATCATGGACTCCAGCTCACTGTTGACACCTCTAGCACCACTTAAGCTAGGTTGTCATCCCCAGCATCGCGTCAGAGGTGCTGGTATTAAATGCATATGCTTTTTTAGAAATGAATAAGGAATCCGCAAGCGCACAGATAATACCGATGTAGCATTTTAACCGGGTGTAATCTAGGTATCGTTATTTATATTTTTACACTGGGAAGGGAATGCTTATGGATATGAGCAATGAGCATTGCATGTGATAATGGAGAGCTTAACCGTGTCTTTATCGATCTTCTCATACAAGGTAAGTGTTGGGGAACAATTTTGACATACAAACTTCCATCACAAACTTTGGAGTCAAGAACAAACTCTTTGTTATAAACATTTGAGATAACTCAATATTCGGTGAAGATGATGTGGGCACTTTGCTGTGACTATTTCAAACTTCGCATATATGTTTTCACATGTTTCAGGTTATCTGGCGAAGATGACTTCGCTAAACTCCTATCGACCAGTGTAGCTGACATAGCGGCTTCGCACGAAGGATTAACGAGGTTATCAGCTAAGTCGAGAAATCATGATCAAGTCTAAAGTTGCTTAAGGAGACAAAAGGAAAGGGGCAAAGTGTGTTTCACCACTTCGCTGATGTGCTTTCTAGCTAAATGTATAGGAGGTGCCATGACAAGTTTTGTAAGATTCCTTGAATGGCGAAGCCAGGGGTCTATAAATACCCCCTGGGATGTAAACTTTTCAAACACAATGAAATACAATTGCGATCTGCATATTGTTTTCACCACTTATTCACTTGTGTGATCTTATCATCCCAACATCTGGCGCCATCCGTTTGTGTGATCGAAGACAATCACGACTACCACGCGGACGCAAAATGGCAAGACCCAGCAAAAAGGAAGCTTCAGTTGGAGACAATTCAAACCAAGACAAAGACCCACTTTTGGAAGACGAGACAGAAACAAAAAATAGATGCTTACAAGAAGATGAAGAAACTTAGAACGAAGAAAGAAGACTCAAAGAACTCGAAGATCAACTCATCGTCAAGAAAAAATAGCTGGAGGAAGCAAGAGCGAAGATAAGAGAAAAGTCTTTAAAGCAAAAAATCATAGAAGCAGAGGCTGAACTAAGAAAGCTCAATGATGAAATAGAAAATGAGAGCGAAGTCATGATTCAAGATCCAAACTTAGCAAGCAAGAACACCAATAGCAAAGAGAATCAAAGTCAAATAGCAACAATTGATACAGAGTCGCCCTTGTCAATCGACATTCAGCTAGCGAAGTGGCCAGCAGGTTTCAAATTCAACATCATCCCAACCTACAATGGCATGTCTGATGAGGACATCAACACTAATCATACATCCAAGTCAGCCACGCCAA